>RSDY01000004.1:1456390-2038020 GCA_010758995.1 Sporobolomyces pararoseus | reverse complement strand
TAACCCTAACCCTAACCCTAACCCTAACCCTAACCCTAACCCTAACCCTAACCCTAAGAAAACGATTCCCTGAAACCGATCGAGATTCTGATGCTCGATAAAATAGGTACTTGAGAGCCTGCTCCATGTCTAATGATTCCCCATGATCGTCAACCTTTCTCGCTTTTCCAACTTTGACCTGTTCTGCTGCCGATCCAACATCATTCGATACTTCCTTCGACCTGCTAATCGACCGTCGCGATGAATAGACCTCTCCGAGTAAGCCCATGGAATATATCGAGGGAGAAAGATGAGGAAGTTGGAGGAGAATCGAGGAGAAGTGGGAGATTTCGAAGATTTCGAGTGATTGTGAGGAGAAGGAGCAGAAATCGGAGTGGTGGATATTGAAGCGAGTTGTTCCCTTTGCTGTTCTCATCCGTCTTGACTGACTGAGCCAAGTTGGAACGAGAGGAACGACGTCAGATGAATTTCAGGACAAAGGGAAGAGAGAGAGACAATGAGCGCACGAGATGCTGGCTAGCTAGTCTGCACTCTACAGCACATCTCTAGTGTCGTCTAGGTGCCTGTGAGTTGAGAGCTCGAGGAGAGGTGAATCGAAGTCGAGTTGTTTGATGAGATCGGTTTCGCTTGTATAGAAGGCGGACTCGTTGATGCGAATTGGCAGATACTCTCGGAAGTTTCTCGTAGGTGAAGAGCAGTGATTGAGTGCTTGTCGAAACCCGAGTGAAGTGTAGAAAGCCAAGAGAGAAATGAATCGTTTCTTGACCTCGACCACATCACTTCGAATCCGCTCTGATTCATCTAGACTAGCTCGAGTGACTCAAAATACTACTGCCGTGATCCTACGCTCAGTTGAAAGCTTCCCCGCTTCGATCTCGACTCGCTTCCTCTACCTCGATCAGTTACCCCTCTCAATCTCCTCTTTAACTTGACTTGACGAGCTCTGAATGTTTTTAGCTAGCTTATTAGCCCTTCTTGCAAAAAAGAATACCGTGCTTTCTCCCATTGCTTCGAGATTTTGTCATTGTTTCCGTTTTGTACTTTCGCTCAGAGCCGCTCTTTTTTTTTTTACTCAACTTCGCTCTCGAGATCGGAACAGCGCCGTGTACCAGACTCTCGAGGTTTGACGCCTCTCCCAAAATTCGATTCAGGAGAATTGAGTGGGATCCGAACATGATTGGGAGTTTCAAAGCAGCTGAAAGAAGCCCTGCAGACCTCGCTTATCCTCTTGAGAGACTACCAGCAATAGCTCACTCTCTTTGTCCGTTTACAGTAGCAAGAAGTCTGATTAATTATAGTAATTATGCGGTGAAGAAATAACACGTTGAACATACCTTCTCCCGTTCGAAGAAAACAAAGCTCGACAGCTTCGAAAGCTAAACCCAAGCAACTGTCGAGAGAAGAGGGATCTGTAGAAAGAGTGAAAAAATTGAGAAATTTCAGCAAGTGTTTCCGGTCGCTTGAGAGAGAAAAGCCGCAAGTGAGGAAAGAAAAGGAACGAAGTGCTCGAAACGAGAAAGCTGCGAAAACGAAAGAAGAAAGACTCACTATCGAAGGTATTTCTCCGAGGTGGATGAGAGAGAGTTGAAGAGCTACTTGTGGATGCCTCGATTAGGTGAGCTTGGGTACAAATCACCGTTTCGAGGATCGAATCTGATTTGAAGAAAAGCGAAGTCAGTGTTAGAAACAGCGTAGCGAACCGGTTGAACTTGCCGAACAGTCGAACGTTGCGTTGGGGCTCCCGGTAGGATCGATCTCACGTCGCTACAGACACAACAGCGGCGGAAGAGGATAAGTTCATTAGTCTTGAAACAAAGACCAGAGAAAAGCCGAAAGATAGACGTACGATCAAGTCTCGTGGCTTTACCGAAGAGGGAAGCCAGAGACACCTGCAGTATGAACAAAAGTTGGATCAGTGAAGAGAAGAGTGGAAAAAAGAAGAAAGAAATGTCAAAAACGCACCAACAAGAACAACACTGGAAACTTCCATCATCTCATTCGGTTATCCCAGTAACAAACCGCTTGTAGCCCAGCTTCCGACGTTATCTATCCCCATACACTTTTGTCGACAGTCGAAGCAAGCAAGCAGGTCAGTCGGAGGAAGGGAGAAAAGGAACCAGCGAAAAGAGAGCTCACAAGCTGAATGCGACTGCTGCCGCTGATTGGGTTACTTGTGTAGGTCAGCTAGGACGTGACACAAAGTAACGAAAAGGGAAGAGAAAAGAGAACAAGATAAAAGGAACTTACTCCCCCTCTCGGTTCCTCTTTTTCCGAATCCGAAAAGTTCCTCGGTCGACTTTCGGGATCAGTGCTTTCAATGACGATGACGGCGATCTCGATGTTTCTGTTCCGGTTTGCGACGTCAAATAAGCGTTAAACTCTTTTCGTTCTCGGAATAGTCGAAACGGCGAAATTTGAGCATTTGAGCAGTTTCAGATCTCAAAAGGTTTGAGGGATGTTCAATCTGGAGGAAGTAGTCGATCTTGACAGAGGTCAAGAAGGGAGAGTACAGGGCGTCGAACGAAAAGTTGGGTAGGTCGATTGCGAGGAACGTGAAGTTTGATCTCGATTCAAATCTGTCGGAAGTTGTTGCTGCTTCCGAGTTCAAGCGATAGAAGGTGATCAGCTCGACGACAAAAACGAATGACAGACTTGCAAAACTCACCTAGATCGATATAAAGACTCGAACTCCGGTTAATTCAGCTCCCCTTCTCCTCCTCTTCGTCGAGCTTCACCAAATCAGTTCCTCCCATTCAAAGTCTCAACCCAGATCCAGCAAACAATTCCCACGTATAGTTCCATTCCAACAACGGTGGAGACAGAGCGAGAGAGACGAGATCGAACGAAGCTGTGGTGAGAAGAGTTTGAAGGAGCAAACGAAAGCAGAGCGAGTCGAGGAGGAAAGACGAAATGGCGAGTCAGCTGAGCGGAGTACAGACAGAGCATCTTGGAGATCGAATCTGTACATCTCAAGAAGGAGTTCGTGAGAAAGAAGCAGCGAAAGGACGAGCGAGAGACGGACAAGGAAACTCACCTCACTCTAAGCAGACTCGACTGGTTCCGAGCAGGTATTTCTCGGTCCGAGCGCAATACATCCGTGTCACTACTCGCAAAACATTTTGGTGCCTCACTTTAGTCGAGAAAGAGTTGGGAGACGAGGTCGAATTGAGAGTCGAGAGTCGAGAAAGAGCGAGTAGGAGCCTTTGACGACTTGCAGACAGATCGTAAAGCCAGCTGATAGGCCTCTGAGATCTTCTGAGAGTCTAGGTGGTGTCGAGAGCTTTCGAAGTGCTTGGTAAAAGATCAAGCGGGGAAACGAATCTCTCTCCCTCCTCATTCACTTCGACGAGCTCGAGATCCCTCGCAACACTCTTAAGGAGCATGCAAGAAGCTACAAATTGACTGTGACTCCCCTCGAACTCGATAGACCTCGAAATCGACTCGTTTCACCCCTTCCCTCGTCAACTTGTCCTCTCCTTCCCTCGACTTGGCAGTGATACTTGCAGTTCAACTCGCTCGATGCGCTCATAACGAGTACCGAAAGTCTCGCATCCCTTCAAACTCTCCAATTTGACTTCTCTCGGCATCGCAAACTTCGACTCTTCCCGCTTAATCTCGTCGGACCTATCGGGCTTTTCAAATCCGCTCTTTCTTTCAGAATCGGTCGCAGTCGAGCTCACTACACACTCCCAGGATCTATCGTTTCAGCCAGATTCGCAGCTGAGGGGGAAGAGGGAAAATGGTAATTTCGCAGGTTTCGCGAAGCGAGATTCAGAGTTTGTATATAGTTTCGCTCAATCGCAGGTGAATGCAGCAAAGGAATGCTCCGGAACAGCGAAGGGAATATCGACAATTCGAATCTCTAGACAGAGGATTTCGAATGGGAACGGGTCAATTTCGAACGATATTCTCTCTCTCTCGCTCGGGATCTACCTGATCAACCATCCTTTCGGGAAGAGTCGAAGAAAACGAGAGGAGGATCTGGTAGTAAAGATATCTTCCATTCGAAAACCGGTTTTTTCGTCGTCCCGTCGAAGATTGTTTTCGATCTGCCTCCTGTCTCTCTAGCTTAGATCTCTCGAGAGTCAATAATGACAATCTCTCGCTTCGTATCCAAGGAGCGAATCATCCGAACAAGTTTTACGTCGACCAACAGTTCTTGTTTTCTTTTCCTCTCGAATTGCCTCTCGCTGGTGTTTTCTCAATCTCGAAACCGTTAGCTGCAGAGAGACGGAAGGAATGTATTTCCAAAAAACGTATAAAGGAATAAGAACTGCTTGTGTATGTATCGGGGGAAAATGGAGAAAAAGAAAAAGAAGAGCGAACGTCGTAAAACTGAAATGAAATGAATAGAAAGAATTACAAGCTTAAAATGTGGAGTTTTCGTAAGACGTGAATGAGAGAGAGACTGCATGAATAATATCGTGAGAGAGAATGAGAAGAGAATGGGGATAGGTTCGAAAATTAGGAGGAGAGACGCCATCTAGGCTTTGTGTGAGACGAAAGAGGGAAAGATTATCTCTAATTGATGATTGGAGAAAGCCGATAGATGACAGGGAGATAGAGTATTAGATGGAATTGAACAACTCGAGGCGAGGTTGGGGATGGAAAATTCGAAGTAGAACTTATTGAGCCCAATTTGCGGTCCATCTGAGTCGTGAAAAGAACATCCATCAGCCTCAGACGAACGAGGAACGAGAAAAGAAAAGGAGAGGAGAAAGGATTGAAACTCACGAGAATCCAGCGAATTCACCTTGATCTTGAGCGCTCAAAGTAGAATGAACCGGAGTGAGAGTAGGTTGTTCAGAAGTGAATTCAGAATCGAAGTTGCTAGTGTCGGTCGCAGAACTGATCGCAGGGAAGAAAGGTGAAGGGATTCGTTTATGGAAAACGTCGTCCCAGTTTGTGTCTTTGAAGAACAAATGAGATTTGATTTCGGCTGCGTCGGCTTCGGATGCTCCTAGACGTCGAGAAGGATCTTTCGTGAGGAGCTAACAACGAAAGAACAAAAAGAATCAGTCAGTCATTCCGCTTCAAGTGAGAAAGAGAGAGAGAGAGACTAACTTTTTGTAAGATTGAAACTGAATCTTTGGGCATATGGATAGGGTACAAAGGTTCATCTTCCAAGATGGCATCAAAGATTTCATCTTCGTCGTCACCTCTGAAAGGAGATTGACCTAACAACATTTCGTAAATCAAAACTCCGAAAGCCCACCAATCTACTGCTCTGCCGTAACGTTGTTCGAGAATGATCTAGAGACAAATGCGAGAGTGAGCTTCTAGAGGGGAATTAGGATGAAGAAGAAGGAGTGAGCTTTACCTCGGGAGCCATGAATTCTGGAGTTCCACAAAAAGTTGAAGTAGTCTTTCCAAACGACATGTCTTCTTTACATAAACCGTAATCTGCTACTTTGACGTGACCATCTAGAGTTAAAAGAATGTTGTCGAGTTTCAAATCACTAGAAAAACGAATCAAAGATTTCGTACGATCAGTTTCGATCTTCCCGAACAAGACTCCTTCGAACGAAGAAAGAAAGAGATGAGAAACTCACCGATAAACGATTCCCATTCTATGGAAATATTCTAAAGCCAACAAGACTTCAGCAGCGTAAAACTTGGCCCTCCTAGGAGTAAACTGTTCCCTCTGAATGTGTAACATCAAATCTCCACCTGAAACGTACTCCATTACGAAATAGATCCTAGTTTCAGTTTGGAAACAAGAATGTAATCCCAACAAGAATGGATGTCTTTCTCTTGCTGCAGCTAAGAAAACTCGTTTTTCAGATTTAGTTCTAGAAGACGGACACAAGTTCATACATTAGTTTAGTGACTCTACCATCATCAGAAGAAGAGAGAGAGAGAGAGTAAAAAAACTTACGATTCAACTTCATCATTTTCGATAATGAATTCTTTTTTCAAAACTTTGATCGCGTACAACTGTGAAGATTTCTTCTCTTCCGCCAACATTACTTTACCAAAATTACCTTTACCTAACACTGCCAAGAAATTGAAATCGTCTAAACCTATACGACGTTGTGAACGAACGACTCCTTGAGTTTGAGTTTGAGGTTGAGGTTGAACTTGAGTTGTAGGAGGTAAAGGTCTAGGAACGATTTGTTGAGGAGCTGGAGGAAGAGATGCTTGTTGTTGTTGTTGCTGTTGGTAAGCGGGATAAGGTGATTGATGTTGTTGTTGTTGTTGAGCACCAGGAGGGAGTCGAGAAGAAGAAGGAGGAGGTGCGGGGGTATAAATTTGTCCAGGTTGAGGAGGTTGAGGCATTCTAGGAGGTTGTTGTCCATAGTAAGCTGGTTGTTGAGGAGACACGACTGACAAAGGAGGAGGAGGAGTTTGTTTGTAAGGAGCGAATTGAGGAGGAATTTGATTCGAAGGAGGGTTTTGTTGCTGCTGTCGCTCTTGAGAAGGAGGAATAGATTGTCTACTTTGTTGCTCCTCGTTATTGTTGTTATTTCCAGCGTATCCTCCAATGAGAGAACCGATCGAATCTCTCGGATCGTTTCCGAATGAAGAAGAACCAGAAGCTGAAGATTGTCGAGGAGGAGGTTGAACTACGTGTGAAGGAGGAGCAGGGGGACCAACGTTCAAACCTGTAGTAGAAGGAGTTACAGCTGGTACTGCTGGAGGAGGAGGTACAGCTGGAGAAGAAGGTTGGATTCCATCGTAAGGGTTTGGTGAAACTGGAGGAACTGGAACTCTCTGAGGTGCGGGAGGAAGGGAAGGAGCGACAGTGGGAGTAGCAGTAGTAGATTGATGTTGAGTACTACCGACTAAGTTGAGTCTTCCAACGTCGCTAGATAACTGTTCTTGAGGAGGAGGAGGTCGAGAATCGTAAGTCGAAACTGGAGGAGGTAAAGGTCTTTGTTGTTGTTGTTGCTGCTGATTGAGACGTTGTTGACCGCTCCTACGATTCGAGTTGATACTCTTGATATCCGAGAGTAATTTGTTGGCCATTTCCATCGACATTCCACAAAAATCGGGAACGAGGTGAACGCAATCCGTGTGAGCGGTTACACCACATTCCGAACATTTCCTAGCTTGTTTGCGACCTAGAGGTAGAACGAGACCGCAGTGACAACACCAGTTCGGAGAAATGTTGGTAATAGGTTCGAAACGGTGAGGAATTCGATGATTAATTTGTTCTTCGTCCTTGTCCTGAACCGAAAGAGAATTCTCGTCAATCACCGTCGATCGAACCGAATAAAGTAGGAGAAAGATGAAAACTCACAGCGTCAGTATTCGATTTCGAAATACATTTAGTAACTACTTTTTGGTAACAATTCTTGTGACAAGCGTATTTACAATCCTCACACTGCATTCCTGCACCTTTCAACAAGAATTCACCACAGAGAGCACAGAGTACTACGGTGTAGAATTGTTTGACGACGAATTTGTGACCGTTTTGTTCGTGAATCGATTCTTTACGTTTACGTACTGCACCTTGACGACCTAATCCTCCTGCATCGTAAGGTCTTTTACGTACATTTGATTTGACTATCAGCGCGAGAGAAAGAGAGTCAGTTACGATCCAGTCGGAAAGAGAGAGAAAGAGAAATGAATGTTTTCTCTTACCGAAATTCAAATGTAACAAGATGGCGCCTTCAGGTTCAACTGCGAACCAAGCGTCGATACCTTCACCTTTTCCACCGTTACCACCACCACCGCCGTTTCCTCCAGTTCCGAATTCTCCTCCTGAAGTTAAAGTAGTTTCTCTTCCCAAAGTAACTGGAACATCGTTTCCTGAACCTGAACCATGACTACCACCACTACCTTGAGCGACTCTAGCAGCAGTGACCCAACCCGGACCAGCTTCCATACCTAATTTCCTCCTCCTCAATTCTTCTACTATATCACTCAATCTCAACCACAACATTCCGATCGGTACTGGTGCAGAAGAAGACGAAGATGGTTCACCTACTACTCCTCCAGTTGTTGATGAACTCATAGCTGTACTAGTAGAAGTAGAGGAAGTAGTAGAAGGTAATTTATCATAAATCGTTACTTCAACTTCATTCGCTTTGTCTACATGAATTTGAAAATCTTCATTCCAACGATCAGTTCTAGAAGGGTGAGTTCTAGCTCTAGGAGTATCTTCAACTTTGACGTAAATGACAGTTTCTGAAGGGTGTTTACTTTTTTTAGGTTGTGGAGCATGAGCTAAATCTCTTGCTTGTTTAATCGTAATCTCTAACGCTCCAGATAAAGGTCTACGTAAATTAGCTTTCATATCTTCAGGAATCGAACCATCTTGTTGTTGTTGTTGATCACCTAATTCACCCATTACGTCTAAAGTTTTATATTTCTTCAGCGCTTGGTTCAACAAGACCATTTTTTGTTTAGATTCGACCCGTTTGTTTTCAGTATCTGATCTAGATTTTTTATCTCCATCTACTAGGTAAAGTTTTGCCATTTTATCTATACCTTCTTTGTATTGTCTTTCTACGTGTAGTTTGAATTCCAATTGGTGCAACATTCTAGAAATTTTTGCAGAAGTTAATGGGGTATCCGCTTTGATCAAATCTAGATTAGTGAATTGAATCTTGTTTGAATTTGAAGCGTTTGTGTAAACTGTTGAACCTTGAGAACCTAAAGGTAAAGCTTGATCTACTGCACCGACTCTACCTTGTTTCAAAGGGTTCGCACCGTATCCACTAGGCTGTACATAACTAGGTGCTGCTCCAGGTGGTACACTACCAACTCCTCCCATTGTCGTCGTCGTCGAATTCGAATTCGAATTAGAATCAAAACTGTTTCTACGTTTTAATTCTCTAACTGATTCTTCAAACCAACCAATAGTTTTAAAACTTTCCCTAATCTTACTCTCACAAGTTCTTATAACGTCTTGGTTCGTAGTTGCAGATCTCATCGCTTGAAAACCTTCTAGAATTTTACGTTCTTTAATAATTTTTTGTTCCAAGGTTTGAATCTTTTGAGATAGGAGGACATCTTTGGACTATTGGTACAACCGAGAGAATCGTAAGAGTCAGCACGCAGGCGCGAGAAGAGGAGGTGTGGGAGAGAGAGAGAAGGGAAGAGGTCGCGAGGTGACACGATTGATTGATGATGATGGAATCGAGAGTTCAACCCCTCCCGAAGAAGACGTGCAGATGAGAAGATTTACTTACAGCCATCTTTGAAGGAGACTATCTATTCACTCCCCCTCGAAGTGAGCGAGTAAGAGAGAGAGAGAGGAGGTTGCTTGAAGGATGCCGAGACTCGTTCAAAGACTAGTCGCAGTTGCTGTTCTGAAAGGGGAGGGGGGGGAGAAAGATCGCAGGCCCTGTACGTGTCACTGATGCCTTTGAACTAGGTCGATCTTGGAGAACGAGCGTTGGTGAAGTCGAGTCGAGAGAAAGAAAGGGAAATTATAATATAATCTACTAATCTCGGTCTAATTCGAATTCTTGGTCGCAGTAATTAAAAAGGGACGACTCTCTTTCCCTCTTTCTCTCTCTGTGGTGAAATATGACAAGTAGACAAGTGATGTTCACACTATGTGAGAGAGAGAGACAATATGATATCGTTTTTTTGTATTAATTCGCAAGTTGAATATAGTAAGTCGAGACAAGATGAGAGATAAGGGAGCTAAGACAAGAAGTGAAACTCTATGAGAGACTGCTGGAGGAGGAGGTTTCCAGAGAGGAAGAAAAAAGATAGGGATAGTTCGAAGGGGAGAAAGAACGAAAGGGGGGAGGGTTTTGAGATTTCGAGTGATAGACGATCTCGGAGAAAAAGGGATTTCGCAATGAAGTAGAAAAAGAAAGAGAAACTCCTTCTGTATGTTTTAGTAAACATAAGGAATGAAGCTTTGTTATTTAATCGAAAGCACAAAAAAAAACAGTCAGCTTGTTTTTTCTCTTTTGTCTCTCCCTCGAGGACAAGAACGACTAAGAGAACTTACGAGTAAGGTACCCTCTTCCTATACTCTATCCAATCTTGTTTATATTTCCTAGCACATTTTTGATCGTCCCTACCATTCCGATGTAACAACATGATGGCATGGAAAATCGGATACCAATAAACTATTAAACTCTTGAAACCTGCTCCCGAAGAGATTCCCCAGATTATTGCTTGGACTGAATCGAATGTGTAATCTAGAGAGAGAAAGAATGAAGTGGAAGAAGGAGGAAGGAAGGCAAAAACGAACAACGAGTTCAGAGAAAAAAAGAAAAAAAGTTCGAATCAGTCATCTTGTTTCTCGCAGTTTTCTCGCCCACCTTCTCGATACCGAAGAGACGCCGAGAGAGAGAGAGAGAGGTCTTACTAGGTTTCCTCAAATAACCCCACAATCCACCTAACAATAATTTCCCACCTAAATGAGTTTTCATATATTCAGGGTTTTCCAATTCTGCAAAAGGTAATTGTGGGAAAGTATTCCTCTTGATATAAGTGTTGGTTTCAACTGCTTTGAAGTGAGATTTTTGAGCCATTGCAATATCGAACCTGAAGAGAGAGAAATCAAATAAAAAAAAAGCACAAGCGAGGGAAGCGTGAGTTTCTTTTTATTATTACGTGTTTCGAACCGACAAGAGAGAGAGAGAGAGAGAAGAGAGAGCTCACAAACAATGAGCAACGGTTAAAACAACGAATAACGAAACCAAGACCCAAGTTGGGAATTCTAAATCTTTTGGATCTCTAGTAGAAATGTATAAAGCTGGATAAGCGTAAGAGAACGGTACTCCTGCTAAATTCCAATAAGATAACAACCATCCGAACTATCACAGCAGAGCCGAGGAGGAGAGGGTTCCCCGAGTCAGTATATACAAAAAGATGAGAAAAGAGAGAGGGAGAAAGGGAAAAGAGAAGAGAAGGGATGATTTTACTTACTTTTTCGAAATTCATATCCCAAGTTTGAGGAATATATTGTTCACCCTAAGATAAGACAGAAACGATATCAGTTTACACCCCGAAACGAGAGACTAATTTCAAGAGAGAGAGATAGTATTCACTTTTGCACAAGCGTTTAAATAAAGTGCAGTACCATAAGCGAACAACCAAGCGTTGCCACTAACTCTACCATACAACTCGTACTGTTTCGAAACTGCCCCCATCGCGATCGCGAACAACAAAGTCCAAGAGATTCTAATCTCTGCAAACATTTTAATATCTACCGTACCAATCCTAGGATTCAAAGTTGAACCCATGAAATAATCGTAAACCACGTTACCACTCATTCTGTAATTGTCCCCGAACAAGTAAACGACTAGAGCTAATAAGAAACCAGAGATTGAAGCTACAGTCAACAATGGACCGTACAAATCAATAATTTCTGAAAGTTTGAAAAAATTTAAATAATGAGCTAAACCGACTATTGCGACTGTAGTGTAAACGCAAGAGTAAGCGTTACAGTGATAAGTTAAAGTTTTACCACCTAATGAAGTCAAAGGTAAACCTTGTTGAGTTACTCCTGGTAAAATGAATGCCAACACTAACTGAAGGAACAAGAAAGTTAGGTACAACGTAGTCGCCCTTTTAGTAGGAGATGCAGTTTCGTAAACTAGGTTTGAAACGTATTTTATGAAACTCGACCAACCTCCGTTACCTAGGAGAGAGTAAGGGTTTGTGGGTAAAGCGAATTGAGCGTCGTTGAAGAACAAACAGACGTAAAGGTAATAAAACAGTAACGGGAACCCGATCATCATTGCTAGAGTACCTGGTGCACCTCCAAACTCCAACTCGTGGGCTGCATCGTCTGCTGAGGAGGGAGAGACTTGTTGTTGTTGTGGTTGTTGTTTCGTGTTTGATGATGATGATGAAGATTTGTTACTACGAGCGCGTAGCTCTGAAGATGCTGCCATCTCGAAGTACGTCACGTTACTCTCTTGTACGAGTAAGCGAAGAGCTGATAGAGTTAGTAAAGAAAGAGGAGAGAGAGTTGCCCGACCCCTCTCCCTCCAACTCTTTCTTCTTCTTCCTCGTCATCAATGTCAAATCTACTCCCACTACCATTCAAACGAACAGAACCAGTAAGCACTCTCAAACTCTCCTCCAGAACTGAACTCAGCCCACCCGACTCGGATGTTAGGTGAATCTCTCAACTAGTTTAATCTCTTACATCACAAACTCTCCTACTTCATCAACACATCCAAGTCTGATCAAACGAGATTGTGATAGGTTAGATCAATTACGTAAAGAGATTTATGGTGAAAATGGTGAAATCTTGGTGATGCAATCAACCGTAGATAAACTATTAATGTGAGATTGCTTCTCTCTCTACGTTAGTATCGTACGTGAGAGAGTGCTGACTAGAGAAAGAGTGAATAGGTATCAAGCACAATTGAGTTTAACTTGTAATAAATTCCCAGATAATGTATAAAAAATTTCCTTTTATCGTTTTCTCTCTCTCTCTCTCGCGTGCTAATTCCCATCTTATTTTGGAGTAGGCAGGACCTAATTTCGTCTACTATCCGATGTTCCCTTCTTCTACTACTTCTACTTTGACCCCGACCCTTCCACCAGGTTCTCTCCCTTCTGAGTCTCTTCATCCTCCTTCACCTCCTCCTCGATCGGGTATCCCTTCACTCTCTTATGAATACTTATCAGCTCTTTACAACTTAGCTTCACTCTATACACATCTAGCTTTATCGAATCAACAACACCGAGCGACGAATTCCTCGGATAGAGATGGTGGTGAAAGTTTGAAAATTTCTATAAATTATTTACAATCCAGTTTAGGTACTTTACAAAAATTGATTTCTTTTCTACCTCGTTATGAGAAGGAATCGCAGAAAGAAGGTAGGGAAAGGAGAGATGGGGATCTCGAAGAAGGAGTTATGAAAGGTTTTGAAAGTTTTTTAAAAAGTTGTATACAAGAAATCGGTTGGATGAAATCTGTTCTAGGTAACTCTCTCTCTTCTCTCTCTTTTATTTGTTCATATCATCTGATCAAGAATAAGAGGTGTGTGTTTTGAGTAGACAGGTTAAAGAATGGTACGATTTCGAAATTAGCTTTACAAGTTTCTTTAAACTATTCCCAAGCTTTATCTCATTTCCCTAATGACTATTTACCAATCGTAACGTCATTTCACTCCTCTCCTTCCAGGGAAACCTCAATAAACCTTTAGAGCTGACGAAGAAGAGAGAGAGTGTGTGTTTGTAGGAATGGAAACAATTTTTGAAATTGAAACAAAAACATTTCGAAGCGGTTAGTCAATATAGGAAATCTTTAGATGATTTAGGTTCTAACAGGTAAACAAATTTACTCTCTTGTTCTCTCTCTTCTCTCTGTCGCTTTCCTGGGGCTGACTTTGAGATTGGGGGGAAAACAGGTATGGGGACGAAATTGGACGTCTAAGTTATTCAGTAGAAATTCTTAAATCGACTTTATCGGAAATCAAACTTGCAAAGAAATCCATTACGGTCGGCGGTAGTAGTGCTGTTTTAGAATCGGTAGTAAAAGATTCAAAAGCGTTTTTAAAAGTTTTAGAAGACAATTTGAAAAGGGCAAACAAGTTAAGTCTCTCTTGTTCTTTCTCTTCTTGTTGAAGAAAAGACAAGGCGAAGAAAAGAACTAATTCGCTTGACACTGGGAATTCGCTTGTAAAACAGGGATAACGATTTAATTTACCTATCTTCCCCAACTCCCTATTCTTCTTTACCTCCTATAACTCCTTTCTCTTTAACTCGTTCAACTCCTTCTCTTTTAGTAACGAATCCTAGGAGCAATTTGAAAGATTCTGATAAAGTTTTCGAAATGTTGGACAAGAAAGAAATTGGTGAGGTTTTAGAGGTTTGGAAAGATAGGAAATTGGTTTGGGAGGAAGAGAAAGGAAATTGGAATAAAGAAGAAGATAAGGTAGTTAGAATGTGAGTGTATCCGTCTTCAATTGCCTCTAAGGGTTAAAATTGTGATGACTGATAAAAAAAAGTCGCTTTGCTTTTTATCTAGGACTTTGGAATCTTTGAATTTACCTGCTTCACTCGAAGAGGAACAAGATGAAGAAGACTCTGACAATATTGATATTATCTCTTCGTCGTCGTTGAAGAAGAAGAAACTCGCGAATCCGACGACGATTCCTCAAAATTTATTAGATCAATCCCAAGAGATTATCAATCTAGGTGGTTTGAAACGTTTAGAAACTTTGTTCAAAGATGTTAGAAAACTTTCTCAATTGAATAGAGAATTACTCAATGAAGTAAGTACACCCACTTTTTGTCTCTCTCTCTCTCTCTCGGTTTATGAGAAAAGGACCTTCGAAACTGATTTCTTCGTGCCGACTCTCTAGACTAATCAATACCTACAACAACCTCATTCAACCTCTTCGAATCAAGACCACGCTAATCATCAGTTATTGGAACGTTTGAATTATTTCTCGCAATTGTTGACTCAAGCTACTGAATCTGATCAATTAGTTAGATCGAAATTTTCAAATTACTCTATCG
The DNA here is from genome assembly GCA_010758995.1 of Sporobolomyces pararoseus. Taxonomy (NCBI): domain Eukaryota; kingdom Fungi; phylum Basidiomycota; class Microbotryomycetes; order Sporidiobolales; family Sporidiobolaceae; genus Sporobolomyces; species Sporobolomyces pararoseus. The sequence goes on along the minus strand of RSDY01000004.1, from coordinate 2,023,623 downwards.
AACAAACTATCTCTATACTAGAAGGTGGTAGAGAATCTATACTTGCTGCTTTACCACCACCACCACCACCACCGTCGTCGTCGTCGTTGTCGGAAAGAGAAGGAGGTGGAAGTAGAAAGAGAGGAAGTGAAGAAGAAAAATTAGAGATTAGAAAATTGAAAAGGTTTATCAAGAGATGTTTGGAAGAGATTGAAGATATCAGATTAGAGAGGAATGAATTAGTCAATGTCAGGATCAAAAGAGTTTTACAAGATTGGGATATTAGAGATCAAGTAGTTTTTAAATCTAATCAACTTGAACAAACAACTCTTCTCGACAACGAAGCTGAAGGAGGAGCAGTAGGTGGATCTCTAGAAATGTTTGAAGAAGTTTTAGTAGGAGAAATGAATAAAATTGAGAAATCGTTTCAACAAGATTTCAAAAGGATTGAAATGGAACAGAAGAATTTAATCGATCAACTCAAGGTGAGTCAGTAGTTCTTTTTTTCTCCCCCTCCTCCGATCATCTTTCTTTTCTCGACGAACTGACACTTTTCAACTGTGTGTGTGTGTGTGTGTGTGTGTGTGTGTGTGTGTTTCTCGACAAAACAAACAGACTTTGAATACAAAATTGCAATCCCTCAAAACTCCTCCTCCTTCTTCTTCAAACCCTCTTCCTTCCCAAGAGATCGACTCTCCAACTACAACTACCACTGCGCTATCAGCTCGTCAAGAACAGTTACAATTCTTCTCTTTGGCACATGAAAGGTATTTAGAAATCCTGAACAATTTGAAAGAAGGTTTAAAATTTTATAACGATTTGAACAAACTAGTGGGAGAATTGAAGGATTCTAGTAAACAAGTTAAGTCCATTCATCGGTACTGTGGAAGTATAGTAAGAAACTGGAGGGTGAAAGACCAACTGACAAGAAAACTTGTGTTTTGTTCATAAATTTTAGTTTGCTTATTCAAGATCTATCGAACTACAAAAACAACAGCAACAATCACAAACGATTCATGAATCTCAACAACCGATCTCAGCATCGTCACCCGAAGAAGATGCAGCAGAAGAGCACGACTTTATCGTCGACGATGATCCAATTTCTAAAAAGCTTTCTCGACCAATTTCCTTGACATCATCATCCTCTACATCTAGGCCTACTAGGACGAGAGTAGCCGAGGCTGAGACACCTAGAAGATCAAGTAGAAGAACAGCAACAACAACAACGGGTAATGCGACTCCTTCTTCTAGAAGAGATCGAAAATTCGAACCTGAGGAGGAGGAGCGAGATTCAAGATCAGGCAATAACGAGAGAGAAAGTGCCCAGAGTGGTGGTACGAGAGGAGGAAGAGGAGGCGCAGGTGGTGGGTGGGATCCTTCAATGGGAATTCGATTTGGTTAAGAAGAAGCAAAGGAGAAAAAAACCGAGAAACGAGTACTCGTCTCATCTTTTGGATTAATTGTCTGCACTTGTTGTGTTCACCATTGTTTAGCCATTCCTCACTCTAACTCTTCTCTGAGTCCACAATTGTGTCAACTGAAGAAATAGTTATATCAATCAGCGAAAGAAGAAACGAAGAAAAGAAAAGAGAGAGAGAGAGAAGAAGATGAATCTAGATTGAAGGGAAATCGAACAAACAGCGTACTGACATAATGGAGAGAAAAAGGGATACAGAAACGACACTACTTGACAGAGAAAAGAGGACATAAAAAAGAGCTACAGAAAGTGAAACAGAAAAGAAAAGAAAGAAAAAAGGGGAATTGACGATCGACTTTTGTTGAGTTTCGTTAGTGGTTGTTGGGGTGAACACAAAGATGTTTTTCTCCAACTCTACAATCTCTAGAACAAAAACATTTCGAACAACTCGTACACCTAGGGAAATTTAAACCTTTTTTGTTACAACTTTCACAAATCGTTCTAACTCCTACTTTTGAACTTTTTTCCAATTCCAACAATAAAGGATCTATTGAGACTGGTTGTTGTTTCTTGTGATGATGATGAGTACGAGGAGAAGTAGACGAAGGGAGAGGGTTCGCAGCGGATAGAGGGGAAAGGAAATGATTGTTGGAGGAAGAAGATGAGGAAGAAGGGTGTCGACGATGACGACGAGATCTAGACGCAGAGTTGTGGGGAGAGAGGAGAGAGTCTGTAGAAGAAGAAGCGGGTGCCGCGAAAGAGGGAGAAGAAGTAGGATCGTTCAACATGAAAGAACGTTTAGAATGTAGGGAAGTTTTAGAAGATCTTCGACGTGGTAAATTCGGTCTGATTTTGTTCGGACTAGCTTTGATGGTTGTCGAATCAGTTTTCTTAGTGGTGTTAGTGGTCGACGTCGGAGTTGAGAATTGCGTTGAGGGAGGTTCGAGATCTGACAGTGGTGAAGGAGGGGATGATGAAGTTGGACTTGATTCGACTAGAGCGTTCTCTTTCTGTCGTTCCTCTTCCTCCTCCTCGTCTTCGGTAGGCTCGTCGTCGTCTCCCCAATCCATAATGTATTCGACATTCTGGCTCGCTTCCTCGTCCCTCTTGAGCGCTTCTTTCAACCTATCCCTCACTCCTCCTCCTTCCCTAACTGGGTTCAAACCTGAAACTGAAAAGAATCTAGATAACCAATTCTTCCCAACTTTTCTATCCTCCACTACTACCGCTTCTCTTTCTTGTCCTTGTCCTCGTCCCTGTCGTTGAGTAACTACCATTTCTCCTCTACCGAATTCAAATGAACCGATTCCTCCCGATTGATCAGGGTCTATAACTTTCCCTTTCCCTTTATCTCCCAATCTCAAAACTCTAGTAGCACCGAAATCTGGTGGAACTGTACAAACTGAAGTAGAACTTTCAACCCTTCTGAGTAATTTCGTCGAAGGGTCATGTTTGAATCGAGAGAGGATTGAAGGAGAACGAGTTGAAAAAGATGAAGAGAATGAATCTCCTCGGCTTCTTTGTTCACGTTCTTGACGAGGTTGAGTCGAGAGGTGAGTAGTCGAGCGGGAGTGAAGAGAATGATAACGAGGTTGTAAAGGGGATGCGAGAGGTGGTGAACGAATCTTATCATTATTCGAGGAGGTTTCAGAAGGATTTAAATTGACGGTATCGAGATTCGGAAGTTGTCGAGTTTGTTCAAGGTGATCACTCGATGGAGGAGTCACTGGAGGTGAAGGGTATGGTTGTTTCGTGTTCGTACTTTCTTCATTTTCCTCCTCTTCAGTTGCGAAATGAAATTTCGAGTTCCTCCTTTGATTGAATGAGCTAGGAGTAACCGTCATACTTGAAGAAGTAGTATCATCACTCCTGTCTTTTCCGTGTCTACTCGCTCCTGCAGAAGGTATCTTTAAACCTTTCAAAGAAGAAGAAGAATCTTCTCCTTGAACCGTCATCGTTTTCTTTTTCTTTTTAACCATCCTCCAATCTTCTTCTCCAGGATAACTTTCATTCTTGATCCCTGCCAACCTTCTCTCTGCTCTGACTACTAATTCATCTCCTTCTTTGATACCTATAGGTCCAATAGTTTGTCGATTCGCAATTAATAAAATCAGGTTGAAAAGTTGACTAGCTAATCGTTTCCCATTTTCAGGTGATCCTTCTTCTACGTTTGATGATGAGATAGGGATAGGTGTTTGATCGATCAAGATTGGGGAAGAATCTGGAGTTGGTAAATCTGAAGTAGGAATCGAAGGGAGACGAGTAGAAGGAGAAGGTGAAGAAGAAGAAGAGAAAGCTTGAAGTGCCAAAATGTACAAAGCGTGAATCGCTATTGTTACTTGTTGTTTACGGTTCTGTTGAGTACCAGGTTCAGGAATCGATGCGACTGGGTGAGTGTAAGAACGTGAAACGGATTGAGTACGTCGGGAAGAATTGCTAGTCGAACGAGAGAGAGAAGGAGGTACTCCTCCGTTCGTCGACGTTTCGGACAATGTTGAAGTCGAGAGGGAAGAGACGAGGGGAGAGATCGTAGGATGAGAGAGAACTCGGGAAGAAACTTTTGAAGAACGGATCCAGAGGGAGTCGAGAGATTCTTTCGAATGAGAACCGATAGAGCTCGAGGAAGGTTCGAATACTGAAGGAGGTTGAAGAACTCCGAAACGATGTGCGTCCGTCAACTGCGGCGATAGGAAGTTTGTTAGATTCAAGAAATGTCGAAGCAAAATGCGGCAACTCACCCCGACGATGAGATCCAAAGTAGATTGTAGAGTACAGCATTTACTTTCTGCTCTCTCTTCTTCACTACTGCTCAAATCATCTCTGACCTTTCTTCCCCTCCTTCCAGAATTACCTCCTCCGAGCGATTGAACCGGTTTCTCAAGCTCGATTTCCAACCCTTTCAAATACAATTCGGCAGCTTTCAAAGATTCGGCAGATCTGTGACCTTGATGATTCTGGTGACAGTTCCAAGAAGTCGAACGTGCGGGCATTCGAGGTCGAGAATTTGTCGAGGTCGTTGTCGGAGCTGAAGGAGGAGATACGCTACTCGAAGGGGAAACACTAGGTGAATGTGCATCTTGTCGGCAATACCCTTTCGAGTATAGACTGATTGCGAAGTGTTCACGGGAGAATGTCAGTTGAGAAGAATAGGTTCAATTGAGAGAGGATACTTCTTACTTTGCGAGAGTTGCACAAGCTGCGCTACTGTTTCTTTCTACTGCTTGTTCGAGTTTACTAATAGCCCGATCATGCCTGTGAGCAATCATTTCCATCTAACACCCCTCGAGATAACACCCCTCGAGATTGGTGGTCAGTTGAGAATTCATGACGAACTCGCAAGAGAAACGTTGCCAAATTGAATCGGAAACTCACCTGGGCATCGTACAGCAAGTCCTCAATTGTAACATCATCTTCCTCTTCCTGATGATCTAATTCGCCGGGTTTGAGAGTTTGACGAGCAGTAGTGATCAGAGAGGAGGAAGACTCTACGAAAGGCGGAGGCGATGAAACAAGGGAGGGTTCTGAACTTGAAACCGAGTGCATTCAATGATTGAGCTTGTTGTGAGTAATGTTTCTCTCTTCGTATACCGAGAGAGAGGGATAGGGAGAGAGGAAGAGGGAGAGAAGAGAGAGAAAGAGAGGAGAGAGTCTGGGTTGTCTCAGATTACTCGGGAATTTGAATTGAGATTTTGAGAGCTTCTCACCGGCTTCTCCTCCTCCTTCTTCTCACTTCATCTTCTACGTTCGATCCATGCGTCGATCCATTCAGACACTCTCAACGTAGCTTGTAGCAATATTCGACCGCAGTCCTCTGAATCGTGATCTCGAAGAACCAGAGTCCCTCTCACAGGGAGAGTGCGCTGCCAGCTCTCTGAACTGGAGTAGGAGGTACCGAGCGTTCATTCGCATTTTTTACGATGATCTCTTTGAAACCTGTGATCGTCGGAGTGAGTTTGAGCAATTTCAAAAAACCGAAACAAACGTTTTTTTTTTTTCTTTCCGCTGATCTCTTCTCTATCGCAAACAGCTTCTCATCTCTATCCTCTACCTCCCCGTTCGACACGTCTACTCGATTCTCAATTTCCACTTGTCCTCTTTGCCAGAACCCTTCTCAGATCCCGAATTCGTTTCAACAACTTCTTCTCTCAGTTCTTCTCGTTCTCCGCTTCGACAACAAGTCCGAACAACAACGATCTTTTCCAATTCAAATCAAACGATTGGTACTAGTTTCGATCAAAGTGATTACGATCGATTTGCATTCTGTGAAGATGCGATCGTTTACAAACTCGAAGGAGTCGAGAAAGAAGTAGGAATTTTGAGTTGTGATCCTACTAGATGGGAATGGAACACTGTCATGGGTACTCTTGTCAATCCAAGAGTTGGCAAAGGTGCCCTCTGGGTACTAGATCCCGTTGAAACAGGAGGTGGAAAACAATTGAAACGAATCAAGCTCGATTGGAAAGAAAACTCGTCGCTAGGAGAAGATTTCCACCCTCTCGGTATCGATGTCTATCCTCGTTCGAGTCCCATCGACTCGGATACACTCTTCGTTATCAATCATCGAGCGGAGGAATCGACCGTCGAGGTATTCAACTTGAGTTGTTCAACTTTTCTCGACTGCATCGCTTCTCACCTCCGTTCCCTCTCACCCTTCCTTCGCTGGAGCTCCAAACTCTATCGCAGCGATTTCCCCTACCTCCTTCTACCTCTCTCACGACCATCGATTCAATCTCCGTACCTCGAGTCGCTTCAAGAAAATCCTGAATTCTTTTGAAACCCTTCTCGCTCTACCTCTCTCCTACGTCGATCTCATCATTTTCGCTTCAAACTCTAGTGTTTCGGAGTCTTCTTACGACGTTAGCGTCAGTCGAGCAGTTTCAAACATCGCTTTCGCGAATGGAATCGTTCTTTCTCCTTCTGGAAAAACTCTCGCAATAGCTTCAACTACAACTCGTTCAGTATTTCTCTACTCTCGTAACACTACCACGAATATTCTCTCCTCGAAACCATGTCGGACTATAAAGCTCCCTTTCCTAGTTGACAATCTTTCGGTTTCACCTATTAATTTCTCAGATGACAAAACCAACTCCTCCTCTTTAATTGTCAAGAATCCGAAACAAACTACTAGGAAGCTACATATAGCTCAGGTGGAAGAGAAGGACGAGGAGGATCAATTCGAGCTCATCGCGACAGGACATCCCTCCTTTTTTCACCTACTCGCGACAGCTCATCGTAGTCCTCGATTCTCTCTCCCATCCCTCATTTCGAAACCCCTCGTATACCTACCTCTCCCTACAGCCCTCAAAGAACTCACTGAATCGAAGTTGAGAGTTTGGTTCAAGAATTGGGAATTTGATTGGAGAGAAACGAGAGGTTTGAGTTGGAGTGTTTCAATTAGGAATCCTCCTTTACGAGCATCCTATGAGAGGGAATGGGAATCACTATTTATGAGTAGTGGGAAGAAGAGGGAGAAAGGAGGAGAATACGGTTCGAGTTCAACGACGATTTTGGGGAAAAGTTTAGTCGGAGGAAAGTGGAAGAAATGGATGCTTGTCGTGGGATTGTATGAGGAAGGTGCGAAAGTCGTCGTTGAGGAGTGAGGAATCAACGTCTTGTAGATAGTTTCGAATCATTTTTTATTATTTTTTCAGTTCTGCGATTTGAACTTTGTCAGGTTTAAGAGACTCACGCTCTCATCGTCGCTAGTCTCAAGTCTTTACGCGTATGATGCGTCGTCGTCGCTCTGGCTCAGGACGCTGTCGCTTAGGCCTCAAAGGTCGAACCGCGGAACACTTTTCTATTCAACAGAGGAGGCGTTCGCTTCGTTTTCTGTTTCCTTCCTTACCTTCGCTTCAATATCCCCAGTTCCCGGAGCAGGAGACTGGCGCTCTGCTATACGCCGCGAAGTCAAACCAGTAAGTTTCAAGTCCGTTTCATTTGCGGCCGTCCAATGAAAGTTTTCGAGCTGATTTAGTCTTATTCTGGTTCTTACTACAGACGCAAAGTTGACTTCGAGCGAGCGATGAACGAATATCTCGCACGTAGCGATCGAAGGAAGAAAGCAATGTAAGTCGAACACTTTTCCTCGTTTGTCGTCCAAGCTGACTTTTGCGGTTCTCTCGCTTTTCGCAGTTTTTGCACTCAAGCTCACCTGCATTTCGGGGATTGCATGTCGCTGTTCTGCTCGTCTCGATCCATTCTCGAAGGCCACCTCTCGTAAGTTCAGCTTTCTTTGTTTCGCTCATTTCTTCGTTGAAGTTAATTTCTATTTTCTTTCGCTTCCACTTGATGCATTTGAGTAGATACTCTTTGACTTATAGAAGCGTGGGAGTATCTCTCAGATCTACGATCGCAGCATGTTGGTTAGCTTTCCGTCTTCTCTTCTTTTGTCCCTTTCGATTCTCGGGAAGCTTCTGACTTGTTGATATCCACCAGTTCTTGCAAAAGTCAATCAACAGGTTTCTCTAGGGAAACAAAAAGGGATGGTGGTCTTCCTGAGCGGATGTTGGCAAAGAGAAGGGCGACATCTGAGCTTTCGAAACTTGACGTAGTTTTCCAGCGCAAATTTCTTATCTCAATACACTACGAGAGACTCGAATCTACGTTGAGAGAGTCATTTGTCGATGCAGTCGAAGTCTCGTACCATTAGAGCTGGAGAGAGCTCAAGAGGAAAAGGCTTCTTCTTTCGAAGCGAGAGAAGTCGAAAAAAAATTTCAATCTGATTCGAGTTCTACCTGGGTTCAGTAGCTTCAGACGAGCAACGGATTACCGAGCGCGGAAGCTCGAGCTATGACAAGAGCGAACGAATCAGGAGGAAAACGCTAGCGAATCGAAAGAAAGCTATTCTCTCGACTAAATTTCCAAGCAAGAAGCAGAGCGGGATCCGAGGGCACAGACGAAGCGAGATTATGAGAACCCGATACTGTCATCAATAGAGTAGAGAGAGTGCCCTGAGGCGAAACAATCGAAGCGAGTCTCGAATCGTGATCTTCTCTTTCGCCACCTCCTCGCGAATGCAAACTCATCTTGAACGCTTTATCCCCGCATGCGTCGATCGGACTACCTAAACATGACCGAGGAGGAATATCACACTGAGAGATGCCTGAGAGGAAAAGATGAGAAAGCTGAACAGAACTAGTCCGTTCGAAGAAAAACGAAAGGCAATTGCAAAACAAAAAAGATACGAGATGGAGTACGAACGAAGGAACGAAAGTGAGTCAGAGTAGATACAGGATAGAAGTGTTGAAAGCTGGTACTAGAGTTGTAGCATATAATCCTTGCAGCGTTTATTCATCAACTTGCATTTTCTCCTCTTGAACTCCTTCAGCTGCCGCTGTTGCTCCTCCGTCAGTCGAATTGACAGCCTGAGCGGACTGTCTACTCTTCTTCCTGTCGTCCAACCAAGCTTGAATTTGTCCTTTCAGTTCGACCGCATCCTGAATATCTTCCCATTCGAAAGGTTGACGATTGAAAGGATCTGTACGATCAGAGAGGTAATGTTGTTTGATACTTGATCTGTCGATGACGGTTTTCGATGAGGGGAGAATAACGGGATCTTGCATGAGTTCGTAAGTGAGAGGATCTATGCGACAAACGAAAGAACGATTTCAGTCAGTTTCACCACTGAGACAACGCTCGAGAGAGAGAGAGAGTTTCATTCACCTAGGAATTCATCAGGAGCTTCACCCATCGCCTCATCCTCTGCTTCAGCCATTCTGATCAATTCGACTTTCTCGACAAACTCCAAAATCCCTTTAATCTCTTCATCAGTCTTGATAGCCGTTTTCCTAGCGATCCTCATAGCTCTCTCAAACAACCCTTTCGAATAACTCCTTCCATCTTTGGCTACCGCTTTCTCAAACTCTTCAAAAGGTCCCAACTGTTGGAAAATGGTCAAAACATCCGAGAGTAATTCTTTAGGTCTGAATTTGTATTCTTCTGGGTTCTTGACCTTCAATTCTTGACACTTAGGACCTGCCAACGAAGAGAGGTTGAAATCCAACATTGCCGCTAAACGATCAACGATTTCAGGAGTCAAGAAAGGTGAAGTAGTTTCTTTCGAGAAATCTCTCAACAACCTCAATGATTGAACTCCTAAATCTAGATCGGATTTGACTGAAGATTCCCAAGTACGTAATTCCTTCTCTTTCTCTTGTCGTTCTGTAGGAGGGAGTGAAGACCAAAGAGATTCATTCTCCATCATTTTTTGTCGTTCAGTGATTTTAGCGAGGTGATCGAGTGCGTCGTTGATGAGGTAGGTTGTATCGTTCATGAGTAAGTTGACAAACCGAACGTATCGTTCGTGATTCCTACGAGAGAGAGAAAAAGCAAGGTCTAATCAGTTTACCTGCGAATCTGTCGGGAAAAAGAAAAAGATTGCGAACTCACAGAGATTCACGTTTCAAGGATTCACGGTGAGTAGGATTCGACCAGACCAATTTAAACAGTTGAGTAATGTAGTACCTAATGTTGAATTTATCGTAAAATTGAGTATGAGATCCAGTACTTTCAATTTCTACAATCTCCGTCTCATTTTCATTAGTCTTTCCCGAGATTCCGGGGTGTCGCTCGAGTAGAGAAATGTACTGACCAATGTAAGCGTGAATGAGACAAGGCATGAGGTTCTTCAATGCTAGAGAATGGAAATTGATCGTGTCTCCCAAACACCCTCTCGGTGAAGAATAAGTAGGTCGAGAGAGATAATACATGATCTAACCGATCAATCACGCCTTGTCAGTTACTCATGAAGAACGTACTAGAGAAAGGGGGATGATCTTACCTCGACGAATTGACCTTTGAGGTAAGGATTCTTCATATAAGGAGTTGAAAGGAAAACTAGCATAAAAGTCATCAAATCATCTTGTGGGGTACTTTCTAGAGCTTGAGGAGCGTATCTGATCGTCATGGTGAGGTATTATTAGCCTATTTAAGCTCTGAGAGAAAAAAAAAGAGAGAAAGAGCGTACTTTGAAGCGAAAGAAAGGAATTCAGTGATATCCTCGATTAAAAACTCTGGCAACATTCTAAATACTTCAGGAGTTTGATTAGGTAACGGGAATCTATGGAATTTTGTCAAACATTGTCGTCAGTCCTCGGAGCTTAAATCGAGAAGAGAGACAGAGAGAGAACTTACTCAATCTTGGTATGAGGATGTTTTCCTTTCGGATCTACTAATCTAACCAACCAAGCCATTATCAAATTCGTGTAACCTATACATTTAGCCAAATATTCTGGATCTAGGAGTTGAACTTCGTAACACAACAAATGAGATTTCCATTGTTCAATCTTTTTCTGTTTTTCCCGCTCAACAACAAAATCGATCAATTACATCAGTATTTCTGCTTGACTGACTGAGAGATAGAAGCGAATCGTCGGAGGAGATGGTGATGATGTTTTTTTTACCTTGTATCTATCAATCCCTTTCAAAGTTTGTTCTTCTCCAGGAGTGCCTCTCCAACTCGAATCAGCTTCCATATCCCTCAGCTGTCGTTCCATGTGTCTAATCTGTTCTGAAATCCCTTTATGTTCTTTGATAGCGTGCATAGTACCAATGTGAAGGTATTGAGCTGTCAAGAAGAAAGTTTCAGAGATGAAATTAGGTGTAGGATCTAAAATAGCTTGGGAAGGGTCAGCGTAAACACGAGAGAGAGAAAGCTACAGAGATGGAGAGAAGAGAGACGAACGAGTATCTTCTGGAGATAATGTATAGTAAACGTCAGATTCTTGTTGAGTTGCACTAATTTTAGTTTCTTCTTTCACGTTGATTCGTTGCGAAGAGTATTTGTAGTACAGTGGATCAATCTTGTCAATCTACAATATCGCAAAATCAAACCATCAGTTTTCTCTTTCAGTCGCTCAGATGAGAGGGAAGAAAAAAAGAAAAGAAAAACTCACTTTGGTAAAACCAGCATCTAAGAAAGGTTCACAAAGACCCAACAAAACGGTATGTAAATTGATAATGAACCCTTCAGTTGAAACAGTTCTAGGATCTACTCTCATAGCTGCACGTTTCGAATTTAATTTCGCAACGGAAGCGAAGAATTCTAAAACTGATTCTCGAGTAGTCGGTGAAGATCTAACTAGGTTTGAAATGATTCGGAAGAGTAATGTCTATAAGTATCAGATAGAACGATTATTGTTCGTTTTTTTTTTCTTTTAATGTTAGCAGAGGTTCTTCGTCAAGAACGGTTCAATTTTTTTTTTTTGACTCACTTGTAGTCCAGCTAGAGTACCTCGAAGGTTCTTTGAAGCGGAAATGATATTCCCTTGACCCATCGAACTTGGCTCTGGGAAATAAGCTTGAGGTAGTGCCGGCTGCACATGAACCTCAAACGCTCATCAGCGACAGTTTCTCAGGCAAAGGAGAGAAAGATAGACTCACAGCACCATCAGGGAAAGAACTCAATCTCAACCAAGGACCCCACAAAGCTCTGTACTCGAATTCCTCTGCTTTGACTTCAATTCCTCCTCCCCCTCCAATCTCACTCTCTTTCAAAGGGTTCCAACTCTTAAAATCAGTCATAATTTTAGCGATCGGTTTAATTTCGGTCAAATTTTGTAAAGCCAATAAAATTTCCCTCCAATTCAATCCTTGACTGTTCGCCAGATTACCTCCTCCTCCAATATCCTGTTTGTTGAGTAAAAGAACTGACCCCCATCTTTGTAAGAGAGGTAGTAAAATCTCGTCTAGACCTGATTCTTGATCGTTTTGATCTGAAGGAGTGTAACGAACAGAGAGATCCGTGAGTAGTGAAGGTAAATCGGAAGATTGTAGAGGAATTGGTTGAGGGATTTGAGATTGAGGGATCAAAAGTGGTTCAAGTTCTAAAGGTCCAACGGGTTTTGACCTGAGAGAGAGAGAGAGAGAGAGAGAGAGAGAGAGAGAGCGAAACGAAAACGAACGAGACAATCAGGTTCGAGAAAAAGGATCGGGAGAATTCTCGAAATGGATGAATAGTCTTACATGATATGATCTTGAGGGAACATAGTAGGATCCATCAATACTAAACCTATATAACTAACCAATAAAGCTTTAATTTCATTCAAAACTTCCAATCTCTTCTTGGCTTCTTCTGGATCAGATTCCTAAATTTCACATGAAAACATTAATTTCTCGTTAGCTCTCTCCATATTCTCGATTCGAACGGAAAAAGGAAAAAGAACAAGAACTCACTTTTTTGAGAACTACTTTGTACCTCTCGGACCTTTCTCGTTTCCAACAACCTCCCAAAAATTGAAACGCCGTTTCATCATTTTTCAAACTTGCAATAACAGTAACCAGTTCAGGATCTTCCGTCATATGGTTCGGAGTCAACGACAACCTTGAAAGGATTAACCTATCCGTGTATTCAGATTTGAGAGGGATCGGAGAAGAGAGAGCTAAGACCAACGAGGGGAGATGTCAATTTGTTGCAAACGAAGAGAGAGAGCAAACGAAGATTAGAAAAGAAAAGAAAAAAGGTTTACTTGGTTCCTCTTCAAGTAATTCTTGAGCTACCTCTTTCAAGTAAACAATTTGCCAATTCGATCTCATTGCTTGTTCGACCTAAGATCAAATTCGAGCGAAAATCAAATAGGGGGGATCAATCAGCTAAAGCCCTCAACTCAAGAAACAGAAAGATTTGGAAATTTTACATCTAGAGTAACGTTCAAAATATTTCCTACTGTAGTAGCTTGCCATGTATCAAATGAATCTGAAAACTTTCCACCGCTCGAGCTGGTAGAGTTGGAAGAAGAAGAAGTAGTTTGCTGTGGGGCAGCAGCAGCAGCAGCAGGAGAAGGAGTAGGTGGTTGTGCTTTCTTGATTGTAATCTGAACAGGTTTCGTCGTACTAGTATCTTGTTGTGTAGACTATTACGTAAACTACAAGTCAGCTCAGTAAAAAGGACGGCGGAAGGAAGGGGGAACAGAGAGCAGGGAGGGATGACGAAACTTGAGATGAACTTGTACCGACGGAACCTGGTCGAGGACTAGCCGCTGAAGTAGTAGGAGTAGGTTTGTTCTCTGTAGTCGAACTTGTGCTCGTACTCGCTTGTGGTTGTTGTTGTTGAAGTTTGGCGATTCGTTTCAATCGAATCTGAACGAACAAACCGTCTCGGTTACAGAGTTATGAGGGCAGGAAAGGGGATAGCTTACCTTCTCTGCATCCGAGAGAGGTGTTGGTTCACTCATGATCGAGTTGAGAGGCTTGTTGAAGTGAAGTGAAGTGAAGTGAGAGAGTGGAGGCAAACTTGAGAAGCGCGAGAGTTTTCGATTCTTAGGATCATCTCGTTCTACCATCTCTCTGATACCCTACTGCATGTAGTATCGATTCACGAGGGGCGAGATATCTCTTTCAAACGTGGTTTCAATTGAAAAAGAGAAACTTCATTTCGAAACCGAATTTACGAAGAAAAGTATATATTTCGTATTCTGAATCAAGAGGATTGTGTAGAAGATAAGAAGGAGAGAAAGAAAGAGAAAGAAAACAGCTAGAGGTTCGAAAGGCATCGGTCGGAAAAGCACTTGAAAAGGGAGAAAAGAAAAAAAAAGAACTAATTACGAAAGGAGAAACGAGTTTACTGAAAAAAATGAGAGAGGAATCTGGATGAAGGAATAGGCAACATGAAGCGGGGGGAGAAAAGATGGAATGGACTGAAGCTCGATGAGAGAGAGGGGGGCCGAGAGGGGGTGAGGGAAGGAATGAAAGGATTGAGAAAAAGAAAAGTACTGAGAGGAAGATTAGTTAGATACAAGTCGAAACCACGGGACGAGAAGGGATTTGCGAATGATGGGAGATCTCGGATAGAGTTGGGAAAAGAAGCTGTCTTGAGAGTAAAGTATGGGGAAATCCCAAACTCGAATTCGATTCGTTCTCGTCCATTTTACAAGAACATCCTGTGAAAAAGATTGTATAGCCGCGAATTAGTTTCCTCAAACCAAATGCTGCAAGAGGCAGAAGAAATTCAAGAGACGTACCAGGTGAACAAGAAGACTGCGAAAGCGATAGCAGCGACCGTCTGAACCGGTACACCTTCCGCTCCCGACATTTCAACCACTTTACTGTTCCCCCTGTCGCCAGTCTCGACCGCCTCTTTACTCGTTTGTCCTAAACCTCTCTGTCTCAATCCAGCTGATGATGATGATGATGATGTGGAAGCGAGTTCAGATCTGAGTCGAGAGATTTCAGATTGAGCTGCATTTAATTCTTGTCTCAATTTCTCTACTTCTCCGCTTGAAGAACCGATTGAGGAGCGAGAGCTGTTGTTGTTGTTGTTGTTGTTGTTGGGATCGATTTGTTTAGCTACGGAAGATAAACCGGAAGCGGCTGTAGTTGCTGCAGAAGCTAGAGTTGCCGATGCGAGAGTTGCAGCTGAAGACGCTTTCTCTTTAGCGGTTTCGACGTATGCGTTCGTGGTGGAGGCCGGGACTGAAGATTGAGATTTTTGAGTAGTAGATGCGGGAACGGAAGAAGAAGCTGGAGGAGAAGAAGAAGAAGAGTCGATTTGTCGAGGTTGAATGGTGGAGGTTGGTTGACCGAGAGCAGGGAGGCCTGAGGGAGGAGCGGATGGAGAAGAAGAGGACACTTGAGAAGGAGGAGAAGAAGGGGAAGTAGAATTGATAGTTGAAACGAAAGAAGAATCAGGGTTGAGAGTCGTATCTGCCGGTTTTGACGACTACGCAATAACGAGCTGCGATCAGACAACGGCGGTACTAAAGGAAGTAATCGACAACGTACATAAGATTGTTCTTCTGGGATCGATTGATTGACAGGCTCGTCTGCTGCTGGTAGATAGGTACAACGAATCTTTTGTTCGTGAATTTGATTTACTCCGTTTGCGGAATCTTTATCTTTCTCTACGACTCCCCACTGCATAATGGTCACGTTCGAGTCAGTAGCAGTCGTCTATCAAGTTTCTACATGTCGAGAGAGTTGAGACTTACGAGTTCAGTGAGAGGAATGTTTTCCCTCTCTGGAGTGATGACGACGGATTGTACCAAAAATTTATCCCTACATTTCGTTCCAGCTGGAGGGTCTTCCTTCATAGGTTGTAACAGAACTTGTACCTCTACCGTCTCTCCCGGTTCGATCCTGCCAGAGTTGGGTCGGACGCAGTACTGTTTCGGGGCAGTCGTTTTAACTTTGTATGCGATCGCTTCGGAATTGTGGTTCGATACTGATAGAGTACGTTTGACCAACGTAGTCAAGGGACCTGTAGAAGAGGGATCATAGAAGAGAAAGAGAGCGGTAAGTTAAGCGGGTTGATGACACGGTTTGAAATTGAGAGAGAGGGGTTCAAGAAATACTCACGTTGGAACCCTAACTGGGAAGAAGGATTTAGTTGTACCGACATACTGCTACTCTCTTAACTTGTTTGAGGGTGAAAGCAAGAGGCAGGAAAGGAAGTAAAGAGAGAGGGGAAGCTGATGATTAACGATCCTCTCATCTTTCCAACCTGTCCTACCTCCACTCTAGAACGATGCCTCTATTACTCCGATCACTACTGAGACCTCTCACTAGCCGGCTACCAACTCTCACGAGACCGACATCTCTACCTTCTTTCCCTTCTCTCTCCTCTTCTTCTTCTTCTCCCTTCTCAACTACCGCTACCGCCTTTGCCCTAGCGAGAAAACCTACAAAGCTGAAGTTGAAGACTCACAAAGGAGCTGCGAAACGGTGGACTGCTATCGCCAACGGTCAATTCAAACGAGTTAGTTAACGTTCCCTTCTCTTTCTCTCTCTCTCTCTCTCTCTCTCTCGACACAAGATTGTTTGGACTGACGACTTCAATCATGTATGGTAGGGGAAAGTCGGAAGGGTACATTTGAACTCGAACGGAAACATGTCTCCGACTAGGTTAAACAGGCTAGGTCAAACAGCTTATGCGAGAACGATAGAGAGGAAGTTATTGAGGAGGTTGATGCCTTACGCCTAGAAGGAAGGAAAGGTATCATTTGCTATTTCACGACTTTATACGAAAACCACAGTTCAGAAGGGCCAACAACAGAGAGGAAAAGAAAAGAAAAAAGAAAATTGATTTGGCGATTTTGGATTTCGAAGCCTTCCCTCGATACCGTCCCTAGTCATCTCTCGCACTCAGGCCAACCTCTTAGAACCCGCCAGTTGTCTCTGAGGCTCCTGCCTCACCGCTCCGAGATCGAATTCTGCCTCGACTTTTGATCTCAACTGTTCACAGATTCATCGCTCTTGGCCGAACTTGTCGCACCTGAACAACCTACTTCGCCCAACAGATGGATACTCAGCACGGCTCCCTCAGATACAGACCCTTTTGGCATTGTCCCCGACTCCCGACGGAGCCTCTCGAAATAGAGAAGAGCAAAAAAAGGCTCCTCCTCTTCGAATCGCCCCTTCCCTTTCCTTTCTACCTCTTCTTCAACTGACTCAACAACCAGCTTCCATTCGACGTCGATGCCCCCGAACTCAATCTTTACCCGAGACCTGCAACGTGTTCAGCGGAAAACTACGAAAAAGGCTCCTTTCAAACTTTTTCAATTATTCACGAAGATCAGAAACACGAATTGGATCCACGTTTCCCCATCTGGAGTACAAGAGTGGATCGTAGAGTCGAAAGGAGTTCTCGTTACAACTTTACAAGCCGTTACAGATCCAGTCTCGCCACGATCCCCCAAAAATCTAATTTCCACTCCTGCTTCTGCTTCGAGGATCTCTCCCTCGCCCACGAGTATTCTTCCGATACCTATTCAAACCTCTCTAATCGCGAAACTGACATTTTTCCTCTTTTTTCTTTTTTCTCTTCAATTCGCTCAACTCTTTCGTGTTCATAAATCACAGTAGTCACGTTCTCGGCACTGTGGGATGCGTCCCGCTGATCTACCCGGGATGATACTCGTAGCTGGACCGCACCTTCCACCTCCCGCTCCACGCTGTGACTCGCTCGGAGGAAATTCTCTCGCTCGCAAAACTCGTCCCGATCTAACTCGTCGTAAACGACAGATCTACATTACTGGGCTCTAAGCCCTCGTTAGGGACTCTCAATTGTAGTCCACCACTTTCGCAGTGACTCTCCTTCTACACTCTGAAAAAGCACTCATCCTTTATTGCAAAGCTCGAAAGTCTTTCTGTTCGATACGCTGTTTTCTGCTGATTCTTGTTCTCCCAGTTCTATCTTCTGAGCTTTGTTTCTTTTAAAAGATCTCTTTCTTTCTCGCGTCCACCGATAGCCGTAGAAAAGGATCAATCGCACCGAATCGCATGGACAGAAAACCTCTTCGCGTGCGCAAGTTTCGAAACTTTTTATTCGACTCGAGTCCAGCACGCACGTGAGATGCCGCTCACTCTTTTGCTCTAACTCGAGAAGCAATCTCCACAAAGCTTAAGTGGCTTGTGAAAGAAAGAGAACGAAGAACTTCTCTGCTCCCCCTTTTTTTTTGCACCACTTGCGAGATGAAATTGTTCAAAATTCACTCGATCGTGTCGAATAAAACTTTCAAGAGACGCGACTACTCTCTTTCTTTTTTTCTTCAAGACCAACTCGTAAGTCGAAGCTGTACCAAATGCACTCTCATTCGGATCGAACAATCACTGACTCGTCAACCATTGTAAACAGAGTCAGGATCTAGTTATAGTTTCTCTCTGGTTGTCTTGCTCTTTTAAACGAGCTACACTGTTTACAGACCAAGATTATCTACGAGGCGTATCCCCGTTTAACAAGCGAGAACTCGAACGTTTTACTCTCTACTTCGGTTGGAGTACGTTCGTCGATGACCTTGAGCTCGTCTGCACCTCCCCTTCCTTCGTGAGGTGGGTTGTCCGGCTCTTCTCTTTCTACTTCTTCGGAATAAGATCGAGTTAGCTGTGCAGCGTTTGCGTGGTGGATGCGACCTGGACTGAGTCTGTTATTCTCATGTTGTAGTTTCTCTTTGAATAGAGTTTTGACAATCTAGAAACTTTTCTCTCTCTGCCTCTCTTCAGTACCGAACGTCTTCTCTCGTTCTTCCTTTCTCTCTCGTTGACCGTTTTTAAAAATCCCTTTTGAGCTCGTTCGAAGGACTTTTCTCTTTCTCTTTTTCCTTTTCGCGAAGACTACGCTCGCCTGACTCCACCTCTGTGTGGTAGATTCCTCTACCTCTCACACACAGACGATGCGTATCTCACAGCGTCAATCAGAGAAGCCTCGAATTGTCAGGTCAAGCTCGAGCGAATTGCGCGCAAAGTTTCTTTTCTTCTCGCTTTTGCTTGCGTTTGCCTCGTCTCTCTCCGAGTAGCTGGTCAAAACAATTCGGACTCTATTGGTCATACAAAGCTATCGAACGTGCTCTGCCCTAATGAGGATGAGAGGGTTGACTCATACTATCTTTCGTTCGTTTGCGAAGAGCGAGGAAGAGAATCCCTTGAAGGAGAACAAGCCAAGCGAATAGGATCGGGAGGTTGTAGTGAAGCGTGTTGACTCCTCCGTGCGACAAGATGGTGATCATGATAGCCCACGCTAAAAGAAGAAGAAATGTTAACTCGTTCTGAAAGATCAAGAATTTTGAGCTCAGTCCAGAAGATACAAGAACTTACTTGCATGGGCAGGTACTGCGTAATGTACACGATAGAAGACATTCGCTAGCTCGAGAGGATAGATCACAGAAGCGACTGCGTGACGATGAGAGAGAGAGCGGTTTCAGCTCGTAATCTGTAAAGGCAGAGGAAGGAAGAGAGCTAGAAACTAACCAGAGATGATGATCCAAAGAGCAGTCGGATAGGAGAAGAATGCCGGAGGGGCGAAAGTAGCGAGGCAGTCAAAGAAGAGGAAAGTGATGTAGTTGTTCAACCTGCACAAAAAGGCGAAACTTTGTTAGATTCTAGATTTTGCACACAGAAAGAAGTTGAAGGCGAGGTAAGTTTAGACGCACCATACGACTGACAAGAGTGCAAAAAAGTTCTTGACAGAGATGTAGTAAGACTCTTTGAACATCAGGTACCAACCAACGAGGCAGAGAGCGTTGACGAGAGTCCAAACGAGACCGAGAGGAATCCTCAATCTGTAGTGACGGCTCAGTGACATCCCTCGGTACGCTCCAGTCATCGTAAAAACTCCGTTCACGGCGAGAATGAACTGAAGCAAGGGAAAGACTAAGAATTAGTTGTGTTGCAATTTCGAAGAGACAGCTTGAACTCACAAAGAATTGGAAAAGCGAAGGGAAGACGAAACCAATAGTGTTGAAGACAATTCGACTACCGAACTCGAAAGGGACGAGGTTGACAAAGGTAGATGCGATCGGAGTAGCTAGAACTGCTGCTGATTGCGAAGAGTATGAAGCCCCAGTCGTGAGGAGGGGAGCCACCGTTCGTTGACTGAATACGAAAATAGTAGATTGAACGATGCGAGTGAGAGGTGCCAGGACGAATGCAGACCAAGCCTGGTGATCGTGAATTCTGTAGTCAGCGTACTTTACTATGTTAAGCAAATCGAGGATATTTGAGCTCACTGTATTGTATCTGACTTCATTTCCCGTGTATAAGATCGCCTGCGTTGGATCATAGGAATTTGCAGCGGCCTCCGAACTCAAAGCTGCTTCGAATCGACTCGTCGCTCCTTCGCTCGTCCATATTCCTCCCCAAAAATCGCCGTCAAACACTTGTTGCTGCAGCTTCTCAGGCGACATCGAGCTAGCATCTCGAATGACGAAAGTTGGCCAAGTATCGAGGCCGTTGACTCTTGAAATGGAAGAAAGGAGAGCAGAACCTTCAAAAAAAAAAAAGAGAGAAGAAACGTCAGTTCTCGATTCGTCGCTTTCGACCCATTGTCTACAAGTGACTCACCAACCGAAGAGCCATCGAAATCTACGACGAGAACCTTCAGACGGTGAGCATTATGAGAGTTGTTGTACTGGAGAGAGTGAATGAAGAATGAGTTGAGAGTCACGTGAGTCGAGAGTCGGCGAGTTGAAAACTTACAAAGAGACCGAATAACCTGCGAGACTCTGACGCGATTAGCGAAGAGGGATCGTAAACAGCAACGATGAATTAAGGTAGACTCACCAGAGAGCGCAAATCCAGAAAACAACAATCAACATTGTACCACTCAGAACTGTCTTTTTGAGGGCTTCTTTCATAGCGGCGGGCGGTACTGCATGTTGTTGAGATTCTAAAACAGGAGTCGAATGTGCCGAAGGTGCTGACTGAGAAAGAGGAGAGGAAGGACGTTCGAGTTGAGGGGAATGAGCCAAAGAGGGGGAGTTGAGAGCTTTTTCGTGTTCCGAATGAGACGACATGGAGGTCTAGCTATAGAGTATCGAGTTGAGTATGAACGGCGAAAGAGAGAGCATGTTCGTGGTGGAGAACGAGTGAGATGGAAGGAGAGCGAGACCTCCGATTTTCTCGGACGTTCACGGCGGACCTCGTTCTGACACTTCCACCAGTAGTACAATACTGACTCCGTTCATTCTTCCGTACATACAATCTAGCGTGCATACTCCGTGTGTCGGGTGCGGTTTACCAAGAGAGAAAAAGAAAGAAACTGTGACCTCTCGTGCTTGCGAAGCTGAAGAAAACATTTCCTTCCCAACTTTTGCACAGCGATCCTCGAGAGATCCAAAGACAGATACGACAGGAAGCACGTGAGAGATAAGACCGAGAGTCGTTACAACAATGGGCGAATATGTATGCAAGGAAAGTTCGAGAATTCCATAATGAAAATCTAGATTCAGCAGGATAATTCAAGTTGACCAAATTTATCTTCGCTTCTTGCTCTTCGGGTTGGCGCGCTGAATTGACACGATTCGGGATAGACGAGAAGATTCGATCAGCACACGATGGCTCGAACAGTCTGAAGGTAGAGAGCAAACTCACCCTGCATTCATCGCAGAACCAACGACCATCTGGAATACTCTTGAGACCGACACATGGAAGATGGAACTGTCAATGGAAAAGCCGCGCGAGCTCGAAGAGTCAGTAGTCTGCGAATATTCCGAGAGGAGAATCGGAAAACTCACCCATTCGTGTTCGCAATCCGGAGCATCGCAAGCGATCATCTCACCGAAACTAACTCGTTGACAGAAGCAGTACAACGTCTTGTCTGCATCGTCGTCTCCTTCGAGAGGTTCAAACTCGTCGTCGAGAGGAATCAATTGAGCTGGCGAAGTAGGTTCGTTGAGAATGGTTGAAGCTTGTCGCCGAGGCGGTTTCGCTGCAGCTGCGGCTTGACCGGGGAGTGTTCGAGCGACAGGGTCGGGTGATTCGATTCTAATGTTGCGAAACAGAAAAGAGGGTCAGCTTCAGAGAATGAAAACGAAAGGAAGAAACTCACCCCTTCTTTCTCCGTTTACTAGCTCCAGCAATTTCTTCTTGTTTCCTCTTCGCTGCAGCCCTTTGGCTTCCTCCTACGCCGAGAGTCGCCAAATTGTACTCGTCTTGACTCGCCATTCCAGCAGAACCGTAAACGTGTGATCCTCCGTTTCCTCCTACAACACTTCCTGCTCGACTACCGTTTCCGTTTTGACTCATCGCCGGTGCCAGAGGTTCTGCCGCGCCTCTTCGCTTCTCCTTGACCGCGTCGATGGCAGTCATTCCTAAGGGATGAGAAGGAATAGGTGGGTAGAGACTGCCTCCTGCCGATCCCGTCATGCTCGAACCCATCGCACTGGCTGCGAATCCTGCACTACTTCCGATCGCTGAAGCTTGAGCTTGAGCTCGTTTCTTCGTGTATTGGTTCGGGTGACGTTGAGAAGGGTCTTTGACTGAACTCTCTTGTTTGCGACTCATGGAAGAACCTCCTCCTCCTCCAGGAACGTAGGCATAATCGTCTGCAGCCATCATTCCATTGTAAGGGTCTGCAGCTGCTCGTTTCTTGCCGTTCGCTGCACCGGATCTACCTCGAGTAGCGTCGTACGCATCTCGAGCTGCTGCCCGTTGAGTGGTCGGCTGTTGAGCTGCATGTCGAGAAGAAGGGTAATCGAAGAGTTGGCGTCGAGCGAGGGAAGAAGCGGGAGTCGAGGAAGCTGGGTAGCCGTGAGGAGCTGAAGGAGCTGGTAGCTGAGGGAGGAGGTGACCAGGAAGGAAAGAGAGGAGGAGGGAAGAGAGAGTAGAGAGGTGAGAAGTTGAGGTAGAAATCTATCATCTCGCAATCGGATCTGATCAGCTTCCCCTCCTCGTAGGATCCCAAGTCGAGATACATCACTCACGCTCTCGCAAGTGTTCGTAGCTACTCTTATCTTGTCCTCCCCACCAACTTGAAAAGTCCTCGCATCTTCTGTCACTTCCCTCAACAGCTTGAGCCGTTCCAAAGGTGTATACTTGGGTTGTGTGTGAGCATCTGTGCTGTCTGGAGGAGGTGTGTACATCATATCGGCTAGTAGTTTCAACTTGTCGGTGATACTTTGGAGCGAACCTGAGCAATTCAATCGAAACAGAGAGGTCAGCAAAGATGAGCGCACGCAATGTACTCGATTTGGGAGCTCACCCGATAGTACTGCATCTAATTCTTTGAGGTCACTCAGGCTGCGAGTGAGGGAAGGAGGGAGTGAATCGAGAGTGTCGGCAAAGGTTGAAACTAGGTGAATGATCTCGCTTGACGGAGTAGGCGTAGGTTGCGCCATAGCTACTCAATTACTAGAGCTTGTGATAGTCTTCCGATGAGCGAGTGAATCGTTGTTGCCAGGAGATTCACCGCTTTGAACTGCCGCACTCCTCTCTCTCTCTCCACTTCGATTCTGTCAGGTTCTCCTCTTCCGTGATTCTATTTCAACTCGCGGTTGCATATATCAGCTTGGAAACTCATCGGTCCGTCAAGTTAGCAAAAGTGATTGGATCTTCTCCCGTTTGAGCCGGTTCGACTAACAATCGTACGTCCACCAAACCTCACCCTTGGCTTCGACTCGTCTGTCGCACTGTGAAGGATTCCAAATGGCTCTCGAACGGGATTTGGTAGCGTAACGAACTAGTTTCTACAAGGGAGGAAAAGCATTTTCCTGTCCTTCTCTAGCTTCTCTTCTGCAAATTGAGAATATTCGAATTTCGCAACTCAGTTGACAGAATTTAGTGTGGTGCTAAGACGTCCAAGTTGAAAGGGAGAGCAGCGATTCAGAAATCTTTTTTTCTTTTTTCTTTTGAGTTCCCTTTCTCTTCCTTTCGGTCATTCGACAAAGCTCAAGCTTCGAGCCGAGCTTCGAGATTTGGCTTCCGCCGAATCGAGACGGCATTTTGACTTTGCAGACTAGACCGAGGACATGAGACTAGATTACAAGTATAACGCGTAGCAACGTGAATCCGGCGCTTCGTTTAAATTTCAGTTTCTCTCTGAACTTTCCTCTTCGGCGTCTTCGGAAGAAACCAATTGGAAGCTCAAAGGGTTTCTCTAACTCTCCGGTTTGATTATTTTTCAGTTTGGATCGAGTTGTAGTCGACACGGAACAAGCTCGAGCCAGAGAATTGATTGCGAAACAGACTGTGTCGTATAACTAGAGAGAAAGGGAACGTCGAAACTAACTTGTTGTCATAGGTAGTCCAGTATTGATAGCTTCGTTCGTTCGCTCGTGTGCGAGAGAGGCTCATCAGTTGCGGCGGAATGTCAAAGTTGAAACGAGCGAGAAAGAAGGATCCTCGGACTCGTCTCCGTCGATCACTTTTTTTTTTCTCCAAGTTTTGCCTCCTGAACTATTTTAGCTTAGTCTGTCATTTTCTCGACTTCCGGGCTCTCCTTGTCCTTGCAGCGTCGTTGGGTCGCTCGCTTTTTCTAGGTCAGAAAGGGGCTTTCCTTCGCTCTCAGTCCCTCCCCCCGTCCTTCCTCCTCTCTCTCGACCTGTCTCTTCCAGCTACAAGTGGAGGTGAGTGTATTCTCCTTCAACCTTTATCCCCCGCCTCTCCTTCGGTTTTTCCCTCTAGTCTGTCATTGGCAGATTCGGGGTCCGTTCAGAGGACCCTTTCTTCCTGCCCAGTAGCCAACTCTGAAGCTAAGCTGACCTCCTTTTACTTTTCTGCTTGGGACAGCTCATCAAATCTCGTAGTCAGTTCAGAAGCGCGTCGTTTAATTCTACTTTATCCTCCTCCTGATCGATCGACACCGCATCTCTACTCTCTCCTCCTCTTCTATTTCCTCCTTGTGAACAACTACAACCCTTTCACGATATCAGTCGAAGCAGAATAATGGACACCAGGGACTGAACGAACTAGAAAAAACAGAACCTAGAATTCATTCAAAACTTTCGCAACTTCGAACAGCATTTTCCCATCAACCTTCCCTCCCCTTCTATGCTCATCGTATCGATCTTACCAGCACGGGGTAACCCGAACGCGCCCGAATTCCCTTTCGATGGATTGTTCGGATTGACGGATGTAACTCTTCGAGGGAAACTCGCAGTCAAATACGATCAAAGGCACCCTCATCCGAAACCTATCGAACTAAGCTCAGCAGTGGTCAGACTGGTCAGGATAGATGTACTCAATCGGGCGACAGTGAGGGAGGTTGTGAGGGAGGAAATCGTGTGGATTCCACAGGGAGGAATGGCATCAGAGAAAATGGGAGAATGGGAAAGGGATTTCGAGCTCGTGGTACCTCCCTCGACCCCAGGTCTGTCACGTATGGGAATGATGTTGGGGAAAGTGCCAGGTCACTCGGCAGCGACGTCGTGGAAGCTGGAAGCGAGTAAGCACGGAATCCTTTCTTCTCCTCGAGTCGAACCTACAACTGAGCCTCTTACGCTTGTAGCTCTCACTTTCCCTCGAGATCGTCCCGCTTCCGCTCCTCCACGCGAAGTCAGTCTCCTCCGACACTCACTACCAGCCCTCTCCTCTCCCTCGATCCCTGCTCTCAGCTGGACTTCCACACTCTTTTCCTACTCGAACCAGCTCCCAATCCCTCTCGAGTACGACATCCGCGTTGCAAATAGACCTCTCGGCTGGAACGATTCGTCGGAAATCACCTTTCACTTCAGAGCTCCCTCGTCCGCTAGTTTCTGCCTCAAATCTCTCGAACTCATTCTATCTCGCGAAGTCACCTTCCTTTACGGCTCGACAACATCCACCATCGTCGACGATGTCCCACTTGACTTCTTCCGCATTGACGACTCTCCTAAGATCGGCTTCTCCCCTTTCCACACTCCGAGCAGCACTCCGACGGAAGAAATCGACAGACTCGTATGGCGAAGGTCGCCTTCCCCTCCTGAGCGACCTGCTTCCTCCTCCTCTTCCTCGATCTCCAAGTCTTCGTGGCCGTTGTCACTGGTCGAAGGAACAGATGGGGTCGTTGAAACGAAAGCTCAACTCAAATTCAGGCCGAGACCTTCTTCTAATCACCGATGGAGTTTGGGAGAGACGGGAGAAAACAAGTTCATCAGGATCAATTACACGATCAGACCACGAGTGAGTTCCTTCTCTTCCAATTCCAGCAGAGGTTCCATCGATACTGAAAAGAGCTTCCGGCAACTTCAGGTTTCTTACAAACGAAGTAGTGGATCTTTCGCTCCTGAACGACATCTCGATTTCGAACGGCTCCCAATCCGACTAGCTGCGGTCAACGTTCCCGACCGACTCAACGCCTCCCTCCGAGCGCCGCTTCCGACAGCTTCCACCGGCGGTCGATCGATGGGAGAACGTAGGCATTCGGATTTCAACCTTCGTCTCAACCTCTCAACGCCTTTGCCTGTCGAGACTCCTTCAGCGCACGTCGACCAACCATCGCCGTCAACTTTGGAGGATAGACCCTTCAGGCCTTCGACTGGTCGTCGTCGTTCGGAGCAATCTGAATCGTTCGGTCAACCTGCGCGAACTCGTGCGAGGATGGAGGAACCAGCAAAAGTCAAACGAAGGCCCGCAACTGCTACCGGCGTCGTTCCCGCTTTTTCGGCACCAGACGTTTCGACCATGCCGAAAGCTCTGACGCCGTCGAGCACTTACGATTCTCTAGGTCCCGAGACTCCTACCACCCTCGAATTCCTCCTCACTCCGGTTCCGACAGTCACCTGCGACGCTCCTACTCCTCACATTCGAACGGGTTCCTTCCCTCTGGCAAACCCCGTCCATCGACACCACCCACCTTCCTCCTCACCTCGTCCGCCCTCGACTCGATCAAGCCGTTCAGTTCGACAAGCTTACCGACCTCGATCTTCTGGCACTCTCTCAATTGCGTCGACCACCAGTACGACCTCCAGCGTCGCCGACTCGGCTCGTTTCACGCGAGAACTATCTGCTCCTCCGGCGACGACTTCGAGCTCAACGATTCTCGAATCTTCTCACGAACTTCTCGGTCTCTCACTCTCGGATACAAGAACATCCTACTCTGCTCATCCGAGCGGTCTCACCATCCCCGTCTCGGCCTCGTCGTCTCCTTCGTCTTCTCCCGACCTCTCATTCGACCAGCCTTCATTCTTCCCTTCCTCTGAACCTCGCCATCATTTCGATTCCTACTCGATCTCGTCGACGAAAAGCTCAGCAGTCACTCCCTATCCCCATCCGAACATCGACAGATCAGAGATCGCTCCCTGGCATTCTCCCCCTCTCGGAGAGTACGAAGGTCGTTCTCGAGTCACCTCTCCTCTCGCTAACTCGACCAGTAAATCTGGATTCCTCGCACAATCACCACCTCGCTTAGCACGAGAACCATCCTCAGCTTCGACTTTCTGTCCCCCTACGAGCCGAACTCCTCCTTCTCCGCCAATTTCGGTTCAAGATTCTTCTTCACTCTCGCTATCAAACGCGTGCTCGACGAGCCGTGTTCGAAGCTCCCTCAGTCCTGAAAGTGCAGCGAATCAGAAACGGAAGGGTAGTGTAGGAGGTCTCCTCAGCTTACTCACTCGACGAGGCTCTAAAGTCTAAACCATCGCTTTCCCATTCTATCTCTCTCTCTCTCTCGTTATTACCCTGCCTCATATTTCTCGCACCTTCTTCTTTTGCTGTTGACAACCCTCTTTCGTTCTTTCATACCCTTCTCAGTTGCTTGTAACATTTCTCAAAAGAAAATCATACCCTCTTCTTCTTTCTGCATCATTTTCCCCTCCTCTCTTATCCTGTTCCCTCCTCTTCCCTCGCATTTTTCTTTCTTCCTTCGACTTGTTCATTTGACACAAAAGAGTAGTTCTCGCAATCTAAAACCAACTCGTAAGATTCTGCCTTTCGCTTCCGGATTCCACTGTTTGCGACCGCTCTCAGTTCCTGTTCTCGTGAAGATTGTGACTTCGAGATCAGGTGAAACATGATTGTTGTGTTCGACTTCTCGAGAATGAAAAGCGATGTCGAGACTGCGAGAAATTTTCAAGCTTTCACAGTTTCCTTACCTCAACCTCGGCTTTCGTCAGCAAAGATGGTCGGAACGATTGAAACAACATCTCGACTACAATCTCTGAAGGTTGTTCACTGCCCTCTCTCGCTCTCTCACAATCCTCCCCACGAAATTTTATCGGGATGTCTGCAACCCTATTTTGAAGCTCCTGAGCGCTACCACCGAATCCGAGATGCTCTACTCCATGATCAAGACAGATATATAGAGTACAGACTGGATCTCAAGCCGGAGGAAGTTGCTGGAAACGAGGAATTGAGGAGGGCAGTTGAACGAATTCATGAGGGGGACTATCTAGCTTTTCTGAGCGAGATTTATAACGAATGGGTTGCAGAAGGAGGATCAAAGGTACACATCTATCCGCAAAACTAGCTTATTCAGTTCTAGAGCTAACCTCACGTTTCTAGGACTCAGTTTTACCAGAAACGTTCCTTCGCAAGGACTTGCTGCTCGAAGATACCTTACCGAACAACCTGAAACGATCAGCGATCGCGCGAACGGGTACGTCAGGCTCTTCGATTCTCCGCGATTGAAGGTCCCTCACATTTTCAATTTCGCAGGTCAGTTCTCTTTCGATCTCTCGGCTCCGATCACAGCAGATACTCGGATAGCGGCTCTCGCTTCAGCGTGGGTAGCGATCACAGCTACTCGGCAGCTGCTCGAGTCCAGAGAAGAATCGCTACGAGGAGTCTTCGCTCTCTGGTAAGTCTTGAAATCGCTGTCAAAGGTTGTCTCGAGCTCATCTATCTTTCGCTACTACAGCCGTCCTCCAGGCCACCATTCAGCACCTGCACTATGTGGAGGCTATTGCTATCTCAACAACGTTGCAATTGCAGTTCGAGACTTCCAAGCTCGCTCAAATTCAAGCTCGCAACCTCCGAGAGTTGCTATTCTGGATATCGACTATCATCACGGCAACGGTACGTCTCCCATCCTATGGCAATCTTGCTTCTCATTCGGTGTAGCTTACATTGTTCTCTCGCTTTTCGATTCGCAGGAACTAGCAAAATCTTCTACAACGACCCTTCGGTTCTCTACGTTTCGCTACACGGTTCTCCTGACTATCCCTGTACGTTCTCTGCGTCCATACGGTCAGTGTCATCTCGTATTGATTGAGGTGGAAATCTGCAGATTACACGGGTAGTGCTTCGGAACGAGGAGGTCCCCTCGCTCTCGGATTCAATATCAACTACCCTCTACCGCTTGGGACAGGCAACGAGGAGTATCTTGCAACATTGCAGAATGCAACAAACGACATCTCCCGCTTTTCCCCCGAAATCGTTTTCGTTTCGTGAGCTCGACTTCTCCTCTGCTCTCAAATTTTACTCCTTATTTACGAATGATTCTCTGTCTTCGCAGTCTCGGTGTCGATACTTTTATTGATGATCCTCTCACTCAGTTCAACATCACTACAGAAGCTTATCCAGAGATGGGAAAATTGATAGCTTCGCTACAGAAACGTACTGTTTTCGTTATGGAAGGGTGGGGCGTTTCTCTCAAATTTTTCAACTCTCAGGGCTGTGTACTGATAGATTAAGTTGTACCTAGCGGCTACTGTCTCCCAGCTATCGGAGGGTGTGTCAAAGGAGTCCTCGACGGATTTCTAGCGCATTCGTTGAGTTGAGATCAATGAAAGGTGTTCAACTTCGATCGGGCGAAGCACGTGGATTAGACAGCTTTGTTTGATCAATCGATTAACTTTTGTCTGAATTTTTGCGAGAGAAACGAAAAGTCACGCGAAAGTGAGAAGGAAAAAAACTTTGCGCGCAACTTTCTTCTCGAGCTTGAGCTGGCATTTTTCAAGGCTTCTTATGTCGTCGACCAATTGACGACGTGAGATAGTCATCGCGTGTCTGAGAGAGGACTAGGCGAGCGTAGTCTTTTGCGAAACGAGACTTTTGCAGGAAAAAGAGTTTAAAGAGAAAAGAGTATTCGTTTAGACGACACGCTCGAAAGGAATTTCACAGAACGCACAACGAGAGGGAAAGCAACAGCAGGAAAGGACGTTCGCGACTGAAGAGAGGCAGAGAGAGAAAAGTTTCTAGATTGTCAAAACTCTATTCAAACAAAAACTACAACAGATAGTAACAGACTCAGTCCAGGTCGCATCCACCACGCAACGCTGCACAGCTAACTCGATCCTATTCCGAAGAAGTAGAGAAAGAGAAGAGCCGGACAACCCACTTCGCGAAGGAAGGGGAGGTGCAAACGAGCTCAAGGTCATCGACGAACGTACTCCAACCGAAGTGAAGAGTAAAACGTTCGAGTTCTCGCTTGTTAAACGGGGATACGCCTCGTAGATAATCTTGGTCCGTAAACAGTGTAGCTCGTTTAAAAGAGCAAGACAACCAGAGAGAAACTATAACTAGATCCTGACTCTGTTTACGATGGTCGAAGTGTCAGTGCTCGTTCGTTCAATCTGAGAGTCTATTTGGTACAGCTTCGACTTACGAGTTGGTCTTGAAGAAAAAAAGAAAGAGAGTAGTCGCGTCTCTCGAAACTTTTATTCGACACGATCGAGAGAATTTTGAACAATTTCATCTCGCAAGTAGTGCAAAAAAGAAAGAGGGAGCAGAGGAGTTCTTTGTTTCGTTTCTTTCAGAAGCGACTTAAGCTTTGTGAAGATTGCTTCTCGAGTTATAGCAAAAGAGTGAGCGGGATCTGCCTCCTGCTGCACTGGAGCCAACTCGAAACTTTCAAAACTTGCGCATGCGAAGAGGTTTTCTCGTTGCGAAAGCGCGAGTCTCACGTGCTCGTCCACCAGTATCGTTCAAGTGGCTAGTTCAACAGTACCAGAAGTGACCTTCGGAAACTAGGCAAAATCAGGGAAGCGAGAACGGTAACAACGCTCGCATTTTGGAGATAGAGTGAGGCTTGCGTGTGTTATTCCCTGAGCAGCAGGGAGAAAGCTTTATGTGTGGTATGAGGATCGGTTGCTCGACTCAACGAGTCATTTTTGGCTTCATTGAATCGCCAACTGGGCGGACGAAGAAAACAAAGCGATTCAGCGGCGGAAGAAAACGAGAGCTGTTCGAAGCAGCCTTCCCCCTCGGGACCGGAGCTTTCCGAACCTCCTACTTCCTTGCATCCTTGTGAGAGGTATCGAACGCCGACCGGTCGAGCGAAGGATGCGACACGAGCTGGTCAAAGCGAAAACAGAGCTGAGACAGAAATGATTTCGAAACGAAGCGAACGAGGTCTTTCAGCTCGTCGAGCTTCCAGGTTCCTGTCAGATCGATGATCCGATGTCACTGAGGCCGCTCAATCCACGGAAGGTCTCCGAGTCGTTTCGTCTTCCAGTCGCGTAAATTTCCAATCGCTACTCAAGCTACTCGTATTCTCCTCCTGAGCTCGTTGGCGCTCTTTCACTTGACTGTCAAACACTCTCCAAGGCTTCACTGATCAGCTTAAATCGCTGCGAGTCGTTGCGAAGTAGATCGGAAGCTGATGATGTCGTTGAGTTTCAAACAGTCGAAAACGAAGCGGAGAGGTGGTTGGCAAAAGCTGAGCGCACTTGCCTCAGGTTACTATAGAGCTGATTCGAGACGCATCGTGGAGAGGTAGAATCGAGGAGAAGAGCAAGAGAAGTTTCTCCATCATTTCGTTTGTCAAGTTCCTTGGCGCGCTGTTTTTACTCCTACTCCACTCCAGTCTTTCGGTTCGACCTCACAAACCTATCAAAGAGGTATCCAAGAGTATCTAAGGACAGCGAACACGCTACCGGCACGCTCTCCTCTCCTCAACTCTCTCCTCTCGGTCGAAATCATCGCCTCTGCATCTCCTCCTCTCTACCGCACAGATCTACACCCAACGATAAGGACGAACGCAACCACGAATAAGAGAAGGAATCAGTTTAGCTAGGCAGGAATGGCGGAATCGACATTATCATGGTTGATCAAACGGTCGGGAGCTTTTCATCCAGCTACAGAAGATCCAGCCGATGGTGAACTCTACGAAGGTGCTGGTACTCTCGAAGAAGCTTCGTAAGTCTCTCATGAATTCTACAGAAGGAACGATCATGTTTGAAAAGTGCAACTGACCCCTTCGAATCCTCAACTTGGCTTCGCTCAGACACGAGATGTTTATGGTTGTTACAGAGGTGAGACCCTGCTCTCAAGTGTATGTCAAAGAAACTCTCAAGCTGACTATCCTTCCCTCTCGGGTCGAGTAGGTCAACATTGTCCATCTCGCAATTACGATCCTCACGCTCTTCATCACTTTCTTCGGTCTCTTCTCGTACGTTTGTATTCTCTGATACTCCACAAAGTATATGAGCTGACTCGTCGACCGTCGTACTCAGCGGTTTCATCAAGGAACGAATGTACATCGGAGAAGCGATCATCGCAACTTGTTTTGGTATCGCTTTCTCGTAGGTTCTCTCGCCTCGTTTCAATTGAGAGTCGGAATTCGGAACTTACCGATTGCTTCCCTTTAGATCCTACGGAGCGGGTATCTTTGCTCCTCGAACTTGGGCGGAAGGTGAGTAGCTTTCCGTAAACTTTCCTCGGATCAAGCTGTCCTGACTCTCGCGCCTCCCAATAGGTCACCATGCCGATGAAATCACTCTCGAACTCACTCGTATCGTTATCGCCCTTTCCGTTTTCGCTGTCGGAGTAGAATTACCCAAGTGAGTTCCTCCGCTCGATTTAACGAGTGTCGACTTTCAGCTGACTCGGGTGTCTCGCACCGTAGAGCTTATGTACTTCGACACTGGAAGAGTTTGGCAATGCTTTTGGGACCCATGTTAGCTGAAACCTGAAATAGTTTCTCTTTCTCGATCTTCGCTCTAGTTCGCTCCACTGACGCTTTTTTTCGAACGAAATCCAGTATGTTGATGGGTTGGATGATCGCTGGAGTTTTGATGTATGCTATCATTCCAGGTCTCGAATTCTTGCCTGCGCTTGTTATCGCTGCTGGAGTCACTCCTACCGATCCAATTTTGGCTTCGTCAGTCGTTGGAAAAGGTAAATACGCTCAAGAGCACGTACCGAGTCACATCCGACACATCCTCCAAGCAGAGTCCGGCTGTAACGATGGAGCTGCTTTCCCTTTCCTTGTAAGCTCGAGCTCATCTTGAACCACCATGATTTCGCTAGAACTGACATCGATTATTGCGACAGTACCTCGCACTCTTTCTCCTTCTCCGAGGGACTCACAGCGTCGGAGAGTCCATCGGTTACTGGATCCTCCTAGTTCTGCTCTACCAGATCATTCTCGGAATCATTATCGGAGCCGTAGTCGGAATCGTCGCTCGCAAGCTTCTCAAGTTTTCGAAACGACGAGAGTTGATCGATCGTGAATCAATGGTCGCTATGTATGTAGCTCTGTCGTTATTAGTTACCGGGTTGACAACGTTGGCTGGATCGGACGATTTGTTGGCGGCTTTCGCTTGTGGAACTGCTTTCGCATGGGACGATTGGTGAGCTTACCATTTTTCTCTCTTCCGTCCTATATAACAACTTTCCTAATGATTGGCTGCTCGCAGGTTCACTGAATCTATCGAAGAATCCAACTTTTCGTCAACGATCGATCTTTTGGCAAACTCGGCGATTTTCATTTACATTGGAGCTACGATGCCTTTCTCGGCTTGGAACAACACCTACACGACACTCGTACCTTGGCGAATGGTCCTACTTTGTCTAGGTATCTTGACTTTGAGGAGGTTGCCAGGAATGTACGCT
Organism: Sporobolomyces pararoseus; assembly: GCA_010758995.1. Classification (NCBI taxonomy): domain Eukaryota; kingdom Fungi; phylum Basidiomycota; class Microbotryomycetes; order Sporidiobolales; family Sporidiobolaceae; genus Sporobolomyces; species Sporobolomyces pararoseus. The sequence goes on along the minus strand of RSDY01000004.1, from coordinate 1,990,331 downwards.
CTTCAGTGGTGGATCCCAGATATCAAAACTAGGAGGGAAGCTCTCTTCGCTGGTCATTTTGGTCCTATGGGTGTCGGTGCTATCTTCATCGTGAGTCAATACAATCCCTTGATCTCTCTCTCTCTGTCAACGACCTGTCTGACTAATCTTCGTTCACAGTCTACCCTCGCTGCCTCGAAACTTCCGACTCCCGAAATTCCTCCTCGGGACAATATCGAAACTCTCGCGCTCATCGTTGTTCCCGTCACCTACTGTATCGTTCTCTCTTCGATCCTTGGTGAGTCAATCAGGCCCGTGCATCTCGTCTCTCTCGCGTGAGAAAGAAAACTGACCCAGTAATTTTCCCTTCTCTCGACAGTGCACGGTCTCACGATCTCCTTCTTCACCCTCGGTCGACGAGTCCACTCTCGAGTTCAATCCTTCTCTCGTACTCTCACAGCTCAATCAGGCAATTCTCGATTCGGCACCACCTTCTCGATCTCTGGTAGGGACGGAGCAAACGAACCTAGTTGGATGTCTCGAGTGAAGAGGGCAACTCGAGCAGAAGATATCGTCATCAATCGAGATGATGATGAATCTCCTGAGAGTTTGGCAGAGAAAGGAATTACGAGACAAGGTAGTGAGGAAACTGGTAGTGGAAGTGATACGATCGCAGAGGGAGAAGGCGGAGGCAAGAAGAAGAAGTCTCCGAGTGAAGAAGGTGACGAATCGGCAGAAGAAGACGACGGAACTGCTGCCATGTTTGGAGCTGCTCCCGAGGGTAAAGTCGGAGCTGGAAAGAAAGAACAATTGAGGAAAGAGTCGAAGGAGAAATCGAAGAAGAAAGAGGATGAAGATGCAGAGGAGAGAGAAGTTGAGGAGAGGGAATCGGATATCGAAGAAAGTGGAGGAGCAGAAGTGTCGAAAGAAGTAGAAACACAAGACGATGTCAAGAGAGGCAGGAAGAGGGAAGCTAGACATGGAAGAGATATCGCAGCGGACGAACGTAGAGAGATGGACGATAACCCTCCTCGCAACATCCTCGGGGACCTCGGAGCCGATGCCGACGATTCCAAGGAAGCTCGACAGAGGTACAAGGAGAAGATGGCAGCAAAAGTGGGCAAGGGCAAAGGAAGAGATAAGGAGAGCAGAAGTCGGACACCATCTCCTCCCGTCAACAAACATCGCAAACCTGCCAAGAGAGATCCGAGATTGGAAGCTCGATACTGTCGAGGTACTCAAACTTGGAAAGATGGTCGAAAGGTCAGTTCCCCTCCTTCTTTCTCTGTCTCTCTACCTCGCGCTATAGAGACTGACACACTCTCTCGTATAGATCATCATCGATCACGGCGACGGAGAAGTAGAAGTTATCGATCCTGACGCAAGCCCCGAAGCCAGTCGAAAAGCTGAGAAACACCCACACCGTCAAGTAATCGACGTTCCTGACGGTATGATCGACGACGAGAAGGACAGGATGCGTACCAAACATGGAGAAGGAGATCATGAAGAAGGAGCAGTCAAACGAGTCGCTGCTAAAATGCTTCGTCAAGGTTCTTCGATCGGAGCTGCCGTACTCGGAGGAGGAAACATCGCCGACAAGAAGATGTCTGCAGAAGAGAAGGAAAGGAAGAAGAAGGAGAAGCTGGAGCGAGACGCTTGGTGTAGGAAAGAGAGACATTACAGAGATTCGAGTCCAGGAAGAGATGAGGGAGACAAAGAATGGATCGAAGGTGACAAGGTGAGTTTGACCCTTCACTTTTTACGATCCGTCCTCCTACTTACTGACTATTTGTCCATGCTCGACAGGTTGTCACTGAACGAGCCGACGGCCAAGTGTCAGTTCGAGACCTCACTCCTGAAGAGAAACACGCTCGAGCGAAACGACATCTTTCAGCTCTCGCCGGACTCGGTCATTCGACAGAAGCTCTCGAAGCTGAATTCGCCAAGATCTTCCACGTCTCGAAACAACGACAAGACGACAGTCCCCGAAACCCAGTTGCTTCGGGATCCAGATCGAAATCTAACAAATCTCAGTCTACAAACAAGCGAGACTCTTCTTCCGTTCCTTCGACGCCCCGTGTGGAGACTCCGACACCTCGAATTGATGAAGCTCCGGAAGAGGAGGAGAAGGAAGCTGGTTCTCGCCCTCGTTCTCGTTCTCGAACTCCCTCTCCCGCACCTCGACCAGCGACCGGATTCGCTCTCACGCGCACCGAACGTATCGATCCCGTATCAGATGACGAGGAAGCAGCAGTTGAAGCAGAAGAAGCTCAGGAACAACCTCGATCCCTCCCTCCCTCTTCAAGACCTCCTCCTCGACGACAAAACAGTTCAGCAATGTCGGTCGTTCGAGACCTCTTCCGCGGTAAAGATAAGGATAACTCTTCAGCATCTTCGACACCTCGCGGTTCAATCGACGGACCTCGACCATCTCTCCCAGCTGAACCTGAAACCGACACGAGTGGTCCTTCGATTAGGTTCGCGAAAGTTGATCGACCGACTCGCGAAGGCGGAGGAACGGGTAGTGGTCGACCTCTGCCAGTTGTGGGAAGTGGTCTCAACGTCAGGAGGACACCTTCGAAACGAGCAACGGAGTAGATTAGTTTCCTTTCACCTTTTCTCTTTGTACATATCTTTTGCCTCGCACGATCTTGCATCTCCTCCCTTACTGCTACTACCTTTGCTATTCTCCTACTCTAATCTTTTTTTCTATACTCAGACCCTGTCTGCTTTTTACCTTTCGCATTCTCGCAATCCATTCTGTATCTTTTTGCCGACGACATTTCTCGTAGCTCGAGGGATTTTATGGGCGCAGAGGCTTATCAGATGTACGAGTCTCAAACGTGATTCTCTGTCCTTCCTTCGTCGTCTAGGATGTACGAAATTTTGGGGGAAATCGACGCGCCCGAAGAATCAAAACAAAGTTCTTTTGGACCTTGTCATACCTTCAACTTCACCGTTTTACCCCTGTAGCGCCAAGGGAACAAGCCAGAGAGTCTCGATTACTTCCCGATCAGCTCTCTCGGCTGTCACGCCTCTCCTTTCTTCGACCAAACATGCTTCCTCGTCAAGGCGAACAAACACCTCAGGAAGTCGAAATCACCAACCTCAGAAGGGCGAAGCAGAAGTTGGATGATTTACTAGTAGATAGAGATAACGAAATACGGATAGTCAAGGAGGAGAACCTTGACCTGAAGAAGCAAGTCAAGGAGGCGAATTATCAGGTTAGTCTCGATTCTCTTGATCTCGATTCCGACTAGAACTGTCTGACCTGAGATGATATCGTATGTAGGTATCTCATGAAGCTCGTCAGACATCCGAAGCTCAGGAGTTGCTGAGAAAGAAGACTGACGTGAGTTCTTCTGTTTTCGTTCAACTTGGCTCCCCATCGGTCGCTGAAGGTTCGGTTTCACGCGTCAAACAGGCCCTCAACAACCTCAAGGTTCAGAAGGAGAACGCAGAAGGTGCCTTGCTAGCTTCAGAAGCGACGGTCAAAGAGCGAGATGCGGAAATCAAGAAGCTGACCTACCGTGAGCGTCTCTCTCTCCTTTACTTTGAGCGAGATCATGTGCTTACCGGTTTCGAAATCGAGAATAGAACTCGAGGTCACCTCTGTAAGGTCAGCTACTGCTGCAAACGAGAAAGTCGCAGAAGAGAAAGCCGCGCTCGAGAAGCGCGTTCACAAACTCTCGATGGATCTTCAGAAAGCACAGCTCGAACTCGAAAAGGAGAAGGAGAACAGACCATCAGTCGTTAGCAGCTCAACAGATAGTAAACCGTCAGGGGCTGCATCAAAGATCGCTCGACCTGTCAGTTTCTCCCTTTCTCGACCATCTTACCTCGCGTTTTGTGGCTGACACAACCCTCTCCGGCAGCCTTCACGATCATCGATCGCTCCGAATGACAACTCGAGAAGTCGCTTCGGCTTCCAGCCTACTGCACCTACATCCAGCTCGACTGCCAAATCTCGAACTTCGATTTCGACTACCGACTCACAACCTTCTTCGATTCGACCTCCTTCCGCTCTTTCCAACCACTCCTCGATCCCTGGGCCTTCAAAACTTCCTGCTCGTCGGACTTCGGTCTCGAATGGATCGTCTACCTCCGGCGTCGTCAACACTTCTTCGGTCTCTCCTCAACAATCTGCGAAGATTGCTCAACTCGAAAGTTCTCTTTCTTCAGCCCAAGACACTATCATTTACCTAACTTCCGACCTTGAACAAGCTCAATCGACGATTCAAACCCTCGAATCGACTCTCGAAGCTACTCAAACTCAATTCTCGAAAAAGAAAGACGAACTTTTACGAGTCGAGAATGGATTGATGGCTCTCGAACGATCATCGAAAGAAGAGATGGAAACTCTCAAGGACAAGATTACAGAAGCGAGGGAAGATGCCGAAATTGTCAAAGAAGAGGCGAACGAGATGAAGGAAGAACTCGAGAAAAAACTCGAGATGCTTTCGAAAGAAGCCAAGAAGGAGAAGGTCGAGTTGGAGAGTCGATACGAGCAGCTGGTGAGAGAGTTGACGATTCTTGAAGAAGATCTGCAACGAGGAGAAGGAGAGAAAGAGGACTTGGTTAGGTTGCTAAAGGAGTCGAAGGAACGAGAATCTGAAGTGCAGGAATTACTCGAAGCCAAGGAAGAAGAGTGTGTCGAACTCGAGAACGAGCTCGCGTTCTTGGAGGAAACTCATGACGGAGAGATGGAGCATGCAAAGGAGAAGAGGCGAGAGCTGGAACTCGAGATTGCGAAATTGAGGGAAGTTCTACTACAGGTTCAACGACAAGAGGTGGACATGGAAGAACTCGAAGGCAACAGAGAGGAGCTAGAACGATTGCTTCAGGATGCACAAGCGGAGTGAGTCGCGTTTCCTTCTCGCTTCAACAGTTTTGCGCTGACATTGTTCCGCTGCGTTCTCAGGTGCGCAACTCTTCGATCTCGACTGTCTCAAGCCGAAATTGCACGAGAAGAAGCTCAGGTTGCTGTCGCTCAGAATACCGAAGCCCTTAAAGAGCGAGAAACCGAGCTGGAAGAGCTTCGCACACGCCTCGAAGGAGCAAGGTCAGTACTGCGACTTCTTCTCGCACTTTTCTCGAATCAAGCTCACAGATTGTTCGCACAGTAGGGAACCGGTATCTACTCCGACGTCAGCTCTTGAAGCTCAAATCGCTATTCTCGAAGCTGAAGTTTTCAAGAAGGAATCCGAAATCGACTCTCTCAAGCTCCGGTTATCTCAGTTCGAAGGTCTCGCACAGAGCCACGAAGAACTCGTCGATGAGTATCACTCCCTCAGATCGGATTTCGAGTCGAAAAATAAGGAGCTCGCGACAATTTCCACTCAATTCGACGATCTCACTTCCTCCCACTCTGCTGCTCGACAACTCGTCGAACGCCACGAATCTATGATCGAGACTCTACAAGAGACCGTCGACAACCTCACGGCCGAACGAGACGACCTCCAATCGAAATCTTCTACTCACTCTGAATCCCTCATCGCTCTCCAATCTGAACTCGACAATCTTCGATCACTCCCTACTCGCTCTCACGACGATGAAGATGTCGAGAGACTCCAAGTTCAACTCGCAAAAGCCGAAGAAGAGGTCCGTTCGCTTCAGGAAAGATTGGAAGAGTTTGAGAACGGAGAATGGGCTTCGACTGAGGTATCGAAAAACCTCCAGAGCCGAATCACCTCGCTTGAAGATGAAGTTATTCGACTCAAGGAGGAACTCGAAACCGAACGTGGAGCGACCATGACCGCCGAACTCGAACTCGGTCTCGCGAGAAAAACTCTCGAAGAAGTGAAGGAACAACTCGAAAACGTCGATGGCATGCTCGAATCCGAAACGGAAGCTCGCCAAACTCTCGAGAAAGAGAAGCTCGAGCTGTTGGAACAACTCGCCGATGCCGGAAACGACAGTTTCTCCTCGACAAGTCATGTGCAAGAGTTAGAACAAGAGATCAACCAGCTTCAAGAACAACTCGATGAAGTAAGAGCCAACGCTGAAGACGATTCATACGCTCACATGCAGGAGGTCACCGACTTACAGCTTCGACTCCGAGGTCAGGAGAACGAAATCGAAGATCTTCAACGCGACCTCTCGGTACTCGAAGCTCTGAAACACATTCTCGTAGAGACGGAAGCAAGAGTCCACTCTCTAGGCTGGGATCTCAAGGCAGCTCACTCGACGGCAGCTGAGCAACGGTCACTCGCAGAGGAGAAACTCGAAACGCTCAACAAAAGATTCGAGAAGAGCGAGGAGGAATGTCTCCGACTCCGTTCCGAACTCGACGACACCCGCCACAAGCTATCCGACGCTCAAGACGCCCTCGATCAAGCTCAAGCCGACCTCGCAACTTCAACCGTCTCGATCGATAAATCTTCACCTGTTCCCCCTTCGCCACTCGCGCCAGCAGCTCCTTCCCCGACAAGCTACTTCTTCGGTCTCTCTCCTGGATCTGACCCGAGCATCCTCGTCACTCGGCTACGAGAAGAACGAGATGAACTCCGGTCTCGTCTCGACTTTGCTCGCACCGAAGCCGACTTCCGTGTCAAATCACTCCAAAAACGTCTAGAAGAATCGGAGGAGAAGAAGACTCGAGTCGTAAGTCTCATGGAGGTTGACCTTCTCGACAAGACGACGGCGCTCGAACACGAGTGCGACACGAATGCTAGAATCGAAGAGGCTTTACGAGTCGCGAAGAATGAAAAGGTTCGAATCGAGGAGGAGTTGGAATTGGCTACGAAGGAACTGAAACTTGCGACTGGAAAAGTCGATGAGTTTGAGAAACGATTGCAAGAGGCAGAGAAAGTTCGGGAAGAACACGAGACGGAAAGAGAAAGTGCTTGGGCTCTCGAGAGCGAACTAGCAGCTGCTACGAGATCTGCTGAAACTGTAAGTTCACTCTCTCTAGCATTCTCGCTGAATTTTCTGCTGAAATCTCATTCACACGATAGGTTGAATCCCAGCTCGTTGCCGCCAACGCCTCGAATGTTGAGCTCGCCGCATCGCTCGACTCCCTCCGTTCCGATCTCCGACAGGCTGAAGCTGAGTTAGACCGTCAACACGCCGCTGCTGCAGAGTCGAACGCTCGAATCAGTGAGCTCGAGGCCGCATTGGCTGCCGCGCGTCAACAGGAGGAGACGAGACAAAACGATGCCCTTACCGAATTTGCAACTCTCTGCGAGTCTCTCGAATCAGATGTTTCTGGTCTACGGTCAAAGTGAGTATCCTCGTGATATGCTGCACTGGAGAAGAAAACTAACCTTCAACTGTCTCCTGCAGGATTGCTCAACAAACTTCTGTCATCCATGAACGAGAACAAGCCATCTCACTCCTTCAGCTCAACCTCGCTGTTCGCGTCGCCATCGCAGACGACGACGACAATCTCGAAGAGGAGCAAGCGGGAGATCGCTCTCTCGCCGACGAGGACCCTTTCGCTGGAGACCGAACGATCGCCGTCGAGCCTTCATCTTCTCCTTCTCACCTCGCCGACCTCGAAGCTCGACTATCAGAAGAACTCTCGGTCCGCCTCGCCCTGGAGGAGCAACTTGCCAACGTTCGCGAACAACTTGAAACCCTCCATAGACAGGCTCAATCTTCTTCTTCGAATGTCGCAACCTTGGAAGAGGAACTGGAGGACGCTCGTCGATTCGGCGCGGAACAGCGGAAACGAATAGACGAGAGTGAATTCAACCTCTCGAGTCTACGAACTGAACACCGCGTTCTCACAACGGAACGAGATTCCCTCCTCCAGACTGTCGACTCCCTCGAACAAAAACTCTCCGATATCGAGTCAGCCCACTCCACTCAATCAGGAACCCTCGACGAACTCAGGTCAGTGGTTGGTGTCAAGCAAGGAGAACTCGAACAGGCTACGAGCCGAATCCGTTCTCTCGAAACCTCGCTGCAAGAACTCGAATCCTCCTCCGAAAACTCAGCCTCTATCGCGCAAGGACGAATCGATACTCTCAAACAAGAACTCGCCAACGTCGAAGATCGGCTTGCGCACGCCCTCGCAGATCTCACCGAATCGAACGAAAGGGCTCACCTGTCTCAAACCTCCTTCGATTCGCTGCAAGAACGGCATTCTGGACTCTGTTCCGAATTCAAACGTCTCGAAGAGTCCTTCGACCAACAACGACTCGTCCTTCAAGCCGGTGCCGATACTCAAGCCGAAATTGGTCGCCTCCAACAACAACTCGTCGAAGCTGAAGAGATCTCGATTCTCCACGAGCAAGCTCAACGTCGTATCTCGATCCTTGAAGAACAACTCTCGGCTGCTCGAGAATCAGTCTCACCTTCGACTCGTCCGACCGAGGAGGAAGTCGTTCAACTTTCGAATCAACTCGACTCGGCTTTACGCGAGGTAGATCAACTTTCGGGTCTCCTCGAGCAAGAACGAGCGTCGAGTGCTCTCGCTACTGCTCAAATGGAGGAGGTTATCCAAGCTGAGAAGGAGACGAGCCTCAAAGCGAAAGCCGCTGGTGATCGATCTGCGAAGGAGATTCAGACTTTGCGGCAACTCGGTAGAGCGTCCCAAGCTGAAGCTGAAGCGCTCTCAGTAGAAATCGGTCAACTGAGAGCTCAAATCGGTCAGCTCGAAAGTCGTGAGTATCTCTCTTCTTTCCCCTTTCTGTCAGCTCGAATTAACCACTTCTTGCAAAATTTCAGATATCGAAGTCATTTCTCGAAACGCTCAGAAGGATTTGGAAGATCTTCGCATTACGAAGAATCGAGCTCTCGAAGAAGTTGTCAATCATCTCGAAAAGTGTGAAGGCCAGATCAAGACGATGGAAGAATCGATCGCGGAGAAGGAAGCGAGGATCGAGGAACTCGAACAGAACGCTCAGGGACAACTCGAAGAGATCGATGAAGCTAACGACAACCTCATCGAGGCAAGTTCATGATCATCCTCCCGCACTGTCTTTGCCAGCTTGGTTACTGATACTTGTATTTTGTCTCCGTCTCTCTCAGGCTCTCAAGACTCAAAAGAAATACGAGGCTCAAGTCGAACGTCTTAAATCGAAAGTCGTCGCTCTCCAACGAGATCTAGCACAAGCAAAATCGACTCCTCCATCTCTCGTCGTCGAACCTGCATCTCTCTCGAATAAGAAACGACGCGCTCCCGCCGAATTCGACCCTCTCCCTTCCTCTTCAGCTTCTCCAGCTCCTCGTGCTATCGTAGCATCCCGTCCTACTTCCCTCTCGCTCGACAAGGAAAACTCTTCGAGCTCGACTCGAACTAATCGACCGTCCTCGGCTCCTTTGACTTCGAAGAGAGTAGACACTGTCGTTCCTCTCAAACCTGAGCACCAACCTCTACAATCTCGAACAGTTCTCCGTCAGGTCGACGAGAATTCTACCCCTTCCGTCGTCACCGAGATCAAAGTCAAACCTGCTCCTTCTACGGCAACCGGGAAAGGAGGAAATCAAAAGTTGGACGATTTGAAAGCAAAGTTGGCAGCGCAGGCGCAGAAGAAGAGAACAAGGAGTGGATTGAATGCAACTAGTACGAACTAAGGAGAGTATGGTTTGCGGGAGTCACTGTTATTTTTTCGATTTTCTTTTCCACTTTTTTTTCTTGATAATCTTTATCTTTATTTTATTTGCATACATAGTTGTCTAGTTTTAGCCTCGCTCATGAGCTTATGTCAACTCGAGATATTCGTTTGCTCCCTCCCCTTGAATGACACCAGTCTGATCAAGCGAGCAGTAAACGGGGAGCGCTTGCTCAGGAGCAACCAGCTCGAGCGACTGTCAGTGAATACTGAAGAAGGTACTGATGAGTCGCAGCCGTCAATTCTGAGCCAACAGGCGTACTCCAATAGCGAACCGTAGAAGCGCGAGATGTGGTCGACAAAGTAAAGCTGAGACGTAACGCTGAAAAGAAAGGGGTAAGGTGTCAACCCAACTCTACTTCGCCCTTACATGACTTTGGCTGTAGCCTTCAATGCAACTGGAAGCCTGGGTCCTGGATTAAAGCTTTTGGCTTGCAAATCGAGAGTTGCGCGTCAAGCTCGAAACCACAATTTTCACTTTTAACGAATCGAGCTCAACCAGGAACCTGTAGCGTCTCTCTCGCGATGAACAAGATCGGAATCGATGCGAGCAAACAGCTTCAAGGTATCTTGAGATTGTATTGCTGTGTGAGGATGAGCGAAATCAAAACGAGAGTGAGAGAATGAGCTAATGGTACAGAATGGTTTGTAAAAAAAAAAACACGAAGAAACACGTCTAGAATAATGGGAATCAAATGTAGTAGAAGAGAGCTAGTAGTGATAGTAGTGTAGTGCTGAGGAGTGATCGAAACAACCGAGGAAGGAAAAACATGTACAAGCGAAAGAGAAAAAGAGTCGGAAAAGAAAGTGGTAGTTTACCACCTTCCTCCTCCTCCTCCTCCTCCACCGTATCCTCCTCCACCGTATCCTCCTCCACCGTAACCACCTCCTCCTCCGCCTGTGAAAGTATGCCAAAGAAAGAAGCTCAAAGTCAGTTCCAGTTCGAAATCGCGACAGAGAGAGAGAAGTGAAAAACTTACCTCGTCCTCCTCCTCCACCTCGGTAACCACCACGACCACGTCCTCCACCACGTCCTCCTCCTCCTCCACCGAAAGCAGCCATCTCTTGGAGTTGAGGTGGGACGACTTGTTTGGCATCGGTAAGGATTTTGATCAAATCCTTTGCGAATTTACCTTGATCGGGAGTGATGTACGAGTAAGCCGTACCCTTGGCTCCAGCACGACCAGTACGTCCGATACGATGAATGTAGTCCTCGATGCCATTCGGGAGATCGTAGTTGATCTGATTGAGTTCGAAAGAAAGTCGAAGGTCAGTTTTCAGAAAACACGAAAGCCTACTACGAGACGGGAAACGAAAAAAAGGCGACTTACGACGTATGCGACATCCTTGACATCTGTTGCAGCGAGGAAGAGAGGGCAAAACGAAAAGACAAGTCAGTAAACTCCGTCGAGGAGGAATGATCGTTTCTCCTCGTTAATGCCTTTTCGTTCCTCGTCGTCGTCGTCGAAATACATCGTCATCTTCTACTGCGCTGCTGCTGCTACTACGGTGACGATTTCGAGAACCGCTAGGCTCTGCGAATCGAACACCGTCAATTCCTTTCCGACTGAATGTAACCGATCTCGATTTGAGGAAAGACTCAGCTCTGACTCTCGACCAAATCGACTTTGCTTGTCAATTCGTGTCAGCCAGTCAAAGTTGAGGATCTTCAGGGTAGCATGAACGCACAAGAGCGGACAAGTTCGCCTCCACGAAGTGTCGAGACCTCAGCTCAAACAAAGTCGACGACAATTAGGTACTACCCTTGCGGAACGGCTCACGCTGAGGCGTCTGTTGCAGGCTCGGTAGAGTAACTCGCAAGCATCTAGAATGCAAGATTACTTAAAAACGAATGAAATTTCGATTCTTTACAACGGATACGAAAAAAAAAAGGATAACAAGATCAGGGAAGAAGGACAGCGGACGACGAGGGTGGTTGATGTATCTACCAAATAGGTAGCTCGCGAAGGGGAAGAATCGAACAGACGAAAAAGACAAACAAACATTTTGAGGGTTTTCTAGATCTTTGCCTTCGCTTCTTGTTCCTTCTTCTCTCCAGCTTCCTTTGACATTTGAGGAGCAGATTCGTACTGTCGACGGTCCAGAAAAGGAGTCAGGGTCAATCTGTCCCTCTTGAAAGAAAGAAAAGAGGGAGAGAGAGAGAACTCACAGGTTCACTCCTATCAACTCCCAATTCAATCAATTTAGCGAAAACGTTTGCGAAATCTTCGTAAAACTTGTCACGATCTCCCGCGTAAACTTCTACCCACTTCTTGAAAGAAGGATCAGAAATCAAGGCTAAATCGGTAGGTAACATCATTAATTCTTCTCCTAAATCTTCGTTCTGAAAAAGAAAAAAAAAAAGAGCGGATTCCTTCCTCGTCAGTTATCTCAAATTCTTCTCTTCTCGGAAGAAAAGAGGGAGGAGAAAGAGATCAAAAGTTTACCTTGTATTGAATTGGTCCTTCCCATTTCTTCTTCTCCCATTTGAACTTGTGAAGCATTTTGAAATATTGAGTAGAGAATTTTGTGGGAGTTACAGACCAAGGTCCGAACCATCCTGATCGATCAGGGTGACAACGCTGAAAATAGAGAGAGAGAGAGAGAAAGAGAAGAGTCAGTACTCGTCGTCGAAATCAAGTCTCTTCTGATCTCGTTGTCGACAAAAAAAAAAATCCGAAGGAGAAAGTCGAGAGGACCTCGATAGGGCATTCTTCGCATTAAGGGAAGGGTTGGAACTTACACCTAGAGAGTGAGCACCTGAAAGAGCAACGATTTCTTGATCGTTGAAACCCATTCTGTAGAAAACGTTTCTCAAATGTTCTTCTGCTTGAGCTCCATCAGGTAATCTACCTCTCGGTGGGCACTACGTTGTGCAACGATTGTCAGTATTCATCGTTCTGAAGAGGAGGAGGGGGGGAAACAACTTACTTTCGCATCATCTACAAAATCAGTTCTACCAGGTTTCCATTTAATTTTAGGTCCTCCCATTTCTTCAATCGCTACAACTCCTGCCAGAGTCCACAAATCTGCATAAGTGATCCAAGGGAATTGTTCTTTGACAGGTTCGAGGAATAATCTAGCGTGTTCTAATCCGGCGCTGTCAAAAGAAAATGAGAAAGTTAGCGATTGAGGAAAACGGGGGTAACAGAGATAGAGTAAACGAATCTCACTTGGCAGGATCTCCGCCTTCACATTCGTACCTACGAAAGAGGGACGAAATAGAGAGAGAGAGTGAGTTGAATACAGTTTTTCATGCGAAAGTGAGAGAGAGAGAGAAAAAGCTCACCTCATTCCAGCGCCGTTTGAACCACCAGTGTTTGTCTCTTTGTCATAAGTACCACTTGCGTGCCATGCCAATCTAAAACAACCAAAAGAGTGTCAGAGGAGGAGAAGTGGCTAAAAAACTCGGAACCACATTAAACGAAGCGGGGAGGGGAACAAGTTGATGTCTCTCTACTTGAAGTAGGTGGGCGGGAGGAAGGGGAGGGGACTTTACCTGACTAGTACAGGACCACAAGAACCATCGTCGTAACCTTTTTGAGGAATGATTTTAGCGATCGCTTGACGAACTGAGTTGTAATCTCCTTTGTTTGAAGAAGAGGAAGGATCGTTCTGAGGTGCGGGCATTTTCTTGTACTGATTGTAGTTGGGCGTCAGATGCGAGAGAGCCCTGAGAAGGAGAGAGAAGGGAAGAGAGAAGGGATCGCGAAAGAGAGAAAGCGGATCAAGAAATTGCCGAGTTGGCCGGTCCAATCAAAATCTTTTATTATTAACCTTTCACTCAACTACATACTGTACTTCTTCACAACGCCTTTCTCAAATCATTCGAAATGAACGATGAAGAAGAAACACTATTGACTACTACTACTACGACTACGACTTTAACTATCTTACCATGTCACCTATCTCTAGTTCACATCCCACTAGATCAAATCAGTCAATTCATGTACCCAATCTTGCAAACTTGGTGGTACCGCGACCTCGACACTAGTACAAGAGATCCGTTCTTTGCTCTATGCAGGAATCAGCTCGAGTTGTCATTGTTTGCGAGTTCTAGAATCATTAAACAAAACTTTGGCACTTGTTCAAACTCGAAAGAAGCGAACGACGGTACCGACAAGGACAAGGTCTTGATCAGTGATCACCCTTGGATAGCTTTAGAAATTTGCGTTGCGGTTAATGGAATCGGTAAGTCCCCATTTTTCCAACTCTTTCTCGCAATTTTTCTCGAAGACCTTTTTAACTGAAAAATGAGCTCAAATCATAGAAGAAGCAGGTCACCGTATTCATACCCTCACTTCCCCTCTCGCAGCCTTATCAATCTCTATCCTATTCCTTTCTACATTCTCTTCAGATTTCATCTTGGTTCGTGCCAAAGATCTTTCTACCGTCATTAAAGTTTTACAACAAGAAGGTTTCACTTTCAACGACGATGAAGAAGACTTAGATTATTATTATGGAGGTGGTATCGACGGTGGTGAAGAATTAGAAGAAGAATTACAAAAAAGTTTTGAATCGATAATTTTACAAGGAGGAGGAGGAGTAGGAAGCACTCATCGTTCAAATTCATTATCTTCTAGATCTTTGTCAATGTCTCTACATGAACAAACTACTACTACTTCTTCTCCTTCTACATCTCCTCAACTATCACGTCAAAATTCTCATTCATCTAAACCTTCAACAGCAGCAACTCGTCGTAATTCTTCTCTGAACAACAACAATAAAGACGATCCTTCCCTTCCACTTCCACCACCACCAACAAATCTATCTAAAAAATTAGCCATTACAAACTCGGTCAAACACCAGAACCTGATCAATATAGGATTATCCCTCGATCCAACTCATCTAGAAATTTCTAGAAAAAAATTGTTACAACTCTTCTTTTATCCTCAAACTCTCCTCTACCTCTCGACTACATCTACATCCACTCAGAGAAATGAAAAAACCATTCGGGATAGAAACGAGCAAGAAGTAGAAGAAGGGATTTATTGTTCAATAGTAGAAACTTGCGATTCAATCTCGATAACTTCTGACCTTCGAATACTTCGAAAACTGTTTTGTGATTCTTCAGGGATTGGTGGTGGTGGTGGTGAAGAAATGGTTTTCGTCAGTGGAGTTGGAGGATTGGGAGGAGGTGAATGGGAAGGAGAATATGAGAGTGAAAGCGACGAGGAGATCGAGTCGAGTAGTGAGAACGGTGGTGGAGGAAGAGAAGAAACGGATCAGATCGATCGAGAGGAAGAAGAAGAAGATGGATGGGAAGACGTTAGGAGAAGAGAAAGTAACCGTCGCCCTGAGAGCATTACGAGTGACAGGAGTAGTGTACAAGGAGCAGTAGGAGGAGGGGGAGGGGGAAGAACTTTACTAGAATGTCTTCAACTTGATTTACTTTCGCTTGGACTAGGTGAGAATTATATCCTCTCTCTCTCTCTTCCTTACCTAGAAGTAATCCGCTAACGATCTCTCGTTCGGTGGCTGTGTGATAGACGCATCTGGATTGGCTCACCATTACGCAGCAGTATTAATAGAAGGAGGAGTTAAAAATTTCATGTTGCAAAGTTCGTTCGGAAGTGCGAATTTATTAGTTTCGAAAAAAGAAGCCAAAAAAGCAAAAGAATTGTTGTTGTTGTCACAATCATTATCGAATTGAATCTACTTTGTTACTATACCTTAATATCATCTGACATTCATTTCGAGGGAATCATCTTTCGAAGAGAGAGAGAGAGGGTAAAAGAAAAAAAGAAAACGAATTTTTGTCTATTGAACAAGATCTAAACCTTCGAAACCTCCTCCAGCCAACGGTAAAGAACCTATCGGACTCGGTTTGTAGTTTGAGACTAAAGACCAAGAAGAAGAATTCGAGTTTGGTTCTGCAGAGGTTGTTAAAGTAGAATATGAGGAGTTCGTTGTTGTTGTTGTCGAATCAGTAGAAATAGAAGACTACATGGTGATTTTTTGTCAGGGAAAAGAGTCACAAGATGGAACCGAAGTATACAAAAAAACTTACGAGTTTCTTCTCAAGTTCTGAACTTCTCTCCAAAATCCCTGAGATGACACTTTCTGCCTCTTCGAGAGTTTTAACTCCCTGAATCTATATCACATATCAACCGACTCAGTCAGTTATTGAGTCGACTTTCAAGCTTTGGAAGAGCAATTCACTTACGAAAGAAGAAGAAGCTTGTTGTTGATTAGTTCGTAAGATTTCTAAGAGAGGTCTAGCTTTCTGCGAGAGTCGAGGTAGAGTTTCTGCTGTACGGGACAAAAGTATATCGACGAGAGAGATGGATCTTGAATTAGAAAAATCAGAAATTGTAGGATTCGTCAGCTCGAGAGTTCTCCTTCCGAACGGAGAAAAGAAAGAAAGAAAAAACACTAACGATTGAGTTCCGGCAATCAAACAAGTTTTGAGGATCCCTTCGATAGTCTCAATAGTCTCTGGTTCGATAGGTTCACCCTCTCGAGGTAGAGGGACTAGATGCAATAGCCAAGCTTGTAAAGTCATGTGTACCGTTGGATCTTCCTTTTCTCCTCCTTCGTTTGTCGGAACCGAAGTACAGAGAATGTCGACAATGCGAGAGACGAGAGTATCAATGAATGAATCTGAATCGTCAGATCCACCGTTCTCCTGGTCGTCGTTCGTCGTCGACGTCGGAGCTGGTGGAGGTGCGAAGAGAGTTTCGTCGAGGAATTCTAGTAGAGGCGTATAGAGTTCGATCAAAGCTTTTGGGAGGGCGGGAGATCTAGTAGATGGTCGTTTCCTACCTCGCAATGAAAAGATATCGAATAAGGTGACTGTGCAATACAAAAAGAGAGGAGGGAAGAAAAAAAACTCACTTTTTCGCCAAAGGTACTAACCAACCTAATTCATCGACTAACAATCCCGCTACAGTTTCCATAGCTCTCTCTCTAGTTCTGATCGCCGTCAATCCTGCCAATCCGTTCGGGTTCAAACTTTTCCTAGTACGTTTCCCGACTGATTCTGGTGAACTGACTCCGTTCTCGATTCCCCACCTTTCTAAATCCCTATAGATTCTAACTAGTTCGTTCTTGATTTTCCCAGCTTGAGAAGCGTCTTTCTGAAGGGACTTCATGAGAGATTTGTAAGAGTTGAGGGAGGAAACGAAAGGTTCGAGAGGGAGAGGTGGGAGGGTCGAAGAAGCGTTAGAAGTTGATGCGAGGGAAGAATTGAGGATAGTCGGTTGCCAGTAGTGAATGTAGAGCCAATCGAGAGCCTAGAGAAGAAAGTCAGCGCGTTCCGTTCATGCGAAGAGAACCGAGAAGAAAGAAAGCTTTAGTTTACTTGACGAGCACCTTCCCTCAAAACTGGCAATCCAGGTAAATCTTCGTGAGTCGCTTGGTGTCGAAGTTCGACGAACCATAAAGGTAGTCCGAGTTGAGCAGCAAGGGAAGAGATGGATCTTGCGAAGTAAGCCGTTTGAAGAGGATCGACCAAAGAGTTTACGAATCTGAAAACGAGAGGGGTGTCAGAAAAACGTCTCAAAGCTGTAAAGAGTGGATCAAGAGAGCTCACCGAATGATCGCCATAGAGTAACTCAACCTGAGCTCTTGAGCTGAGGGACGGAGAGCAGAGGAAGAAGTATCGAGTAGAATCAATCTCAACAAGTTGGCAGTAGTTTCG
This sequence comes from Sporobolomyces pararoseus, assembly GCA_010758995.1. Classification (NCBI taxonomy): domain Eukaryota; kingdom Fungi; phylum Basidiomycota; class Microbotryomycetes; order Sporidiobolales; family Sporidiobolaceae; genus Sporobolomyces; species Sporobolomyces pararoseus. The sequence continues at coordinate 1,973,150 of RSDY01000004.1, read as the reverse complement.
ACTGCACTCGGGCACTGGTTTCTCGATTGCCATACCGCTATCTGATGTACTCGAGTCGTTGATTTCAGCTTTGAGCTCGGGCGAGGAGAGAAAGAACTGAACGAGTTGACTGACCCGAGAAATTCCAACTTGCTGTCTCTTGACATCTCCATCTGACTCGAACAGGTCACTGTAGACTGATTGGAATTCAACTTGGGTAGTCCAAGCAGTTCGATGAGGTAGTAGCATTCCTTTGTGCGAGCTGATGAAAAAGAAGTCAAGAAAAAAGAGTAACAAATCGTAATAATTGTAATTGAATAGTTTAGGCGAGGCTAACTACTACTGATTACTATACAAAGATCAGAATAAATGCAAAGTGAAAAAACCTGGGGAAGTTGAAAGAAAAACTTGATTTTTTTTTTTACTCTCTTCCTTCTCTCTTCTTCTCATCACTTTTTTCTCCGGCTCATCTACTCACAGACGAGCTAGCTTCTTATCAACTTTTCTTTCACACTCTTTACAAACAGAAGAAACATGTCTGGATACGGTTCATACGGTTAGTTCATCACTGTGCCACTCAATCCCCCTTTTTAGCGCGTTTCACTGACTTGTACCTCTCTCTCTCTCTACCCTTTGCAGGTGGTGGTGGTGGATACGGTGGTGGAGGAGGTGGAGGTTACGGCGGCGGAGGAGGAGGTTCGTACAACTCTTATGGAGGTTAGCACTCGTCGAAACTCTTCTTTATCTCTACCTTTACCCCTCTCTCTTGTCTTCCGAATCTCGAGACTGACTGTGCGCATTTTCCCTTATTAGCAGGATACGGTGGAGGTGGAGGAGGCTACGGTGGTGGAGGAGGGGGATACGGAGGAGGAGGAGGATTTGGAGGCGATCGAAGTGAGTCTCAGATCTTGTCTCGTGATTTTCTTTTTTCATTTCTATTCCGTCATAACTGACCCAACTTCACAATCTCCAGTGGGCAACCTCGGTGGTTCTCTCCGTGCTCAAAATTGGGATCCTTCAACCTTAATCAAATTCGAAAAGAACTTCTACGAGGAGGACAAACGAGTTTCAGCTCGTTCCGAACGTGAAGTCACCGAATACCGTCGCGAGAAGGAGATTCAAATCTTCGGTAACAACATCCCCAAGCCTGTCACCAACTTCGACGAGATGAACTTCCCTTCCTACATCATGGCCGAAATCAAACGTGCCGGTTTCACCGCTCCTTCCCCTATTCAATGCCAAGCCTGGCCCATGGCTCTCTCTGGACGTGACCTCGTCGCCATCTCAGCTACTGGATCCGGAAAGACCATTTCCTTCGCCCTCCCCGCTATGATTCACATCAACGCTCAACCCCTCCTCTCTCCCGGTGACGGTCCGATCGTTCTCATCCTCGCTCCTACTCGTGAGCTCGCAGTTCAAATTCAAGAAGAGTGCACCAAGTTCGGTTCCTCGTCTCGAATTCGCAACACCTGTGTCTATGGAGGAGTTCCCAAAGGAGGACAAATCCGTGATCTCCAACGTGGTTCCGAAATTGTTATCGCTACTCCTGGTCGATTGATCGATATGCTCGAATCTGGCAAGACCAACCTTCGTCGTGTCACCTACCTCGTCATGGACGAAGCCGATCGTATGCTCGACATGGGTTTCGAACCTCAAATCAAAAAGATTCTCGAACAAATCCGTCCCGATCGTCAAACCCTCATGTTCTCTGCTACCTGGCCCAAAGAGGTTCAACGTCTCGCTCACACCTACCTCAAAGATTTCATTCAAGTCCAAATCGGTTCTCTCGAACTTTCCGCCAACGTCAACATCACTCAAATCGTCGAAGTTTGCTCTGATTTCGAGAAGCGTGGAAAGTGAGTATTCTCTATTCTCCCCGTCTCTCCTGTCCTTCGTCTCGTTACTGACTCGACCACGTTCTCCTAGGCTCATCAAGCATCTCGAGAAGATCTCTTCCGAGAACGCCAAGGTTCTCATTTTCATCGGTACCAAGCGTGTCGCCGACGACCTCACCAAGTACCTCCGTCAAGATGGTTGGCCCGCACTCGCTATTCACGGTGACAAGCAACAGCAAGAACGTGATTGGGTTCTCGGAGAATTCAAATCTGGTCGATCTCCTATCATGATTGCCACTGATGTCGCTTCTCGTGGTCTCGGTTAGTACTCCTTTGTCTCTTTTCTCTCGTCGTTGACTCTCGTTCTTGCCCCGTCCTTCCGACTCGTCAAAATCGTCTTCGTTCGTCGCTTTTTCCCCGTTGGGATTTTCGCCGAAATCTTCTCCCGTCTTCGACGGATCCGACTCTGCGCTGCTTTCGACATTTCGACGATACGACTTCCGGAACTTCAACATCACCGATCCTTCGCCGTTGCCGCCTACGATCAGGAGGGACTCGAGAAGGACACAAGCTTCACTTGGAGTACTACTTCCTGCCTTCTTTGGGCGTCTACCCGTTTCAGTTTTTGATATTCGTACTCCCGTCTCCTGTCTCTTTCCGTGCCGCAAAGCACGAACAAGGAGAACAGCAGAAACGGGCTATCGTCTTCAGAAGTTGGAAAGGTCTAGAGGATCAAGGGTACTCTCGAATGAAGTCTTGGTCGTTCCTTTTTTTCGAAACCGAGTCCTCATCAAGCCTCCTCTTCGTGGTAGTCTCTCAAGAAAATGAACGGGTCAACCCCCCTCGACTGCAATATCAAAATACCGTTCGTTTCTTCATCAAACAGAGGACTTTTAGCGAGCTTTCCGGCGAGACGAGGTTCCCTTCCTCGTTCTTTTCGAAAGAGTTTCGTTTCCCTCGATACCGTTCTTCAAGTCTCTCCAAGCTCAGCAGCAGCAGCAGCAGCGCAGTAGAAGATGACGATGTTTTCGACGACGACGAGGAAAAAAAAAAAGGCATGAACGAGGAGAAACGATCATTCCTCCTTGACGGAGTTTACTGACTTGTCTTTCGTTTTCCTCTCTCCTTGCAACAGATGTCAAGGATGTCGCATACGTCGTAAGTCGCCTTTTTTTCGTTTCCCGTCTCGTAGTAGGCTTTCGTGTTTTCTGAAAACTGACCTTCGACTTTCTTTCGAACTCAATCAGATCAACTACGATCTCCCGAATGGCATCGAGGACTACATTCATCGTATCGGACGTACTGGTCGTGCTGGAGCCAAGGGTACGGCTTACTCGTACATCACTCCCGATCAAGGTAAATTCGCAAAGGATTTGATCAAAATCCTTACCGATGCCAAACAAGTCGTCCCACCTCAACTCCAAGAGATGGCTGCTTTCGGTGGAGGAGGAGGAGGACGTGGTGGAGGACGTGGTCGTGGTGGTTACCGAGGTGGAGGAGGAGGACGAGGTAAGTTTTTCACTTCTCTCTCTCTGTCGCGATTTCGAACTGGAACTGACTTTGAGCTTCTTTCTTTGGCATACTTTCACAGGCGGAGGAGGAGGTGGTTACGGTGGAGGAGGATACGGTGGAGGAGGATACGGTGGAGGAGGAGGAGGAGGAGGAAGGTGGTAAACTACCACTTTCTTTTCCGACTCTTTTTCTCTTTCGCTTGTACATGTTTTTCCTTCCTCGGTTGTTTCGATCACTCCTCAGCACTACACTACTATCACTACTAGCTCTCTTCTACTACATTTGATTCCCATTATTCTAGACGTGTTTCTTCGTGTTTTTTTTTTTACAAACCATTCTGTACCATTAGCTCATTCTCTCACTCTCGTTTTGATTTCGCTCATCCTCACACAGCAATACAATCTCAAGATACCTTGAAGCTTTTTGCTCGCATCAATCTGACTCCTGTTTGCGCATCGAGAGTCGCGCTAGCTTGAGAGTCTTCGCAGAAGCAACACTCCGTCTCTCGCCTTCGTCTTTCCGGGGCAACTAGACTGCCTCGCGCTGCTGATGACTCTGTGACTCCTCGCCTCTACTCACGGACCCGACAAGTCGCAGGATAGCAGATTTGTAATCGAATTTCGAGCGGCTTCAACAACTCTCGACCTCTCTCCTCATTTCTCCTCGACAGCTCAGCTCACCTGGACTTTACCGACCCTTCAATAAAGCAACTCAGCTACAATCTACTCGATTCAACAGGCTCTGACGCACTGCCTCTGAAATTCTCCCCACTTCATCTTGCAACTGTCTCTCCTCACCTCAGAGCAAATTCACGTACCCAACAATAGCTCAGAGCTTGACTGTACCGAACCAACTTCCATCTCCCATCAACCGCTAGTGTCAAACTGGCTTTCTAAGCCGATTGCGCTCTCATTTCTGTTTCACTTTGAGATCTCGATTCAAATGGTTGGAGGTTGGCACAAAGAGGTAGAACAGCACCAGGTGAGGAGACAACTTGGTGAACTACGTGTAGCTTGGGTTTGGCTCAACGATTCTTCCTCAATTAGGTGGGAATTCAATGGAGATTCGACGAGGAAGAGATTGCGAACCTTCGTGATGGTGAAGTGGTTGTAAGAACGCTTTGGTCGATGATCTTGACGCTTGAGACATAACTGACAACCCTTGCGAGTTGTAGAGCCGATAATTCGGAAACGGAGTTTGGAGGTTGGAATTGCACCCAGCAAGTTTTCTTTTGCCCTCTCGAGCTGTCCCCGTACCGAGTTGACTCTCTCTCCGATGATGACACGTTCCACAGAAGAAAGAAACCTCGAGCTTCTTCCGACTCGTTGCGGTTCCTCAAAGAGCAGATATCGAACAGGCAACGGGTCAGGAATCTTGGATTCGGAAACGCACTTGCGATTGTATCCTCGACGTGAACCCGCCTATTCCACCACCGCCAGGCTATCAGTTCTCTTCAGCACGAGGTCTTCCAGGTTCAGCGTCGACAACCCAAAAGGCTCAAGATATTGTCATGAAGTATTTCACAAGTTCGGCGCCATCTTACTCAAAGCACATCGAAGGCAGTTTGGAAGCGTACCTAGAAATTTTCGAGTATGATGTGAGCTCGCTTTGTCTATCTCGTGCTAAAATCTTGAGACGCTCAGCTTACCTTCGTGATTTACTATTTTTGCAGCATTTTTTCGAAATCAAGTGTTCCGTGAGCTCGAGCGAGTTTGTACGACATAGTCCGACTTCGAACAGATTGCTACTCGAAATGTTCGACAATCCCGATGTTGCCGATACCGTCTTCGCTGTTCATCGCTCTAAGGGCGAACCTCAGCACATTTTCGCATCGAAAGCGATACTCGTTTCGACTAGCGATCAGTTCAGAATGAGTAAGACTCACTCGTCTTATGTCGACTCTACCGCTTCTTGAGCTGACAACGGCATTTCTTTGCAATAGTGTTCGAGTCTGGATTCTCGGAAGCTACTCAGAAACGAACTTTGGATTCCGAAACTCTCGCTACCGCTGCTCAAGATCTCGAGCCTTCCGGAGAGTTCATCGATTCGGAACTCGAGCCCTTCTTTCATCGCGAAGACGACACTTCTCTAGCCGGACCTTCTGCAGATCAAAGTTTCGACACCTCGACTGTCGAGAATGGAGGCAAAGTTTCGGAAGAACCTTTGAAGAAGAGAGCCAGGCTGGATACAAATGAGGGTACTGAAAGTAGAACTCTCAGGCCGTTCACTGTGATCGATATCAGAGACACCGAGTACGTTCCTTCGCTCGCGAGCGAAACGAGTTTCGCACAAACTAATTCAACTTGAGCTTTCTTTTTCTCAGCTTCCGAACCTATCGAGCGATGCTTGCGTATTTGTACACCGGCATCGTACCCCTTCTAGGTCTACCTGTCAGCTTCCTCGTTCGAATCGAGCAAGAACTTCCGGATCAACCAAATTCTTTCAACGGGGAAGATTCTCCAGCGAAGTGGCGACAACGATCGTTCGACCGCAGGCCTGGTCAGGTAGATTGGAACGGCATACAATCTTGTTGTCCTCATGCACTTTACCGGCTCAGCGACCTGTATTCGTTAACTGACTTGCGACAGCGTTGTTTGGATTACATTCGTAACAGTTTGCATTGCTGGAACGTGAGCCCTTTCTCTCTCTCTCTCCCTCCTATGACTAGCACACGAGACGCTGGTGATCTCACTCTGTTCGTGTGTAGGCTGCGTATGAGCTCTTCAGTCCTCTCTCGATCGATTACACGCCCGTTCGAGAGACGGTTCTTTCCTATGTCATCGACCATTGGGTGTGTAATCGTCTCCGATACAGACACCGCTCTAGCTTCAGATACTGACCTTAGATCTTGTCTCTCAGGGCGATGTAAGAGACACGAGAGGATTCGAGATAGTGATTGAGAAATTCAGTTCAGGAGAATTAACGAGAGGGAAAGACCTGATGACTCGCCTTTTGAGAACGGTTCCAATACCTACTATTGCGTCACCGCCACAACTCTTTGTACCGACACTGCCCTCATCGGGAATAGCTCCGAAAACTCGGTAGCAAATGTCGTTTCTAAACAACAAGTCAAGTGGAAATTAAGACCTGTTCCGACAGTTTGGAGTCGTTGAGATATTGACAACGATCGGGATCAGATAGAGTTCGATCAGATGAGTAGTCAGCGATCGAGTCAAGAGCGAAAGCTGGAGATTTATGGAAAAGGATCAAAATTGAGCTGCGACGCTTGAAGTTTTTCGTCTCTCGAGCGAAGGCATACGCCAGTCGCAGAGGAAAGAGGGCTACGTAAGCTTCGTTCTCGACTTCACGAGCTCAGAATGAGAAATCGTAACGATAATGAGAATGGCCTGCAACAAAGTTCCCTTCTTTGAAAGCGACTCACTCAATGTGCTAACGACTCTCGATGCACAAACAGGAGTCAAGTCGATGCGAGCAAACAGCTTCAAGGTATCTTGAGATTGTATTGCTGTGTGAGGATGAGCGAAATCAAAACGAGAGTGAGAGAATGAGCTAATGGTACAGAATGGTTTGTAAAAAAAAACACGAAGAAACACATCTAGAATAATGGGAATCAAATGTAGTAGAAGAGAGCTAGTAGTGATAGTAGTGTAGTGCTGAGGAGTGATCGAAACAACCGAGGAAGGAAAAACATGTACAAGCGAAAGAGAAAAAGAGTCGGAAAAGAAAGTGGTAGTTTACCACCTTCCTCCTCCTCCTCCTCCTCCACCGTATCCTCCTCCACCGTATCCTCCTCCACCGTAACCACCTCCTCCTCCGCCTGTGAAAGTATGCCAAAGAAAGAAGCTCAAAAAGTCAGTTCCAGTTTCAAATCACGAGAGAGAAGTCGGAAAACTTACCTCGTCCTCCTCCTCCACCTCGGTAACCACCACGACCACGTCCTCCACCACGTCCTCCTCCTCCTCCACCGAAAGCAGCCATCTCTTGGAGTTGAGGTGGGACGACTTGTTTGGCATCGGTAAGGATTTTGATCAAATCCTTTGCGAATTTACCTTGATCGGGAGTGATGTACGAGTAAGCCGTACCCTTGGCTCCAGCACGACCAGTACGTCCGATACGATGAATGTAGTCCTCGATGCCATTCGGGAGATCGTAGTTGATCTGATTGAGTTCGAAAGAAAGTCGAAGGTCAGTTTTCAGAAAACACGAAAGCCTACTACGAGACGGGAAACGAAAAAAAGGCGACTTACGACGTATGCGACATCCTTGACATCTGTTGCAAGGAGAGAGGAAAACGAAAGACAAGTCAGTAAACTCCGTCAAGGAGGAAGTCGTTTCTCCTCGTTTATGCCTTTTTCGTTCCTCGTCGTCGTCGTCGAATACATCGTCATCTTCTACTGTGGGAATTGGTATAAATTGCGAGACCCAGACCGAAAAAACAAAAACGAACGATGAATGTAAAGGAGCAACGAAACAAGGGAGATAGAGAGAAAGAGAGAAAGAAAATCGAACAAACTGGAAAAGATAACAGGTGTGAGAGAGAGTTTTGGAAAGGCTACATGATGATGTGTTGAGAAAGTGAATGAACAAAGATAGAAAGTGTTGTATAAGTGATGTAAGGAGAACAGGAGAGAGAGAGAGAGAGAGAGAGGAGAGGGGTATCGAGAGGATAGATAGATCTACTACTACTGCCTCTTGTGTTGTTTCGCCATTCCACCCACTTTCCTCTTCTGGTTCGCCAAGTGCCATTCGAGTGCCGCAGTTTTAGGTGCTGCTGCCTTGACGGATCGAATGGAATCTGCTTCCGACTTGCGATTGCGGTGAGCTGAGGAGGAAGAGGAAGGACCAGATGCCGAGGCGGGATCGACGACGGGAGGAGTTACTGGGTCTTGAACAGGTGCTTCGACTGAGACGGGAACGGGAACTGCGACAGAAGCGAGACCGATGCGACCATTGTAGTTGGGAGCGAGAGGTTTACCAGTGGGAGTCGCGACGGGCATCGAAGCTGAACAAACAAAGTGTGGACGAGTCAACAACTTGAAGCATTCGACGAAGTAATGGAACGAGACTCACGATTGAAAAGGTTGGTGTTTTGACCGATTGGAGGAGCTTCAGAAGAAGGGGTATCATCTTGAATGATCGAAGGTCCCCAAACCCACCTCTTTGCGTTCTCGGCGGGCGAAGTTTCAGCCGCAGCGTCAACAGCATCCGAGGTGGCGCTAGCTTGAGAGTAAGCTGAAGCGAGAGCGTCGATTTGTTCTTGAAGTTTGACGAGGAGATTTTGAATATCCGAAGTTCCGACAGGAGAAGTGACCTCAGCAGCGACGGCTGAGAGCGTCGAAGATGCTGATTCGACTACTTGAGCAGCGGCTTGAGCTCCTCCTGCTTCAGAGTTGTCTTGAGCGGCGGCAGCTTGAGTTGGCTCGGCGAGAGGAGGGAAAGAAGGAGGAGTGAGTTGAGCAACTGGAGTGTTTAGTGCGATCGTAGCTAGACACGACAACGAGTCAGTTTTGCGCACGTTGCAAGGTCGAGGGAGAGAAAGTGAGACTCACTGCCACTGCTGAGCAAATTAGCGTTCTCTCCAACTGGAGGAGCGTTTGAATCTCCATCCTGAATGATCGAAGTTCCCCAAGTCCATCTCTTTTCCTTCGCTACGGGGGCTTTGGCGGGAGCTGCAGCAGGTTTCTTGCGGTTCGTGATAGGTTGACGAGCAGCTCGAGATGTAGTAGCGGCGGCAGGAGTCAAAGAAGAAGATTCGACGACGACGGCTGCAGCTGGAGCGACAGGAGGGAATGAGGGAGCTACGAGAGTTGCTGCTGGAGTGTTGACGGGAATAGCTGAACGACAGGACAAAGCTCGAATCAGCGAAAACGTTCCTGTGTAAGAAGTTTGAACGGAAAAAAAGAAAACAGTTCTCACAATTCAACAAGTTGGCGTTCTGACCAGGAGGAGGTACTCCGGAAGCTTCAGGGGTATCGTCTTGTAGGATTTGAGTCGCCCAAACCCAACGCTTCTTGTCTTCGTGCTGCTCTTTTTTACCGAAAGTTTTCTCTTGAACTGTCCGAAAGAAAATCTCGAGGTGAGCGCTGTGATCGACACTTACTCGGAAGGGACGCATACTAGACTCACCTTTTTTGTTGCTCGACTTGTCAGCAGCAGTGGTGGAAGGCTTGGCAGCAGTTAAACTGTCAAACTCTTCATCGGCGAAAGGGTTGTTTGATTCGGCGACTCGCAATTTCTTCTCGAGAGCTGAAGTAGGGAGATCTTCTCTCTTGACGGAGAGAGGACGACGAGGAGCGTCGGTCGAGCGTAGACGAGACTTTGAGGAGTAACTTTCGGTTTCGGAAGAAGAAGGAGAAGGTCGAGCTTTGTGGTGTCGAGAGGGACGATCCGTCGACTTGGTGAATTTCGAAGAGGCAGTAGCGGACTCCGATGATTCTGAATCGACAGATTCAGGAAGGCGAGTCTTGTTCGACGACGACGAGCGAGAAGAGCGAGAGGTAGTAAAGTTGTTGAGATCTTGTTCGAAAGAATCAGGTCCGTTCGAATAATCTGAAGGAGGGGGTCGAACTTGAGCGTCTTTCAATCCACGTTTAGAGTGATCGTTGTCGTGCTTCGTCTTTTGCATTCGCTCCAACAAGGCTTGGAGTGCTCCTCCTCCTCCTCCTTCACCTTCTTCTTTCGGTTTAGCATTGACGAAGGTAGCTGCGGTCGAGAGGGAGAGTAAGAGAACGACAGAAGTGCGCATGTTGTGTCTTTAGTAGGAGCGGTGTCGAGAGAAGATGATCAAGGTGGGTCGGAATTAGGTCAGGGGGGAAAAGGGAGAGTGAAACGAGAGGGAGAAGCCGATTGTGGACGGCGAGACCTTGGATAAAGTTGAGTTTTCTTGATGCTACTGCTTGGAAGAGAGAAGGTCTGCTTCTTGTGGTCGAACTGGTCGTCGCTGTTGAGAAAGTAAGAGGAGGGAGAGAGAGAAACTGTGAGAGGTACCGAAGCGAGAGCACGAAAAAAGATGGAAAGAACAATAGGGAAGAATTGCCTGAACGAGGGAGGGACCGAGACTACGAGTGGAGCACTATAGCACTCACTCTCTTCCGCGTGAGGTAAGAGCTTCCCTTCTTTCCTCCTTCGAGGTTGAACGTTTGAAACTTCCGAATCCGGTCAAGAAGAGGCGAGTCGAGAATTGATTCTCCCCGATAAACTCTTGAGATCTTTGATCGAATTATTATAGACTGGTAACATAGCATGACAACTACGCTCTCCGGTCGATAAATTGGCTCCTCCCCTTCCCCGGGTCAGTCTCGAAAGGACATCCGATTCTTCCTTAGGTTCTTTTCTTCTGTTTTCGGGTAGAATCTCTATTCGAGATCTCTCCTTAGTGTCCCCGAAATCATACCTTGAAGGCATCTTGCTGATGTCGATTGATGGTCGGTCAGTGCAGTGAAGGAGGAGGAGAGGGAAGCAACTTCCCTTTCCTTCGCGCGTCAAACAGTCCTCCAACATTGTAAATTCCTACGCACACTTCAACGCCTTTGTTATACTTTCAGTAACGCTCAGCGACTAGCTTGACGCGCCCAGAAAATCTTGATGTCGAGTTATGTTTTCTACTCGAGCCCTTTCTCTCTCTCGAGTCTCTTCTCTTCACCTCATTCACCGCTTCCACTCATCTTTCTCTCGCTCTGTTATGCTCTGCTCAGTGCTGTCTGCTCTCTCGAACCCTCAAGCCCGAGCCCAAAGGGGGAACATGCTTTTTCATCTCGACCTCGAGGGGTGTTTCCCTTTCTTTTCAACTTCCTCTACCTTTGACGAGTCAGTAGCGAGTCGCTGAAACCGGTGAGGCAACCTTCTCCCAACCTCAATACTCGATAAAGAGCTGACATCTCCTCCTACCTTTAGATCATGTCGCATTATCGACCCTTCGCCGATTCTCCCTCTTCGTCTTCTACTCTCAGACCTCCAAAAGAAGAACGTACCATTCGAGAACGCATCGATATATTACTCGAACGACTCGACAGAACCAAACAAATCCTCATCGACGATTGTTCAAAAGGAGATCGATTCGGTTTACTTGCGCTCGGGACTCTCGAAAGGAACTTGAAAGAACTCGTACCGGTTATCAAGATGATTGAACAATCGAGGATTCCTGGAAAGGAGGAGGAAAGAAGCGCGGAACGAGTAGTGAGAGAGGAAACTTCGAGGTTGAGAAAGGAGGAGGAGGAAAGACCTCGTTCTCGCTCGAACGCACCTTCGGTTGTTCGAGGTCGAGTCGACGCGCCTCAAGCTACTACGAAGAAAGAAAGACGGACTACTACTCTAGACGAGGACAATGACGACGGATTTACGGTCGAGAGAGTCCTCCCTCCTCCCACCTCAGTCTCTCCAGCTTCTAGACCCCTCCCCCTCTCTCGACCAGGATCGACTATCTCCCCCTCTGAATCTTCTACTAACAAGATTCGACTAGTAGAAGAACCTTCTTCGACGACGACAAGGAGTTCAATCACTAAATTCTTCAATCGAGCGAAAGAAACCGTTTCACCTCCCTCGAAAGTCCTTTCAACGACTCGTCCTCAACCCACCAAAGACGAAGAAGAAGAAGAAGAGGAGGTGGGGGAGGGGGAGAAAGTCAAATCATTAGAAAGAGGAGTAGATCGGAAAGATCGTCACCGTCGTCGAGTTTCAGTTGCCAGTGATTCTTCAACCTCTGCTCCGGCTCTCAACTCTCGTCATCAATTGCGAACGATCAAGGCTCTCTCAGACGACGACGACAAGGCGGCGGAAGATCTCAACCCCAAGAAGCAGACTAGTCGTTCCCACTCTCGAGTTCCGTCCCGTAAAGGTAGAAATGCAGAAGTTCAAAGAGCACTCGAAATGGCTTCTGCTCCACCTCGATCATCCGAAGATTCCTCTCCTAAAGATACTAGACGTCGAGGAAGGAAGCAGCGATTTACAGTGGTCAGGTTGAACGAGGAGAATGTTATAAAGGCCTTGGCGAAAGAATCAGATGAAACCACAAAGTTTAAACTTTTACTAGTTTCTAAAAAGTATCAGAGGATCCTCGAACCTATAGTTTACTCTCGAATCACAGTAGGAAGCATTGATCAAGTTGAAAAACTTTCGAGAACTTTCGAATCGAATTCGGTTCTCGCGAATTTAGTCAAATCACTAGAAATCACCCCTCTAGATTCTTCTTCTTCCACTTCCTCTCGTTCTCTTTCGAATGAAGACCCTCAATCACTTTTAGAACCTCTTCAACAACTAGTTTCACTTCTTCCAAACCTCAAGGATTTCAGAGAAGATTTTACGAAATCAGATTGGGACGTTTCAGAACCTTCTCTCTACCCTCTATCTCTCACTTCACCCACTTGTCAAATCAAATCGTTCACTTCGAAACGATGCTGGTGGGACATAGGAGCGTTATACGAGTTGTTTACTCACCAAACTGATTTAATTCAAGTAGTTTTAGGAGGAGCAGCGATGGATAGAGATTGGGAAGGAACCAAACTCAAATCAACTCTGTTGAACCGACCCCCTAACTCTCAAATCGAATCATTAGAAGTAGCTCAAATAATGCACGAAGACACTCTCTCAGTCCTCTCATTACTTTCTAGAAACCCTCTTTTCAAAACTTTAAGAATTTCTTTCCAATCGATCGGACCTTCAGATGACGATACCCCATTGTCTTCAATCCCTTCTGCATTCAAACTAATAGGTTCTACTTTAACCCATCTGACTTTGATAGCACCTAACCAAGTTTCAACTGCAAGAGTTTCAGAAGATACTTCAATCTTGTTAGAAGAAGTTTTAACCTGTTTACCAAATTTGATCACTCTAGAATTTCAAGAAACTTTTAATGAGGATGAACCTAATGATTCAGTACCTATCGTTTCTAGTAAAATCTTTGTAGGAGGAGGAGGAGGAGAAGGATTTTTGAGTAAAAAATTGAAAACGTTGAGAGCTAGGGAATTGTTTTCGATTACTACTAGAGACGTTTTGAGATTGTTAGAGAGGGATCCAGAATTGATACCTGTCCTGGAAGAATTGGATCTAGAATGGGCATCTTCAAAGGAAACCGAAGTATGGTACGATGAGAGAGAAGCTGTCAAGATTAGAAAAGTTTGCGAAGAGTATGGGATCAAATGTTACGTTGGAAAGGGGAAGAGAGAGTTTACAATCGGTTGAAGAAAGAGAGGGAGAGAGGACACAACGAGGAGTTTTGCGAGATATTCTCGATTTTTCTTTCTTTTTTTTCTTTTTTTTCTTTTTCCGTTTTGCCCCGTTGCTATAGATCTTCTTTGTTCAAGATTCTTGGCCACTAGCCTGCTCTATTACGCGATCATAAGAAACGAGAGCGATAGAGGGGGGTACCGCCTCCCTCTCCCTTTCCTACTCCCTCTGCTCATTCTACTCGGCTTCAGGTCGACCCAGTAACTACCCGCGAGATGGATCCACCACCTGTAGCAAGTACAAGTACAGGAGTGTCGAAGGTGCAGAACCCATCTCATCAAACCTCCTCCTCATCATCGACCACAACAACAACATCTCCCGATTACTCTACTTATCTCTTACAACCAACTAGTACGTATGCTTTCCTCTCTTTTGAACTACCCAAGTAGACACTGATCAAGAGGAGTTTTGTGTGTTAGATACTCATCCTTCATCTCTTTCGGGAAGTCAAGATTTAATCACTTTATTTCAATTAGATTCTTTGTACAATACATTCTTGAGACCTTACTTACCACCATTCAATACCACTTCAACTTCAGGAGGAGTACCGGTCGTCTCTTCTTCGGCAGATTCACCAATTCCTAGTAGTGGTACTGGTCCTGGGATCATCTCTATCAAAGGGAAAGAGAAAGCTTCACCAGTACAATCACCTGCTGCTTATGCTGTTGCTTCACCTGCACCAGGAGGAGGAGGAGGAGGAGGAGGAGGAGGAGGAGGGTTTAAAATTACTTTAGGAGGGATTAAATTGAATAGTTCTATGAGTAGTAGTAGTAGTAGTTTACCTACTCTAAACAATTTACAGGGAGGAGGTGGAGGAGCAGTTAGTGGTGGTGGAGGTAAAGTGAAGAAATTGAAAATGGAAAAGAATTATTCTCATATGATTCAAGATATTCTAGGTAAATCTATCTACCTCTCTCTCTCTCTTCTAGTTCTTTTTTAAACTCAAATGTGTGTGTGTGTGTGTGTGATTGTTTGTTTCTAGGTAGGAATTCAATCAAGAAAGATCAATACTTGACTCATCTAGTTTTGAATCCAGATCCAACTCCTTGTCCACCTCTAGTCGTACCAGACGCTAGTTTGTTGAGAGAAGGTTTGACTTTAAAAGTTGGTGGATTGGCAGGGTTTGATATGTCGGTTTGGGAAAACTCTATTGGTGAAGAAGGTGGTGGTGGAGGAGAGAGGAAAAAGGTAAGCAAGCTTGGAAAAAAAACGAAAACGATTTCTTTTTCTTTTTTTGGGCTCACTGTTCTGTTTTTTTGGTTTCTCATCGTACCGATCTACACTACTTCTTTTCTCTCATTCGACTTCTGTATTGATTTGTCCAATGTACTAATAGAAGAAGAAACGGAAACAACAACAACAGCAACAGCAAGATGGAGAATCAGATCGGAAGAAACAGAAGCAATAAGTTCTTTCTTTTTGGGGGGGACATTTTCCTTATATAGTGGATTACTGTAGTTTCAAAATTGACGCTTCATTGTCGTAAAACTTTTGCTTCTCGTCGTCCTCTTCCCCCTCTTCTTCGATACCGTGACAAATTTTCGTTTTTTTTTTTTTGCGATACTGAGGAAACGCTGAATTCGCGTCTCAATCTCACGCAAGAGTGGTGGGTGATTTTAGCTCTCAAACCTTTATGTGCGAGCGAGCGGAGCGAGCAAACCTATTTTCGATCTTAGATGAACCGATCCGACTACACTTCTCTTGCTTTCATTTCTACCTCGACTTTCTGTATCAATCGTTAAACGTAGCATCAAGCTCTTTCAAACTTCCTCTCGACCGTCCCTCTCTCTCCTCCCTCTCGCTGTATTGTTTACTCTCTCTCGAAATGCCAGACACTTCATCTATGATCAAGTCAGAGTCTCCAACCACTGCAGGATTTGATCAACAGATCTCTATACTCCTCTCTCGAGCTCAAGAACTACAGGAAACTCTATCTACTTGTCCGGTTCATGAAACTTGGGAAAGTTTATGTGAAATCATTGAATCTTGGTAACTACTCGCACTAGCTCCTTCCCTTCGCCTCAGTAGTGAGCTGACTAAGGATCAGTATTGTGTAGTAGATTAGGTGAATTAACTAGACATCCAACGTTAGAAAAAGTTTATACAAAAGAGTTTAATCCATTAATCAAAGAAAAATTTGGATCTGTAGAGAAGTATTTGAAATCTTTATTAGATTTCACTAGTCCTACTCCTACTTCTCGGTCTGATCATCATGGCGAGGAGGAGGAGGAGGAGGAGGAATGGTGGGTATGTCCAAGAAGAGAAGAATTGGAGAAAGGAGGAGGAGGAGGGAAGTCATCACAATTTCGAGTTAGGAAAAATGATTGGGGTTATTCAATACCTAGTAACGTACAGTCAGTCTAGCAAAATCTTTCTTTCTCTCTTTTCCATTCTTCACAAGGGAAGAGAATAGGCGGGGTTGGAAACTAATCAGGTTCTCTAATGAGTAATTTTTTTTTTTCAGACATTTCGTAGTTTGGGTCAATAAACCTTTATTTCATAGAAACCTATGTACCGAAGACTCTGACTCGGATTCAAACTCACAAAAGAAGGAGGAGGAGGAAGAAGAATCTCTCGGACTGGGACGATCGAAGAGAACGAGGGAAACGAGTTCAAGAAAGAACGATTGGAATTTCGTTCAAGAATTTGGAGTTTCTGGATTAACTGGATTAGATCTTTTTGAAAAGAGGATGATTAGACGATTACAAATAGAACAAGATCCTAACTTTATACCTCCTCCATTAATAGACGAGGAGGAGGAACTCGGAGGAGCAGGTAAAGAAATTGAAAAATTTGTCAGAAATCATTGGAAAGTTGAACAAGGGTTTCAAACTGCCTGGTAAGCACACACACATACACTCTCTCTCTCTGTGTGTGTAGGTGTGTGCAGCGAATGATATGCTAAAGCTAACGAAACGAGGGTCACATTTGTTGCTGTAGGTTTGCGAATCCTCCTAGGTTACAATCAGTTCCTGGATTAGCTCATTTTCACGTATTGGTCCGGAAAAGACCTCAATAATAAAATTCTCATTCTAGAGGTGATTTAAAGAACGACGGGCGGGAATCGGTTAGAGATTACGAGCTGAGATTAGAATTATCCGCGTGTTTTGTTTTGCAACTTCGTTTTTGCTTCTTCTCTTCATTTTGGCTTGGACAGACATATAGAAAAAGTATGTAAAATCGTTTTAATGAAAACAAATGAGCGATAGTGAGAAAGTACCCGAGAAGACTCTGAACGCGACATCTCTCTTTTTCAATATTAATCTGCCTCTCGCTTTACTTCCCAATTCGAATCACACGTCTTCCACAAACCAGCTTCCTTGACCAGACAACAAACTTGCACCAAACTCCTCTCTCACACAACAGGACTCCTCCCTCTCGAACAAGCAAACACTCGTCATCAAGTGGGGTTCTCTTCCTTGCCTCTCTCTCTCTCTCTCTCCCCCTCTTCGACCGACTGGCCGAGAAATGGACTGTTTGAAAGCGGTTCAAACGTACCTAGACAAGATCTTGACGAATACTAAAGGGATCAAAGTGTTATTGTTAGATCAAGATACCGTTTTGAGTTCTCTCTCCTCCTCTCTCCTTCCTAGGGAAGTTGACTGATGTGTGTGTGTCTGTGTGTGTGTATGTGTACTCGTACAGACACCTATAATTAGTTTAGTTTCTACTCAATCAAAACTATTACAACATGAAATTTATCTAACTGATAGAATTGATAATCCTTCTAGAAGACAGGGAGGAGGAGGAGGCGCTTATCCACCTACGACGACAGGAGGTGGAGGAGGAGAAAGGTTACCACATTTGAATTGTATTGTTTTATTGAGACCTACTGAAGAATCTATCGAAGCTTGTGAGAGAGAATTGGAACAAGGCAGGTATGGTGGTTATTGGTTATGTGAGTACAAAAGTTACCTATTTACTGTCTACTTGCCTCCAGGGAAATGCTAAAATAGAATAATTGGTGTTGTTTAAGATTTTACGAATACTTTAACGAAACTACAGATTGAGAGATTGGCAGAAGCTGATAGGTTTGAATTGGTTCAAGAAGTACAAGTAAGTTACAACTATAGTATCTCCACCTCTCTCTCTCTCTCTCTCGTGATCCCTTTCACAGAAGCTGACGTTTGATTTTTTTCACTCGAAAAAGGAATATTTCTTAGATTATTCACCTTTGACTTCTTCACATTTCACTTTTTCAATCCTACCAACTCCTTTACATCCTGCACCGACTTGTCGTACCTATTCTCTATACGGTACCACTCCACAAGAATGGTCTTCAAATTCACCTAGTTATCATTTACATTTGACAAGTTTAAAAAGTTTGTTACTCTCTTTGAAAAAGAAACCCATCGTCAGGTACGAGAGAATGTCTCCGATGGCTAAA
Organism: Sporobolomyces pararoseus; assembly: GCA_010758995.1. Taxonomy (NCBI): domain Eukaryota; kingdom Fungi; phylum Basidiomycota; class Microbotryomycetes; order Sporidiobolales; family Sporidiobolaceae; genus Sporobolomyces; species Sporobolomyces pararoseus. Next base: position 1,955,255 of record RSDY01000004.1, on the reverse strand, counting down.
AGGTTAGGTAAAGATTTAGTAGATCTCATGAACAACAATACTGGTGGTGAAGCTGGAGAAGGAGGATTGTTCGATTTCCGAAGGAGTGAGAAATCTCCAATTTTAATCTTGTTGGATAGGAGGAACGATCCAGTTACCCCATTGTTGACTCAATGGACTTACCAAGGTATGGTGCATGAAGAATTAGGTATAGAAAACGGTAGAGTTTCACTATCTAATGCAGTTCCACCAGTTGGAGAAGAATTGAAAGAATTGGTTTTACCTACAGATGGAGAACAAGATGGTTTTTACAAAAAGACCATGTATGATAATTTTGGAGATCTAGGTGCACATTTATCTCGGTACGTCGAAGAGTATAGTAAAACTAGTACGAAGAGTAAACAAAAATTGGAAACTGTTGAAGAAATGAAAAAATTTATAGAAGATTATCCGGAATTTAAGAAATTGGGTTCAAACGTTTCTAAACATGTAGCATTGGTAGGAGAATTGAGTAGGTTGGTGGAAGAAAGGAAATTGTTACAAGTTAGCGAGTTGGAACAAAGTTTGGCAGCTAATGAATCTCATTCTCAAGATTTAAGAGTAAGTACCTTCTTAACCCTAACCCTACGACACGTCTCTGGGAGGGAGGGAGCTATCAGTACTGACTTTCCATGAATCAAACGTCGAACTTTGTCTAGGCAGTTCAAGCAGCGATCGAATCTAGTGGGAATGAAGAGATTCCTAAAAGTGCAAAATTGAGATTAGCAATCTTGTACGCTCTGAGGTATCAGAAATTACCTGGTAACCAAATCAATAGCATAGTCGAATTATTGAGGAGACAAGGAGTAGAAGATGCAGAGGTAAGGAAATTTGAAACCCTCAAAAAAACCCCGAAAAACCGAAATTAACTCCCTTCGATTGGAATTCTTTCTCTCTTTCTCTCTTTGTAGATGGTGAATATAATGTTGGGATTCGCAGGTGTAGAACAACGTCAAGATGATTTATTCTCTAATGAGAATTTCTTTTCTAGAGGAAAATCTGCTTTGAAAGGTTTAAAAGTACGTTTTCCCTCCCTTTCTACCTTCTTCTTCTTTGTTTTTTTTCTTTTCGAAAAGTCGTTGAGATGAGAGTGTGATCACACAGGGAGTTGAAAACGTTTACACTCAACATAAACCTCATTTAGCAGAAACTTTGGATTTGTTATTGAGGGGTAGATTGAAAGAGACTAGTTACCCATTCGTAGAAGGTCAACAAGGTCATGGAACCACGAGTTCAAACTCTCCGTATAACAACAATAATGCTAGTAGTGGAACAAATAGTTCAAATCAAGGAATTGGAGGTGGAAGTGCAATTGGAGGAGGAGGAGGAGGGGGAGGAGGAGGATTTCATTCTAGACCTCAAGATATTATCCTATTCATAATTGGAGGTACAACTTACGAAGAAGCTAGATACGTAGCTCTATTGAATAAACAATTCGAATCTGGTCAAGGGTTGTCATCAGGTTCCGTTGGACCTTCTTCCGCTTCTTCAGCGAATGGAGGAGATGGAGGAGGTATTGGAATTGGAACTAGAATCTTGTTAGGTGGAACTTGCGTATTGAATAGTAAAATGTAAGAGTTTTTTTTTCTTCTTTCTTCTCGCTTTTCATTCCGAGATAGAAACTGATGATAACCTCCTTTTCTTCCTTTCTTCGATTCTAGGTTCCTACAAATGGTTAGGGACGCTTCTTTCTCTTTCCCAGCACCTCACTACACTTCAGCGACTTCAAATCTTGCTCCCATCTCCTCCTCGAGCTCTTCAACCTCTCAAAATTACTCTCAACCTCCTCCTCCTCCTTCTCGAGAAGGAGGTAATTACGCACTCAACTTGGGACCAGTCTCTTTGAACGTAGATCACAGAGTTGGAAACACTTTGGAAGCGGCTACAGACGCCGCTAGGGACGGGTTGAAAGATTTGTTTGGAAAAGTTAAAAGTAGAGTAGACGGAGTTAGATTGAATTAGCTAGTAAGCGGAAAAGCGGCAAAGGAAAATGGGATATTGTAATCCTGTCGTCGATTTTTTGTATGTCGTTCTTTTCTGTGCTAAGTGTTGTAAGGAATATTCAGAGCGTTTCAATTTGAAAGGAAGGGAAAGAGTTCTCGAAGAACGAATCAGAAAGAGTGATGAGAAGATCGATTGCGGATAAAACGACTTCGAACGCGCAAGGTGTGACGAATTGAGACAGGAATATAAGGTAGGGTACGCTGAATAGAGAGCCAGAAGAAGAACCATCGAGGCAGAAAAGAAAAAGTTTACAAAAAAGAGGAGAAAAGAAACAGAGGGGTCACTCTCCTCCTTCTACTAGTTTGCACATTGAGAGCAGCTACAGGGCTCTGATCCATAGATCGCGCTGTAACGAGGGGAGAGCCGAGAGTGGTGACTGAGAGAAGCTGAAGGGTTCTGGCCTTGCATTTGCCGTCGGTTCAGTTTCCTATCCCTTCGACTGTTTGATCCTCCTCGACGAGTGGCTGAAGTACGTACGATTAATGGATCCGGAACCACGGCTGCCTGGGCGGGGAGAGGTGAATGCTGGAGGAAGCGATGAAACTCTGCTTCACTTCTTCGTCTCGCTTCGAGGCCCGACAACACTTCATCGGGTTCGAAGGTTCCCTGGAGTCGGATTGAGGCCCTTCCGTTGAGTACATACTACTCACAAGAAAGGCGCCAAGTGTCAGCGTCGCGTCACGAAGGAAAGATTAAAAAAGTTACACAATTTTCACACTTTTTCCTTTCTCAACGGCTGATAGAAGATCCTCCACCCTATTCTTCACGTACTCCATGTCGGGTTCACTCACTCGATCGTTCTCGACCCTTTCGATAAATTGATCGATTCGAGAACTCCAACTATTGAACCTTTCTTCATTGTCGTGAGCGAAAGAAGTTGCGAGAATCGCTTTACGAAGGCCGTCGAACCTTTCAGGCCAGGTCAAAGTTGTCATGGACCCCATCGTACGTGCTAACCAGTCAACTTCGAAGTTGGATGCCATTTGATCGGTAAGGGGGAAGCGAAAGGGGACGAATGAGATGAGAGGGGGGAAAGGGAGCGAAGGGACAGAGCGTGAAAAAGCGCTCGAGGACGAGGCTCAGATATTTTCGGTCTGCGGAAGATCCCGACTGACTCTGCTCAATAAATATGAGCGGGAGCGTGAGCGCCATCGCGAGGTGAAGACTGGGGAAAACCAGGCGATTTTGCCCAGATTATAAAAGTGAAGAATGTCAAACTGGTAGGATTGAAAGAAGTAGATAATTGACAACATGTACTGAAAAAACGGAGAACACAAAAAAAGAAACTGCGAGCGTTAAAATAATCAGATGAGAAAGGACTTTGAGAAGAGAAGGAAAAAAGAGCTTACATCCAGATGACCTCTTCCCGGACGAGAACCCCGATAGAAGCCTGATCACTATAGTTTGAGTCGCTATTTGATCCCTACTCCCAATCGCTATCCTCATCTTCTTCCTCCTCCTGTTGTTTCTGTCCAACAGATTTCTTCTCAACTTCTTCCTTCTTCTTCTCACCGGATGCCTCTTCTTCTTCTTTATCTCCCCCATCGACACTAGGGTTCCCACTACGTTCACCAACGATATCGAAACTGGTTCTAGTCCCTTCAGAGGAAGAAGTTCTAGGTGATTGATTCGTGGTCGGAGTAACGACAGATTGAACTGCTTCTTCTTCTTCTCCCTCGATAGCTTCAGCAGAGTCTGGTTTCGATGTAGAAGAAGTTGGTTCAGGTTTGGTAGCAGTAGCAGTAGATTCAAGAGTCAAAGGTACTTGAGATTGAGATTGAGATTTGGGACGAGGAGGAGGTAGAGCAGATTTAGAAGTGTTTGAATGAACTAGAGGTGGAGAAGAGGGATCTTTCGAAGACGCGTTCGTTTCTTCATCATCCATATCCCACGAGAAATCTTCTTCTTCAGATTGAGCAACTGGAAACGAGAAGGGAGGAACGAGAGTGTTTTGGCAAGGATCAACTTTCCAAAAACCTCGAGTGTTCGTATACGCGGAAAAAAACAAGAAAGAGCTCACCTGATAAAACCTTTTTTCGTTTCTCTTCTTCTTGTTCGATCAAGTGTACCCTGAACAAATACCTCTTCCAGAATTCTTCCTCATTGATTCCTCCTCCCTCTTTCATCGTAATTTCTTGTCTAGTTTGTTCCAAAACTTCTCCTCCTCGTTCTCGGGCTTCTTTGACGAGATCAGAGTCGAGCAAAGAGGAAGGGAGAGTCGAAAGGAAAGTTGAATAAGCTGAACGGTGATCGGTAAGATCGTTCGAGGATGGAAGAGGAGGAAGAGAAGGATCGATGAGGAAGACAGATGGATCGGAACGTAGTCTATAGAGAAGAGTGTCTTTCCTGGTCATTCCTTTGATGAGAGCGAATTCTTCAGATTTTCTCGAGGAAGCTGATAGAGTTTCTTGACCTGTTGAAGAAGGGGGAACGATTTGAACTGCTTCTTTCGCTAGCTTGGAAACTTCTTCTTTGAATTCGTTCAACCAGTGTTCACCTTTGTGAAGGTATTCTTCTGCGGTAGAATTCTTGAGGTTGAGATGAGAAAGCTGGTCTTGGAATTGAGAGAAGTTTGACGAGAGTGCGTGAAGTGCTTGAGGAGCTTGATCTTGCATGGAAGAAAGTTGTGACTGGATCTTTGAAAAGAATGCGGAAGCGGCGGCAGCTGGGTTCTCGGTGGATTCGGAAGAAGAAGATCGATCGACTCCCTTTCCTTTATCCAACTTCCTCTCCTCTTCTTCTTCCCCTCCGATGATCATGGGTAGTCCATCGGCACCTATCACGACACCTCCTCCTCCACTCGCTGATGGTTGCTGTACTTCGCTTAGACGTTGAACTTCTGCTCGAGCTGCCGTTGAGAAATTGTCGAGGTTCGCTTTCGCTTTCGAGAGTAGAGGGTTCAAATCCTTTCGAGTCGATTCGAATTGTTTCTCGGCGGACGAGAAAGCTGCAGTAGACTGTATCACGATCGAGAGGATCTAGTCAGCTGCTGAAACGACTTTGAAGAGTTGAGCTCCAGAAATCAAGCCATCTTTTTCTTCCATCCCGAGTCACTCTCTTCTCAGAAGCTCTTGACATTATGACTACTTTGCTGAGTCCATTTCGCCTTGTAACCTTGAAGCTCTTCCCTTCTCCTCCTCCTTCTTCTCTCTCTCGAAGCCCCACCTAGACCGAACTGTCGTTGCTCGAGCCCTTTCTCTCGCGAACCGAGTCTGAATCGAAAGAGTGAGAGAGAGGTGTAGCTTTTACCTGTTTCCTAACTTTTCCCCAAAAACTACCGAATCCAGCTATAACGTTTTGAACTTCTTTATCTAAATCGAGAGTCGTAGTAGTACTAGTCTCTTCTCCGGTAATTCTTGCTGCTGGAGAAGATGCAACTGGAGTAGAATCTGATTTGGTTGGGGTAGAGTTTGAAGGTGAGGGAGCAGTAGCGGATGAGGGAGATTGAGTGGTGGAAGCGGTAGAGGGAGTCGAAGGTCGAGGAGTTGAAAGGGATGGATCAATGAAACCTCCGAGTGATCTAATCACATTGAATGAGTCAGAGCTAGTCACCGTATGGGTGAACCGTAGAGAGTACTCACTCCATCGTGTTGCAGATGATCGAGTGAGGGAACCGAATGAGTTGATCAAACAAATTCGAGTGGTTCGCGTTTGATGGTGAGGATCTCTCGCCCGAGGGATTACTGTGGAGTTGAAGATTGAGCTGTTCCGGAGTCTGGGTGGATTGGATGTGAAGAGAAGGAGGAAGGAGGAGGTTTCTGATCTCTTGTCTCTAGATCGAATGCTCTCAATACTCTCGGCTCCCTTCAAGTCTCTAGTTACTCGCTTGAGCTCAAACAATCCGGTGTACTTCTTCTCTCACTCCGACTGACGGGACCAAAGGCTAGTAGAATTCCGATATCTTCATTCAACCTTGTCGGTCGACTCGCTCGCCTCCTCTTACTCCGCAGTGTGCGCTGTACTGGCTGGAAGCAGCACATGAGAAGCTTTGAACGAGTCAGTAGGGTATTCGGAGGAGCATGAGGGCGTTAGTTTCAAGTCGAGCGCAAGTTGAACTTTCATTTTCTCTTCGCTTGTCGTAAACGCTCGGTAAGGAAAGTGTCGCAATTCTGTGCAAATGAACTGTCTGTCACTCCGAAAGAATCGCTCGTCTGCGCCGGGCTCACAAACTCACGTCGATCGGTCGAACTAAAAGTATAGAGCTTAAAACTGCAACATGTTCATGACATTTTTGACAGTTAGCGTTGGAACGATCTTCATCTCGTCATCTACCATCTGTACGTCATCATACAAGTGTGATCAGTTCAGGGAAAGAACGAGCCTCTCAGGTTTTCGAGGGAAAGAAAAAAAGAAAGAAAAAAGAAAAGCTCACTCGACTGTGAGTTTCGAAAATGGCGTTCAGGACTATTTCGACTCTCAACCAGACTTTCAAATCCGTGTACAAACTCCGACCATATTTGCTCTCGAGTGCCTCGGTTAAATCCTCTAACCAATCGACAACGACTTGAAATGCTTTTGGATCCTTCATTTCGAGACGAGGAAAGCGTTTCAAATTCCGTTCGAGAACTTGTACCGGAGTCTACAACGTCGAGCACATGAGTAGTATCAGTCGGCAGAAAGGAAAACTCGAAAGAGAATTGAAGCAATGGACGAACCTCGAAATGGCAGCTAGCGACGACATCTTTGACTCGTCGAGGATTGAACTTTCGAACTTTTGCATTTGGAAGATGCTATAGAATTCCGAAACACCTTTTGAGCTATACGCTTCACCTGAAACATAGAACAAAAGCTCACGATGAAATGATTCAAACTGAATTCGGTAAAAATCGCATTCGAAATCCGATTGTAGTTCGGTAGGTAACAGTAATTGAAACCTTCGAACGCTTGCGTCTTGACTGCTACTTCCGACAAGAACTGTCGAATCCATTTCTTGAACTTCTCCTGCAGTTTATCTCCTTCGAGACGACTGTGAACCTTGTTCAGCATTTCGAGAAACTCTTTTTTACGTAAATTTCCTTCTTTCATCTCCGCTTCGAAGCGTTGCTGAAGCTTCTCGTGATTGAGAGAGCTCAGAGCTGAACTCGGAATGCTGACGAGAGTTGACACTGTCGAACGTGAGACTTGACTCGAAGTTCGGTCGAGAACGTTTGCTGGACCGTTTCGACGTTGGAAGGGTTTGAAGCAGTTCACGCTTAGCAGTCGTCGAGGCATGACAAGATTGACAATTGAGAAAAGGGAGAAGAGAGAGCCGTCTTCGTCTTGTCTTGAGAACAAGCCGTTCTGTCAATTCATACTTTTTAGCTTGGCGATGAGGCTCGAGAGTTCGACCGCGGAGGTTTCAGAAGCTTGGCACTCGTCATTCTATCATTGAGATGGAAGAGAAGAGTGGGAAATGAGAGAGAAAAGATGGGAGAGAGGAATGGGAAAGAGAGAGACAGCAAAGCAGGATCTTTACATCGAAGGCGGCCCCATCGAGCGAAGACGGGCTTGAACTCTGACTCCCTCGGAAGCGACAAGAGTTGAGAGAGCCTGTAACGTCCATGTTGATTTACCTTGCAAGATAATTTCAGAATAGCAAGAAAACGTAGAGAGAGAGAGAGAGAAAGGTACTGTGAGGTCTTGTATCTATTTGATGAGAGAATGATAGAATGAGGAGTGTAGAGGAAGAAGAAGAAGCTTAGAGGAGAACTTCGTTCTTTGCTGATTTCGAAAGAACTTTGGAAGGTAGAACGATGCAAGATCTGACGTGAACTTCTTTGAGAACTGCAACATCCTTACCTGTTTGGAGCGAATCAAAAGAGATGTGAGTCAATTCTTTAATCGCGACTAGAACCAGTGATGCCAGGACTTACCAAGAATTGCGATGGATTGCTTGTCATTCACTAAAGGCGCACCTTCTACTCGAGACCAAGGACCGAGTTTACATTCCTCTCCGATGATAGAGTACAGAACGCAAGAGTTTTTCTACTCGCCAAAGTGTTCGTCAGGTTTCAATTCCGACCGCAGATAGGACAGAGAGAAAGAAAAAACTCACATCGAGAACGGTGTTGTCTAGTAAGATACTCTCCTTCACCCTGCATCCAGCTCCAATTTTGACACCTTGTCCGATCGAGACGTTGGGTCCAATCTTGGCTGAAGGATCGACTTGAGCATCTTCGTGAATGAAACAAGGTTCGACAATTTCGGGTCCCTTTTTCGAAGAGTAATCTGAACGAGATTTCGCGAGGATCGTAGGGGAGCGACGACGGAGAAGGGAAGGGTTGGTGGTTTTGTACGAAGAGAGAATGAGGGCGTTGGCGGGAATAGCAGAGCTGTCGCGAAAAAGATTTGGGGGTGAGGATTCAATTTCCCATATCAAGAGAGGTGACAGGTTTTGGACTCACGCGGCACTCTTGATTTGAACCCAAGGTTGAGTCATACTGTAGACATAGAGCTTCTTGGAAGCAGCGAGGGGAGCGAGAACGTCTTGTTCGAGTCGAAGTTGTTCATCGTTTGCCTCGGCGTCGAATTCACTATCGAAGTCGCAGAAGAAGAAGAAAAGTCAGTCTCGTTGAGTCTCGTTGAGTCAAAGATGAAGTCGAGATCTCGACGTTTGAACTCACACTACACGGTTAGATTTGGTGTCCATAGCTTCGCGAATCGAAGCGAAGAGCTTCTCAGAATCGAAAACGTAGAGACCTCCGTTGACAGTTTGGGAAATGAATTCTTCGGGCTTCTCGACGTAGTGACGAGCCTGAAGTCATTGAAAGGGTCAGCTATTCGCTCTTTCTGAATCGATGCCGGGGCAACTTACTTGCGAAGTCTCACGGTCGACAACGATACATCCGAACTTAGTAGCTTGATCTTTAGGAACCTGAAACATCCTCCCAGAACGACATTCTCAGCTCTCAGCCCCTCGATATTAGCACTGGTATTACTCACGGTTACACCCATTACAGTTCCAACTCCTCGGTGACTGGCATGGAACTTTTGAAGTTCTTGAAGAGGGTAGTTGCAAACGATGTCGGCGTGGAGAACGAATAATTGATCGGGGTTTCCCTTGAGCAGAACATCACGGTAGTGGTACAATCCACTGATTACCCAGTCGCAACCACGAAAAGGTGAGCTCATTTCAGCAGTGCGAGGGAGAGAAAGAAAACTGAAATGAAAACTTACCCAGCAGTTCCGAGAGATTGGTACTCTCGAAGGTATTTGATAGTCAAGTTGGGGAAATCCTTAGCAGCCTCCTTGACGAACGGGTTGATAACTTCTTCGGGGTCTGATCAACCGAGTAAAATCGAAAGTTGAGAATTAGTTCCTTCTGAAATTAATCGAATCTCTACACCAAAATTTGACTTTTGACGACTTACAGAATCCGATGAGGTAAACTTCGTTCAATCCTTCGAGACTGGTGTATACGAAGAAAGCTGGTCAGCAGGAGACCCACGAAGACGTGAGACGAGGAGACCGAGTCTCGACTTACTGCGAGAGAGCAACGAGGGAATGCCAGATGATGGGTCTTCCACCGACACTGAACAGAGGTTTAGGTACGTCCAAAGACAAAGGACGGAATCGAGTACCTGCAACAGGGGTTCAGGAGGAAAGGAAGGAGGGCAGTTGCGTCGATCAGATCGAAAGTCAGCTAGACCGTCTGAGGACATGGAAAGGGTCCAGATGCTTGTGAGTACTATTTGGCTAGTGTTACGAGCAGCTTCGGATTGCCGCAGGACTCGTGTGAGGTTGTCGAGAGGAGATGGGAAAGTTGGGAGATGACGGAGTTGAAAGGAGAGGTCGCGAGGCTAGGGGAGCGACGAGACTTACCTTTGGAAGGTCCACCGATCAAGATGATTGCTTTCGAGGAGCTCATAGTTGATGAAAGTGTGAAAAGTGCGAGGTTCGGTGGTGTTGAATGAAAAGGGGGAGCCTCTCTCAGAAACGTTTTTCCTCGATTTCTCAACCGCTACTCTCTGCGAATTGTCAAGTAGCATTGAAAAAGGTAGTCGTTACTAATCGATTTGCGTTGCGAAAAAGTATTGCGAAACAAAAAAGAAAAAGAGAAAAAAAAACGAAAACTAATTCGAGAAGAACTGCAAGTTATCAAGCGATTCTACTTCCTTTGGAATCTGACCGCTCTTTTACTCTTACAACGACCTTTGTACTACGACACTTCCCAACAAACCAGCATCTTTCAAGGTGATCGAGTCGTCTTCGAGGTCTTTCGAAGGGAAAGTAGTTTGTAGAGCGTAACTAGTCGAAGCTTCTCCAGGTCTCGAGCTGTCCCAATCAAGCAAGTCGTCAGGCTTAGAACATGTTGTAGACGAGACAGAGAACGTAAGCTTACGCATTGATGTAACGTCGAATATCTCCAACCGTGTGAGAATGATTGAAAGTAGCTACCACTTTTTCCCCATCTCTCAACCTGATTTGTAACCTCGTCGTAGGTTGAGTCGAATCTACTTCGAATTGTACGTTGGTAGATACTGGTAAGGCAGTTGGACGAGAAGCGGCGGAAGAGGAAGCAGAGGTAGAAGAGTTGAATGCACCGGGCATCGAGGAGGAAGAAGAAGAGGGAGGAGCAGAGTCTGGGTAAGGTGAGACGGAACCTAGTCGGTTTCCTGAACCTGACCAAGGTCCGGCAGGAGGTCCAGGTTGACGAGTCCATTTTTCATTGAGACGTTTTTGAACTTGTAAATCAACTCGTTGATCTTGTTGCACTTTCATGAGTGCCAAAGGTGCTCGTCTGTCATCGTGAAGAGTTAGTCTCAGCCCGACAAGAGGGTCAAACGAGAATTGGAAAGTATCGACTCACCCAGATTGAATAGCTTGAAGTAGCTCCTGGTTCTCCTCATACTTTAGTAAATCACTATCTTCAACTGAGAATCCATCTTGCCAGAAGATGAGGGAACGAGTAGCGGTTTCGAGTTCGGCGTCAGAATCTTCGTCTTCATCGTCGTCGTCGTGCTTCGAAGGATCGGGAATGAAAGAAGAAGGGGTTTCGTCGGAACCGAGCGTGTGAGCTACAACGATGAAGCGAAGCGAATCAGTCCTCTCTTGAAGTCCAGGTAGATAAAGTAGAGGAGATGGATCGAGACTAACCGTTACCAGTGAAAGCTCGAGGTCCTGAACTTTGAGGAGCAGCTCCTCCAAATCCTCCCATTCCACGCTTCTCAGCTCCTCTACATCACAAGATAATACAGTCAGCTGTTGTATTCGTGGCCAGACGAATGAGATAATGAAAACTAACTCTTTAGCTTGTTGTAGAATCTTCTTGATCGCATCTCCGTGAGCTCCGAGAGAACGTTGATCGTCAGGGTTCTCGACAGACAGGCCACTATTAAGAACTTTCTCCATCAGTCATCGACAGGTGAGAGGCTAGAATGATTCGAAACTAACGATTTAGCACCACCGGTATAGAAATTCGCAGGATCTTTCGATTCGTCGTCGTCACTTCCACTTCCAGGTCCTCCTGTTCCGAATCCGCCGAAACGACTTCCGCCTGCTTGTCCTCCTCCGCCTCCTGAAGAAGAAGCTAAATCGCGGAAACCGGTTACTCGAGGACCATTGTTTGAACGAAGAGGGTTTCGATTAGCAGAAGCAGGTCTAGAATTGTTGGCACTGTTTCGCGATAGTTTCATCGTGAATTTACGTGTCTCTTGATCGGAAAGGTAAGCTGCTCTCACCTGCTTGAACCGGAACCAGATCCCCAACCAGCAGGAAGAGGTTCAGCTGGAGCACCACTCAAAGTGTAAGTTCCTCTTTGAGGTTGAGGTTGTTGGATCGCAGGTTGCTGTGGTTGTTGAGCACTAGTAGCAGATTGCTGTGGTTGTTGAGCACTAGTAGCTGAACTAGTTGGTTGGTTGCTAGTAGGGATCTCTGCATGGCTTCCTGAATCTTGTTGACCAGCGTTCTCGAAATAAGTTGCCACGGCCATCTAGTAGACAAGGAACAACGAGTCAGCGAGTCGTCAGAGCTCTAGCGAGTACTTCTATACTCACAGCTGCATCTCCATTGGCAGACTCGAGGAAGAACTTGGCTTGATCAAGAGAGCAACCGGTGACGGAAACGATTTGGTTCAACGATTCTTCTTGATCTGTCCTTGCATTCCAGAGTTAGCTACACGCATCTGGGTACCTGTGAGTAGTATTCTGGCTCACCTGACATGGTTTGAGAGTTTGAAAGGGAGAAGAAATGAGGAAAGGATTGCGTAACTCGACTTTTGAACCTCTTCTAACTTCCCTCTGCTACATTCTAGCTACTACTACTAATCTTTGAAGCTCAAGCTCTGCTGCATGTATACCGACCAAAACTCGACTCCTCTCTCTTCTCTCTCTCTCTCTCTCTCTCTCTCTTTTCTACACCGCCTCCTTTCTCCCTTCCTCCTCTCCTCTCTTCTGGACGGATTAGATCTGAGGGATCATATACGAAGGAGGGATACCGCTGAGACTGTCCCTGAAACTTTGCGTCGGCTCATCACGAGATCTTCGACGACTAGCGAGTCGTCCACAGCTGCCTTCAGCAGGTTCTGATATCGATTTTCAGCTTTTGCTGTATGTACGACGCTGTATCAAAGAGTGGTGTTATCAATTAGAGTAAAGGTCAGTCCGTTGTTTTTGTCGCAAATTCTTCACTGCAATACTTTTTTCGTTTCCTGATGTTTTGTATCTCTCGCAGACTGGTTTGTCTCATTCCCTTTCTCAGCTCGTCTATCACTCATCTTCCCGACAGCCCGAAGACGAGTCGAATGCAGACTTGGTCAGCGCTGAGGGAAAATTTTGCTTCTAATCGTTCTTCCGTAGACAAACTCGTTTCTCGCATTTCGCAACAAGCTGCCAACAACAACAACAACAACGAACGAACAGTGACCGGCTCTCCGGGCTGACAGACTCGCATGTACCGTACTTGGTCGCAGCATCCGTTGATGCTCTGATCGGGCTCAACCCACCTTCGCAAGAAATTATTCGAACGATAACCCTCAACGGAGTATCTTCTCACATTCCTCACGAAAGCCAAGCTTCATACTTCTCATGTGGTTCTTCTTACGCTCAACACACGGTTGAACAACTTTTGAAAGCTTGAAATTACTTTCCACGAGGAAAAAACTTTTCTTCTCACGATCGTCGTCGAGAAGAAATTTGAACTGTACTGCTCTTCTCACGGCCGTAGCGATAAAGTTTCGAGGACAGAATTTGGTAACTCCGGCATCGAACGTTGGCTTCGTGTGAAGTAGACGCTGCTCGACGCGCAAACCTCTGCCGTCTTCACTTTCGAGAGCCGAGAATTTAAAACTGATTTTCAATTTAATCTTCACCAGTTGCCGCTAAACTCACTTGTGCCGGTGATTGTATTCTCGACTCCCGTAATCACCATCGACAAGATCTCGCATTCAGTCATCATCGAGCTTACGACTCTTTTCGTTAAACTTTGAGGTTGAGGAGGACTGTTTTATTGTCAGACTTGCTCGCTCTGACCTCGACTGTATGCCTTTCGAACAAATGTGATTAGCTATGTTCAGATCCAGAAGAAGCGGCGACGGAAGCGAACAGAAGATTGAAATTTGTTCGGTAGAGACGCGACTGACTCGCTCGATAGGTATCGATTCGATAAGCTTTGTTTCGCTAGTTTCGATTCTCAGTCAATCACAGTCGAAGCTAATGAAGTACTGTTGTTTGTTTGTTTGTAGTTCAGAAAAGCGATTGAGCTCAGTTCGATTTACAAGGTAGACTTTACTTTTGACGACCGACCACGGTTCTTGAAGCTTCTTGCGAAGGTAAGAAGTCAGTCTGAGATCGAATTTCATAGCCGTCGCGCTTTTTTTGACTTCAAGAAAGTGGAAAAATCGCTCAACTCTCGTAGGGCTCCGCGGTCAATTTCACCGAAATCAGATCACTTTTTTTCTCCGGTCACTGACTGGAATGCTTTTAAACTTGGTGCCTAGCAATCAGAGAAGCTTCCAACGCGGAGTCGAGAAACAACCAAAACAAAAACAAACCCTCGATTTCTTGACCGTGTTTCCTTCGACGAGAAAGCTTCTTCTTCTTTCCTTCTCTCCATCCCAAGTCGCCTCTTCAGCTTTCCTCAACCTTCCCTTCTTTTTCCAACTCCCCCTCACCTTCAAGGTCTCTCGCTCTTCTCGCCAACTAACCTCAAGTCACTCTTTTTTTCAAAAACAACTTCAAACATGGTTCGCTCAGTCATCTCCGCCGCTGCTATCCTCTCCCTCGCCAGCATCGTTGCTGCCCAATCCGGTTACGGTCGTTTCCCCTGTACCAGTAAGTCCTAGTCGCTTGACGCGTTCGCTTTTCGCTCTTGAAAACATTTCTTCTTCGTCGCGCGGTTCACTGACACTCGCTCTCTCGTGCCGCTTCTCTCCTCTATCAGTCGTTAACGGTGACGGAACCTTCTCCCCTGGTGAGCTCTCTTCCCTCCGAACGCGTCTCGAGAACTCGCACTGACTTTCTGTACCCTTTTTTTTCGATTCGTCTTTTAGACCAATCTCAATGCGCCAACGACCTCCTCGTCAACCCTGGAGCTTCCTCCGACTCCACCGGTACGTAATCCTCTACATACAAGCGCGTTTGAACGGTTTGAACTGATTTTTTCTTTTTCTACCTTTAGATGTTCAAGGTGACCGCGTCAACCCCGTCGACCCTGTCTGCTCTAAGGAGCTCGAAACCGGAGCCTATTTCTGTGGTATCGCGTAAGTTGAGTGAAAGTGAAAAGTGAAGATGCACAGTGAGTGATCAGGAAACTGACGAATCGTTTTGCTTTTTTTCCCGCTCCTTTTCTTTCCTCTTCTCGCCTCTCCCTACTACATCTCTCCCCTACAGTGGTGCCACTTGCTCCACCGACGCCAACTGTGACAACGGTCTCTGCGTTAACGGAGTCTGGTAAGCTTTTCACCTCAGTTTTCATTTTTCAAGTGACCTGAAACTAACTCTTCCTCGTGTCGACCGCAGCCAAGGAGGTTTCACCCAAGGTTGCGCCAGCACCGACAGCAACTGCTCGTGAGTCTCTCTCTCGCAGTCTTTTCTTCCCCTCCGCGAGGATCCGTGCTGATTCGATTCTTCTCGTTTCACAGCGGTTTCCTCTACTGTCTCTCTGGTGACTTCACCACCACCGCCACCGACACTTGCGGAGCTGTTGGAGCTTTCTGCCAAGATGGAACTCAAGGATCCGTAGACTTCACCGATGCCCAAAACTACGCCATCTTCAACAACTTCTGCTCGACCGGCTAGTAAGTTGGAATTTCCATTCTATTCTCCTGACAGACAGTGTACTGATTCACCGACATCTATTTTTCAACAGCTGCAACTTCGGTAACGGAAACTGCGACACCCACGCTACCACCGTTGGTGCCGACTGCTCTTCCGACCCCGAATTCAAGTGCACTGAGACTTCGACCGGTCAAGCCCTCACTTGCAACCAATCGACCTTCCAATGCGAAATCGCCCTCACTCCCTCCGGTCGTGCTCGTGAGCGCCGCAACCTTGCCAGGCGCAACGTTTGCCCCTCCTCTCACGAGGCTTGCCCCATTGTCGGCGGAGCTGGATTCGAATGCGTCGACACTTCTTCCAACATTGAGCAATGCGGAGCTTGCGCTGGAAACGGTGGAGTTGACTGCACTGCTCTCGAGGGTGTTGCATCTGTCGGATGTGTCGGAACCTGCGAGATCTGGTAAGTCTTAATCTTTCGTTGCCATCTTTCGAAACGAAAGCTCATTCTCTCTTCTCCTTTCTTCCAGGTCTTGCCTCGACGGATACACCTACGACGCTGCTACCGAGTCTTGCGTTGCCAACTAAACTCTCTCCTTCCCGTTATAATCTCTTATTTTCGTCCTAGTAAGCGCTCGTCTTTCGACTCGTAGCGCATCCTTCTATCTCTCCCCTTCGATTTCGTTTTCTTCTCTCTATTTCATTGTTTACGTTTATTACTTTTAACGACCTCAACCATAGTTTTGTATGTCTCCCCCCCTTTTTTTGGATTAGAAATGGAATGGAATAGGACTCGTCTCTTCGACCTCACTTTGATAGTGCGGATTTCAATCTTCGTCTCCGCTTCCCTTTGAGAGTTCTGCCTTGCGATCTTCGACAAGAAATGAACAGGCAAAGACGACCGAAAGGCTCAGACTACTCATTTGGATTTTCGTTCAGCTCGGTTTTCCTTTCTTTCTGTTTGGTATTCTCGCTCATCTCCTTTTGAACGCGAGGCCGCCAGTCTCCGAGTCGAGAGAGTCTAGGCAGAACCAAGGTCGGATCCGAAGAGCGCGAGAAGAGAGAACAAGGGACAGAAAAGCAAGCGAATTTCAACGAAATTTCTGCGAAATTCGGAGCAACGCGTTTCAGAAGCTTGAAGACCACTAGAAAGCTCATAAGGATGCGACCGCTGTCGAAAGTTTGTGAAGCTGCGACTTGCGAAGAAAGGACTTTTGAAAGTTCGCGTTTCGACAGAATCATCGTTTCCCAGTTTCCTTCCAAGTTCATCGAGCTGAGCTCATGTCTGAACCACTGAGGTCTAGACGGACACCTCTGACAGATCCGACTGTATCACCACCGATCGGTTCCTCTAACAACTCGCAGTACCCTCCATCAGTTCATCATCAAGAGAAACCTTCATCTTTCTACTCTCTCGCCTCTGCCGATAAACTCTCACTCACGAATAGGAGCTCAGCAACGAAGCACGATAGACCTGTACCGGAATCGAAACGGATAAAGTCGAAATGGGAAAAGTTGGGAGGAGGTTTGAACTTGCAACCCGGTGAAACGAGAGTACTACTGGGTCTGACCTTGTTAGGAGCAGTTGTGAGGTTGTGGAAGATTGGTCGGCCATCGAGTGTCGTGTGAGTCTTTTACATTCAATCGGAGAGAGACGTGTCGAGGCGGTGTAAAGAGAGGTCTTTCCTTCTTCCCTAAGCTGACAACTCGCTCTTTCGGTATTCGCTAGTTTCGACGAAGTGCATTTCGGAGGGTGAGTATATCATCCAAGCAATCGAGAAGGAAAGAGCGATAGCTGACGATACTTCATTTTGGTCTTTTTAGTTTCGCAAACAAGTAAACCTACTCTCCCTTTCTCAACTGAAGCCTGAACTGAGCACATTCGCACAAATCTACAGATACATTCAATCAAGGTTCTTCATGGACGTGCATCCTCCACTAGCAAAACTATTGATCACTCTTGTCGCATGGGTTTCTGGTTTCCAAGGAGGACAATTCGATTTCAAGGACATCGGAAGAGAATACGGCCCTGATCACGTTCCCTACATCGCAATGCGACTCTTACCGGCGGTACTCGGTCTCGCTCTCGTTCCCCTCACCTACCTCACCCTCCGAGCTCTTCAACTTCGTCCAGCGACTGCACTTCTCGGTTCAACTTTCGTCTTGTTCGAGAACGGTCTCATCACTCAATCAAGGTTCATCCTTCTCGACTCGCCTCTCATCTTTTTTACGGCACTCTCAGTCTTCTTCTGGATCGGATTCTCAAACGAGAATGATCTTCAACGAGACAAAAAAGGAACAGTTGGACCTTTCAGTCGAAGATGGTGGATCTGGTTGACTTTGACCGGGTTGGCACTAGGTGCAGTAGTCAGTTGTAAATGGGTAGGATTATTCACGATCGCAACAGTTGGAGTTTTCACGATCGTTCAACTTTGGTTACTTCTCGGAGATTTACGAGTTCCTATACCTCTCCTCATTCGACACTTTGTCGCAAGGGCGCTATGTCTCATCCTTATCCCTTGCCTGTTCTACATGAGCATGTTTGCGATTCATTTCGCCATTCTCAGCAACAGTGGAGAAGGGGATGGATTCATGTCTAGCGAGTTTCAACACACTCTCAGGGGTCACGGAATGGAAGACACTTTCGCTGGTACGTCTTCAACTTGTCACATAGACGAATCACAAGCTGAGCTGCTTTCCGTTCGCTACGAAACAGATGTAATGGTCGGTTCGAAGATTACGATTCGTCACTTGCACACTCAAGGAGGTTACCTACACTCTCACGCTTCAGTTTATCCTGGCGGAAGTAAACGTGAGTGATTCTAAGCTTTCTGGAGAGCTGTTACGAGAAGGAGCGAAAACTGACTGTGCGAAAACTTCTCCTCTGAACAGAACAACAAGTTACTCTTTACCCCCACAGAGACGACAACAACGTCTGGCTTCTCTACAACTCTACCTCGAACCCTGACATTCCTGATCCTGAACATCACGCTCCTCCTACTCCCGTTCTCGATCGCGCCGTCGTCGTTCTCCATCACGTTTCGACTGCCAAGAAGCTTCACTCTCACGATATCCGAGCTCCGGTGACTGAGGTAGACTACCAGAACGAAGTATCAGCTTACGGTTTCGAAGGATTCGAAGGAGACGCGAACGATCATTTCCAAATCGAAATCGATCAAGTAGAATCTCACGGTTCCCTCGCGAAGAAACAACTTCAAACTCTACGAACTCGGTTCAGGTTGAGACACGTCTTGACAGGCTGTTACTTGTTCAGTCACAAAGTGAAGTTACCGGATTGGGGATTTGAACAACAAGAAGTAACTTGTAACAAGAACCCTAGCAAAGAGAACGCAGTTTGGTATGTCGAGACCAACACTCACCCTATGCGTAAGTCTCCTATCATTCTCCTCGTTGTACGTTTCTTTCGGCTGACTTCCGTGTCGCTCGTTCGCTCGTCATAGTCGATGAGAAAGCTCGTAAAGTCAATTACCGTCGACCTGGATTCCTTTCAAAATTCCTCGAGCTTCAAGCAGTCATGTGGCAAACGAACCAAGGATTGACAGACCGTCACGCTTACGATTCTCGTCCTCATTCTTGGCCTTTGCTGTTGCGAGGAATCAATTTGTGAGTACCAATTCTTTCGATTCTCCCCTCTCTATCTGTGGCTCAACTCTAGTCAAACTGATTGGTATCATCGAGACTTGTAGCTGGGTCAAAGATCATCGACAAATCTACTTGATCGGTAATCCATTCGTTTGGGCTTTATCGACACTCTCAATTCTCGCTTACGCTGGAGTTCGAGCTCTCTTGATCCTTCGAGCTCAGAGGGGATACAAAGACTTTGCTCACTGTAAGCATTGAACATTCATCCTTCGAGCTCTCGAGTTCGTCGTCCTTTCGAGCTAATCGTATTTCTCAAATGCTAAAACTAGCTCAAGTAGTTTTCTACGATCGACTCTGTACCTTCCTAGCCCTCGGATGGTTCCTCCACTATTTCCCCTTCTTCATAATGCAACGACAACTTTTCCTGCACCATTATTTCCCAGCTCTCTATTTCGCTCTACTCTTGACCGCAGTAACTTTTGATCTATCAACTTCATTCTTGAGACCTAGGGTTCGTTTACAAGTCGCAGTAGTATTGATTTTAGGAGCTGTCGGAGCTTGGTATTATTTTAGTCCTTTAGCTTACGCAGGAGTTTGGACTAGGAGTCAATGTGAGAACGCTAAGAAATGGGGTAAAAATTGGGATTTCAGTTGTGCAGATTTTCATATCAATGTGAGTGAGAAAACACACCTCCTTTCTCTCTCTCTCTCTCTCTCTCTCACGCAAACACACAGTTGACTAATAAAGAGGATCTTGTCTTAGAAATCTGATTATTACCCTCATTCGACTCTTTCACCAACAAATTCTATCGGAGGGGATATCATCAACGATCCCGCTGCTTCTTCATCTACTACTTCATTAGCAGCAGCAGCAGTACAACCTGGTAGACCAGTTTTCGAAGTAGAAGAGAAAGCACCAGTTTCATCTTCAATTCCTCCTGAACGACAAGAAGAACAGGTTTACGATTCAGATCCAGATTCTTCTTCAAACGATAACAACGATGAAGATTTAGAAGTAGTAGAAGAATTGAACGATTCAGAATTAGATGAAAAAGAAAAGAAACAATTAGAGAAAGAAGAAGAACAAGAACAAGTTGTTATTGAAACTACTCAGTTAGCTAGGTTAGGTGAACAATTCGAGAATGAAAGGAACCAAGATCCTGGATTAGGAGTTGCTGTACCAGTTGCTGCAGAAGCTACTGCAGGAGGAGGAGGAGGAGGAGGTAAAGTTATTCCTAGAGGGGAAGAAGAAGAGGAGAGGAAAAAAGAAGTTAGGGAACAAATCAAACACGAATCGGATGATACTCTAGGCGATGACGACGTACCATTAGAGGAAGAGGAAGGAGAAACTGCTGCAGAGATCGATTTGAGTGAGAAATTGAGTAACGATATGGAAGGAGAAGAAGATTATTAGAAAATTGTTTTTTATGAAAAAGTTATACCCTTTTTCTTCTTTCTCTCTCTCTCTCTCTCTCTCTCTCTCTCTCTCCTGGTGATTTCTATGCAGACAGAGCACGAGAGAGTGATTGCAGTGCCAAAAGGAAGAGAGGGAGAGAGATGCAAGCTAAGAAGAAACGACTCGAAAAGTAGTAGATGACAACACATGGGACAAACTAAAAGCGAAAGCAAAGGGAAATGTCCATCAGAAAGCTCTATCCATCAATCGGTAATTCTGTAGTGAGGTCCAATGACGGTGGTGAATGAGGTTTACCACCTAATAAACCTAAAGTATGTAAAGAACTTAAAGAATCTTCTTCAGGTTTTTGTACCAAATGATCTAACCAAAAAAATGGAAAAAAATCCGTCTCTCCGTTAGTGACAAGTTCTCCTTCCCGAAAATGTGAGATAGAGAGAGAGAAACTACATACATATATTCATACTGAGAGATAAAAACATTACTCCGAAACCCCAAATCAACAACAAGAATGCTAAAAATCTCAATTTACGATCTTTTGAATCTTGACTATCTTTGAATAGACTCAAAACTAATCATTCTCATCTTCTATCAGTCTACACTCTACCGAGGAGAAGGGAGAAGGGAGAGAAAGAGAGAGGGAGAGAGAAAGGGAATTTACTTACAAAAAATTGAAGGTAAAATAAAACTTATAGTAGTACTACCAGTAGCTCCCACGAACCCTAAAACGGTTTCTAAACTAGTTACAAACATTGCGATTAAAAAAGTTGAAAACAAGATTAAAGAACTTTCAATGATGAACCTAGTCAAAGGAATTTCAGGTTCTTGTTGAGCAACGTGTTGTTCTGAAGAGGAGGAAACTAAGGTATCTGAAATTGAATCTTCTTCTTCATCATCTTCATCTGAAACGTCTGATTCTGATAATCTTCTAGTAGCAGGAGGAGTCGAAGTTGTTGCTGTTGAAGAAGAAGAAGAAGAAGAAGTAGGGTTAGGAGAAGGGAATAAGAATTTATCTAGAGATGCTCGAGCTGGATGTAATTGTAAAGGGTAAGAGAATAAAACCAAAACTACTATCCCAGATTGACAAATTGAAACTGCAGTCGAATGAGGGTACATCTCGATCAAGTTTCCCCCAACTTTTGAACCGAATGCCAAATAACCTAGTATACCTAAAACTTCATAAATCGCAGCTGCTGAACCTATCGAAGTACCAATTACTAAATCCAACCTAGCTTGAGAATTATCTTTCAATTCGTTGAAGACTGAAAAGATATTTTGAGCGCAAGTGAAAGCTACATAAAGGAAAAGAGTAGAAAAAAGGTCAGTTCTCTCGAATCAAAGAGAGAGAGAAGAACAGGGAATTTACCAAAGATTTGTACTGGTAAACTTTGTATAAAACTTGATTCAAACCTAAACATTTCTACATTTCCCCTCGGAGGTAATTCTGAAGCGTCTAGGAAAGTATAAAACAAAACTATGAAAACTAAATAAGCTATAGCAGTTAAAGCTACGTAAGAAGTTAATTTCAATGAATCCAATTTCCTCAAGAATGCTAAAGGACACAACAAAGTCATTGAACATAAGATCCATAACCTTCTATCTAACCACAATGAACTAGCTTCTAATAAAGGGTTGAAAGATTTAATCACTTTTGGCATCAAACCTCCAATCACTATCAAGTAACTGATTGAAACTCCGAAACATTTCAACGCGACGGCGAAATCAAACAACCTTTGTAAACCTGGTACTGTCAATTTACTCAAGCTTGAAAAACTCGCACTCCTGTGGGGTGCCATCCTCGCTGACCTCGTCAACAAGTACAAACCCAAGTAAGCGGTAGAAGCGCAAACCAAGACCATTAAAATTCCAGGGATTAAACCTTCTCCACTGAACGCGTGTGCCATGGCTAATGCTCCGGTACCTATTATAGTATTTGCCAAGTTTGCTATACAACTCAATAGAGTCGCTTCACCTTGTCTCAAAGGGGATTTACCTCCCAATTCTCCTCCTCCTCCTCCTCCTCCTTGTTGTGATTCCGAGGGAATCGTTGGTGATCCTCCTCCTAGTAAAGGTGTGCGGTCTTCTGTCGCAAGAGGTGGTGAGTTTGATGGCATCGTATTGGAAGAGAGAGAGAGAGGGAGAGAGGGAGAGAGGCGCGAGGTCGTTCCAGAAAGGGAAAGGTGCTGATATTCGAATCTCTGGTTAGTTTGAGTCTAGTTGAATGGTTGAACAAGTCGCGTTAAAATGGTAAGAGGAAGAGAGGAGTCCCTCGTGACAGGACTTTCTTGATCAAACACTAAATTCGTTTAATTCCCTCCTCCTGCATTCCCTTTCTCAGGTCACTGATGGCTGTAAGTAACTACAACCTGGACTATGCGGAATCCTGTAGAACTGATCTCGAATACACGTCTTCGTTGTAGGATGATAGATTCTGTTACATTCACTCGAGTTACAACCTCTACTCTCTATTACCGAAAGATTCTGCAACGAGTACCTTGAATACTAGTACTCTAGAAGATGGACAAGAGGAGCACATAGATGATATGTTGGATTGGGATTTACCTGATGATGGTAAGGTAGCTCTACTTAGTACTCTTCGTTCTCTTAACTCAACTCAACTCAATTCCTTTCTCTCTCTTTGTTTCATTTCAGATATCTCAGTTCCCAATCATTTATTACCTCCATTCCAAGATGAAGACGATGAGTGTAAGTAAACCCTTCCATCTCTCTCCACAAGCACATAGAAACTGAAAACTCGACTCTCTTCTTTTTAGCTTTACTTCCTTCCCAAACTCATCCTTCTTACCCATACGGTAACCCTTACAAACTAGACTCGTCTCTATCAACCACCACATCTGTCTACCCGACCTCCTCTTCTTCTCATCAAAGAAGGATGATCCCACCTTCTTCTTTCCCTTCACTCCCTACCAATCTACCCTCTTTAGAACTCCCTCTCTTATACTCTCAAACCCACCTAGGAGATCCTCTAGAACGTCAATGGTTAGAAACTAACTTGATTGGTTTGTTCGGTCCCAAAACTAAAAAAGAATTGGAAGAAGATTTGGAAGAAGAAGAGAAAGTTTTTAATACTCATGGAGATGCGGGACCTCCTGCTGGTCAGAATGCGGCTGATGGAGCAGAGGACGATGATGAAGATGATGATGATGATGATGACCGGGGACAAGAGGAGGATAGTCAAGTAGGAGGAGATGTTACGACAGAAGGAGGAGGTGCGACGAGAAATGAGGATTGAGGGTATTTTCTCCTTTCTGCCTGGGCTTGGTTTAGTTTCTTTCTCTCTACTTTCCTTGAATATAGAACGTTTTGTTGTTGTCATTATCTGAATTCGATGTCTCGTTCGTCGAAAAAGAGATAGAGACAGATCGAGAGAAAAACCTTGTTCTCATTTTCACTTTTTTCGCTTTCTCTCTCTCTCTCTCTTCAACAGTTCTAGACGAACAAAGTCAGGAGTATAATTCTTGTTTGAAATAACGTTGACAGTTGTTGCTTGTTATCTACCTTTTACAACGAATTCAGTTGCTCTCTTCTTTACGATTCCACCTACCACTCCACCCGCGAATCCAACTAAATCTTTGACTTTACCTAAACTCTCCATGGTACTCGCTACGAAACCCCAACCACCTGCACCTGCACCACGACTAGTCGTACTTGTATTTACACCTCCTCCACCAGCTTCACCCATCAACAATCCTTTTAACCCTTCCAATTCATTAACTACTTCCAACCCGTTACTCCTTGCCCAAACGACTAGTTTGTTCTCACTAGAATACAAACTATTCAAATGATCACATGCAGACAACAAAGTATGGTTTTTGAAATACCTCTCTCTAGGGTATTGTAACAATCCAACAAAACTACCTAAATCTAAACCTTTCTCTACTGATCCTGCCAATACCGAGACTAAGGAAGATGCGTCTTGTAAACCTAAGTTTAAACCTTGACCTGCTAATGGATGTATAGTATGGGCTGCATCACCTATTAAAACGGTTCTCAAATCTTGTGGTGAATTACCACTTCCTGAAGGTGAAGGTAAACCCAAGTAGGAAGAAGTGTGGGATAAACGTAATGGGAAAGAAGCGGTAGAGTTTGGTTGAATCGAAGTTACTAGAGGTGGTAGAGGATCTGGTGGTGAAGAATTTGGAGAATAAGTTTCTTCTACATGAGTTTGATAGATTTCTTGTAATGAGGTAATCAAGTTTTCTTCATTAGGTAGAGATTTAGTCGAGTGTAAGGTATAGAGATGATCTAGTAAAGAATAGAGTTGTGAATAAGGTAAACAGAAAGCTAAATTGATCAAGATTGAAAAAACTCTAGTAGGTAAAGCTTTCAACAAATTGGAGAATTCGGGAGTTGTAGACCAAACCAAAGAAGCTGTAGTATCTGATAAAGGTAATAAAGCGATTGGTCCTTGAGGTAAAAACCTTTGCCAAGCTGTAAAAGTACCACTACCTCCTGATGGTTGCAAGTTTAAACTTGAAACTACTCCTTGTCGATCATAATTCCAACCAAAAGTTTCAATATCTGAAAACGTTTTAACTGGTGAATTGACTCCATCTGCACCGATCAATAACCTAGCTCTGATACTTCTCTTCAAAGTTCCATCTGAATTTTCTAATTTTACGATTGGCCATCCACCACCAGTCTCAGTTGTATCTCTAATGATTTCTTTAACTTTCATTTGATCAATCAATTCAACTTTGCAATCATCACCGTTGAGTTGTTTAATCCTTTTCAATGTAGCTCTTTGTAAATTCAAATTCTCTATCAAAGTTGCCATAGAATCACTGTTGTTGTTGTTCGAGTTGAACTGTATTCTAGCATCTGATAAACCATCCCAAACTTGCATTTGTTTCACGTCTCTAACTCTATTCGATTCGACATGGTTCCAAACTCCTATATCGTTCAAGAATTGTCTATTCTGTTTAGTGATTGAAGAAACTCGATTACTTTGATCCTGGGTGATCTTGGTAGGATTCCAATTCTCGATCGATTTCAAAGAGTTACCTTCTAATAAAGTAATCTTGTTTGTTGAACTAATAGTTTTAGATGAAGCTTGAATTCGAATAAGGAGAGCGTCAGCTTTCGGAGAGTCTATAACGACTAGAGAAAGAGTAGAGAGTTTCACCTAGTGCAGCAGTTAAAGCTAAACCTGCAGGACCTCCACCTACTATTACTAGATCGTGTTGTTCTATTCGACTAGTTTGAGTTTGTAAACATCTCTTACAATAACGCTTAAAAGTTCTACTTGTTGTCGAGGTTGATGATCTCGAAATGACGAGTGACATTTTTCAGTAGAGAGTGTATGCGGAGAGTAAAGAGGAGAAGCAGAGAGAGGGAGAGAGTCAAAAGTCCCCTTCGGATCGGAACGACTCACCCGCGCACGAGAAATTTCTCTCTCTCTCTCTCCTCTCAACTTTTTATCAACTACTCGTCAACAACTTTGTGAGCTCTACAACTAGTTCAGAGAGCTTACTAAACACTATCGCTGACTATCTGTCAACTCTTCCCCCTTCCTCTCTATCTCTTTCTCTCTCAAACTGTTTCCCAAAACTTGACTCACTCCCACTTCAAGTTCCCGAATTATGTCTTCTACTACTAAAGCTCCCGGTTCTGCCGGAAGAGTACTCTTGGCCTACTCTGGAGGGTTAGACACTTCATGCATCTTGGCATGGTTGATCGAAGAAGGTTACGAAGTGATTGCGTTCATGGCGGATGTAGGTCAAGAAGAAGATTTCGATGCCGCTAGAGAGAAAGCTTTAAAAATTGGTGCAAAGAAATTCTTCTGCGTTGTAAGTTCTTCTTCTCCTCTTTCTTCATAGAGAGATAAGAGAGATTCTTCTCGATTGTTGAGCTAATCAAAGAGTTTTTTTTTTTTGGTCCTTTCTCTCTTTTTTCTACGAATAGGATCTTCGTAAAGAATTTGTTGAACACCTTATTTACCCTGCAGTTCAAGCAAACTGTATTTACGAAGTGAGTCAAAACAAGAGAGAGAAAAACAACTCTCTCTCTCTCTCTCCTTTTTTCTTTTGCAAAGAGACTAAAAGCCTTTTGTCTCTCTGTGCGTGACTATAGGGTGTTTACCTCTTAGGTACTTCCCTAGCTAGACCCGTTATCGCTCGAGCAATGATGGACGTAGTAGTTTCAGAAAACTGTCAATTCGTTTCTCACGGTTGTACCGGTAAAGGAAACGATCAAGTTAGATTCGAGTTGGCATTCTACGCTTTACAACCCGATGTAAAAGTGATCGCTCCTTGGAGGGATTCAGTTTTCTATGAAAGGTTTGCCGGTAGACAAGCTTTGTTGGATTTCGCAAGTGAGAAAGGAATTCCAGTTTTCCAAACTGCTGCTAAACCTTGGTCTACCGGTGAGTAGTATTCTCTTTTACAGTTATAAAGGCATCATCTCCGAGAAAAGAGAAAGACTGACCTCGAGACAAAACCCCAATTTTTTTTAGACGAGAACTTGTTCCACATTTCTTACGAAGCTGGTATCTTGGAAGATCCCGACACGTGCCCCCCTGACGACATGTGGAAATTGATCAAAGGTCTCTCTGAATGTCCTCCAACTCCTGAACGTATCTCTATCACTTTCACCAAAGGTATTCCAACTCTCCTAGTGATTCACCCAGAAGGTACCACTTCTTCAAACTCTGCTACTGCAACTGGAAAAGAAATTACCGACCCGGTAGAAATCTTTTTAACTTTGAACGCTTTGGCTAGGAAACATGGAATCGGTAGGATCGATATCGTAGAGAACCGATTCATTGGAGTTAAATCTAGAGGTTGTTACGAATCCCCCGGTGCGACCATTTTGAGGAAAGCTCACATGGATTTGGAAGGTTTGGTAATGGATAAAAACGTTCGTGCTTTGAGGGATGGGTTCGTCACTACTGAACTTTCTAAAATCCTTTACAATGGTAAGTCTCTCTCTCTCTCACTGTGTAGAAATTCTTTGAGACTGATGAGAGCGTCGTTTTTAGGTTACTGGTTCTCTCCCGAACGTGAATTCGTTCAATCTTGTTTAGAGAAATCTCAAGAAACTGTCAACGGTAGAGTCAGGTTGGCATTGGTAATGGGAAACGTTATCGTTGAAGGAAGGAAATCTGACACTGAAGCACTTTACGACGCTGAACAAGTTTCAATGGATTCAGTTACAAACTTTGATCCTTCTGCTACTACGTGAGTTTTTACTCTCAAATGTGTTATCCAGCTTACTGACATGTTCTGTCTCCTTACCGCGAATCCTATGTAGTGGTTTCATTGCTATCGAATCTATTCGTCTCAGGGTAAGTTTCTCAAGTTTCCCTTTCTTCAACTCGATCACTCAAGAATCGTTTCACTGACGTACAAACATTTTTGGCTTTTTTCACAGAAATGGGGTGAAGCTCGTCTCTCCAAGGGAGCTACCGTTAAACCTGAATCAGTTTACGCTCCTCTTCCCAAACTCGATTAAGAAAACAAAAAAGAACAAACCAACGCTTTTCCTTCCTCTCTCTGTCTCTCTCGCATCATATAGTTTTCCCTCTTTTTTTTCTTTTCTCTGCCCTCTCTTTTCTCTCTGTCTCTCTTTTCCGTACTTTTGTAACTCCGCCAATCTCTCTCATCCCCTTACTCTTTTTTTTGGGCGTCGGAAAACTGTTTCCAGATGAAAATTGCAAACTCTTCAACCAACTCTCTCTCGGTGACAGATCCCATTCGAGTGTGCGTGAACATCTACCTCGCTCGAGAGAGGGAGAGAAATTGGGAGCTTGGAAAGAAGAAAAAGAAAAGAAAAGAAAAGAAAAGAAAAGAAAAGAAAAGAAAAGAAAAGAAAAGAAAAGAAAAGAAAAGGATGTTGATTCGGAACAATTCATGAAACGGAGAAGGGTTTGCACGAAAGGAAACAAGAAGCAGAAGAAGCAGAACAGTAAAGAACGAGACAGAAGAAGAAGGTAAAGTAAATCCAGGAGAAACTTCGAATATCTGGAGAAAGTTTGCTCTCTTAGTTATTAGTTTCTCTCAATTTTCCTTCTTCTACTGTTCCTTGTTCCAAAAATTGTACAACCTTCAAGGTTGATTCCTATTACTATCAGGATCGAGGGAGGAAATCGACGTGTGGGGATCAGGCTTGCGGTTTGTCTGTCTTTCAGTTCGCAAAGAGAGGTCTCAATGTTCTGCAGTGAGTCAGATTTCTCAATTTATCCATTTCAGGAGCAGCCAAACACAACATATACACTGAGTCTATAGCTTAAGGAGTGCATCGGCCGGTCCAGCTGTTCATGTGTGCAAAGGAAGAACGAGGTCAGAAAGAAGCGCGAAAACGAACACGAAATGAAAACTAATCTGGCTTACCGGGGGTATAGCGAGCACTCGCGAACAGTGTGACGGTTGAGAAGCCAGGCGAGAAGACGCTACGAGAGTACGAGATCGTCAACACAAAACGAAAAGAAAAAAGAAAGAGGAACAGAAAAAAAAAGGAAGAAATAAGTTGTGACTTACCTCGAGACCGAGTCCGTAACCTCCATGAGGGGAAGTACCGTATTTACGTTGATCAGTGAACCAGTAGCTGTAACAACAGGAGCAATGGATTGTAAGCGGTAGAAGAGGAGAAAGAAGTAAGCTGCAAACTCACTAAGGTTCGGGGCTGATTCCCTCTCTATCGTAAGCAGCAAGTAGTTCATCGAGGTCGTTGATACGCATCGATCCACCGACGATTTCTCCAACGTTGGGCATAAGGAGATCGACAGATTCTGTGTAACCTTCATCTCCAGGAATTCGACTCATGTAGAAGGATTTCTAAAAAGAGGTGTTAGCCTGAAATCGAGGGTATCAGTCAGAGACACGGGCGAGTGCACTCACGATCTCACGAGGGAAGTTGATGAGGAAGATTGGTCTACCGATCATGTCGGTCATCTTTCGCTCAGCAGCTTCAGCGATATCGTCTCCAACTTGATGAGGACCTTCGACACCAGTCTCCTCATCGGGACGGGTAATGTTGTGTTCGTTGAGCCATTTGATCGCGTCTCGGTAGTCCATACGCATGAAAGGTCGGGAAGGTGCTTCGAATTTCTTTCCTTCGGGGTGTCCAGCCCAAAGTTGATCAACGAGAGCCTTGATTTTAGGATCAGCGAGAACTCGTTCGATAGTTTGACAGATCTGCGATGTGTCTTCGAGTTAATGAGACGAAACAATCGCGTAGGAGAGAGAGTAGAGATGACAACTTACGAGCTCTTCAATGTGTTCGAGAAGTTCGTTGAAATCGATGAAAGCGAGTTCACCTTCGATGTGAGTGTATTCACTCAAGTGTCTCCTGGTGTGCGATTTCTCTGCTCGGAAAGACTCTTGAACGCAGAAGACATCTCCCAAACTCGGGAGACAGGTTTCGAGGTAGAGTTGCGAGGATTGGGTGAGGTAAGCCTGTTCTCCGTAGTAATCGAATCCGAACAAAGTGGCTCCTCCTTCGACTTGAGTTTGAACCATACAGGGAGGAGTAACTTCGAGCAAGTTGAGGTTGGCGTAGGATTGACGGAACGATGAGAGGAGGGCGGATCGAACCTTGAGAACTGCAGAAGCGTTCTCTCCTCGAATGACCAAGTGACGGGAATCGGCGAGAAGTGAAGCCTCGGCATCCTAATCGAGTGCGACCGATATCAATATATTTGTATTTTCCTAACTTTATTTGTAGGGAAATCTCACTCACCTCGTTTACTTTGTTGAGGAAAGCTTCGTCTCCACCAGGAGCTTTTCCTACAACCTTGAACCAGTCAGCCGAGAGCTCGTGGTTGTCAGGAGCAGTCTTTCCTTCAGGAAGTTGGTTAATTTCTCCAGTGATTTGAACAGTCGATTCGAGGGTGAGAGTGAGAGCGTCGTAAGTTTGTGACTATCGATACGAGAGAAAGTACAACTTGTCAATCGAATCGAGAAGAGAGAGGCTCGCGAGAAACGAAAAAAACTCACGAGTCGACCAGTGAGAACGCATTGAAGGTAACCAGTTCCATCTCGAAGGATAACGAAAGTCATTCCTCCTTGTTGCCTCAACCTGTGAACCCATCCGAATACTCTAACTCGTTTACCTCTCTCTTCTACCGCTTGACGAATCTTGATTTTCTTCGCACTGGTCGAAGGTTCCTCCAACACGATCGCTTTCGCTTCTTCCAACTTCTTTGCCTCGGCTAGACGTTTCGCCTCTCCTTCTGCCTCCTCACGTTTGCGAAGTTCTTCTTGCTTGGCGAGTTTGTTCTTGTGTTGAGCGAAAAGTTTCGAAGCCTTCTTCTTGGCTGAAGCGGTCATGTCTTGGTATGTGGCAGCTCCTTCACCTTCCTTGGGAGTTGTCTTCACTTGCACGTTGATACCGTCAGAGTCGCGAGCGATGAAGGAACCCAAAACCGTCTTGAAAGGTTTAGATTGAGTTCCATCACCAGTTTGATCATCCCCGGTTGCCTCGTCCACATAGACGGAATCTGTATGCAAGGTGAGTATATAACAATCTTCAGTATCGGTACGACCTTGAGAAGGGGAGAGAGAAAGAGAGATAGGAGAGAGAGAGGTGGAACAACAGCTCACCTGAGGAGGAAGGGGAGAGGTTGACTGCTGCAGCAGCTTGCGTAAGCGCTTCTACGACTTGATCTTTAGTCTTGCTCAGTAGTTCAGCCATTGTTGTAGGAGAGAAGGAAGACCTTTCCGAGTCAACCGCGAGAACTTTCTTTCTCTCTCTCGAGCATGTGAATCATCGAAATTACAACTACTTTCTGTGATACTCTTATCAGGCCTGTTCCATGTTTCAAGGCCATATCGAGTTTTCTCTGTAACCGCAGAAAAGTAGACTGAGGAATTTCCCCTATTTCGTTTTTGGCTCGCAGATACTGAATCGCTCTCGGATGAGGCCAGTCTACTGGTATAGCGACCTAGATGGAGACAGTAAGTAGCTGAGCGCGATCGAGCGGAGCCACGAGCTACAATGACCTGAGTAGAGACGCGAAAGAGAGAATCCTTCTCGTCGCTCCATCATGAGCTAGTTTACCCACTGACAAGCGTCGTTTAGCGAGATTGTCGAGCTTTGACAGCGAGGGAGAGGTGTCAGGACGCTGTCGAGTCGAGGAAGAAGAGCTTGTTACACGTAAAACTGAAACGATAGGGTGAAAAAAACGAAAGGAGAGGGTATCCGAACTGGGTCAGGGAAGGAATCAGAGGGTTGAAGCGCTCTCCTATCTAACCAGCTTTGAAGAGTAGCTGCAGAAAGAAAGAGAGGCGTCAGTTCATCGCGGAGAAAACGATTCTTGAAGCAAAAAAACTTGCGATTGCGATATTTCCCATATACCAATACAAAAAGTTATTTGTCTGTTTGTCGCAAGCAATCTCTGTCATCACTTCTGCAATACGGAACTGGGAGCTGCCTTACCTCGTGAGTACAGAACGATCCGAATGCTGAAAGGAAACGGAGAACAAGAATCTTTCGTCAGTTTTTTGTATGCGACCTCGGAAATCCAAAAAAGGAAGAGGTGTACATTTCCCTACGACGACATGCCACGTCGGACCGTATCGCTTGTCGAAATCTCTTTTGATATAGGCAGCGATCTAATCGTTCACAGATAATCCAGTCTCGAGTCAGTGAGGGAACAAGTCAGCGCGAACCTATCTGAGAGAACTTACATCTTTCTCGACGTGGTGTTGTGCCATAGCTTCTTCCGCACACTTGATTGCAACCTGTTGCATCTCCTCTGCCATATCTGCCGACTTGATGATCGCCTAGAGGAGAGGGGGAAGAAAGCGACATGTTTAATGAATCCAGTAAGGTGGAAGGGAACCAGGAGAGCTCACCTGAGGTGGTGCAGTAGATCCGCTAGCTACTTCTGCCATGGTACCGAGCGCGTTGGGAAGTTTGGGAGCGTTGAGGGAAGAGGAGAAAGACGTTCCGAAAGAACCCTCCTCGGTTTCGAATCTACTTGAAGCTTTGCAGACTAGAGTGCTTTCGAATGTTGCAACAACTCGATAGCAGATTTGTATTCGATTGAATGTCGCGAAAAATCATCACGACTCTCGTATTTTATTCTTCCACGTGAGCTGCAAACACCTGAAAGATTCCTGAGGACTTGGAAAGCTGCACGAACGAGGTCAATCTATCCGAGTTGTGCAGTCTGGAAAGAGTGAAAAACAAGAAGAATGGTATTTGATTGCTCGAAAGAGAGAGAGAGAAAAGAAGGACAGAGGGAGAATAACGGATCAAGCTTTGAGAGACACAACAGGGAGAAATATTCTATGCACTTCCTCGGGAAACCTTGTCGAGAACTGCAGGAGGAAATTCAGAGTCAACTCTACAGGACGAACAAGGAGAGCAAGTAAAATGTTGCTCACTTTCTTGGTAAGCAACTTCGGAAAAGTCAGTTCCTTGAATCTCGGTTGCGATACCGTCAAGCGATCGACGAAGAGCGTCTTTAGACGATGCGTATACCATCTTCTCCTTGATCTTGGCGTTGTCGGGGGACCTTTTTGGGAGAGAAAGAAAGATTGTCAGCAAACTCTTTTAATCTCTCGCCTTACGCGTTTTCCGGGAAACGCTCACCAGGCGTAGAAGCAGAGCTTGTTTCGCTTTCCGTCGTTACCCTTCTCGTATTCGAAATCGTACACAGCCCATCGGCATCCGGTTTCGGGAAGTCCAGAAATGAATTCTTCGTAATCAGCAGATTCAGAGACGGTGTCGACTACGATCTCCTTCAAGTCGTCAGAGAGTTTGAAGATGATGAATTTCGACTCTGTGTCAGTCACACGAAGAGAATATAGGTTAGTATTGAAATGTTTGTTTCGACTTGAAAGGACGGAATCACGACGCACTCTTGCCGAGCTTGAGCTCTTGGTAAGTAGAGACACACTTGCTGTTGACTACGACACCTGAAGACTGTTCAGAGAGAGAACGAAAGCATCAGTTTTGACCTTCTCCAAGCTGTATTGAGGTGTTCCCGCCGAAGCATCTACTACTCCTCTGCAAACCTCTACATCTCTGTGACTTGTACAGAGCGAGCTCTTCCCTTCCCTTCCCTTCCCTTCCCTTCCCTTCTCGGCGTTTCGAGTGATGAGGTTGTTGCTCCACCTCACTGTCACTTGACCCTTGTTCGCCCGCTGCTGATGAGAGCTCTTGTCCGAGTCATCTCTAGCAGCCTTCAGCTTGATCAATGCGATCTTGTTCCTTCTGTCGCAGCGGAGATGACAGGTCACGAAGGTTCGTTTGTTTCGTCCGTCATCTTCCCCTGTTTGCTGTCTCGGAGTCGGGGTACTACCAGCGCTTGTAGTGGAAGCGACTTGATAATAGTACCTTACCATATCTAGAGTACCGTGGAGAGAAGGCGGGAAAGGATGAGAGGAGGAAACGAAGACCGACCAACGTGACGAGTTCTCAGATTCAAGGAGATGAGGTTCGCTCTTTCTTCTCCTTCTCACTCACAGTAGCCCATTCTACTCCTAGTTCACCTTTGCTTCTTCCTGTCCCTCTGTCTCTCTTTTTCCCCGTTCTTCCAACTTCCTCTCTCTCTCAACTCTCCACATCCTCTCTCTACCCCCCTCCGATCGGATGCCACCAAGAAGGATTTCTGGCTTACAGCGTCAGGTCTACTCCCTGTACAAGAGATCTCTCGAAATGGTCAGATCGAAACCTCTCGTGCGTCTCTCTCTTTCGTTTTTCCTTTCCTCTACTGATCGTAGCCTCCTCTTTCCTGTAGGATAAGCGACCAGCGTTCTATCAATTTGTCGCACATCAGTTCCGTCACCCTTCGGCAGGCGGCGGAGTCAGAAAGAAGGACGTTCAAACGATCGAATACCTAATGAGAAAAGGAGAGAAACAACTAGAAAGCTATTCCTCTTCTGGAGTCAAGAACGTAGTCCTGCCTCAAGATGCGGAAGTTTGGCCGATGGGATGGATAGCGAAAGGTGGAAAAGAAGCTCAAACTTCATGAAGGAATACGGGAAACGGTGGAAAAATCCGGTCAAATCCACGCTCAATCTCCCGCTGCCTCGTGAGTCTATTCTCATCGATCTTTCGACTCTGAGCTATGTACTCACACGATCACCGTCGACAGGCAGTCGTTCACTCGCACCAGACAAGGATCAGATCGCGAAATTTACCAAGGGGAGCTTCAACCTGCACAACGCATGATCTTACTCGGAAAGGCTTTTTCCCAGTTCAAGTTATGTGGTGATTTCAACATTTTGAAGTAAGAGTGCAACATGGGCTATATACAATTATACACGATCGCTTACCCCCGTCGAAACACTCCCGTCCACGACTCCTGAGTGCGAATCTTCTTCTTCTCTCGATGCTTTCGAACGGCTTCATGGGCCGCTTCTTCGAAAGACCTAAGTGCGGAGAACTGTTGTGAAGAGAGAGGTCAGTGAAGAAAATGCTTCGAAGAGCTTCCGCAGAAGCTTACAGGAACTCTTTTCGATTTTACAGAATTTCCTGCGGCTTCGATTTCTCCCGTCTCCTTCACTGTTCCAGCCCAACCACTACCCAGTGTCCTCAGCATACTTCCGAGTCCGGGTCCTTCACAAGCGAAAAAGTCGTGATGTCGAGACTGGGCGAAAGGTTCCTCTTCTTCTTCAGGAATCGACAAGAGATAGGGAACTTCTTCGTCTCGATTCGGTTCAGTAACAGCCTGATTTGAGAAATATAATACTGTCAGTGAATACGTACAAGCTGACAAAGACTGGAAGAACGTACATCGGTATCTCGTTTTTGATCTTTGAACGAGAGACCTGGCTGAATTACGGCCTGTTTTTTTTACGCACATGAGAGTAGGTAAGTAACCGAGAATGATGACAGAATACCGAACAGGTTACTCACGCAGTTGCTCTCTGATCTCATCGACCTGAGCATGCAAATTGTGTTCTTCTTGCAGATCGGTCCCGAACAGTCCTCGATCTTGCCTCCTCGAGAGAGTCGAGTGTTGAACAATTGAAACACAGTTCTGTTATCAATCGATGTGTCAGTTTGAAAGACTTCTCTAAGTGGGTGGGAAGCAGGAACGCACTCGTTTTTTTCGAAAACTTCAGTCACTCGATGCCAGAAAGTTGCGTTCAAACTTGCTTCTTCAGGATGAGGAGGATCTAGGTAAGAGTTGTAACTTTTGCGAGCAGAGTAGTAGGGTTTCCAAGTCGGACCGAGTTGAAAACCAGGATCAGTTTTGTTGGCTGTTCAGGAAAAGACGATAATGAGCTTCTTATTCTCGAACTGTTGATGGAAGTAGAGTATTAGCTTACTATAGATCGGAGTAAAGTCCATGACTTCATAAGTGTCGGGATCAATGTCGTAAATTCTGAAAACTGGGTTTCCACCTATTTAATTCAGAGTCAATCCCCTCGCTCGTCACGTCAAGGTTGAAGCGGATAGAAATACTAACTTGTCGGAGTCAATGCACCCGAGATGAATGCGATACCGTTCGCAGTCTCAGCTCTTCGATCTTCGTAGTCGGGGTAAGCGATTTCGAATTCATCGACGTGACTAGAGCGGAATATCTTCGATTGAGCTTTTCACCAAGTTGGACAAAGGGAAGGCTCACCTGTGACCGTAGAAATGAGCGGCTATAGTGTTGTGGTACCTTTGAAAGATCTGGTTGGCGTAATTTGACTGGTCTCTCATGGCGTCAACCTTTCCGAAAGGCATGTGTCCAACTAACAGAGGCGTATGAGTCTTACAGACACAAAGAGGGAGAGAGAGAGAGAGGGAGAAGAGGACGAACTGATCCATGCTCTTTGACCTAGTTTCTCTGCGAGATCGAGTTCGTTTGCCATCCAAGTAAGGATTCCGTTCGGATCCCATATCGGTATATCCGAATCGTAAAGCCAGACTGTCAACGGAGAATCAGAGCGTCAGGAGAGAACGAGTGAGCAAAGAAGACGAAAAAACTGACAGTTTTGTTTGTACCTGCGAAAAAAAGAGGAGAGATTAGTTCTGTCTCAACAGGAGAGAAAAGATGTACTCACCAGTAGTTGGTGTTTATAGAGATAATTTTGAGATCAGTTCCAGGGTGAACTCGAGAGTAGCAACCACTCATAGTTCGAACTTGTTCAGCAGCTTTGTGACCTATCCATTTCTTCCAGTCTCTCGCAGCGATATCGAAAACCCATTGGGAAGCCTGAGAGTTGGGACTTGTCGATCGAGGGAACGCGTTGACAGGTGCAACGTCACTGTGTGAGAGAACTCGAATCAGTAATGCGTCTGGAAATTGCTACTAATACTTACTGGTTACCGATGACTGGGTACGAGGGAGCTTGCATATCTTGATTCCATAGCTCTAGATCTTCCGTGACTCCCTGTTGAACGAAAGAAATTGGAATCAGAGACTCCTCGCGACTTGAAAGAGAAGAAACGAACAGGTTGATCGACTGCCCAGACAGCACTTTCGACGACATCTCCAGTGAAGATTGAGAACGATTTGTTCGGAGCAAAGCTGTGGAATTGAGCGAATATCAATTGTTCGTGTCGTCTTTAACGAGAAATTCAGAGAAAAAAATGGAAACGCACTGATCTATCGCTTGAAACATACTTTCAACTAGAGCTTCCGGTGCGTCACACTATGTCGAGACAGTGTCAGTCAGATTCGAAGGGTTGGGGAGCGCTAGACGAGTCGACGTACCTTTTTATGACCAAACTGTAATTGTTTTTCGAAGCTCTCTCAGTTTAATCGCAGTGGAGGGACGGAAAGAAGGGCTTACCTTTCCTGCAGGAGATTTAACGTTCTCACCGACTGTTCCGAAACCGTAATCACGACAGCAAATGACTTTCGAACAAGTGGTGCTCGCTCCTTCCTGACAATGAATTATTTGGTCAAGATCTAGGCGAATTAGGAGTTAGATTGTGGAGACTTACTGTATAGCTACGATCTACGTGTACATCACTGATGTGAACTATCTGGAAAGGTTCCCGACCTCGAGATTTCCATTCTTTTAAAATTCTCGGTCTTCCCTTCCCTGTTAGAGACGCCGCTTCAACTTCTTCGAGACTTGCTACGGGTGCAGCGGTGAGATTGACGACGTGAGGTATCGTTTTCTGAAGTGGACAGAGGCCGAAGACGGTACTGCAAAAGTTTTTCGCGGCGTGAGAAGCGAGAGACATTGAACGAAGGTCGTGAGCTAAGATTGGGGCTTGAGTTCCTACGGCTCCTGCACAAACATCCGCGTCTTCAATCTGTACAAACAACGAGATAGCTCAGCAGATGTCATCGAACTCTAGTAAAACAGGTAAGCTTACTCCGAGCTTCGTACAGAACCCAACGAACAAATCAACGAAAGCGTCATCCCCGACGTGGGCTAGCGCTTGCAGCGGTGCCAATAGCCCAATACATGTTCCACACGATATCGCCGTTTCTACGTCCCCCATGAAATCCTCGACGAAACTCGCATAAACGCAAACGGCGAGCAAAATTGAAACCGAGACACACAAACACCTGTTTCCAAAGTCCTTTTTGTTTGTTTTCCTAACGGGTCTCCCTCCCTCGGGTTCCGGTGAAGGTGAAGGTGCTCTGTCTGTCGCTCCGTAAGAAGCTAGTGAACGGATACTTCGAGGTCGATTCGAAGTCGTAGAATTTC
Source organism: Sporobolomyces pararoseus (assembly GCA_010758995.1). Lineage (NCBI taxonomy): Eukaryota > Fungi > Basidiomycota > Microbotryomycetes > Sporidiobolales > Sporidiobolaceae > Sporobolomyces > Sporobolomyces pararoseus. Next base: position 1,917,453 of record RSDY01000004.1, on the reverse strand, counting down.
CGAGTGGGGAGAGCCTTGGAGAGATTGGAGGAGAATTCGGTTCATCTGAATCTAGAAGAGGTCTCTGCTCTCCTGTAGAGGTACTCGGCATCTTCGAAAGGGTGTCACGATGGGCGGAGAGCGGATGGATGGAGGGGAGGCCGAGAGGAAGGGGAGGAAAGGAAGAAGAGGGGGTGTGGAATCACGGGTGCTCCTCCAGGTTGAGCAAGATCTTGTCAGGCGCTCTTCAAAAGTGCTTGAATAGTTTGAAGTGGTTCGAGAGTGAGTGAGATTAGAAGGACTTTCGGCAACTCTCCTTCTTCATCTTCCTTTCTCATTCAACAACAATGCTCTACGTGGCATCAGCCCAAGCAGCTACAGCTCAACTAGGAGCAGTCAAGTGTGACTTTTACGGTAGAGAAACTCTCGTCATCAAGTGAGTTTTGCTTTCCTCCACTTTTTCGCCTCTTCCCGATCTCAAACCCTGCCCTTTTTTCTTCGATTGCAGCAAATTCACGCGACTAGAGCTACACACGATCGAAGAGGATGGAAGTCTAGAGCTAGTCGAAGAGATTCCGATTTGGTCAGGAATCTCTGCGATCGCGAGTGTGAAACTTCCAGTTGCGTTTCATCCATTCCCTCCACTGCATTCGATTTCTGACTACAGAGGCGAGGAGATGTCACCAGGGAACTGTGCACTCATCAATCGTAGTACTCACAACTTGCCTTCGACTCTTTGTTCTCGCTTTCCAACCCCACTCGGTACCGAAAGTTCAAACGGTTTCCTCAATCTCTATCGCTGAGCCCTTTGGTCGAGTCTCGGAGTATCAGACGGTCTCGGTAGACCCTCACGGAAGGTGTCTGGTCGTTCACGCTTACGACGGTCTCGTCAGAATAGTTCCCCTCGAATCGAATCATTCTTCTCCCTCTTCTTCTTCTTCGAAATCGACTCGTCGGGGCTCATCTACCTCGAAGAAAGCAGTCGACGCTTCCCCTTTCGACCTCGACAACAGCCACAACGTGCGCGTTTCGAACCTCAACGTAACTTCTCTCGCTCTCCTCACGACCAAAATCGATGCAGCTCCCGCTTTCTCCCTCGTCTTCACCGACCACACAGGAGCAAAGACTCTCACTACGTACAACATCGACCTTGAAGAGAAGGATATAGAAGAAGGTCCTGTCCCAACAGAGGTTCTGCAAGATCCTGGAAGTGAAATTTGTTTGGGATTGCCAGATCAAGCTGGAGTGCTCGTCGTCGGAGAGGAATCTGTCACTTTCTTTGACGTCGAAGGTGTCGCGGAGGATACAAAGGGAAAAAGGAAAGCTGCACAAGGGAGAAAACTAGTCAAGTGTAGTCTCCCACTCGCGAGGATCACCTCGTAAGTATATCATCTACCGCGTTGAGACAAGGAGCTGACACCATATGCTGTCGACAGTTACGCATTTATCTCGAGAGAACGTCTGTTACTCGGAGATATTTTCGGTAAACTTTTCCTCGTTGACATTTCTTTCCGTTCTGGTACGGTCGAGAGTCTCAAAGCGACAGATTTGGGTGATGTGAGTTTGCTATTCTCTAGCTCGTGAGAATACTATTGACCAACGCCTTTCTTCAGACGACCTCTCCAACTTCGATCGTACCTCTCACTTCCTCGCTAGTCTACCTCACTTCTCGATTCGGAGATGCTCAACTGGTCAAACTACCTTCAGGAACTGTACCCGATGATTCGACAGCGATGCAGGAGGATGAGAACGCTGAACAAGAGTTGCAACTTCTCGCGAGTTATTCAAACTTGGCACCGATTGTCGATTCTTGCGTCGTTGGAGGTGACGGAGGTTCTGCTGTGAGTACGGTCTACTTCTCCGTCGGTAACTGAACGACGCACTGAGTAGAGAAAGATTTGTTTGAAACCAGGGTTACGTCGTTACTTGTTCGGGAGCCTACAAAACTGGCTCGTTGCGGGTCGTTCGTCGTGGTGTCGGCTTCAACGAGGAAGCAACGATCGAGATGGAAGGTGTACAGAGGATGTGGTCCCTCGATAACGGGTGAGTGCTCTCATTCTCTCTCGAAACTAGACGAAACCATTTTTTTTGACTCGGTTGCCTATCTCTTCAGCAGCTCTCATTACCTGGTCTTGGGATTCTTTGACGAAACTCGAATTCTACAAATTTCTCGATTGACAGATGGAGGTGACGACGAATTCGATGTCGAGGAAACAGAACTTTCGCCGTTCAGGGGAGACGTTGTCACCCTCCTCGCATCTCGACTTGATACCCTCTTCGTTCAAGTCACCAAGGACGCTGTCGAAATCGGTACGCTCGATGGTACGACTACTCGTTGGGTACCTGAAGGGAAGAACAAGATCACTTCAGCTGCCGCAGTCGGTTCTCAACTTCTCGTCGGTCTGCAAGGAGGAGAAATCATCCTGCTCGCAGAGGAATCAGGCACTCTTTCGCAACAAACGTAGGTCAAAGAGACTCGGACTCATCTGTGTGTGTTTTTTTAATGCTGATTCCCCCCTTCTTCATCGCGACCCAGTTCCGCTTCGTTCGAAACAGAAATCGCATCGATCGATCTACACGTTACTCCGCAAGGTACTTCCTTCGCTGTAGTAGGCTTGTGGGCTTCTCAGAACGTACACCTCCTCTCGGTTCCCGATCTCGTCGTTTGCGACACGCAAGCTCTTTCGACTACCTATCTCATTCGTTCCGTTCTCCTCACGACCTTTGCCGATGGTGCCACGATTCTCTTTGCAGGACTCGGTGATGGGTCACTCGTCACGATGGAGGTCGATTCAGACAAGAAGGAGATCAAGTCAACCTCGTTAAAAACAGTAGTTCTCGGAAACCGACCTTTCATTCTCTCGGAATTCGATCAGAATGGCAAAGGCACGAATGTCTTTGCTTGCAGTGATCGACCCACTGTCATCTCTCGCAACAAAGAGCGTCTCGTTTACTCGAGCGTCAACATTGAAGTAATTACTAATCGCTTTCTCAAAAGGGAACCCCAAGCTGACATAGTCTGCCGCCTCTCTTTTTGCAGGAAGTAGCGGCAGTCGCATCTATCTCTGGTGGTTCAGATCAATCGACACTCGCCATCGTCTCACCAGGTGTTCTTCGACTCGGAAAAATCAACGCGATTCAACAGATCGATGTCAAAACGATTCCTCTAGATGAGGACGAACCTCGACGAATCGCTCACGACCCAAAGCAGCACACTTTCGGAGTTCTTTGCTCGCGAAGAGATGTCGATCGAACGAGTGGACGTCGCTCAACTTTGGCCTCGGTGAGATTCATAGCTGAAGAAACACTCTCGAGTGAGCTATTTAAACTTCTTCCTCTATCGCTCGAATGCCTTTACTGATACCTAACGAAACAGATCGTTCCACTATCGAATTTGGCTCGAACGAAGAAGGTCAAGCTATTACTCGTTTCGAATCTGGTGAATCTAGTTTCTTCGCAGTTGGAACTGCTATCACGGGAGAAGGAGCTGTAGAACCAGAGAAAGGACGACTCGCACTCTTCCGTCAAACGGAAACCCAAGAATTCGTTCAAATCGCCGAAACCGCTATCAACGGTTGTCCCTTCGCGATTGTCGACGCTGGCAACAGTTCTCTAGCCCTTGCAGTCAACTCTCAAGTGAGTAACAAAGTTTCACAATGTCCAAGCTGTGCAACGTCCCTGAAAGTTCTTCCACCTAGGTTCTCATTTACTCGTTCGACCTTTCAAACAATTCCCTCTCGCTCACGGCCACTTGGTCTGGAGCTTTCATCGCTCTCTCCCTCGCCAGGGGACCTGATGCGACGATCGTAGTCGGAGACGCGCTAAGATCAATGACTCTACTCAAATTCACCGCTTCTCCCGAACCAAAATTGGAAGAAGTTGCGAGAGATTACCGTTCTCGCTACATGGTCGGAGTCGAATCGATCCTGTCACCTTCGATCGATGCAGAGAATCAAACGAGGGAATTCATAGGGGCTGAAACGGATCTCAACCTTTTCACTGTTCAGTACGATCCTTCTTCGGCAGCTGGTCGACTCGAAGATGCTGGAAGTCTCGCTCCTCGAGGTAGTTTCCATCTGGGAGAGATGGTCTCGAAATTCCGTCATGGTGAGTGTTTACATCCTCGTCTCCTTTCAAACGAGCTAAATCCTCGCTTTTTTTTTCCCAGGTGTTTTCGGACAGCAATACGGAGATTCTTCAGGTGCAGCTCAACCGAAACTCATCTTTACTACTTCAGCTGGTTCGATCGGTATCATCGCTGAACTCGACTCTTCCGCTTCTAAACTTCTTTCGAGTCTCGAAAGAAATATGAGATCTTTCGTCAAAGGTGTCGGTGGGCTTTCACAAGAAGAGTACGTCCTCACTTCTGTTGATCTGTTGAAGCCCTGCCATGACTGACTTGCTCTCTCTCTATATAGGTTTCGCTCTTTCAAGATTGAAAAACGATCGATTCCTTCTTCAGGTTTCGTAGATGGAAGTTTCGTTCAACAGTTCCTCGATCTTTCAGCAACTGAACAAGATCAGATCATGGAAGGAAAGAGTGAGTTTGAGAAACTACCAGCGGACAAGAACGAAGTGATCAGAGTGCTGGAAGAAGTTGGAAGACTTCATTGAAAATCTTTCGTTTCTTTTTTTGTATCGTTTCCCTTCTTCTTCTGACCTTGTTGATTTTGCACTTTGCTGTACTTTTGCACTTGCAACAATCTTTTGTTCCTATGGTGCTGCAAATGACGAGCAGAGCTAGTTGAATCCTTTCGCGATTCTTGCTCTAACTTTCCACGATGCTGTCATACTAGGACCTACGGTGCCGGTTCGTAACGACGATCAAGCTCCAAGTCGTTCGCAAGATTCTCTACAGGCGTGAATGATAGTCTCCGAACAGGTTAAGCCAAAACGGATCCTTTTCAATTGCATAGCAGGCGAGTGAGCGAAAAGAACTACGAGTTGCGACCCAAAACGAGAAATCTAATCGAAGACTGAAGTGAGAGAACGCTGTCGAATAGCCTGCGAGAGGAGAAAAGCATGGTCAGTATCGAGAGTTCTTCTGCGTTTCTCCTTGATCCATTTCCTCAACTCCTCCAAATCACTGCACGAAAGGAAAGGTATATTCTCCGATAGGAGCGAAAGACGTTTAGATGCTAAAGTGTTCTTCATGGCCGGTAAAAGCCTTCTGTTTGAACTATGCTTGATTTCTGTAATTTCTTCGTCATAGAATATATTCTCCCTTGTGTCGTGTCGAGCGTTGTAGAAGGGGGTAGGAGAAGAGAAGAAATGAAGAAAAGGGTAACTCACGTAGCGAGTAAGCGCGATGCTCCTCGAAGGATCACACTGGGTGGATGTAGTAGAGCTGAGCTAGTTAGCTGAGTAAAGCTTGTTCTCGTGAGCTGTCGAGAGGAGGAGAAGATGGGAAACACTGTCAGAAGGAGGAATGGCCCGTATTCTTCAGATTGCGATGGATCGAAAGGCGGATAGATTTGAGTGAATCGAAAAAAATGTCGAAAGTCGATGTGAGAAGTGAAAGGTAGAGAGCAGAGAGAGGAGGAGAGGAGAAAGTAGTTTTTGAGAGTTTCTCCCTCTCTTCGAAAAAATCTAGTCCCCTCTTCTCTTTCTTCGCTGGACTACTCCCAACCAACTTTTACTCGCCGTCTACCTCCCCGTACCCTAACCGGTTCTCTTTTTCACTTCTTTACTCAAGTAAATCAACTACAAACATGCCTGGTGTTCGTGATGTTTCCGCTGAGGCGTAAGTCTCTTTTCTCTTTCTCTCAACTCCTCACAACCTCTCGAGAGAGCTGACCAGGAACTCGTACATACACAGTTTCATTGCCGCTTACTCTTCTCACTTGAAGCGATCCGGTTAGTCTCTCCATTCGAGATATATTCGCCCTCTATCTCTCCAACCACTCCCTCCAACCTCTCCTCTACGACTTGCTCTCTCGACTCTCGACTCTCGACAATCACCTGTACACTTCTGATAGTTTTTGTATAGCGCCTCTGGCGGCCCGAAAGGGCATTTCATTCTACCCTTCTTTTCACTCCCCCCCTCCCTTTTCTCTAGTTCGTTGAAGATCTAATTGCCCTTCTCTGGGCATGCGGTGAAACAGCTAGAAAGAGAGCGAGAGAGGGTGGTGGAAAGGGGGGTCAGTCTGATCGAAACCCCACCGTAGTAGGGTCGCTATCGAGGTGCAATACAAAAACAAAAATCTGAAAAAACTCTGCTGCAGCAAGTGAGAGAGAAAGCTGACCCATTTTTCGCGTAATAGGTAAGCTCGACGTTCCCGTCTGGGTTGACATTGTCAAGACCGGTACCGGAAAGGAACTCGCTCCTTACGACCCCGACTGGTACTACATCCGTTCGGCTGCCGTTGCCCGTCACATCTACCTCCGCAAGCACGTCGGTGTCGGAGCTCTCCAAAAGCTTCACGGATCCGCTGCCAACCGTGGTAACCGTCCTTCCCACCACACCGACGCTTCCGGTTCCATCGAGCGCAAGGTGAGATACCGAACTTGCGGGGGTTTTCTCGTTTTCTTTTTCTCTGTACTAACTTTTCTCGTCTCGTCTCGTCCAGATCCTCCAATCCCTTGAGAAGATCGGCGTCCTCGAGAAGGACACCGCCCGTGGTGGACGTCGCATCACCGTCGATGGTCAACGTGACCTCGACCGTATCGCTTCCGCCATCGTCGAGGAGCAACGCTCCAACGACGAGGACGACGAGTAAACTCCTCACTCGGCATTCTGATTTTCTATTTTTGAGTTTGGTCTCTTTGATCAACGGGTGAAATCGAGATTCTACGGGGTTTGATGAGCTATTCTCGATGCTCTTGTGAGAGGCGATCAAGACTCTTTCTTATGTGTCAGGAGAGGCGATAATAGTTTCTTACTGCTCATCCATTTCTATGTACTGCGTATAGAAAGTCACCCAATTCTGGGATTTCACAGTTAAGCGAAGATAATTCTGGGAAAATAGAAAAAGTAGAGTCGAAACGAGGACAAAACTGGTGAAGGACGAAGTATAACGAGGGAGACACGGGAGATGTAAAGAAGGGGAGTACTGCTATTAACGTTGCGAAACTGCGAGAAAGTGATCAAACGAAGAATTAAAATGGAAAAAAAAAAGCGACGAAGAGCAAAAGGAACGAAGAAAATCTAGTGTAGAGAAAGAGACGAGAAACCGAGGACTAGAGGCAAACGACGAAGGGAAGGGAGGAAAGAGAAGAAAAGAAGGAGCGTGACTACAGGTTGGTATCGAGAGGATGGGGGTAAGTTGGGAAAGCGAAGAGATTCTGGTTGCCCAACGAGTAGTCAACAATGTAGTTGAGCGATTTACTGGACGTTCTTGTTCTTCTTGTTCTTCTTGTTCTTCTCGGTGTTCTTTCCCTTATCCTTTGAGGTAACTTCGACGTCGCCCTCAGAATCATCTTCGGATTCCGCTTCGACGACGAGAGCCTTCTTCCTCTTGGTAGGAACCTTGACGGGAGGGGCACCGTTCTCGTCGTCTTCATCCTCACCAGACTCTTCGGGTTCTTGTTTCGTAGTTCGAGAGGTGGAGGAAGCTTTGGTAGTTGATTTGGCGGGTTTCGCTTTCTTAGGAGGAGGAGGGATGATCAAATCTTCAGGTTTGACGTCGTCCTTCTCCCTACCGATGAGGAGGAGGAAAGAGTCGATTGTAGCGTCATCGACACGGCACCAGTCCTCGTCGAAGTCAGAGTTCTTGACTCCTTTCGCAGTCGCGAGACGACGAGAGATCTGTAGCAGCTTTCGAGCGGGAAGTCAGCTTCGAACTTCGACAGAGTATTCAGAAGTCGAGGTTGTGCTCACTTCAAGTGGAGTTAAAACTCGAGCTCGTTGTTCGAGATTGAGACGATCGGCGTCGAAAGCGTCGTTCCTAGGTAGAGCGAAGGTGAACTGACCAACGAGAACATGTCAGTTAATTCTTGCAGGTGCGAGGGAGAGGCAGGAGATTACTTACTTCAGGATCTTCGCACTCGTAGAGTGCCTTGACCGAATTGACAATCCTGTCTTCTTCGCCTGCATCTTGCGCTTCACCAACTGCATCGCATCGTTCGACTGTAGCAGGAGCCATGAGTGAGCATGCTGTTGTGATTGAATCGAGAGAGGGCTGAAACTTACATTTCTTCTCTTTGTTTTTGAAGAAAATGCGAACATAAGATTGCATAACTCCAGGGAGTTGCGAGAATCCTCCGATATTTTCGATTTTTCCGTCAGGAAGCAGACGGAGAATCGCTTGACAACCGAGTGCTATTATCGAACGATGTCGAGTCAGCAGGAAAGAAACTTCAAGGAGAAATAGACGCTTACAGTCGAGGTGTTCAAGCTTGAAGAGCGTGACCTTTGTCCCCCATTCTTGGGCGACTTCAGGGTCCTCCGGGAAGAGTGCTTCCATAGCCGCTTGGTCCTGCGCCAACCAGACGAAGAGCTGAGCGACGTCTGTGGGAGAGCGAGAAGGGGGAATCAGGATTCGGAGAAAAACCCGTCGAGAGAGTCAGAGATGTCACACCGATTTCTTCACGAGGTCTCCCAACCGTGATGGTCTCCTTGAGATTGACCTTGTCTCGAAGAGGAGAGAGACCCTTAGGAGTGATCGGGTAGAGACCGAGGAGAGCATGCTGAGAGAGAGAGAAAAGTAAACAAAGTCAGACGAGAGCTTTTTACTGCAGAAAGAGAGAGAGAGAGAGAGAGAGAGGCTGCCTACTTGTCCTGAGAGGATTTCAGGGTGTGCAACTGCACCTTCGTAATCTTCTACGTAAGAGGTTGACCTATAGAGACGAACTCGGAGAAAGTGAGGACATTCGAGCAGAATCCCTCGAAAAGCCTCAGAGAGCGTGTTTACTTACATGATTCTAGCTTGAGTGGGGTGATGGAAGTTTAAGAAAGCGTCTACAGCGACTCGGAAGGGAGGAAGGGGAAGTGAGAGAGAAGAGAGAGAACAAGGGGGAGAGAGGAGCTTCCAGACCTTCTTCTGTCTTCCACCTGTTTTCCGCTTCAGTTGATCGCACCAAAGACGTCACAAGAGATGTATCACAGTAGAACAATCGACCTTACGAACCTACCAAAGCCAGAGGATATCTGAGAGCCGATTGATTGAACAAAACAAGAGAAGAAGCCGCAACAGCTCGTCCTACAAGAAGGCGCACCTACTGGAAATAGCCTGAGAAGCCTCTTGACAGAGCATACTGTATTCGACGACGTTCCAGAGCGAAGCGAGGGGGAGGTATTTGAGTATTCGGTTCAATCGAAAGAGACTCGGGAGGGATGGCTCGCGGACGAGGATGGACAGAAACGAGTCGGACGTAGGTGGACCGAGATCGAAATGGAATAGGACAAGCGAGAGAAACAGCTTCAGGAGGAGCCTGCTGAAAGCGAGCGGATCATTTCATTTTCCCGTAAAGTTTGAATTCTCCCCGTTATCTCCACGTTTTTAATCGATGAGACATTGCTGACCCTCTTCGTTCTTCCCTCCTGACTACCCTACGGTGTCGACAGTCATGGAAACCCTCTCAAAAGCCCCATTCTACATGTTCTTCGATTTCCTTGCCGTCGAATCGATAGCTGAAACTCTCGCCCTTTCGACAAGACTGTTCCGGCTGTCTGTCCTCACAATAAGTAGAGGATACTGGCTCCGCCAATGTAGAACGACCCAAGCTACGTCCGACGACCGCAATCGACCCAACTCGTACAATGCATGCCTCGATCGCTCGTCCCTTCGAATTCGTAGTTCCTTCTAGCGATCCTTTCCAGTTCTACCTCGTCTCGTAAACAGTGGACCAGTCGCTACTCAACAAGGTTACAAGATCGGGAACCCCTTGCGTGGGATAACTTTACCTCGAAAACAAAACGAAAAAAGGAAGAAAAGTGCTGAGCTCTCGCTTCCCTGGAATCCTGCCCCGTTCCAAGCGAAACTGCCACCCAGTTCAGCAAACCAAGGTATCTCAAGACCACCTGTAGCTTCTCCTGCGATGTATTTCTCCACTTTGATCCTTTCCCTCCCATATTGGCTTCTTCTTTTTGTGTGCAAAATAACTTGCATTCTGCTCGCTGTGCCATCTCCCTCGTTGTTTGAGACATCCCGTAAGATCTTAGTTTATCGCTTACATCGAAAGCTGCCCGCCAGCTTCCTTCGTGCACAATCAAATCCACTTTCTTTTTTTCGGTAAAACTCCAAGTTGTCGCTGATATCGTCGAGAGGAAACCTTCCAGCGGTCCGACGCATCGAGTTCTCGCTGTGATGACTAGGTGAAAGAACAGCTATAAGGAAACGCTGAGCAAAGCGTCGACTTCGAAAATCTTTTCCCTTTGAAGAAATCGAGTTCTTGCGACAACGACACCTCAACGAGCGGCAGCATGACTTTCTGAGCCTGTAGTGATGCCCACCACTCTCAATAATCTGGACGACCGAGAGGAGCTCTCCCAGACCTCTAGATCTTGATTTTTGACACAACTGATTGCAAGAACCGACAAGAAGTTTTTTCTCAACTACCTCCCGTTCTTTTCCGGCGAAGAGTTGAACTGGTGACTACCTTGAGAGTCTGTATTGGATCTGGCGAGTCGTACGAGAGTTGTTCAAGAGGACTGAATGGGGAGGAGGAGGAGAGGGGAATCAGTGGAAACTTTGTGAACTTTCACGAGGATGATTCAAGTCTCAAATGTCACAAACCAGCTGTAAGGCTAGCTTGACTATTCAAAATACGATTCCGACTCTAATGGTTGCTCCGAGGGGAACGGCAGCGCAAGTAGTAGTTTATTTTTTTATATTTTTTTTTCGCAAGCAAGCAGTGTTGAAAGAGACTTCGCGACTGCCTCTAGCAGGGTAAACGCCACGTGACTCTACACAGGATAACTCCCTATAGAATGATTCCCCGTAGAGTCGACGACTAGTAGGAACCGGTGAACTCTCGGGATGCAACAAAATTGTACCTTTTTCGAAACAGCAAGTTGCAACTACAAATCTTTACGCCGAAGAAGTATCCTCATCGACGGTAGTCTTCTCAGAAACATAGATCTATTGTTATAGAGCAGGTAGTGTCAGTAGAAGCAAGAGGAAGAGGAAGGAGGAGGAAGGAGAAGAAGAAAATCGAAAATCGAAAATTTCTGAATGAAGTTGAGACTTACACCATCGAGGAACTTTCGGATATCCTTGTTGCGGACAAGGGTTTGGCCGTGGATGTCAGCAGCAGATTGAGAGACGAGGTCGACGTCGTTTCCCTTGATGATGATCTCATCCTTTTGAGCCTTGGATTCCTCAATGGTAACACCCTCGAGCATCTTGACGTTACGGACACGCTTCTCTCCCAAGAAGTTACTAAGGAGATACGAGAGGAAACGAGAGTCAGCCAACAAAAAAAAAAGGAAAAGGAACGAAAATCGAAAGGAAATTGGGAATTTACCGGATCTCGACGGATTGCTTGTCGTCAGAGATGATAACGTTGATGGGGAAATGTGCGTAGACGAGACGCATCTTGTAGGCGAAACCGAAACGGACACCTTGGATCATGTTCTCGATTTGGGAACGGATGGTGCGGAGGCAAGCAACGTGCTTGCGTCCTCCGTGCCAAACAACGAGCTTGACCTTGTGAACAGGGGTGATAGCCTTCTCCGAGGGAGCGACAACACGCATCGACATGGAAACGTGTTGAGCGTTCTGAATTCATCGAGTTTTCGAAATTTTGGAAATTAATTGAAAGTTGAGAGAGAGCGAATTAGAGTCAGCCTTCTTTCCCCTAGCCCTACAAGAACGATAAGAACTAGCTAACCTTTTGGAGAGTACCGCGGGGTCCAGTGACAGTGATGACACGGGCCTTGATGGCGACGGTAACGCCAGCGCTACAAACGAGAAAATCACGCACAACTCGATCAGTACAGGAATACGACGATAGGTAAGTTAAACGAAGGCTCACGGGATCTCGAGCTCCTCTTCCTTGTAGATCTGCTTCATGGTCTAAAGTGAGAGAGAGAGAAGAAAGTACCGTCAGTTCCCTCTCTTCTCTCGTAGCTTTTCCGAATACTCTTATACACAATACACTGCCAAATCCCTATCCGGTCGTCCTCTGTAAGTGGAGGAGAGTTGATGCGCAAAGTTTCGAAAGTTCCCTCCTCCAATCCGTGAATGCCATTCTTCCCGTAAAATCCGCTGTATCTACCCCGTTCAAACCGTTCTAAATCGATCCTACTACGTCCGTACTGTCTGTTCCTTCCTCCGTAACTCAGCGTGTCCCGTTTCGATCGAGTAAAAAATCGCCTGCTTCTCTTTTGGAAGGGGTTCTGAAATTTCCGATTGAAACGGCGAGGACGACGTCGAGGCGGATAGGCTTGTTCGTATAGTGCACTGGTAGTTATCGTATAGCTTACTGTCTGGCGGGGTCTTGAAGAAGGGAAGAGCCGGGTCAGAAACAGAGAACTAACTCTGCCTTGGGATTTTTTCTCACTCACTCTTCAAAATTCAAAGTAGTCTCTCTCAGAGAGTCTACTCTCTCACACACCGATCAACTCAAATGTCATACCCTAATTACACTGGGTATCAATACGGTAGCAACTCTTATCAACAACAACCTCAACAACAACCGTCCTCTTCAGCCTATTACGGTTACGCTCCCCCTCCTCCCTCGTCTTCGTCTTACCACCACTACCCTCAACATCCACCACCACCACCACCACCTCAGAATAGGTACGATGGGTACGATTACGGTGCATACAACGGTTACGCCCCACCTCCTCCACCACCACCGTTGAGAGAAGGAGAATTGAGACCACCTCCTGACGTCGGAGTCGATCCAAACACGTTCAGGAGGTACTTCGCTCAACAACTACAAGGTCTCACTTTCAATTCGAAACCAGTCATCACGAATTTGACCCTGTTTGCTCACGAACACGTAGTTCGAATGAGTGGAGTCGTCGCTCAATGTTTCGAAGAACATTTCAGATCTGTGAGTTTACATATCCTCTCTCTCTCTTTCCGATGACACTATAGGTAGGATCAGTTGGGGAAAGAAGGTGGGAAAATTTTTGGAGGTGATTGAAGAAAATACAAAAAAAAATAAACAGTTGTTTCTCTCTTCCTCTCTTCCTTTCGCACCTCTCGTAGGGAAGTGAAGATAGGCGCTCCCTTCCGATCGATCGTCATTCGTTGCAGCGCTGTTATTGTGACCTTTCCCCGCTGGACTCTCTCTCTCGCTTCGGTTTCCGATTCCTCGTTTCTCGTTTCGCCATTTTCGAAGTTCGCGTTGCGCGAGCTGTCGATTCCTTCCCGCGACTTGTTCCGCCATCAGCAGTTTGTTGAGATGCGACGAGAAGACGAGGTTCGAGAAAGGGAGCGTCTTTTGTTGCAACTGTGATTCGAGAGATTAGCAGCAAGTTCCCATTTTTCGTTTCGCAAGGTTAGTTTTGACTGACTCTTCTCTCTCTCTCTCTCTCTCCATCTCGACTCGTTCGATTCGTCACCCGCTTTCGTCTCCACTACAACCCTCGCACTCGCAGGTACCACCTCAATACATCTTGCCAGCTTTCTACCTCCTCGATTCGATCAGCAAAAACATCGGACCTCCATACCTCGGACTCTTCGCTCGATTCCTCGAACGTACTTTCCTCTCGGCGTACCACTCTGTCGACGCTACGACGAAAGTCAAACTCGAAGAATTACTCGGAACTTGGAAAACTGGTGGTTCCGACGGAGGAGAACTTTTCAGGATGCACGACGAGGGTAAGACGGGAGGTAGAGTACAGAAAGGAATAGAGACTGCTTTGTTCGGTGCGACTGGGAGAGGTGGAGGAATGGGAGCGATGGGAAGAGGGAGAGATTCTGCAGAAATGTACAACGCTGGCGTAGGCTTTTTTTTCTTCTCGTCTTCTTCGACGACTGTCTGACTGACTCTCCCCTTGAAATAGGTTCAACAACTCCCTCACGCTGCGACTTCTGGAGAGAGATCTGGAGTCTTGTTCGACGTTCGAAGGTTGCTAGCACTTCGACAGGATCAAGCAGCTGCAAGTCCCGAGGATCAGATCAACCAGGGTCAAGTGGTCGCTCTCAAGAAGGTGCGTCTTCAGCTGTTCTTTTCTTTCATTGCTTGCGAAAACTGACACCGCCTACAAACAGCTCGAATCGCTTATTCTCAACACTCAATTGACGACTGATCAGGTGAATCAAATTCGTACTCAACTCGCCGCATTGAATCCTCGACCAGTTTCTTCCTCTCCGCCTCCGATTCGACCTACCGCGATTGTTCCTCCTCCTGTTCCAGTTCTCTCACCTGCACCTCCACCGGTTCCGACGTTATCAGCAGCTCTCTCACCTCCTCCTGCAGTTGGCGGAGTCGATCTCAACCTTTTATCGCAACTGTCAGCTACCGGAGCTCTCGCCAACCTCTTTGGCAACGTACCGACAGGTTCGGGGTCTGCCACTCCTATCCCTACAGCTCAAACAACGACGATCAAAGTTGAGGGCACTCCTGTACCGGAATTGAAACCTGTTGTCGCGCCTTCAAGCGCCAAAAAGGAAGAGAAGAACGACTTTGATCAAGAAGACGAAGCGGTCAAGATTTGGCAAGACGAGATACAACGTCTCAACGTCGAACTGACAAACGCTGACCTCGCTCAGTGAGTATAAAAAAAATTCTCTCTCTCTCACACCACACTTTCTCCCTAACTAAACTTCTGTGCGCCCGGACAGCTCTCGACCACATGTCACTGCTCTTCTCTATGTATCTCTACCTCTACAATGTCAACAGTGTGGTCTACGTTTCTTTGAATCGAAACAAGGCAAAGCTAAAATGGATCAACATTTGGATTGGCATTTCACTTACAAACGTAGGATGCGTGAAGGTGCCGGACGAGCTCAAGGAAGGAGTTGGTTCACGAAAGAAGAGGTGAGAAGTTCTGCGGTACCTCGTCGCAGTGGAAAACTCAGCTGATCGTCGCTCTCGAATCATTAGGATTGGTACACTTCTGACAACGCTACTCCAACTTTTGGTTCTGATCCTTCCGATCCGAACGGATCTCCAACGAAAGCTTCGTCGTCGAACGGCAAAGGAGGAGCGAGTGTCATCGATAGAGCAGCTTTGATGAAGAAGAAAGTTTCAGTACCTCCAGCAGGTGGACTCGGAGATAAACCTTGTCCTATCTGTCAAGACAAGTTCAAAAGTGAATGGTCAGACGAAGAAGAAGAATGGGTGTGGTGGAACGCTGTCAACGTTGAAGGAACTGTAAATTCTCTCTCTCTCTCTCTTATCTCAAAGCTTGGCACATTTACTGACCACCTTTTTTGCGACACTGAAACATTCCAGCTCTATCATGCTACATGTCACGCTGAAGCTACTTTGGCGAGAGCTACCGCTGCAGCTTCCGCTTTGGCGAGAACAAACTCTGCTCTCGCGAGTCGAGAAGGAACTCCAACTACTCCTTCTCTCAAACGCAAAGCTGAAGAAGAAGCAGAAGAAGAGAAGGAAACGAAACCTGTCGAAGTCAAGACGGATGGGGTCACTACAGTTGAAGAGGAAGAAAGAGAGTTGAAGAGGGTCAAAACTGAGCCTGCATGATTTTTTTTTTGTTTGTTTCTCTACTCGCATTGCAATTTCCTACTACTACCTGCTATTACAAATGAATCTCACAGAAAAGCAAAAGAGAGAGCATCATCAGGAAAAGTGAGAACTTCCATTTGAAACTTCTCGCCCGTTACACACACTCTTTCTCTCCTCTCAAAAACCTACGTGATGGCGCCTTTCCCAACGCGTCGCAATCCTGTTGGATCTTCGTTACTACCAACTATACACTCTCCGTCTCAGTCTTCCTCTTCGAGTTCATCAACGAGTCCTTCTCCTCATTCTTACCCTCCACTTCCCCCTTCAACTTCGACAACTCCCTCCCACTCTCCAGTCGGATCACGTTCACCTTCGTTCTCATACCCGACGAACAAGATAGAAACGCAAGAGACTGGAGCTCAATCGTTTGCGAGGAGACAACAAATGTTGGATCCTCAATCCTTGTTCGGTGGAATGTCACATCCTTCTCAAGGTTCTCTCAAAGGGTTGGCAGGTCACTCTTGGGAATCTAAAGAAGCAGTAAGGAGGTGTCTCGAGGTGAGTACGAACGCTTCCCTGTCAGTCTCGTGGCGCGTCATTTGATTCGAGAGTGGGGGAGACAACCATTCAAGAGGACTGCATACTCTATAGTGTGGAACGTTATAGATTACTGAGTATCGGAAATGGTCACCGGCGAGCTGGAAATGCTCGTACGCGATGGGGAGAAAGCTGAACTACTCTCCTTCTCCTCGAACCGGTCGAGGGGCAGAACGAGTAGCTCGGGCCAGTACTCGGTCTTTCTGGTGAGGAGCAGTGAGCTGTATCTAAAGATCATCTTCGTAGGAGCAAGGTAGACTCGTGAAACAAACTGAAGAGAGCTTTTTTGAAGCTGACTTTTTGCTTCGTTTCAAACCTTTCGCTTCAAATGTCGAACAGGAAAACCACGTCAAGTAAGTCCTCTTCCCTCCCAGAATCACTCGTAGATGTCGGGCTGACTCTGTTCGCTTTCCCTCTCCTCCAGCTCGCATACTTTCTTCAACGACAAGGTAGGTTTTCGTTACTCTTCCAACATCCAGTGCTTCTTCAGTCGCTGACGAGATGACGTTCCTCTGTTCAGGGCTTCCACAATCACTGCGCCCACCATCGTTAGTACTCCTCCCGTATTGGAAAGACAATTGCTGATTTTCGTGATTCCGTCCCTTCAGTTCTCGCTGCTTATTCTCTCGGTGCATCTCCCTCGCTTCTCGAAGAAATCTTGACGCTTCACAAGGAGACAGCTAGCGTAAGATTTCGGTTCCTTTTCCTCGCTCTTCGTATTCAAACTAATCTATCATCGGCGATTTCAGAAAACTATGCCTCCTCTAGCACCTATCGATATCACGGAAAACAATTGGACAGAGTACCTTGGTGACGAAAGGTGAGCTGGGCTTTTCTGCGAGGAATGACGGACAAAATTCACTAATTTCAAGCTTCCCAAATCGCAGATTCTATCCGAATTACCTCGCTTTCTTCCACCGACTCATCTCAACTCCACCACCTCCGACGAGCCCTTACTATGGCAGATCCTCCAGCGCCGTGCCAGTGATTGAACAGTACTTACTCGGAGGAGAAGGTCAAATGCTGATTCGAGCCGTTTCGGGAGCGATCCATCCTTTGATTCACATTGGTCACGGAGTCGAATTCGAACTAGACAGTGTCGTAGCTGAAGGTGAGTGCTGTCTACTTCAAACATCCCTTCTAGAGACTAAACGATATCTGCTTTTTGTAGGTCTCGCTCAATGTGCAGTTCACGAACCGAGAACCGGTGCTCTCTTCCCTTCAAATTGGCCTCCTACACCACCTAAACCTTCACATCTCCAATCTGCCTTCTCTTCAGCTTTCTCTTCCCTTCGACTCTCTGCCTCTTCTTCGAATTACTTCGGAAACCAACCCATCGCCTCTTCGACTGACAACTTTGCTCGAACTGCCGCTTCTCTACCGAGAACGAGTGAAGATCGAAGGTACCCTCGAGAAGGACTCAGTGGATTCACGATTCTAGCTCGAATCCTTTCAGACGATTCTCTCGCCGCTGGAAACGCAGGTCAACTCTCCGACATGCCGAAACTCGATGCAGTCTTGCGTAACCGAGGATCGAGAATCGCCCAGCTGTGCTCAGAATGGAAGTTCAGTACGGAACGTAGTCAAGAATGGGACGACGAAGAGAACGAGGTCAGGGAGGGTAGAAAGAGTAACAAAGGAAAGAGTGCGAAAGGTTGGGGAGCGGTCGGAGTACCGAGCTGGGAAGAGATTGTCGAAAAGACGGAAGAACTGTTCTGGATGTCGACAGTTATTTACGCTGCCGCGACGAGACCAGGTTACAAAAACATCAAATTGGATTTCTTTACGTGAGTTTTCCAGTCTCTGTATACCTGTTGACTGCCGTTAATCTAACGTATTATACGCTCTAGTATGCACGGTCTCACTTCAGCACTTTTCTTACCACCTTTACTCGAAGCTATCTCTCCTCACCTCCGACCATACGTCCTAACTTCGCACTTTAGAGTTCTAGTAGCTTACTGGATCTCTCGTGGTCGACCTGAACTCTACATCGAGGAAAGTTTGATGGCAGCACCAACTCAACCTCTACCTCCCTCCGATCCCCGACCCGCTCAAGAAAGTGCAGTAGCTAGATCTATCGCCAAAAGTCGTCGTGACGATTCTCCGCAACAAGAACAACAGAACGAACCTATCTCTCCCCTTCACTCTCACGACGATATCGACGAACCTCCTACTCCTAAAGCCGCATCAAACTTGCAACTACCTGTCATGGAGAATGTCGGATTAGACAGCAACAACAACGAAGATTTGAAACTGTCTACGAACCCTTGGATGAAAGTTTTACAAAGTGCAGTCGATCACGACGATGAACATGTTACAAAAGTGAGCTCCTCACATTCGTATCTGCTTTCGTGCTCGTGCTGACCTCGTGTTTCAAGGCTGTACGATCGTTGTACTTCGCTGCTACTCATTTTGACACTTCTCCTCCCGGATACTTCACCTCTTCACTCCCTGGATCTCAATCGATGGATGGATCGATCTTCATCCGAGCTGCAGGAATGACGCTAGCTTCTATTGGATGGGCTCACGAAGGAGACAAAGGTATCGTCGGAACTTGGGATCGTTCAGCATTAGGTTACGACGAGACTTGGAAAGAGGACGAACTTTTACCTGGAGCTCAAATCCCCGGATCACTCAAGGGAAAGACGAGGGAGAACTCGGCCACCTCGAGTAGGTCGTCTCTCTCGAGTTTCGCTGGATCAGGTGTCGGAGGTGGAGGAAGACCGAGTTTGTCTTCATCATCATCGAGAAGCAAATCAATCTTGAGTCCTCGAGACGAGGAGGCTGGTCACCATTTCGGAGACGCAGCTTTACTCTCACCTCGTCTGTCCCACGTCAGTCCGAGAGGCAGTCCTAGAGCGAGTGTCGAGTTTCAACGAAGATCACAAGAACCAGAACGAGTCGGATGGAGGAAAGTAGGAGAAGAGTTGTCACCTGAAGAATTGGCGGAAGAAGAAGCTCAAAGGCGAAGGAGGGAAGAAGAGAGGGAATTGATGGGTTGAAGAAGTTCCTTGTCTCCGTTTCTTTTCATTGTTTCGTTTCCTGCTCCTCGCACACACCATTGTCCCTCCAGCATACATACCCGCTTTTGACTTTGACTAATGCAAATCTCAAACGACTCTCTCCTGTGTCGGAACATCGACCGTAAGCGAGATGGAAATACAAATGCTTTCGAATATAA
Source organism: Sporobolomyces pararoseus (assembly GCA_010758995.1). Classification (NCBI taxonomy): domain Eukaryota; kingdom Fungi; phylum Basidiomycota; class Microbotryomycetes; order Sporidiobolales; family Sporidiobolaceae; genus Sporobolomyces; species Sporobolomyces pararoseus. Next base: position 1,898,168 of record RSDY01000004.1, on the reverse strand, counting down.
CACTGATCTATGATGGATGCAAAAAACTTTGATAACGATATCCTCCTACAACCCTTTAGAGAATTCTACAGTTTCGTAAGGTACTTCATGGAACCTCTTTTCCAACTTTTTCGGGTCGATGCTAGCTCTCGAAGGGAAAGCTGCGATAGCGGGAGGTAGGAACACGAGGAGGGAGAGACCGATGAGACCCAAGTTGGTCACCGTCGATAAGCGTTGACCGTTGGGTCGAGCGAAAGCACCACGTCTTTCGAGAACGGTGATAATCAGAGGTGGGAGAATGAGAGTAGGACTAAAGATATGGAAGAAAAGATTAGCTGATACCTGAACAGAGCTGAGAGGCGAACTCACATGTTGGTGAGGACACGAGAAGCGGCAGTTTGTCCTACTGCGACAGTTCCTGCGATACTAGATTTACCGAGTTCTTGGTTCGAAGGTCGACCAGTTTTAGGATCTGAAGGTGCGTAAACCGAAATACCTACATACAAGAGAGAGAGAGAGCGAGAGTCAGTACCAATCGAATTTTCGTGTAAAGATAAATTCGAGCTACTCACCATCCCTCATTTCTTTCCATCTCATCAACCCAATGTTGACGCATCCAGCACTGGCAACTGCCGCGAAGGGTACTAGTTTACCCAAGAGAGCACGAGCCGAAGGGGAGACTCGTAAACGGGGAACCAATTGCGAGAGTCCTACCGCGATCGAACAAGATGCGACAGTTGCCGCAACGTAGGCGGCTGATCACCGCGAGTGTGTCAGTACAAAGGTACAAAACGGGAGAAGTAAATCTATCTCACAAGCGATCTCTCCGTTACTCATTTGAATACTCTTGTTCGCGTTCGCGTAATTGACACAAACTAGAGTTCACGAACAATTGAGCATGATCGTCAGTTACCTTCTTGTTGTTCTGGAGTCTTGACAAGCTCACCGTTCAAACTTTGATTCGCCCATTGCCAAAAGATTACACTTTTCAGGGTTGGATTCGGCATGAGCATTCCTCCTACGATCAAAAGGTTCGTTGGGACGAAAGCTGATAACCGGAAAGGAAGGGGTACTGCCTCTCCAGTATCTGACGAAATCGGATGAAATCGTCAGTCATGGAACTAGGAAAGAAAAAAAGAGAAGAACTAACCGGGGTGAAGAGAAGAATCGACGACTATCTCGAAGGGAACTCAGTCGAAGGTCAGTCAAAGCTCAGAGTCGAAACATACGTGTGGACTAACGTTGTTTAGCTTTCCAAATACCAGCGCTCTCTTCGTGTCCCCAAGCTTTTCTACCTTGACCAACTCCTTCTTGATATTCTTTCAACAATTTTTGAGCATTCTTGAGATCGTTCGAACTAGCGAACAAGGTCAAGGGTGAAGTGATCTCTGCGAAATGCTTCAAACGTCCAACTACAATGCAAGAAGACGATGAAAGTTAGCGAAACGAGCTGGAGTTTTGACGAAAAATTAGAAACGACTAACCATAAGTTTTTGTGTCGTAACGAGGTCGAGCTGTTTCCATTCCGATACACGACAAGAGAGTTTGTCAGTCTCCATTGCAAGTTCTTCCGTCGCTACGCTATAAACTCCTTTTGCGAAATTTCTCGACAAGGCCTTCCGGAAGCGCACATTAGGATTCCCTCCATTCTCTATACGAGTATGCGCTTTCATGACAGCTCCCAGATGCTCGTCGAGATCGCTTGAAGGTAAAGGAGAGAGAGAGATAAACTAACTGATATCTACTGGAGGAACTCGATTCTGTTCTAATCCACCTTGGTGAGCGTTGATATCTTGAGCTGACATATCCACCTCTGAACTTTTCTATCCGATCCTCAGTTCGAAAGTCTAACCAGAAAGTTGAAAGTAGTTGAGAGAGAGTCAACCTTTCCGAATCAACTTTCGGCTCATCTTCTTTTCGAATCTCTACACTCGCCATGCTAGTCAGATCTCTACTGAACACAAAGCCTCTCACTCGAGCATACTCTATCGCGTCTAAATCACGTCGTTCTAAACCAGCATTCAATTTTGAATCAACTTCTTCCCCATCAGCTGGAACTCCTTTGGAATCGATTCCAACTGCTAGATCGACTCCTTCGAACGTACCAAACCCTGGATCATCAACTCTAGCAGGAGCAGCAGCTAAACGTCATCCAGTTGGAATGAGAGAACCTCCACTAGTTGAAGCAGCGAGGAAGAAATCTGTCAAACAGAGGAACGTATTCGAATCTTATCTAGGTGAGCTCACTTGTCACTGGCGCTACGTCTCTCTCCGGTTCTCGAGCTGAACAAGTAATGGTTTTTCCATTAAATAGTTTTGAATTGGAAAACTCGATTGTATTTCTGGTTAATTATCGGAGGTGTCGCAGTTGCTGGATTGTACGGAGGTGATTACTTTGTACCAGAGACGGAAGAGGAGAAAAAACTCAAGGGAGAATCCCAAAATGCTTAAAATTAGAGGGAAACCTTAGTAAGAATCGCTCGAGATTGTTGTTCGACTCCAGCTTGAAGGTCAAAGGTGAGCTTCCTGTACCTTCTATGGTGAGAGTAAATGAAACTGACATTCTCTCCAGTGTCGAACCAGATCTCACACACGACAGATGGAATCGAGAAAGCAGAATTCTTCGCTGCAGGTTCACAGTTTCAGCAAACCGCAGCACCTCACGGAAGGAGCATACTCTCAGAGATACAGAGTGCTCAATGGGACTCGTAGGAAAGGAGTTGCGAATAGTAGTTTGCAAGAAATTTACTTTTTGACTATTTACAAGAATCTTATTATTCCCTCGAAAACCCTGATTACCCCTATCCTCTATTGCTCGAAACTCTTGAACCACTCCTTCTGGTGACCACATTTCTCGTTTGTACAACCTGGACAACGGAGTCCCAATTGAGCTGAAACGTGTTTACCAGATTTCAAGTGATTCGAAGCGATATCGGCTAAAGCTTTGATGAAATAAGGTGAATCGTTCAAAGATTCTACACGTTTGACTCCAGTCATTCCCAACTGTTGCAAGCACCAATGAAGTGGGATTCAGTTCGGAATAGCTCGAATAGTCACGAAGATTCGATAGGCTGAGTTACCTCTTTAGCTTCCTCTAGATATTCCAAATCCAATTCGTACAGAGTCTCGATGTGATCACTCGTGAACGCTACCGGGATCAACAACAGATCGTTGTGCTTCTTCTTTGCGTAACCTTTGATCGCATCAGAAGTTTGAGGTCCTAACCAAGCTGAAGGTCCTACTTGAGATTGCCAAACTAGTCGGTAAGGGTTCTTGTTACCCAACCTGTGCATGATGGCCGAAACGGAAGCTCCAACTTCGGCGGGGTAAGGATCTCCTCGGTTGACGACTGACATCGGGAGGGAATGGGCAGAGAAGAGGAGGACGACTTGGTCTCGAGTTTCGACAGGGTAGCTTGCTAGAGATGCTTCGATGTTGCGAGCGACAGCCTGAGAAACGAGATGATGATTAGCTCCAAGTCAGAGAGAACAGAGATTTTACAAGGAGTTTTTGGCGAGGGAGGAGGGCTCACATCGACGAAACCTTCATTGACTCCCCACCTATCGATCACACTCCATTCTATACTATGTTCTTTCCCCTCTTTTACTAGATTCTGAGTTTGTTTCCACATCTCGTTCAAACTGCTTCCAGTCGTCGAACAGCTGTACTGAGGGTACTGAGTGAAAGCTACCGCTCTAGTGACTCCATCCCTCTTCATCTCTTCCAAACACGTCTCAGTTAAAGGGTTTGCGTATCTGAATGCGACGTAAGCTTTGTGAGGTGCAGTTTCTGGTGACATTTCATCCAAAAGTTTCACCATTCCTTCGCCTTGAATTCGAGTCCATTTCAAGATTGGGGATCCTCCTCCGATATCGGCGTACTGCTTCTCAATCTTGGGAGTTCTTCGTTTCGCGATCAAAGGTGCGAGAGTCGATTGGAAAGGTAAAGGGATCAAATCTCCATCGTGGAACAGTCGAGAAAGGAAATCTCCAGTTTCCGGAACCTATACGTGAACAGTCAGCTCAGCACGTACTCCTTCGAGAGGGAGAGAGGGTATTCGGAGAGAAGAAAAAAGGGAGGGAACGGAAATGTTGAATAAAAAGTTTCTGAGAGGGAGCAGCTTACGGTACTAGGTCCACCCATATTCATCATGACAATGGCTGAATGTCCCCGAATCAGCAGTGCGATCGATCATCAGAGAGCGGGAGAGTCGGGATCGGAGGAGAGAAATTAATTTAGAGAGAAGGGGATGGGAGGTCGAGAGAAAGGGAGAAGTCAGCTTGGTTTGTATCTGCATGTGAGCAAAGGATAACTCGGTGCATACCAGTAGGACTGTCATCGCGTGCAAAGTAAACGAAGTGAAAAGATTAGATTACCGTCATCGAGATCGGACAGAGAGCAGTCAGTAACTCACGGTTTGCTAGCGTTAGGCACAGCAGTAGCTAGAGACCTCGTTGCTTGCTTGAGCATTTTCGAAGTTCCTGATCGAGCTGACATAGTTGGAGAGAGAGAGTCGATGGATGGAAAGAAAGAAAGCAACGATCGACCGTCGAATCTCTTCGAAGGCATTTCGCAAAAGGAATTTGTCATCGCTTTTCTCTAAAGCAGTGACTGTGAGTAGGAGATGAAGCTCGTCCTGGTTTACACACGCAGGAAAAGCACGAGATGGTGTCTCGAAAAAAGACTCTGTAATCGAAAATTCGAAGACGTGACCGGAACAGAGGAAGGGAAAGTCGGCCACTCTCCATCGAGAGAACGTGCGGCAGTAAAGGAGACTTAAGAGTAATATACGAGGCGAGGGGGTATTACTTGCAACAAGGAGTGGAAGAGTTTTCGAAACGACAGTTTTTGCGAGAATGAGGTTTAGTTCCAGCTATATCCCTCCTAGTTCTCCTGACCTTGCTTTTTTTGATTCCGTTGTCTGATCTGTTCTTCTACTTCCGAAACTGCTGCTTGTAAATCCTGAGAAATAAGCGAGAGAGAAATACAAAATTAGCGTTCTTACTCTCAATCTCGATTCAAGCTCGCAAAGGACAGACTTACCTCGGCTGAAGGATCAAACTGTAGACCCAGTAGGAAAGCTTCCCTCGCTTCTTCCAACCTCGTCATCGCCTGAAGTGCTTTCCCCTTCCTGAAATGACCTTTGATCCAAGGTTTCTTGAGTTGTATCACCGCTTCAGCGTCGACTAGTGCATTTACAGATTCTCCAGCCCCTAAATAAGCAGCACTCCTGTTACACAACGCCAACGCCAACTCGTCCCTCGCGTAAACGTTCGCTTCAAACACTGGTCTACCCGCTGCCATTTCCGCCGAGATTGAATAAAGTTTGATAGCGTTTTGGAAATCCTTGTTCTTGAACGCTTGGTTTCCAGCTTCTTTAGCTTGAGCTACTTTGACACTCCTTTCGTTCGGAACTGCTTGAGGAGGTGGAGGGAAAACTACGTTCGGATTCGAAGCGGTTAAAAGGATTCGTGCTAGTTGGTTGACGTGTTTGAGATCTTCTGGTACGAATCCAGAAGGTGGGGTTCCAGAGTAGTTGACGGGAGAAGGGGAGAGGGGAGTCGTGTCGATGGAGAGAGGAACGAGAGTTAAGAGTTCATCGGGAACTGGAGGTGGTGGTGCTGCCATTCTTTCTGGCTCGATCTAGCTGTTGTGTTTGAACTTGAGACTGAGGATGAGATCTAGTGTAGAAGAGCTGGTGGAAACGCGTTCCGAAACTTTCTTTCATCTCTACCAGATCACTTTGACTTCGGATGACTTCTCTCCGAGTACGCAGAGAACACCGATGAATGTTGCCGAATCAGCCGAGGATGGTATTCAACCCATCGCGACCGAACTCAGCCTGGTTGAAGCAAAAACACTGCTCTCCCTCGAACCAGATCGGAAGAGCTATAGTTCCTCAACTAGCAAATGAAAAGGATTACGTTCACAATGGAGAGAGAAATTAGCTGAGAAGAGAACCTCGGTCAACCCTCGATTAAAGGATTTAGTTTTGAAAGCTTGAGGAGAAATTTCCTCAAATCTTTACCAGGTGTGAGGTGTATATGCTTGTGAATCTCTCTCTCCTATTCAGTAGCCTCGTGATCTCTTGAAGGGGATTCAGAACTCGACGGAGAGGGAATAAGGCTAGCTTCGACTGACTGTGTTGCAACTTGCAACTCGAAATAGGCCTGCGACTACGAAGCTTTCCCTCTCCTCTTCATCTTCTCTCCTCTCTATCTCTCTCTCACGCCAGAAGTTTGGACTATCGAAAAAGGGTCGCAACCTTCCGAACAATCCGGGTCTAACCCAATACCTCTGTTAGACTCTTACCTTTTTCAAAGCTCCTCGAACTCAGACTTCCTCGTTCTCTCGGGTCGTCCTACTCTACCTTCTCCTTCCATACTCGTCTCATCATCATAATGTCGATGACTTCTTCCTCCTACATTCCTCTCCCTCCTCCGAAACCTTACCTTCATCCGATCTCTTCTCCCTCACTCGCATTCTCGCCTTTCGATCTGGACGACAGTCCTTTCCTATCCTCGTCTCCCGAATCGAGTTTTCATCCTTCTCATCCGAGACTCAGGGCATTGGTCGAATCGCGTCAAGTGAATGGGCAGTTGTGTGGAAAGAGTAAAGAGATAGAACGAAACGGAAAAACAGTCAAGAAGTGAGTGAGAATTATCGAAGTCGCAATTCCGAGGGGTGCAAGTTGTAATTTGACGGAGTAGGAGTGATCTCGGGAGGATCAATGGTCGTTAAAGTGGTGTAAATAGTTGAAGTATTTGTATTTTCGTGATTTTTCTTCCTCTTCTTCTTTCTGTCTGTTGTATTCAGTTCTCGTTCGGCCTAACCGATGTAACACTAGAGACCTCTCTTACGTGGATAGACGATGCAGAGTTGATCGCGTCGAGGACTTTCGTTTCGAGAAGAGCGGAACCCGAGCAGACGGTAAAGCTTGCGTTCTGGTTGATGCTTCAAAAAAGAGGTTCTCTTGGATTCTAAATTCGTTGTAGCTCGAGGCAACGACGACTGTTACAAAAGCGACAAAAGCGACAAAGTTGAAAAGCACGGTCCCCCCCTTTCCCATTTCTCTCTCTCTCTTCTTTTCCCTCTCCTTCTCCCCTTTTTTTTTGACTCGACTTCTTGGTGGGCGCTTAGCTTTCGCTCCTCCAAGTTCACGTGATCGTTTTAACTTACAGCCGGTCGCTTAAGTTTCTATTTTAGCGTTTTCTCGGGCGATGTCATTTTTTTCCTGTTGTGGCTGAGGAGGAGGAGGAAGAGCAAGGAAGAAGGAAGAGTAGAGTTGGTCCATATCTTGGCTATCGAATGAAGAATCTTTCTGTAGCGGGGAAGCATGGGGAGAGGAGGCGGAGAGATGAGAAAGAAAAAACTTCTTTTCTCTCTCCCCCTTCAAAACAACCTTCACGTTTCGACATCTCCTTCAACAACAACGCGCAGTTAAATCAGTCAGGAAGATGGCGACTACAACACAGAGGGATCTGACAGGAGGAGGAGGTAGTTCTCAAGTCTCGTTGAATCACTCAGCGGGAATCCATTCTTCACCGAGTAAAGAGAAGCACTTCTCTCACGCAGAGATTAACGAGGTCACGAAACTAGAACAGAACCAGTGAGTCTTTCCTACACTAAAGACAGGAAACAGAGAGCTGGATATTTTGGGAGATCAAAGGTTCGGCAAAATTTCGGCTTCAACCAGAGGTAAACAAGACCTACGAGACAGTGGGAGGGTCTGAGGAGGAATCATATAGCATAGGAGGTTGCTTTGGAGGCAGCTAGAGTCAGCTAGAACGTACGAGAGGAATAATCGCTAACCGCTCCCTATCGAAATGTTACAGTGGTCAACTGAAAGATTTCTCAATGCTTGCCATGGTTGGACTCGTGAGTGCTTCCCGTACCACTCTCAAAATTCGAGAGCGTGAACTGATTTTCTTCCGTTTGTGATTTTCTTTCCCTCGCTTGCTGAACGGATCAGGCTTATGCGATTCTCAACTCTTGGGTCGCCATGGCGGCGTCTCTGTCTCTCTCTCTACCTTCTGGTGGACCTGTAGCTACGTGAGTCTCGCTTCCTTCGTACGTCAGAATGAGCGATTTGGAAACTGAACAGAATTTGAAAACTTTTGCAGACTTTGGGGTCTCATCGTCTCTTTCCTCGGTAACCTCGCAATGGCGGCTTCGATGGCTGAAATCGCTCACGTATACCCTACATCTGGAGGACCTTACCACTGGTCTGCTATCTTGGCTCCCGCTGGAGCTGCCAATTACGTTTCTTGGGTCACCGGTGAGTAATTTTCCTTCTTATCGTATCTTCGCGACACATCGACTGACGATCACACTATGCACTCGAGAAAAGGTTGGTTCGCTGTCGCTGGATGGACCGCACTCACCGCTACGACTGGATCCCTCGCCGGTGAATTGCTTTTGGGCGCTTACTCTCTCGCTCACCCTGGATTCGAATCTCAACCTTACCAGACCTTCATCATCTACGCTGGTTACATCTGTCTCGCTACCGTGATCAACATCTGGGGATCTCGTCTACTCCCTCTCGTCAACAGTGCCGCTATCATCTGGTCTCTTTCAGGAGCGGTTATCGTCATCATCGTTACCCTCGCTACCGCCGGTGCGAATGGCAACAATTTCCAGAGTGCCGATTTCGTCTTCAGAACGTTCTTGAACGAGTCTGGATGGAACAACGGTGTCGCCTGGATTCTCGGATTACTTCAAAGTTCTTTCGGTCTTATCGGTCTCGATGCTCTCTCTCACGTACGCCCATTTCGCGCTCTCTCCTCTCTTGGTACGTATAGTCCTGACATATCCCACGTACGTATAGATGGTCGAAGAAGTACCTCAGCCTCACCTCAACATTCCCAAAGCTATGATTTGGGCTGTCTGTATCGGAGCTTCCTCTTCTTTCGTCGTCCTCATGGTTCTCCTCTTCGTCATGAACGATTACGACGCCGTCGTTTCTTCCTCAGCTGGAGCCCTCCTCGAGATCCTTTACCAAGCTACCGGAAACACTGCCGGTGCGATTTGTCTTCAAATCTTCCCCATTGTCGCCATGGAGTTCGCCGCTCAAGGTAAGACACCTTCTTTCTAGTACAATGTGCCTCTGCTGATCAACGATCATCTCTAAGGGATATTATGTGCTGCTTCTCGAATGACCCATTCCTTCGCTCGCGATCACGGATTACCCTTCTCTACTTTTTTCTCGAAGTGTGACAAGCGTACCGGAGTTCCTGTGCGATCGGTGCTGTTAACCTCTACCCTCGTCATCATTTTCGGTCTCATCTACCTCGGATCTAGCTCGGCTCTCAACGCCATTCTATCGTCCTCGGTCGTTTTCCTCAACGTCAGTTACTGTATCCCTATCGCACTCCTCATCTGCCGTGGACGACACCTCCTAGAACCCGAAAGCTTCCCTGCTCGAACCTGGAATCGTGAGTCCTCCCTCCCTGCGAACGAGATCCTCACGAAAGTGAAATTCTCGAAAGTTTGAAAATTTGCTAAATCTCCCCTCCGTTCCACAGTTGGTCCTATTCTCGGTCCTATCGCCAACATTGTCGCACTCGCCTTTACTGCTTTCACTACCGTCTTCTTCGTCTTCCCTCCCGAGCTTCCCGTTACTGGATCAAACATGAATTGTGAGCTTTTCCACCTACCCACGGGCTGAGCGACACGAGTTTTTTCTGACCTTTACTTGCTTTATGCAGACGCCATCGCTGTATTCGGTTTCGTTTTCATCGTTTCAGTCATCACTTGGGTGATTCAAGGTCGAAAAACTTTCGTTGGTCCTCGTGATCTCGGTGCTCGTGAGTGCAGACTCTCTGAATCTCTATACCTGACTACATTCAGCTGACACTTCTGGCTTCTTCATTGCGACAGTCCTTGAGCTCGCTCGAGCTGAAGTTGACCGAGGGGAGGTTCGACCTACTCGATCTCGCCGTACCAGTCAAGATCGATCTCGTGCTGCTAGCCGTGCCGCCAGTCGTGATCGATCTCGAATTCGTGCAGGCGAAATCGTCGAAGAGCCTAAAGATGTCTAAGAAAAGAATCCAAGCTCTCTCTCTCGCTCTCTCTCCTTCTCCTGCAGTCTTTCGTTCGTCTCTCCTACAGTATCCAGTATTGTATATCGATATAAGGGCCTCAAAATTCTTTGCATCTTTTCTTTATCCTCTCTCGCCTTGAACGAAGAAAAAATAATATAACATTGAATATAGAATATACAACATTTTCGGTAATTTTAAAATATGCACATCATCGGTTCAAGCTATTCTGTGTCTGTCAGTCGAGAGCTTTCTTTCCCTACTGCAAGCGGAAAGGAGAAGTGATTACCTCCGACGCAAATTTGCGAAACTTTCGAATCTTCATCATTTCTTCTCTATTGCTCGCTCATTCATCGAACCGAAACATGGTCAAACCTCAGGTAGATTACTCTATATACTACGTGACAGGTAGACCTCTACTACCGCCAGCTCTTGTATCATTCAACGGCAAGAAAGAAGATTGGTACCTTCATCATCTCGAACTCGCTCTCCAAGGAGGCGTGACCATCGTGCAGATCAGAGAGAAGGACGTAGATGGTGGAGAGTTCTACGAGATCTCTCGCAGGAGTAAAGAAATCTGTGACAAGGTGAGAGTCTGCTCTCATCCTCCCGATCAAAGAGCTTGGTGGGGGTGTTCAGCAACTGACAGAGACACGACCCTTGTAGTACAACGTTCCTCTGTTGATCAACGACCGTCTCGATATCGCTGTACTCCTCGGTTGCGGTCTGCATGTCGGTCAACAAGATTTACCTTCAAAACTCGCTCGTCGATTACTCGGACCTGATGCGATCCTGGGAGTCAGTGTCAACACACCTCAAGAGTTACAGACGGTTCTTGACGAAGGAGTAGCAGATTACGTTGGAATAGGACCATGTTTCGGAACTCAAACGAAGAAGAATTTGAACCCTCTCATGGGTCCGAGAGGTGTACGAGACGTGTTGGAAGTGCTCGGAGATAGTCCAGTGAAAGCTGTCATCATCGGTGAGTTCCGACTGCTCTCAATTTCTGTTTCGATTGACTAAAATCCGTTTTCTTTCGTTTCTTCCCAGGTGGTATCACTCCTTCAACAATTCCAAACGTACTGAGTCAGACACCAGCTCCGCTCAAATCTGGAGGGTATCGAACATTAGACGGACTTGCAGTCGTTTCTTCTATCGCCGCTTCACCCGACCCTACTTCTGCTGTGAAAGAACTTTGTCAACTTTGGGAACAGAGAAAGGCTCTCAACCGGGTCTCTGCGTCCACGAAACCTTCTACAGACAGTCTGGTTGACGCTAGTGTCACAATGCTCGAACTATTGAAGAAGGAAGAGAAGAAACCACTCGTTCACCATATCACGGTTAGTGAAATCAATCGTTTTCCTTGTCTGACAATCTGTGCTGACGCTCTCTCACTACACTGTACAACAGAACCAAGTAGTCATGAACGATTGCGCAAACCTCACACTCGCTCTTCACGGTTCCCCCTTGATGTCTTCATCTCCTGACGAAGCCCCCTCACTCTCGAAACTCATCTCGTGCCTCTTGCTCAACCTCGGCACTATCACTGAAGCGCAAATCACGACACAGAAGATCGCAGGTGAGGCTGCGAACCGGAATGGAAAGTTTATCGTTTTCGATCCAGTAGGAGTAGGTGCCACAGAATACAGGAAAAGGAGTGCGAGTGGTAAGTCCAAGCACCGATTTTTACGAGTATCGGCACTGATACTCGGCTTTTCAGATTTGTTGAACGCTTGTCACGTATCAATCATCAAGGGAAACGCTGGTGAGCTCCAAATTCTTCCGAATTCTTCGAGGCACTGACGTACGATCGCTCTCTGATTCGTAGGTGAGATTGGTGCTCTCGCTGGATCATCGGAAGTTCAAGCTCGAGGAGTAGATTCCGTCGGACGAGGTTTCAAAGATCCTGCGACGATTGTCAAATCTCTCGCGAATCGTGAAAGTGAGTTTTTCACCTTCTTTCCCTCTTCCGTGATGATACATAAAGCTCACTCTCCTTCGTTCATCCAGAGCTGATCGTCGCCATGTCGGGAGAAACGGATTACATCTCTGACGGTCAAAATACTTTCGCAATCGAGAACGGTAGTCACTGGCAAGGAGATATCACTGGCTCAGGTTGCATGGCTACATCGTATGTCGTGATATCTCTCTCTCCCCATCTAGTATACATCTCGCTTGACTTGTCCTTTTCTTTTGCATCTTAGAACCGTAGCAGTTTTCGCCGGACTGAATCATGAAAGTGGTGCACTCGCTGCTGCTGTCGCAGGGTAAGACAGATCCCTTGCTACTACATTTGACAAAGCTGACTAGTGAACGCTTGTCATGTTAGACTTCTCACAATCAACGTAGCGGCAGAAATCGCTGAATCGAGATCCGATGTCAACGGTCCCAACACTTTCAGAGCTGCTCTCATCGATTCGGTGTACAACCTGAAGCCTGAGGACATCAGAGAAAGAGCAAAGATACGTCAAATCTAGAGTATACATGTGATAGAATTAATAGCAATTTCCGAAAATCCAAACAAGTTCAGTAAATTACTCGAATAGCTCTCCCTCTTTGACGCGACGGTCTTCGTTCGTTCACGCTGATCAAGATTATATGCGAATGGAGAATGCAGAATACCGAAGTTGCAGGAGATCATCAACCTTGGAAGGCCAATCCAAACTTTTCTACTTCAACTCCTCCGTAACTTCCTTCGCGTTGAACTTCGATGAAAGGCATCTTTTTGTCTACTGGTGTCGAGCAGTTTGCGCAAGCTTTGTCTTTTCTTGAAAGAGTGTCGACACACGTGGCACTGTGAAGAGAATTGAGAACGAAATCGTCAGCAGCTTGAAGCGAGTCGAGCGCGTTTTCCCGTCGAAAATTAGCTCACCAAAGGAGGTCTCCACAAGCTTTGAGAACTATTTCGGAAGGGGAAGATACGACAATTAATATCGCAAACGCACAGAAGAGTGGAAGTGACTGACCATAACTTTTGACGTTGTTCGTGATCGATTTTCGACAACAAGGACAAATCACTGCCGAATCTCCTTTCGAAGTCTTGTCGTTAGGGTCAGTAGCTAATTTGACTGTTGTCAGGCTCTTCAAGCTGTCGTAGAACATGTCAGCTTGGAATGAGAAAAGGGAAGAAAGGGGGGTTCGAACGAACCTGAGAGGATGAGGAGGTTTCGAAGCTTGACAAAGGGTTTGAAGCTTGACGTCGAGGACTGCATCGGGTTTCGCACTCGGAGTCAAAGAAGGCTGTGACAATCGAGAGGGATGGTGTTAGCAGTGGACGAAAGAAAGGCCGTTCGTTTTCGTAACTCACAAGCCAGTAATTCGTCAATTTGCTCTTCCTAACTTCCGCCATCTCCTTCGCCATTCGCTTCGAAGCTTCATCGATCGCCTCGTTCGTCAACCTCTCGATCTCGTCCTCGTCTAGTTCGAAAGCTCGTTTCGTTCCTCTTTTGTTTCCATCTTTGTCTCCTCCGGTCGAAGAAACTTTTCCTTCTGCCGCTTTACTTCCTAGACCAGTTTGAGCAGTTTCAAACTCTTTCATGACTCGTTCACGTGCCACCGCTCGTGCTTCTGCCATTTCTTGTTCGGATTCGGCTCTCATTCTTTCGAGAAGGATGTTTTGTCGTTTGATATCTTTCTTCTGTTCGAGCAGGTTTGATACGACGCATTCCTATGGGAGTTATTGTACGTGATCAGCTCGATACTAGCCTCAAAATGGGTGAGAAGAGAGTGAACGAACTTGACAATAAATGTGACCAGAAGTGCAAACACGAGGTTCGATCGCTCTTCTCAAGCATAGAGAGCAAGCGTCAAAGTCCTATCTCGCTCGTCCGTAGTCAGTGAGAGCAGCGCAAGGGGAGGGAAGGGAGAGAGAGATGACGGACCTTGAACGAGTCTCTACCCAAGATCGCCTTCTTTGAACCTGAAGTTTCTTTGGCCTTTTCACGTTCTGCCGCTGTCAAAGATGCTCGTGTATGTGCGTGGAGTGCGTGTCTTCCCATTGTTGATCGAGATAATAGTTTGTTTGAAAGTTGATGAGACTGAAAGCTGAAAGGGGCTGTACTTCTAGAGTCGAATCTACCGGGCTTGAGCTGCTATAGATTGCTGGGGATATCCGCGTAGAGCTGCGAGGAAAGTGAGTATCGAAACGTTTCAGAATGACCCGAGAATCATTTCAAATCCTTCGATCATTGAAGCTCCCCCTCTTTCACTCCTTCCTCTCACTCTATTCTCTATCTTACCCTCTAGAGACGAAGCACCAGAGCTTTGAAACCCCAGCACAGCCGCAGAAGAACATGTTCAGCCTCTCCCGAGAGCTAGGTTTGCATTATTTCAAAGAATCTCACTCGACTAGAGATGTCATCCTCTTATTGCTCTCGAGATACGTTCGAATGATCGGGTGAGTCTATAAAACTCTTGACCTTACTATGTATCGAACGAGAACAGAGATGGGAAGGCTGCTAAGGAGCAAATCTCGAAACTAAATCCCCCTTCGCTTGAACGCATTTCTCGACGATTTACTGACAAACTCGACTCCTTCTTCTCTCGCTCGACAGATTCGGAGTAGTTGCTCCAGTCCTGATTCTCTACCTTCGAGCTCTCGACATCTCGGAGCGTCTAGTCGGATTGTTCCTTTCCTTGACTCTCCTGGGAGACGTCCTCCTCTCGTTTGGAGTCACCTGGACGGCAGACCATATCGGCAGAAGGCGGATGTTAGCACTAGGAGCTTTCTTGATGGGAGGATCTGGTGTAAGCCGCACACAACTCTCATTGCTCGAAACGTCGCAAGCTGAACAATTTTCTTCTTCTGAATATAGCTCGTCTTCTACTCTTCTTCGTCTTTCGTGCCTATCCTCCTCGCTGCAATCTTTGGTATCATCTCTCGTAAGCTCTTGCGTCTCACCTCGTATGAGTTCCCAGTTCGACTGAAAGCTGCTCGGAAACAGCTTCTGGGAACGAAATCGGACCCTTCGCCGCTTTGGAACAATCGATGGTTTCTCAACTTACAACACCCGATGGACGCGTATCTCTCCTAACGTTCTATCAAGTCATCGGATTCATGGGTGTCGCTACTGGAAATGGACTCGCAGGTGTCATCGTCAGACAGTTAGAGAAACACGGAAGATCGACCGTCGACGCTTACCGAGGAGTTTTCGTAGCTTACTCGTGCGTAGCAGCCGTTAAGATCATCCTATCCTTCTCGATGACGAAATGGACCGAGGTCGATCATCCTCCAATTCCAGAACGACCCTCGTCCTCTTCAGAGCGTCAACCTCTACTTCGAAACAACAACGAGCAAACGTCAGCTCCACCTACCTCTACGACCGGAGAATCCCTCTTGGATCCTCCCGAGATTCCTGCACCTCCTCCAGGTCTTCCGATCGGTCGACTCGTCGCTCTCGCAGCAATCTTCTCGCTCGACTCTTTCGCATCGTCTCTCATTCCTCTCTCTTTCATCTCTTACTACTTCCGCAAAGACTTTGGAGCTAGCGTAGACGTCATCACGAGAACGTTCTCGAGTACCGCTTTGATCAGTTGTCTCTCGCAATTGGCTGCTGGATCAATCTCGAAACGAATGGGAATCATTGCAAGTCTCACTCTCTCTCTCTCAATCTCCTTCAGTCTATTGGTCAGCTGACAACGAAGCTCTATCGACAGGGCACCATGGTCGGGACTCACAGTGAGGATATCTCTCCCGCTACGAAAGAATATCTCGAAGGAGGCTAATTCCTTTCTCTCGCTCTGCAGTGCCGGCTCAACTTCTCACCATGTCTCTCGCATTCGCCCCGGGACTCTCTAGCGCACTCACAATCTTCATCGCTCGTTCCTTCATCGCTTCGATGGATTCGAGTGTTCGAGGAGCGTTCCTTTCCGCCGTCGTTCCCAAATCTTCGAGAACTCGTTTCCTCGGAATCATCAACGTCTGCAAGACTCTCGCATCGGCACCTGGACCAACTTTCTCGGGATACTTGGCCAGTACGAATCACTTGAGGTTCTCCTTCGTCATCACTGCATCGATCAAGATTATTTGTGAGACTTCCCAGTTCCTCTAACCCTTCCCCTTGAGCTTGAGCACTGACGGATCGTCGTCGGTTGAAGATGATATTTGCCTCTTCTTCGGTTTCCGCTATGCAAAACTCGAACACTAGATCTTTCAAAAAGCAATGTACAAAAGTCTCTTCAATAACACCCTTCCTTCGCTTTGCTCTTGCGAACGGTTTGCACACGTGGGAAACGGTATCTCTCGCACGAGAAAGGAGGACTTGTGAATTCTTCTTTTTCGCTCCTGCTTTCCCCTTTCCCCCTCGGACCTAACGCGGACCTCCCGTCTTCGTTCACGCCATTCAGCTTTGATCTCGACTTCCCCTGAATACAATCCGAGCATCGGGTTCGGACGGGAAGAAGCCCGAGTCTGTCACGAGGAACTTGACAAGTTGACGCCCACCTTCTTTGAGGTTCGAGCTTCGATTCGCTTCCACCGATTTCATGATGTCGGCGTTCTCTCTCTCTCTCGCCCTTGCCTTTCACTCCATCTTTCGACTTACAGTGGCAGGTAGTTGAGCGGAGGTCATGCAAGTTGCCGCGTTCCTCTACCGTGAATTGGGGATTCAGCATTTGGCGTCGAGTCGTTCACCCCGCGATCTTTATCTCCTTATCGCTAGCAGATTCATCAGATTACTCGGGTGAGTTCCACTGCTTCTCGTCTACAGTCCCTCGTCAGGTCAAGGCTTGGAGTTGCAGGCCTGGTATCTCGTGAATAGGGAAGGGGAACTGACTTCTTCACTCCTCTCAACCTTCCCCTTCGTCCCTGTCCTTTACTCTTCTTCGGGAATCACAATTACTTCCACCTCTACGCATCTCACAGATTCGGCTCGATCGCACCTGTCCTTGTTCTCTTTCTTCAAGAACAGCTTGAGTTTTCAGAGGCAAAGGTCGGATTGTTTCTCTCGTGTACCTTATTGGGAGATGTTGCACTTTCGCTGTTGATCTCTTGGATCGCGGATGGAGTTGGTAGGAGCCGAGTACTGGCTATCGGATCGGCTATGATGGCTTTGAGCGGCGTGAATTCCCTTTTTCTTTTAACCTCTCTCTCAACTGCGAGACTTATAGAATGACGCTCGAGCAGTTCACTTTCGCTTCATCAAGCAACTTCGCTCTACTACTGCTAAGTGCGATCTTCGGAGTCATTAGCACGAGCGGAAACGAGTGTGGAGTGAGTCTCATCTCCTCCGAGTCGATCACTTTCCGACTGTTGCTGATCTTTGTCGATTGCGACTGCAGCCTTTCTCTTCAGTGGAAGTAACGATTATCTCTCAGCTAGTCCAACCTGCGAACAGGGTGTACGGTTAGTTCTTCGATTCATCTCTCGAGAAGCTCAAGAGAAAAGCTCACAATTCCCGCTTAAATCTAGCCCTCGTCTGGTATCAAGTCCTTGGATTCGTTGGTCTCGCACTAGGATCGATACTCTCCGGATCAGCTATCACTGCACTCGAAAAGTCCTCCTTCTCGACACTTGCAAGTTTTCGAGCCGTTTTCGCATTTTACGCTTTCGTCGCAATCGTCAAGATCGGACTCAGCTTGAGTCTCTCAGGCTTCGCGGAGGCACAATATGGTGACTACGAGCCTCTCCAAGTAAAATCGAACCAAGTTCAAGAGGAAAGGACGACCGAAACTCTCGAGGTCGATTTCGAACCTCGAAACAGCGTCGAATCTGAACGAACCCCTCTCCTTCGATCTAGCGCTTCAGTCCCCCGCATTGAAGTCAAAGTTCCGATACCCGAGGACTCTAGTGACGCCGAATCGACACCATCGAGCTTGCCGATGCTTCGTCTCGCTTTCACTTGCGTTCTTTTCTCGATCGACTCGTTCGCTTCCTCACTCGTTCCCGGTGAGTTCGCTATCAGATAGGTATCTGCTGTCCGCAAATCTAACGCTCCTTCTTCTGATCTCAGCTTCCTACGTCTCACTCTTTTTCAAAACTGTCTACTTTGTTCATCTCGCGACGATTACCAAAGTCCTGGCTACTGCAGCTTTGGGAGCTGTACTCACTTCTCTTTGCGCTGGCGCATTGACCAAACGTGTTGGACTCGCCGTAGCTATGACAGCTTTCCACAGTACGTGAAAACTTCATTCCTTTTCTCTCGCGAGTTCAGGAACTGAAGAAATTTGACTTCGAATACAGTTCCTGCTCAACTCATGCAGATAGCGATGGCATTTGCTCCGAGTGTGAAGACTGTGTTCTCGCTGTACATCGCTAGGACCTGTCTTTCCTCGCTTGATTCCAGTGTTCGAGTAAGTTTGTCATTTCTCAGATCCGTCCCTTGTCGCGTGAGAGAGAAGCGACTGAGATACTCTCGAACAGGGCGCTTTCCTCTCTGCAATGGTTCCTGCTAGTTCTCGCACTCGTTTCCTCGGTAGTGAGCAGTATTCCTTTCGCTTCTCGTGTTGAGGGCACTACTGACTTGATTATCTTGCATTCACGCCCAGTCGTTGACGTCTCTCGGTCGTTCGCGGCTGGTCCTGGTCCCTTCGTCACGGGAAGATTGATCAAGATCGACAAATTGCCTCTCGCCTTCGTTTTGTCTGGATCGATAAAAATCTTAGGCAAGTTGTTCGATCTCCTGCCATTCCTCTTCCTTCTTTGCTGACTTTGCTTCTGCGTGTTTAGCCGACATTGGTTTGCTCGTAGGGTTCTCGGCGGTCAGACTCGAGCATTAAAGCCATCGCTCGTTCTCTCTTTTTGCCCCTCGAATATTTGGCCTTTTATGTCTATAGTCTTTCAAGTTATTAGTTCCTCGTCGTTCGTTACACACATACCCTGACATTTGTCTCTCGCCTTGAAGAGATCGTTTCTCGCTCGTGAAAATGCAAACCAAAACGAAAGATCTATTACGACGGTCTCAAAGCTGGGGGCAAATCTTCTAGACTTCCATCGTCGCCGACTTTGTATTGAGGTTTCATTTGCTCTCTGTGATCCATTTGCGTTTATGTCAGCCTATCTCATTCGAGTCGGAGGGAGGAGAAGAGAAAGGAGTAGACTGACATGTAATCCTGATTCTTGAGATTGTTTTTTAAAACGTTCCGAATCGCAAACAGTGCATGCTCTCTGAGCGCTGTTCATTTGCAAGAGTTGGAGTATCAGGTCTCTATCGATCAATGAGAGGAGGTGGGAGAACTCACTAGGATTTCTTCCGTCGATTTGACACATTCCCAACAATAACCCTAATCCTCCAGTCTCCCTTATCGAATCCTGGTAAAGCTCAACTTGCTCTGATCTCGTCACATCCTCTGGAGTTCTCAGCGTAGAAGGTACAGGAGTTTGGAAAGAAACGATTCCGAGATATTTCACGCAAATCAGTTTCAATTGCTGGAAACCTGCTGACGACGCTGTGACGTCTTCTCCCTCTTCGGTCTCTTCGGATGAATGAGGTGGTCGAGGAATTGAAGCGGGGTTATCTGGATCGATCTCGGAGATTTTTGCTGAAGAATTTGGAGGAGGTCGAGCTGAAGGGGCTGGAATCGAAGTCGAGGAAAAGTGGAGTAGCCCTGCATACGCGGGAAGTCTCAGTCTCAGCGTTCAAGAAGCAACGAGTGCTTGTGACGAAGGAGAGGCAAGCTTACGGACGACCAATTCGATGGAATCTCCCAAACCAGCCTCGGACTCGTCAGCTTCTCTCCGCTTCGTCTCCTGTGCTTCCTCTTCGAACTCGACACGTCTCTGTACTTCCCTATCGATTCCCAGTCCAATCTCACACAGACAGTGCAAGATCAAAACGACGCCTTGGAAACCTAGAGCGTCCGATCTCTCCCTCTCTTGCTTTTCTAGCAAATTCTGCGCGAGAGCGGTGAGCTGAGTGTGTAAGAAGGGAAGGAGAGAGATAGATACTGAAAGAGAGGAAGGCGACGGAGAGGTGAGGGAGGAAGACAGGTAACCGTCGAGGAATTTGAGAAAGATGATCAACGTTGGCGAGATGACAAAGCCCGGTAGTCTACAGGCGGACGGTCGCAGTCAGTGCTTGGAGACTGAGCTCGGGAGGAAAGAAGGAGGCATGAGTTGACTCACAGCTTGTGAGAGACATAAGTTTGAGGGAAAGCTTCTGCCTCGATGATTTGCTTCACGATCGCGAATCTATGTAGAAGCGAGGAAAGATCAGCGAACGTAGAAAGAGGCAGCATGTGGGCCGAGTAGCTGACATCGAGAGGCGGCAAATGAGAAAGAGAAGCAAAAACTTACGACAAGCCAAACAAATCTGAACCTTCTTCGTTCATAGGTGCTGGATTCTCTTTCGAATCGTTATCGTAGATACTCGAGACGAGTACCATAATCCTGTCTAGAATCGCAGATCCAGCTTTCGAGGTACCGAGTAGCAACCTGCGAATTCCGCATCCGAGCAGAGTCAGTCTCGAAGCACGCTATCGAGAGAACATCGTTGCGAGTAGACGTACGCTCGTTCAGGGCTCGAATGGATTGCATTGAGTAAGAAGATGAGAAGAGCTTGTAAAGTCGCTTCATCTGGTGTAGCTAGTAAACGCCTAATAACACCGGAGAAAAAATTAGTTCTTCTCGCAGCTACTCGCACGAGTTCGCCCTGGAGCGAGGAGAGATTTTGTAGACTCACTGGAACAGCTGATCTGACTCTTCTGCTTCGAGTCTCTGAGGGAAATATTTCGAAGATGCAGCAGGGTTAGCGGTAACGAGGTTTGCCAGCGCTTGACAGCATGTTCTTGTCATCGGTTGATCTGTATAGTGATAGCGAATACAAGTGAGATAGTGAATCAGAGTCGTAACTTGAAAGAAAAAAGGGAAGAGACAAGTTGAACTGACAGACGGCATCCTCGAGATTGAACAGCGACGATGAGGTCAGTAGAATAGACCGTAAATGAGGCTCGATATGTTCTCTGTCAGCATTGGTGTGAGATAGGTTAGGTCGATCGATCGCATTGAAGGGTGAAAGAAAACCTACAAAGCTTGAAGTTGATTTCGCTTGTCCATGGTAGTGAGTCCAATCAGTAGAGCTGCCAAAGCTTGTACAGCAGCTGCTGCACCCTTTCCTACACCGACTGAGTCGCCATCGTGGTCATCTCGAGCGAGTCGATTCGACTGAAGTTGCCAAACTTTGCTCAGAGCTGGCCAGAATCCTTCCGCACTACCGTACTCGGCTCTACAGGATATTCGATGTTTGTCAAAGGCCGTGCGACGTTTGCAGAGGGAACAAGGAAGTTGACTGACCTCGAGGAAGGATATGATCGAAGAGTCAAGCGAGCGGGCCTCACGAGTTGTATGAGGTCTTGAGAGCTAGTCGGATCTACAGAGTAAGCTTCTAGGTGCTTCACGAGCCCATCTGGAGCGATTTCGAAGGAAGTCATAGAGCGATGGAGATGGAAAGAGATCAAGTTGCCAAATCGTTTGTTCCTCTCTACTCTTCACCTGTACCAACATCTTCAACCTCTGAGCAATGTTGAACGACTTAGGTGATAGTCCGGCAGATGATCTCGCAACCGCAAGGGCAGCGAAACGACCTCGATTGAATGAATCAACAAATCCATCTTCGACCAACGACAACGACGCGACCCTCTCGAGTTACCAGCTCAAATGTACCCTCAAAGGTCACAAGAAATCAATATCTTCAGTCGAATTCAGTCCGAACGGTCAATGGCTAGTTTCAGCTTGTTGGTTCTCCATCCCTGACCCTTTTGGGATATGCTCCTATTGCTGACAATCTGGCTGTACTTGTCGCAGCTGGAGATACGCCAATACATATCCACTCACTTCCGTCGTTCCATCTCTACCGTTCCTTCAACTCTCACACTTCTGGAATCTCTCATCTCTCCTTTTCCGCCGATTCGACCCTCTTGGCTTCCGCTTCCGACGACAAGACTGTCAGAATCTGGGAGATCGACCCTACACTGTCGCTCTCGCATCGAGCTTTGGGAGTTCTAGGAAGTGAAGAAAATGGAACAGAAGAAATGGCGATCCGAGTTTTGAAAGGACATCTATCTGCAGTGTTTTGTGTCGGATGGAGTCCAAGAGGTGATTTGGTCGCTAGTGGAGGAATGGACGAGACCGTGAGAGTGTGGGACGTACAGAAAGGTGAGTTGTTCCAAACTTTTTTTAGCTGCGAATCGAATCGTCACTGATCACTCACTCGCAACGGTCTCACAGGAAAATGTATGAGAGTACTACCAGCTCATTCGGAACCAGTCAGTGCCGTCCAATTCAGCAGAGATGGAACAATGATCGTCTCTGCTTCCTGGGATGGATACATGTAAGCCGAATCTCCCTCATTTTCTCTCTCCGTGCGAGAGACAGGTAAGCTGATGTCGCAAATCGATTCCTCTCTCGACTCCTGGAATCAGTCGGATCTGGGATACTGCCACTGGACAATGTTTGAAAACTCTAGTCAACGAAGACAACGCACCGGTGTGAGTTTGCTCCTTACCATCTTTCCTATCGTCGGTCTCCCTTCATCACGCCAACGAAATCAATAAGCTTATCCGTCTACGTGCAGGTCAAACGTTCGATTCACACCAAACTCGAAATTCATCTTCACCTCAACTTTGGATTCGTTCATCAGGCTGTGGGACTACCAGACTGACAAGCTACTGAAATCTTACCATGGTCATGTGAATCAAAAGTGAGTACCGCGCATCCTCTACCTGTTCCTTTCTCCTATCCTCGCTTCGGGCGGGAAAGAAAAGTCAAAATCTGACTGTTTACCATCATTCTCACTTCTGTAGATATTGTATACCTAGTGTCTTGACTCGAGATGGTAGATACCTCATAGCAGGTAGTGAAGAGGACAACAAAGTATTCAAATGGGATCTTCAAACTCGACAAATCGTGGATTCTTGGATCGCTCACAAAGGTTAATTTTCTCATCGCGACTCTTTCTTCTTCTGATAAGATGGAGTAATGTGCTAATTCAGTCATTCGATGATGAACAGACGTGACGATTGCTCTAGCTTACCATCCTACTCTTCCACTCTTAGCAACCGGTGCTCTCGAAAAGGTGAGCATTCCCCGCTACCTCTCTCTTAGTACATCACGAGCTAACGATCGCACCGGAGTAGGACAAGACAGTAAAGATCTGGATTGATCGGAGTAGCGCAACTCCGGAAGAGATCGAAAAGTTATCAAAGCCGACGACAGCGAGCGACGGAGATGGGATGTTTGAGGATGGCAAAGATTTCAAAATGGAGTTGTCATGAACTATACGAACTTAGAAGTCGGCCTTCGCTTCCTGATCTCGAGAAAATACAGAGCGAAAGGTATCTTGCGAGAATTCGAGTTTATCGTGACAATATACGAGTTCTTTGACACACGAGAACAGGAGAGCGATACAAACAAGAAGCATGGAAGAAAGAGGCTAGAGATCTATCTATGTGCAAAGGGCAAACAAGGGGACTGGGAGAGCCGGGTTAGGGTTACGTTCAAGCCGAGATGACACTGTCATGGCCTGCGGGAGGAGCAGTTTTGAAGGAGAGGAAACCAGTCCAGAGGATACCGAGGACTGTCGATTCCCATTAAGTTCTGTCAGCTCTGATTTCAGAGGACCTCGAGGAAGCAGAGACTCACTTGAACCGAAAGGCACTCGATATTTAAGGGGAACGTATCGGAAGTTGATCAACTGGAGAATGGGCCAGACCTATATGGAAAAACTCTCAATCAGAGGACGTTGTTCTCGATAGTGTAAACCGAGGGGAAAAGCTCACCTGCCAGTTTACGAAGAGAATGGGCCAATAATTGTTCTTGATCTTTTCTTGAGTCTCTTCTCCGTTGAGACCTTCGAGCAGACTCATCGAGAACAAGAAGATGAGTAAAGAGATAGGTGCCCTGAAAAGAGAGAGGAATCAGCTTTCTCGGATTCTCTCCTGGTTTGAAAGAATTGCGAAAATACTCACATTCCTACTTGATCTGCGGCTACACGTTTCAATAAAGCTTTCAATGACACTGCTCCTTCCGCTTGCACTGTCGATGGTGCAACGGCAGCGGCTCCAGGTGAAGGTTTAGGTCCTCCTCGCTCAAACCTCGCTCCTTTCGGTAATTCTTTCTCGAGTTCAGGTATCGGGAACTTGTCTAGTTTCTCATCGAATGGCGCATTCGGGGCTGCAGGTGCTACAGGTCGCAGAGGGAAATTGACTTCGAGGAATTCTGCGAAGCGAGAGTTGAAAAACCGAAATTAGCGATCTACACCTTGAAGACTAGAAGAGATGGCAGGGGGGGAGGAAGTAGATTTACTATTCCATGCACCTGCTAGAGGTCCCATTGATGCACCAAAGACCAAGAAGCGTAACGTTCGAGCGGCATCATAATCGATTCCAGTCTACTCGAGTCTCTTTCGGGATCAGCTTCAGCTGGCAAGAAATCCAGCGGGTGAGATGTCAGAAGTACTCACAGACATAGCTAGAGCTTGTGCTCCAACGTCTCCGATCGAGAAGAGAGCTCCATTCGCAACCAAGAGAGTCATCGAAGGACTCCTCTCGAACGATCTCGTGTAAGCGCGTAGTAGTTTCGACATGCTTCCTCTTCTAGTACTGTGGTGATTGATCGAGCTGAGAGCGGTGAAAGGTCGGAACTAGAGAAATGACGATTTCCTCCAACTTTTTTTTTGGATGAGTCTCCTGGCTCCGTATTTTCTAACCTGTACTCTCGCTCGACTCTCGCTCATAGGTATGAGGCGATAGGTAGTCCAGCTCTATGCGTGCGCCCTCCAAGACAAGCCTCAGGGTTACTTCGACCTCGATTCATTGCCGTTTGAAACCTTTCCCGCTCGCCGCCCGCTCGATCTAAGCTCCTACAAACCGCGAGAATGATTGTATACCCCGAGCTTGCTCAAGCGATGTATCGAATCGACCAGAGTCGGGGAACGCGCCCAAATTATCCACGTTTCTTCCTTCGCAAGTTTCCCCTTTGAATTTTGTCTACGCTCTGTCTGTCCTGCTTGGGGTACTCCTCTACGGCGGAGTCAATCCACATCTAGCTACTCTCTCATCGAGACCGTACGCAGCAAAATCAGGGGATATTTGGTTGCGAAAGACGTTCCACAAGATCTCGTCAAACTTTTTCTGCCCTCCTCGCTTCTCTAGACGGGGCGCCTTCCCCCGGAAAGGTGGAAGGTATGTATAGGGACGTGACAGATGTCCACTTCCACGACTGCTTGCGCTCTATCGTTGCGCTCAACTGACACTTCAACTCCCGAAAAGTTTTCTGAACTTTTCAGCTTTCTACAGCTCTTGTTTTCGCTGGGCTCTCCTTCAACGCTCGTTCCGCCGCACGATTCGTGTTACTATTTGTATCTGATCGATAGAACGAAGCACAAAGAGTAGAAGGAGAAGCGAACGGAAAGGGTGGCACGTTCTTACAGTTTGAAATCAAACTCGTTTCCCATCCCAAGCTTGTGTCGATTCGTCACATTTAGTACAACCTTCTACTATGACTCTTGACTCGACTCGGAATGTCTGGTAATGCTGCCTTTGTACAGCTTGGATTTTTCGCATATACAGTACATGTATATGCGAAAATTGAGGATCTTTCGAAAAGGGTACCGTGAATTGACCGTGAATTGTACAGTAATCTGTAATTCTGAACCCTTCTAGTAATTAAATTCTAAAAATTTGTCACGCTTTTTCAGCGCATGTTCCAGACCGGTGGGACTGCTTTCCCACGCTCCCGACTCCACTTCCCTTTCTCTCCTCTCGCGCCCAAAAGACACTCGCTTCCAGTTCGACTACAAGCCGACAAGCTCAAACACGACTTTGGAAGACTATCTACAGTACAGGAAAAACAAACAAATAAACAAACAAGGGGACTCTAGTCAAATCTCCCCGCGTAGTTCGTATACGCGTCTCAACACTCTTTGACTCGAGTGTTCGATAGGTAGTACTACACCCTATTTCTCTCGTAGCGATCAAGGTAAGCACGACTCCCTACTGTAGGTTGCCACTCACAGTCGAACCAGTGTTGATTGTCGGAAATCTCTTGTTCAGCAGTTTGCGCTCACCTGACCTTTTGCAAAATTCCCTCGACTCTTCCCACGAATCTACCTTTCTCCTGTGACTGAACTTCCGACATGGACACAACGGCAAAGCCTACTGTATCCCCTCGTCGTGAGTTTACAGTCTAAATTGGGAAATCTAGAAAGAGGTTCTCTCAGAGCTAACCAAAATATTACGCTCGACGGGGTAGCTCTCACTTTCGCTTTACCTCCTTCAGAGACACTACGTCAATCTTCTAGTTCCTCTACTCCGTCAAACCATTACTCACCCACTGCTGCTCCAAATACGAGCAATTTCCTCAATCGATTGTCTAGACGGATTTCACAATCAGGCGCAAATTTGAAGCGCAAAGTTAGTGGGAAAGGAGGTGCTGGAAGTGGTAGTAGTAGTCGAAGCAGAGGGAAACCGGTCAGGAGGGCTTCAGAGGCAGACAAGGAGAACCGGTCAGAAGCGACTCCTCCGCTAAACGAGGTTAGGAAGGACGAAGGGTTAGCGACGGATAAGCCGCGGAAAGCTACTCTCAAACGAGGATTGAGGGTGTCAGTGATGAGGAGGTCAAAGAGTGAAGGTGCACCTCAGGAACAAAAGGAGAGAAGTGCTAGTAGGAGAGGAAAGAAAGAAGAAGAAGTAGAGAGAATAGAAGAATTACAAGGTCAAAAGAACGAGGACCAATCAGAGGTTTCGTCACATAGAGGGAGTTATTTCTACAGTACCTCACTAGGTGTATGTTGGGACGGAAGAGAAAGAGGTGAGTTGCGCGGTTTAATTCAAAGATTTGAGAATTGTGTCGCTCATTTCGCGCTTTTGACCACCCTTTGACAGTACATCCGGATGCTTTCGCTTTCAAACCTTACTCTTCAAACTGCGACTTCCTCCCTTCTCCCGTCAAGACAGATGGCCGAGTCGTTTACGCCTCTACTCTTTCTTCTTTCCCACCTCGACCCCCTCTTCGACCTCGTACTCCTCCAGAACTCACTCCTGCAAGTCAAATCGCAGCAGAGTACCGAGCCCTCCATCCGAAAACTCCCTCCGTCTATTCCTTCTCAGATTTCGACACACCTCCAGTCGATCCTGATTGTCCTGTTCCTGTTGTTGAAGAAGTCACCCCGACCAACGGTGGCCCTTCTCCTTCCTCTCCTCGTCCTATCGCACCTACTCTCGAACCTATCGATACGGCAACGAAAAGATACAATTCTTCTACTCACTCTTCGACACCTTCGTCGCGACCTTCAGCTACTTTCTGCGAACCCCTCACTCCCGGACTCAGTGAAGACAGTTCAACTTCTCTCGAAAGTCTCGCGAGGGACAACATGCTTTCACGATCTGAACATGAGCTCGGAGAGGAGGAACAAGGAGAAGAAGGAGCGACCCGAGGAGACGAACGTGTGAAAGAACTTTCGAGGTTCTCTCTCGTAGATCCTGGCCCGGTATCCTCTCTCCTTCATCCGAAACCTTCAACGGTATTCAGTGAAGGATCGAGCACGATCGACACTTGGAGGGAGTGCGAATAGACGACATTCGTTTCAAGTTTATTTCATTTTCATTTTCATTTTCATTTTGGGTCCACCTCTTTTGTTCTCTCTCCCCTTGTAGCTCTTTTCGCTCTCTTTTTCAGGACCGTATCATTGTCTTCCACTTGTTGTGTACACATCTTCACCACCCTTCTGTCACTTACTATAGTCGAATCATTTTTTCATTTTCTTCATTTTCATTTGTACCGACTCGATCACGTTCAACCTAATCTCTACTCCCCTTCGCATTGTCGTTCTCTCTCTCCTCCATCTCATCGAATTGCAACACTTCTCATTGGTTCTCTCATCGAATTGCGAAAAGCGAAGAGCTATCTTTGTAATCGAACATTTTGCAATTCTCTTTCACTTTCAGATATCCTATTTTTGTAATTTAGTTAGTTTGATCGGAGAATCGAAGGATCTTTAGTAGCTCACCTCGCTCGATCGACAACTGGAAAAAAGCGAGATAGACAGCGAGCGCGAGCACGAGTTAGTTGACTCTTCTTCTCCTTCTCCTTTTCCCTCAACATTCGACTTTTCATCAACAACTTGTACCGGCTTGACTCGAGATCAGTGACGGACAACATATCAGTCTCGAGATAGCGAACAACGACTTCCGATAAGCTCTCCAGTTGTTGAAATGATCTTCTGGAGAGAAGCGGTTTTGAGTAGCGGGAAATCGTTACAGGCGTCAGGGAAGGGAAAGAATGTACTGAATGATGTAGTGAGTAGCTCCTTCAGGCCCAACTGTGTAGGAAAAAGCTAACCTCCTCGAATTTCGGGAAACTTAGTTGAACAGAAGATTGTATTCAGGTAGAGGATCTGGTCAGAGTCGACAACAAGAGATGGAGATGCAACGTGTAAGTTACACGCATACCTGGTACGGAATGCGAACGTCAAAGCTGATACTTAAGAGATTGGTAAAAAAAAGGATTTCATTCTTTCGGTACTCGAAGCCCAACCTTCCGCAAGAGATTCTCGTTTCTATCTCAAGAACTTTGATCCTGCAGCAGCTCCCCATCGTACAAAGTCAACTCCTCCTTCAGACCCGACTTCAGAGAGCGACAAACCAGCTTTCCCGATGAACGATCAAGAAACTCCTACGACCGCTTTCTCTTCGACTCTACCAACTGGTTTCCCTCCCCTCTCTTCTACTTCTCCCTTATCTTCGCTTCCTTCGTCAACGGAGACGAAGAGTAGCAACAACGAACTAGCCGACGCACTTCTCGCTCATCCAGCAAGTCGACACACGGCACTGGTCAAAGTTCAAGGACCGTTCTCAGATCGTCAAATGGAGTCAATAGCAGAAGGAATGGTCTATCTGAAAAAGTTGGGCTTGGTTTCAATCATCGTGATGGACAATGAGAAATGGAACGAGGAGGAGGATCGAATCGTCGCAACTCCGGAGGAGGAACGTCGAAGGCAGGTCGTAGCTTTGAGGGAAAGGATGAAGGCGGAAACTTTGAGGTTCAGTAAGATGCTCGAGGCGAAAGGAGGAGCAGCGAGACCTCTTCTCGAAGGGGTGTTGTGCGTCAAAGGGGCAGCTTTCGAAGATACTTTAACTCCCATCGCTTCGACAAGTCAGAAACCTTACGACGCGACTCAGACCGACCTGTTCGTCGATTCGCTATCAGGAATTCGAAACGCCGTCAGGAGAGGAGAAATTCCAGTCATCCCACCTTTCGCCCTCGATCAATCCTGTTTCTCAATCTGCGTCTCGGCCAACGACGCCCTTCGAGCGATTTCTCACGGTCTCGCAGACGCTGAACGACAAGCTGGACTCCGATACGAAGCAGACGCTCGACTCGAACACGACGTAGACCTCACTCCAGTTCGAATCATGATTATCAATCGAGAAGGAGGAATCCCTTCACCTGCTCGAGAAGGAGACCCGCATTTGTCTATCAATTTGGAGTCAGAGTTCGACTATATCAACCAAAGTTTCATCTGGCAAGAAACTCATCCTACCGCTCTATCGAATCTGTCCCTCATTCGAGATTGTCTCGCCGACCTTCCTCGTACCGCTTCCGCCATCCTCGTCTCTCACCGTTCCCCTCGTTCCCTCATCGCGAATCTCATCACGAACAAACCAGCTCACTCGCCTTCTCTCCATCACGACCTCATCCCTCGACGGAACATTCAACATCAACCTACGATCATTCGAAGAGGTTTACCGATCAGAGTCATGCGTTCGATGGACGACATAGATGAAGACAAACTCACCTACGCACTCGAGGAATCTTTCGGCAAGACGCTCGATCGACAACCATTCTACGACAGATTGAGGAGGGATTTAGATTTCTGTATCGTCGCGGGAAATTACCAAGCTGTAGCTATCGTTACAAACGAACGAGACTATTCGGTAGGAGGAGGAGGGGAACCGATAGCTTACTTGGACAAGTTTGCCGTTTTACCTTCGTTGCAAGGAGATGGAACGGTCGATTTCCTTTGGGGAGCTTTGCGAGACGAGTCTTGGGGATTGGGATTGTTGGACGCTCTCAACCCGAACGTAGGTGGTCTCGGAGGACAAGGTATAGCTAGAGATCTAGTCTGGAGGTCGAGATCGAACAATCCAGTCAACAAGTGGTATTTCGATCGTTCGAACGGGTTCTTCAAGATTCCACCTCCGAAAGGTAGTCCTGTCGGGTTCGCATTGTTCTGGTGTGAGGCGGAAGACAAAGCAGCTCAGTTGTTCAGGAACGCGAAGGAAGGGAGGGAGAGTGTTGCAACTCCAGAAAAAATGAGAGAATGGGCAAAAGTTATTGGTGCGATCCCCAGGTAAGCTCTCCCATGCTCTCATTTCCAGAGTGTACGCTGTACTGACTCGTAACATTCTATTCCTCTTTTTAAGCTGTTGGAAATAGAATCATTCATTGTTTACAATCAATAAGAGATAGATTCCTCACTTTCTTCTTTACTTGAGCTTTAGCATCTTAGTTGTCATTCCCCCTCTATTTGCTGTCTTTTGTACTCCAGCTGTCTAGTCTTCACATGTTCATTTTGCATTGTAACATCCTTTCCTTGAGCTCTCTCACGATCGATATCTTGCAATTCAATATTTTATGAATCGAAATTCTAATGCTCGAACGTCTGTCTGCTTGAGCTGAGTATCAGGTAGGCAGCGCTGTACTGTAGAGCGCGATTCTCGAAACAGAAGAAGGGAATTTTGGGTCAAATTTTCGAGTTTCGAAGCTCCCCAGCTTTCCTTCCAACCCTTCACTAGACCTCAGACTAGGCTCAGACAACCGGATCAGCCACACCTACGAGACTCCACCACGCACATCGTAACATCGAGGAAAACCGAATCAGATCCATCAATCAACACCGGGTCCTCTCTCCTGTTCATTGCGTTCGGAGGGAACAATGGAGGAGTCAGAAGGCTCAGAAGCATTGACTGAGGACTTTGAGTCCCTCTGGTACATTAGAACACGCCAAAGGAGTCTTGTTCAGGAGACCGCAGGCGCTCTGGCAGGGTCAGACTATTGAATCCTGACTCTGTTCTCGGGTGTGAAGCACTAGTAAGCATTACAAAGTACCAGAAATAAAGTATAGAAGAATAACAAACCTGTTCTCGGGTGTGAAGCACTAGAGAACAGAAAGAAAGTAAAAGAAGAGAAAAAGTATTCAAATACAAAATAGCAAATGTAATGCATAACAAACAAATAGAAACGGGAATTAATCTGTGAGAGCGTCTGCAGCAACACAGACCTCTCTTGCAAGCTGAAAGACAGCAAAAAGGAGTGTCACAAACTTCAAGTGGGATCCTCACACATCAATTTCTGCCCTCAATCCTGATAGTAACCGGAATTGACGTCAAAGGTTGTGCAGTTTCAAATAAGCAAGAGGAACTACCAGAAGTGAAGAGCAGTAGAAGATGGGAGACTGAGAGAAGTTAAGAAAGCCTGGATCAAAGTTTGGACAGAGAGAGCAGTGCCCAAATCAACAAGTAGATCCTTTGAACACAGAGTAGCGAAACAAAGAGGCAACAGATTGGGGAAGGAGGGCAGAAATTTGGGACGAATGACAAAGTCCTAGAGCTGGAGATCTAGACATCAATACGAGATACCTGTCACGAGACAAAGTCTTCAGCAACTGCTCCTACTCACAGAAGGCAAGCAAAACTTCAAGAGCAATTTTTTGCAACTACCAAAGGATAGAACAGAACAAGCAGAGAGCAAGCTAGGAGCAGGAGCAGCATCAAGCGAGAGGGACAAGGATGTGCCTTGTACTTCACACCTCTCAATTGGGCACACAACAAGTGAAGGATGCAGTGCGAAGCGCTACCTTGAAATCCGCATCTCAGGGAAGCAGTGCTCCGATTGTCCGAGCTTTATCTCTCTCAAAAGTCTTTCCCAAAGTATTCATCTCCCCTTCGAGGCAAAGGATGAGCCTGGTGGCGTCTACATTCTCGATCAATGACAGCCATAGCGACTACTATGCCTATCAAATTCTGACTCTTGCTCAGGTGTGAAGCACTAGAGAACAGAAAGAAAGTAAAAGAAGGGATTGGGTGTTCAAAATACAAGATAGCAACTGAGATGTTTAACAAACATGCAACTTGCTCCTTGACTTGCAAGCTTGTTGGATGCAAAGTTTTGCTGCAGGCGCTCTTAAGGGAGTAATTTCTTTTTCATTCTGTTTGTTATACATTACATTTGCTAGCTTGTTCTGTGCAGTTCAGTGGCGGGTTGCTCGAGGGTTGCTCTGGCTACAAATCCTGGTAATTCTGTGAAGGTTGTAGAGCTTGGAGGCAGAGATGAGAGTAGTCGAGATATCAGGAACAAAGAGGTAGTTGTTGTAAGAGACAAGGCAAGCACAAGAGACAAAAGTGTATTCAATCATGAACTGGTGTCTAGGGATGGATCACCAGAGAATAGAACAAAATAACAAAGTCATAGAGTCATCGATCCCTGAGAGCGTCTGCAGCAACAAAAACATGCTCTTGTTTGTCTTCTTCTTTTTCTATGTGTCAGCATACTGTTTGAGCTGTGGCCATTGTCCCATCTGATACGCAGTCATAATTTATGTTTTCCTTTGTATGAGTTGGGCTTTATATTCTCAGTAGCTTGCTTTGCTTGTGACAATTGCCCTGGATCTTCTGACTTCCTTCTCAGTAGAAACAGGCCAACCAGTTTTGGAGTTTAACAGAATGACTGCCCCTGGGCCTCCACAGGTCTGAGTGGTGCGCATCTGAGGTTCATTCACATTTGGATGGAAAGATGCAGAAACAGTGCAAGCACTCAGTCAAGGTAGGACACAGTGACGGTTGCATATGTTGTGGACAACAAAGCTGTGACTTCCTTGGTTTTAGATGTCTGTACACCTGTTGCTTGATGGGTAGACAAAGTTTTCAGGTTTCACAATTGTTGCCAGAATCACAAGTGAGGCTAACACGAAGCGTTCAGGCAAGGAGAACAGTGTAAGAAAAGTAAAATTGACAAATGGAGAGAGTCGTGAACAATAGCATGAGATTAAACAATTGACATGAGAGAAGAAGAAAAAAAGTGACAAATAAGCCAGTTCCAAACAAGACAAGAGAGACAAAAAGAGCTAGTGGTGGTTTATAGAGGTGTTTCATGAAGGTCAATTCCTAGAGAAACAAGCCTCAAACAACTGTGTGCTTGACTTAAGGAAGTAGAACGTCACAGAGACTCTTGTTGATTTCTTCTTCTACCAGGACTTCATCATTGCAGCGTGCATCAACGCTCATGAAGCTGACTGGAGAACAGGGGACTTCCTTTTCAGATTTTCCCTCTTGCGAGGTCTAGCCGAACAGAATCAGTACAGTCTAGACGTCAGTGCTGCTGCAGAAGCTCGCAGATTATCACCCTTGTTATACATACATGTCATTTGCTTTTTTCGATTTCACATTGTGGGCCACGTTCCTGTTTTTGCGCCGAAGTGTCAACATGCAGCAATGAATGCAGTAATCAAGATGTAGCCATCCAATATTACAGAACATAGACGTTGAGTCAAGCATGTCAACAGCAGAGATCCCGGGAGCCTCCTCTCTTCTTTTCTAGTTATAATAGCGCTTGACTGTGCTGACCTTGGAATGACTTAG
Organism: Sporobolomyces pararoseus; assembly: GCA_010758995.1. Classification (NCBI taxonomy): domain Eukaryota; kingdom Fungi; phylum Basidiomycota; class Microbotryomycetes; order Sporidiobolales; family Sporidiobolaceae; genus Sporobolomyces; species Sporobolomyces pararoseus. Next base: position 1,864,581 of record RSDY01000004.1, on the reverse strand, counting down.
ATTGCCGCATATTCTAGATGAGCTTGCAGCTTATATTTCTGTAAAGTTCTCTAAGGCAACTTTTGCTTTCTGATTGGGTTCTGCTGACACTTGCAAGGTCTACTACAGAAGATTATGCAGGCTATCAGCTCAGAAGACGATCAGTTTCTGACTTCATGGAAGTGACAACTCAGCCCACTCATGCTTGTGCAGAGGAGAACCAGTTGCTCTATTCCGCCTACAGTCAAGACGGCTCTGTCACACATATCCACCACTTCCCCTATTTGGTTGTCCTCTTGCTTGCAGCAAAACGCTGCGGGAATCACTTGTCTCGCTCGGTCCGCTCTTGCTAAAAGACCCCACCTGCATTGCTCACAAGCACGTTTACGCAGGTTGAAAACTCCCCCTGTTACCAAGCCAAGGGAAACACTGTGTTGCTGGGTACACCAGAATGGACTTTGCCCATAAGTGACAGGCAGCTTGGTCAAAGTAGCATGACATGGAGATGGGGCTCTGGCTTTCCGAATGCACACGCTGGCGTTCGAGTCATTGGGCTGTATTGTGTGATGTTGTCTCACATAAAACTCTGTCAACAGTTAAAGAACAGGATGACCTTGCGATATGTCAATCCTGTGCAACTGATCTGTGCGATGCACTGATACTGTATGCTCATGGTACTGTGCAAGCGTTGAGCAAGTAGTCTTGTCAAAAGACTATGACATGCTAAGAATTTGAATCCCAAATCTTCTCAGTGTACACATTGACATTGCAACCACTGACGTACGCTGTCAGATGGATCAAGGACTCCCAGGGACATTAGGGTGAGGAACACCAGCTGAGAAACAGTAATACACCATAGAACAAACAAAGTTGTGAAATTCCTTCTATTGGGGAGCATCTGCGTATGCTCTGGGGAGAACATGAGGTCACAGACATTGTTTTGAAAGAAATGCTCTGATCTCAACAAGCCTGGCCAGGTCAAGATCTAGTTTTTGACAGATCACCATTGTTTCTGCATTGAGCTGATTACTGCGACAACTATTCAATGGCTAGAACATAACTATGTATACCTCAAAGGCTTAGCTTCAGTTCCTTAGCATATCTGAGTTATGTGCGATTTCAGGCGCCAATGGAGAGGCAGAGTTAGGACTGACGATACGTAAGGGATTAGAAAACTTGTAGCCATTGAATAGGGATGAGACTGTGGGAGACTTGTCTTGCTTTGATTCAAAAGGCTCAACAGTGTGTGACTCTCAAACAATCACTTTGAAGAAATAGTGGTTCTCAATTCCCAGTCAATGATCTGGTAAAACAAATCTGTTCTGGGATAAGGAAAGATTTGTAGCTGTCTCTCTTTCTTTCGGATTCTTTTTCAATTGTTTCGAAGTCTTGCAACAAGCAGCAATCAAGCTAAGTAGTATATCTCTCGCTGCAAATAGACAGACATAGTAGAATCTGCTCATGTGCTTTGTTTTGTTCAAGTCTGCGTTTCCTCATCCTCACTGTGGGTCGTGGCAGTGTATGGTTGATCTGACTTATTATTGCCTTGGCTTCTCTTCTATTGTAGATGAGCGACAATTTCTTTGCTTGTTTCTGTCTCATGCGAAGACTACTTGATATAGATGATTGCTGTGGCCTTGGACCCAAATAGCTAACTGTGTCGATATTGCTCGGCGTTCATTCAGGGCTTTTCAACATCAAAGCTTTTGTGCTGCTTTCAGTCGAGCAGAGATAGATCTTGTCTCTGTTCTTGAGTGTACAGCAGACAGCAGTAGCAGGAATAAGATGGCACTATATAATATAGACAAAGTCCCTCCTTGGGCATTGACAACGAAAAACGAGAGTTGACAATGTAAGGAGGGTAAAGGTCAAACAAATCTGAAGGTGAAGTTTTGAATAAGCTGGTTTTAAGCTTTGGAGGACTTGAAGTACCACATGATAGAACTCACTTGATGTTGACATCAAGAAGAAGAAGAGAAGCCAAGGAGAGCCATATAAGTCTATGGTTCCAATCAGCTATTGAGGAAGTGAGGTGCAATGAGAAGATATGTTGAGCCTGCTTGTCAGCAATGACCAGACAGATTGGTGAAAGCAATGCACAGACGGACATGACATACAGCTTGGGCTGAAATTGAAGAGAGGTCAAAGGTAGGAAATGACAAGATGAGAAGGTCAGTGCAAGAGCTGTCACGTTGGAACCTTGAAGTGAGATGAGTCTGCTTTAGGCTGGTAAAGAAGTTGTCAGAGCAAAGGTAACAAGAAGTTGTCAGAGCAAAGGTAACAAGAACAGTCACAGTAAACCCAGTATCATTATGATAGGAGCGCGAGGAGACCACAGAAGAAGAGGGAAAGCCAAAAACTTTGACAGATGTTTGAGGCAAGAATAACAGAGATTATAAAAGGTGGTCCACTATGGCTGAGTTTTTGTCCGGTACTGTGAGAACAAGAGTCTGCAACCTAAAGTAGAGAAAACTGGGAGAAGAGGAACGGCAGAAGGAGGATTGAAATCAAGGGATACTCCAAGGTTAATCGCCTGTTCTTGAAATCGGTACCTTACATTTGCTAGGTTGTACACAAAAATCCTTGCTCATCTTTTGCTTTCTATCTGTACTTTGGTGCTGTTCATCCAAGAACAGCTTTGTAATTTCTGGATACTTGAAATCTTTGCCTGCTTCCTCATATATTCCTCGCTACAAATTTCACTTGTCACACTAAACACAGAAGCAAATTTGCCTTTGATAGGCTTGCAAGGAGATTAATAGAGTGGCTGTGCTTCACCGACGTCAATCAAGATTGTAGACACAGCCAGATTCACCCCTTGACACAAACAGAAGATGATTTCTTCAAGGGGCAGTGCTCAGGACTGTTGGAACCCTGCAACGAGCCATCTATCCAACTCTATTGCACTACCGAGGATTTCCTCTCTTCCCCATGCAATTAACCTACGACTCTCTTAGGTTCGCTCTTCTCTCTCTTTTGTTAGTTCATTGCATTGATAGTTCACTCATTTCACCTACAACTCTCTCAGTGTCAACCTAGATCTCCGAATGCTAGGATTGCTCTCCTAGCTTTTCGTTTTTGTTTCGCTTTTTAAGTTTTAATTTTTGTTTCTCTCTTCGCTCGAGCACGTCTCGCTCAATTGGACGCTTGTCTTACATTATAGACTTATCTATCTACCAATACCTCAAGCAACACTTGGAAAGGATAGTAGTCACTTGAGGTGGTTTAGTTGGGAAGTTGGACTCGTAGGATTTTCTTCTTCTCTCAACTTGTTTTATATCTTTCTTTTCTTTATCTCTCATCACTCTCACACCCTTCACCCACTTGACTCCTGTGTGTTGAATGACACTCTGGTCTCTGTCTATGACTTTGCAAGAGAGATCAATCCCTACCGCCTACACCTTCCCTCGACCTCAGTCATTCAACCTGCTGGTACTCTGACCTTGCTCTCAACGCTTGAAGTTGGCAGTTCCTGCAGTAGAAGTCTCAAAAATGAGAAACAAAGGATTCTCTGTGGTAAGAGAGTTGAAAAGAAATCTAGAAAGATGCTTCCCGACATCAGACTCTCAACTCTACAAAAGGGTTGCTACTCAATTTACAAACAAGATCTAAGATTTCCTTCTTGCCTCCCACCCAAGAATTCTATCGAGATGGGAATTTCTCAATGGAGACTTGTTAAGAATCTCACTTAATTGTTTCTCTCGACTCTCTCCTCATCACGTGACCTACATCTTTCGACGTCATTTCCTCTCCTCAACCTCTCTCTGATTCCAGACCTCGACTGTGCGACACGTCTGTATGTACAATGGTCTCACTAATCAGTCCACGGCTGTCAACGATGACGAGCAGGCTCGACGTGTCTGCTCTACGCGACTCGATTCCTCAAAACGATGAAAACCCAAATCTTGTGTAGTTCTCTCTTTCTCTTCTCTTCTTCTTTCTTGTGTCAATATCCAGTTAGCTCCATCAAGTAGTACTTGTGAGATCTCTGAAAGCTCTACTGAGAGATTTAGCTTTCCCTTTCGTTCCGACCCTCGCCTTCAGCTTCGACCTTCAGCCTCCTCGCATCCTTTGACTTCTCGTTCCCTCGTCGTTGACACCCACCCAGGTTCCTTTCCTCGCTTCGCTCGTCTATCCCTCGCTTCAAAGTCTGCTCGTAACAAGACTCGAGTTTGCCCTGCTACAATTGCTTGTTTGCAGACTTCCCCCATCTGATGCCTCTTGCTGTCGCTTCTCGACTTGCAAGTCCGTATTCAAGCCATCTATTTGTCAATACAATTGCCTCTCTCGCTCAGATCCTGATAAGGCCCGGCAAAAATCTCATTCTCTCAGTTGGTCTCAATTTTCTATCTTTCATTCCTCTTGATTCTCTGTGATTCCTGTCTTATGTTGTGATTGCACAAACTTCAAGGTCAATTCCTATTACCACCAAGATTGACGGAGGAAGTAGACATGCGAAAAGAAATATGATGAATGTGCAAGTTTCAAGTACCAGACCAAAAGTTGACAGCACAAGACATTAGCCATGCAAACAATAGACACATAGACTGTGAGAAAGCAATAGCAGAGAGAGAGAGGAAAAAGAGGGTATATGGAAAACCTGGTAAGAAACGAAAAAACAATGCTGACAGAAAACATGAAAGAGAGTGCCATAAAGGTGTGGAAAGTCCAGAGAAGGTGCGTTTGCTGAGAGGAGCGAGAGTAAGTGTCTGCGAGAGGTGAGGGATCTAGCGAGATGTTGATGAGGAAAGGCCAAGATGATGAAGAAAAGTTTGTTGTTGGTGCAGAAAATACGAGATTGTTTAACCTGAACCCATCCCCCAACTACTCAGAGTCTACAATACAAGCAACGCGAGAGAATGGTCAGCCTCAAGCGGCGAACAAAGAGGTAAAGGAGGAAATGGGAAATATTGCTTACTCGAACGCAAGTCTCACGGAGGTGTTGAGCTTTCTCCGAGTCCCACATTGCCACGGAGAGGAACTCTCGACCGTAATGCATGCACGCTTCTTGATGAAACTTGCCATACAACCTTGAAGAAATAGAATTCTGTTTCGAAAACGAACACGAGTCAATTCTCTTTTCGTACGAGGTACAAAAGGTGCAGACTCACTCTGAGCTTGTCAGCAGGATCCTCCTTTTCCCCCTCGGGACGCTTCTCGAGCGGTTCTAGCGTGTAGACCCACTCGTCGGGCAAGACCCATAATTCTGCTCCTGTGAGATACATTTGATAAACGCACGCGGCCTTGACGTCGTCAAATCGCTCGGTACACCAAGGTTGACCTTTCTTGCTGACGACGACGTTGGGAGAGTAGTGCAAGTCGTAATCGACGACTTTGTAAACTTCTTTGCCTCCTCCTGTACCTCCATCGAGTCCGAGACCTTGACCTCCCCCTAGAGTCGGCTCCTCTGCTAGTCGAGGATCGGCAGAGCTCTTGCGCCAGAGATACCAGTTTGTAGGTCCGTGGTTGATGTCCCATCGACGATCGTAGAGTGCGAGAGTTGCCGAAGTCGGTGTGTCGGGCGAGGGAACTCTGGTGTTGACGAGTTGGACGAGCTGCTGCTTCCGGGTCGGCCATTCTTCGGGTTGGAGAGGTAGAGTTTCTATCAGACTTTTGAGGTACTCTTTCGAAATAATTTCGAATTCTTGCGCACCCACACCCGAGAAAGGATCGAGAGAAGCTGCATCGTCGGCCATCGTCTTTGAGCGAATCTGAGCGAGAGAAGGTACCGGATTGGAAGAGGGGTCGGCCGTTGGGTCTCGAATGAAGCCGAACGAAGGAACGACTACTGCATCTCCTCTGTCGAGGACGAGTTTCCGGATACTCGGAACCGTGAGTTTACGTCTCAATCCTCCACTCGGTGTCAGTCTCGCGTCGCCAGCGAGGAAGACTACGTCGGTCCGAGCAAAGAATCGAGCGAGGTTGAGTTGATAGTTAAGTGCTGAAGGGTTTTTGATCATCCGTTCGCGAGTCTTGTTCAGAGTTCGCTCCGATACGGAAGCGGGGGTGCCAATGATGTGGAAGTCCACGAACGTCTTGACGAGCGTATCCGAGTCGCGAAGAGCTTCAATCTCCGCGAGGAGAGATGAACGGGCCGAAGTGTCGAGTCGAGAGTGAGCGCTCTCAAAGATGAGAGAGACCGGGCCGCGCCAAGTGCGAAGGAAGGAAGGAAGAGCCGACAGCCAGGCAGGGTTCGAGTAGAGGCAAGCTGTAACGTCGTCCGAAGAAGGTTTCGAGGTCGCATGGAAAGCGAAGCTTTGGGCGAAAGAAACGCGTCAGCTAAGAATGAGAATCGTACAGGACAGAACTACTCACGGTTCAATCTCATCGTGGAGATCCCAGTGAATTTTTTCGTGCATTTTGGAGAAGCGATAAGTGTGGGTGAAAGGAGTGAGAGGATTTTGCTGCGCATCGTGAGCGGCAGCTTCCGTAACAGGTTCTGTTCGCATCGAAGATCAGCGTTTGATTCAACGAGGAGAACGAGACAGAAAGAATCTCACGATCTGGATGGCCAATCCTTCGAATTGTTCCCCAATCCTCCCCGTTCAACTCTGAATCATCACCTTCGGCATTTGAACCTTTGTAATGAGCCCAGCTCAAGTCGATCCCAGCTTTGGCGCCTAATCCGTCGGCGTACTGCCTCATAAGCTCCCATCCTTCTTGTCCTCCGTGAGATTCCAATTTCGCCCTCAAAGCATTGGAAGATTGCGGCGACAACAAGCGAGAGGAGACGTTGATTGTAAAGAAGAGGAAGGAGAAGACGAGGTAGGCTATCGTGAAGAGTCGAACAACGAGAGGGTAGCGCTTCGTGGCTGGAGATCCTGAGGTCGTCGGTTTTGAAGGAGAAGAAGTTCCGTTCAAATTCGGCGAGTAAGGTTGACGCGTTGACAGAGTTGCGCTTGTACCGGTGAGAGGTGCGAGGAAGATGGCGAGGATGGCATTCGGAATTGCGAGGATCTTTGAACCGATTCCAACTTCTTCCCCTCGAGATTTAGCTCCTTGCCGAACGTCCTCGTCTGAGTTTCCCTTCTCAGTTGGAATCCCCCAATCGTAAGTTCTCCAGCTCCTAGCGGCGCCGTTCGAGGATACAGGGGAGAAAGCCGTGATGTCGCTGTTCGGAGTCGCGTAACCGCTGATAGAGGAAGTCGCTGGTGGACAAGCCGAGGTGAGAGATTGCTGTCGACTGTGAATGTCGGATCCGTTTGAACGACTTCGATCCATCGGCTGCGATGACATGATTGTGTTGTAACTCGGAGGTCGCGACATCGGAAAGGAGTTTAGTGTAGCTGATGCTCTCGAAGGAGCAGGAGAGGTACTCGAGGGGAGGTTGTAAGCTTGATGAGGAGAGTAAGGACGGGGTAGTGGAACTGGCGAAGGGAGAGGAGAAGTGGACGCGAAGGAAGGGGAGGGACTTCCTGTGAAAATTGGAAGAGGGGACGAAGTCGATCCCGTTGAAGTCGTCACTGTACTGAGTTGCGGTAACCTGTTGGACGAGTTCCTCCTCGTACTGAAAGAAGTGCCTCGAGTAGAATCGTCGCTGTTCGCAGCGGATTCTCCTCCTCTGCGGTCTCCTACTGCGCTCGCTCCATTCGGCCTTCCTTCCGATGGACTACTCGATGCTGATCCTACTCCTACCCCTGCCGATGCTGTAGCTTCATCTAACATCAAACCCAATCCAACGTCTGAAAGGCTAGCTCCCGGTCCTTCGCGTTCTCGAGGGGAAAGTGATGGAGAACTTTGCGATCCGGTCGATAGGGGGAGTTGCTTCGTCGAAAGCGATAGCTTGCGTGATCTCAGCCCTCTTTCTGCTCCTGCACGAGCCGGTTGTGTGTCGTTCGAAGTTGAAACCATTGATCAATCCCGTCCGTTCTTTGGGAACTCGGCTTCAATTATAGGGCAGTTGATGTTGTTCTCTGGTTAGACTCTGATTGAATTGGAGGGAGGATGACGTGAAGAGAGAGAGAGAGAGAGAGAGATGGTGATCTGGAGAAAGGGAGAGATGAGAAAGAGAGAGGAAGGAGAACACGCGTCTAATAAAGACTGATAGATGGCGCTAAGTCGACTTGTCTTGCTAGTTGATCTAGATGACGCGAGAAAGGAGGTTCGTAGAGAAGAACGATAGAACTTGCCAGAGAACAAAAGGCTGCCTAGCACCGCGTTGAAATTCACCTCTCTTTCCTTTTTCGCTGGTGAGTCGCTCGCGTACTGCAGACTGAAGCAATCACGGCGCGCAAGACACTGGAAAAAGGAGAAAGACGGCTGGTTGAGAATAAGAGAATCACACGATAAAATAACTACTGAAGAAGAGATAGAGAGACCATGAGCGGAGAGAGATACGAGATACAGTCATTCAGAGGAGAGTAGCAAGATGAGACACCAAGGTATGAGTGATAAAGCAGGAGAGAGAGATAGAGAGAGACCGAAAGAACACTGAAGATAAAAAAAATAAGATGGAAGGCGATCAGAAAAGACCAAGATCTTCGATAGCAGCCTTGAGGATACTCTCTTCGACAGCAGCGAATACGACCTTGAGTTGTTCCGTATCACTGAGAGACGAGAAAGTTCGTGATCAGCGCCAAAACTTCGAACGAGAGCCGAGAAATACAGAGAGTGAAAACGCACGTCGCACAGGTGAAGTGAACGATCAAGGGTCGTGCAGCTTCATTTCTATACAGAGGTCTAAACTTGCTCTCCATGTAGGCACAACCTGTAGGGTAATCTGAAGGTCCCTCGTAATCAGAGTAGTATTCGTAGATTGGCGAGGTGATGAGTTTTGCTGCGAATCACAACAGCTCGTCAGCAGTCGAACCAAACGAGGAGAGAGAGCATAAGAGAGGGGACAGACCTTTGAAAAGATCAGTTTTGTTCATGAACAAAATTACGCTTGATTGGGCGAACCACCGGCTGTTCGAAATACTTTCAAAGAGTCCAGCTGCTTCGTTCATTCGGTTGATATCCGAATCTTCGTAGAGGGTTTGGTCGTACTCGGAGATAGCGACTAGGAAGATTAGACAGTTTACGTTCTCGAAACAGTGGATCCTGCAACGGCAGCGGACCATTTAGCCTTTTTTCAAGCATACCTGACCTCGAGAAGCGAGAACAAGGGGTAGAAACGTACCACTTCTTTCGCTCACTGCGTTGTCCTCCGACATCAAATACCACGTAGTTGAGCTGTCCGACTTGGAATCGCTCCTCAGTCAAACCAGTAGTCTTCACTCGGGATCGAAGGATGTCTTGATCGGTAGGCACATAATCTTGAGATCCTATCCGTTCAGCAGCGTCAAAGTAGCTAAAACATCGAATTGTGCATGAGTTTTGTTGCGCATTTGAGAGAAGAGAGAGGCAGCAACCAAAAACTCACTAGCTCGCAGAATCGTTCAATTGGAACTCTCTGCTCTTGCTGACGCATGCCTTCGTGGTAGGTTCAGCCCATAGGGATACGAGAGCTTTCGTCACCATTGGGTCGAGCATAGGAGGGCAAGGGTCGTGAGCCGAAACCCGAATCGACATGATGTAGGCAGCTTTATCTCGAAGGGAGGGCGGGAGAGGCATGTTGAGATCATGAAGAGCTTCGATAACGACTTGCATAGATTGAATCTACACATCGAATCCTTGTCAGCTATTCCGTCGAGATGAAAGTGGGGGAAAAGGAAAGGTTGGTTGACGTGAGAAAACTGACCAAGTTTGCATAAACGATTTCTCGGTAACCGTCTCGTTCTTCATCTGTGTAACCTCCGACATGGTGCAACCTCATCTGTTTGAGAATGGTAGACTTGCCAGATTCTCCGGTACTAGAGGTTTTCCGACGAGCGAAGGTAAGCAAGTCGAGCATTTGTGAGAAGGGGACAGTAGAACTCACCCAAGAAGAAGCAGCTTGACATCTCGCCTGCAGATACGAAGCAGAACAAGCTTGGGTCAGTGTCACGGTTTCTGGAGCCCAAAAAACCAGCCCCCATTCGAAGGACGTTCGCCGAGCGTGACTGCTCTGCCTAGTGTTCCGAAGACATCTTGTCTGTTGTGGAAGGCAGCTATAGCGACTACCTCACTGGTTTCGAGCTCCTCCGAGACAAAGTGTGATGAGATGCACTCACCTTTCAATCTGCTTCTCCTCCTCCTTCTTCCTTTCCTGCACTGCCGTCTGGTATTCTGCTTCTCTTTGTACGTCCTTGGATGCCCCACAACCCATTGCGAGAAGAAAGAAAGAGAAGGGGAGGAGGTGGGAAAGAGTAGAGGAAAGGGAGGGAACGAGCTAAGGCGAGCTTTTTAAGCGTTATTGATAGCGAACCGAGAAGACGGGAGCTGCCGAATCAAGCGGAAAGTGGGAGAAGAGAGTAATGAGGAAGTAGAAAAGCAGTTTCTCAACGTTTCGAAATTAATGTAATGCTGTGAAACACCCCTTCCGTCAATTTATGCTCGAGCGTTCTAGTATATCTACGCCCACCTCGTATCGACGGAAGGCGAATTATTCGTCAAAGAGAAAAGAAAAGAAAAAAAAGAAAAAAACAGAGAGAGAACTCTTTCCCTCTCACTCGCTCAGGTCTGAACATGTCAAAAGTTGCGATAATTAAGTATACAACAAATTCTACATTCCCATCATTCCCATATTTCCTGCATATGCCATCGGTCTTACGTTGGGATGAGGCACTTCAGAGAAAGTTTTGTATTCGATTTCTCCAGTCTCGTCGATTCTGGCGAAAGCTCCAAGATTTCCAACTTGATCGACGTAATTGGGAGCAGAGAACACTGTGATGAGAAGTCCTCCATGCTCGACTGAGTAACCTCCTTGACGAACCTCATGGGATCGAATGACCGCGGTAACCTCGTTACTCTCCGTCCATTTTCGAGTGATGCTGTAACACAAATCGATAGCAGGTGAGTCAGTAAGCTGTACCGTTTCCCACCTCCGGAATTGCTTGCTAGACAGAAGCGGATGATGGGCGAAGACTTACTCGGGTCCAAATCCTAAGCCTACTCCTCGCTTCGAAGGGCCGCGTCCTGGAGCGTCCTGCGGGTCACACCACAGCATCTCGCACATTAAACCATCCGTACCAGGTTGCCCGAGAGTTTTGCGTGGAATCTTTCGAATGTCGTCAAGAGTTACGGAATCTTTGGAAAATAGACCACCTAGATCGATTCAGATCCTGATGTCAGCGATCGGAAGACCGGAGGAGTTCGGTCAGTTGGAGAGGACGCACCGTGTACGACGAAGAATCGTTTTTTGCCCAAATGAAGAGTTGGGTTTGGTGGATTAGGCGAAGCGTCCGTTCTCGGTGCCGCGCTTGCCGACACGAGAGTGGCTAGAGGGACTGTATATTCATTTGATTCGAGACGTCAGTTGTAGAACAATCGACGAAGCTTGAAAGAGAAGTCAGGGTCAATTTACGAGCGACGAAGACCTCCTCGCACAATTTATAGGTGAGTTCGCTGTACTTCTTCTTCATCTCGCCCTCGAAACCATATCTGGTGAAAGAGCTCGTCAGCTTCGATTTGGGGGATGATGCGGACAAGAAGAAAACACTTACACTTTGTTCATATCAGCTGTTTCGGAAAGAAACGAAAGGAAAGCGAGGTCAGGAGCTCGAACGGACTAAATTTGGAAGGCAAAACGGTACTCACATGTCTCGTGATTACCTCGATTCAAAAAGACCTTGGTTGGATACAGCCCTGTGCAGTCATAAACGCGTGAGTTCAACTACTCCGACAGAAGTAGCAGAGCAAGCAGAACTCACATTTGTAAGCGAACAGGACAAGCAAAATTTCGGTACTCCAGGATCCTCGATCAACAAAATCACCGTTGAACAAGAGTGTATGAGTTGGAGAAGGTTTGCCGGTAAGCGAGAGCAAGTTCAAGAAATCATAGAATTGACCATGAGTGTCTCCGATACTGCGAGAGACACATCAGACAACGTCAGCTTGCTTCCATTCTGTTCCCGTGCAAGAGGGTGAAACTCACACGTCGATTGTTTGATCTGCAGGGATTTCGACTTCGACCATGCTCTCCTCTTCTTTCAAAACTTCGTAAGCGCCGAGGATAATCTTGTACAGCAAGCCGGAAGGCATCAGCTGCATCCGAATGACTCTCGAGAAGCGTGAGGTGGTCACTTACAAGCCAGGCGATCCTTCGAGGTAGTACGTTTCCCTCCTTGAACCAATCTAGCAGAGCCTCAACGAATTCCGGAGTCGGGCCATCTTCGGGCAGCTGCGGCCCGGCATAGCCAGATTCGATAGGAGATCCACCTTGGTCGAGCTGCTCTCGGATCTGCTCAGATAGCAAAGCGTGAGTCAGTTTCTATCCGATCGATCAGGGTAGAACTAGCTCTCACTTTGATACTTGTCAGTTTTTCATCAGCTGATTTAATCGCAGCCTCGAATGCCAACCGCCGAATCAGTTTTTGGGTCGCATCGAGTTGTGACTTCGCGGTAGCGTTGTTGGGATCCAGTTGTACCACCTGACGGAGATGAATTAGCGACAGACCGAAAAGAAGCGGCAATCAATCTCAGCTTACCTTCTTGAGATCGACAAGGGCAGCTTTCGGTTTTAGGATAGCAAGATTCGCGATCGCTCGACGAAAGTATGCCTGAAGAGGGACGAGAGTGAGTTTGAGAGACGATGAATGAGAGATGCGAGAAAGCAGGACAAACTTTGACAGCGCGCTCGTCGAGCTCGATAGCACGGGCTATAGAGCAGTACCGAGTCTAATAAGCTCTTGGCTCTCTGCAGACGGGATAGCGAAGGGAGGACTCACTGGCATCAGCGATAGCCACTCCGTGCTCCTCCAGCTTTAATCTGACGGCGGCGCCTATTTGAATCGCTTTACGAATGAGCGAGCGTGTCTACAAAGACGCGTAAGAAGACAATGACTTACGATTCGACCACACTATCGGATCGAAAGGATTCTTGTTGAGCGATGCAGTGTACAAATCTAAACTTTCTCGATATCTGGACTGTGAGAATAGCGCGTTCGCCTGCGATTTGATAGCCAATGCCGCCTGTTCATGTCAAGAGATGGTCAGCGTTCATTCATCCCAAGATCGATTACTTGGCATTCTGCGAGAAGTCTATGAAATTTTGAAGAAAAGTTCGACGATTCGCTTCGTTCCGACAGCATTCTAGTCCTTACTCCCCAGTTCCCTGATCAAAAGAGAGCTTTTGACTCCTAGTCCAGCATCGCCAGTCCAACACTGGAGCTTCCTATGGACCGGCAAGAGAGGGAAAAGAAGGGAGAGGGGCGCCGTACCTTCTTCTCTTCTTCTCCGACCTCTGCTGCGTTGGCAGCGCGTACGCCTCCTTCTCCACCGTTGACAGAAGTACCGTCGATAGAAGGTTCCGGTGCTTCTCCGTTGAGGGGAGCTCGATAGTCTTCCGAGTTGCCAGAGTCTATAGGGACAGTAGCGGGATTCGCGTCGTCGACCTGGAATGACATGCTCTATGCACAAGGTCCGGTTGAATTCGTCGGTTTGTCGATAGAGAGTGGGGAGAGAAAAGAGAGAACCGATCAAGAATTGGAAAGCTCTCTTTGATTTGTTTTCCTCTCACACAACCTAAATTTCGACCTCTTACAGCATACCATGTCTGTACCTAGATATCGCTCAGCACTATCGGCGAAGCTACCACCCGCGAAACTCCCTCTCTTTAGATCAGTCGTTTCTCATCCTCCTTCACCTTTCGCTGTCGAGACGAGCAATCAAGCAAAGGAACAGGCTAGTAAAGGCAAGGGTAAAGGTAAATCAAAGGTAAGCCACGTTATTTCACTCATTCTGTTTCTCTCTCAAGGAATTTCGTCCAACGATCCCTTGCCTACGATCTGGAATGATCCTCGCTCGAGTTGCACCAGCAAGCTGATCGTAATCTATTTCTGTCGTGCAGGTAACCCCTTCTCAACCGCTAGTGGGAGCCCATTCAATCTTCTATTCGACTTCTCCTCGACCTCTCATCCCTTTGACAACTTCTCCCGTCAATCACAAACTGTGGAACCCTCCTGCGCCCGACTCGACACAGAGCAGATCAGTCGAGAAGGATGAATCGGGACGGCTGGCGAAGTTCTCTTCTCGATTCGGAGGAGCTGTGAACGAAGAAAGTCAAGGAGGAGGAGCGAAATCGAGCAAGAAAGCAGAGGAAGCATTGTTCGGAGTAGAAGGAGATTTGAGCTGGCTCGAGGGCACTACTCTGCAATCACCGGGAGGAGCGCCAGGAAAGAGGGATATCGTGGGACCTCAGAAGAAGGAGAAGAAAGGAAAGAAGTAGAAAGCAGGTTCGTTCTTTGCATTCTTACTGAATCTTCGAGCGGTCTGGGAAGCACCAAGCTCATGCGCCCTTTGAACCGTAGCAGTACATGGACAATTGTAGAGCGATTCGACTTTGTCTTGTGGAACGCGATTTTTGGCGAGAATTCCCTATTTCACTCTCGCTGTTCAACAAGGCACCGCGTCGAAGAGTAAAATGGTAGTAACAACAACGAACTACTGATGTACGAACGTGACAGAAGAGTTGCCTGAAAGCTTTTACGATTGGTGTCTCCGAGATTTGGAAGAATTCTCGATCAGCTGGAGAGCTTCTTGAACTGTTGACAGTATCGAGTCAGCTGACAAGGTCCTCGCACAGACAAAGACGAAATGAAAGGGAACTTGCCAACTTCACCACCGTGTCGGAAGATTCTGAGCGGGATATGCTTTGGCAGTAATTTTTCACACTCAGCGACTTTACGATAGAACCCTTCGATTATCGCTTGTTCGGGAGTGAGTTTTGCACTAGGTCCCGGACCTATCGTCGATGAACGGATCGGATTGTTGGGAGAGAGTGGGTCGGCGTCGAGATCAGAGAGGAGAATTGGATCCGTGTCATCTCGAGCTGAGATAGGCTGTTTCGGTGTCGAAATGCCTTCGAGGGTCGTCGTGTCTGATGAAGAGTGTGAACGATTCGCGAGTGTAGGTCGAGGAGGAATCGCAGGGGGTTGTTTGGAAGTGGAAGGAGTAGAACTTGTCGAGTTTACAGTCTGCCACTCTGAATCTCGAGCGCGTTCCTCCTCAACGAGACCCGCTAGATCACTAGCTGACCCGGCATGATTCCATTCGACGGCAGGAGGGGGAAACGAGGAGCGCTGGGGAGTACTGATCGCTGCCAAAACCGACGGTGAAGTCGAAGAAGGAGGAGAAGGAGATGGAGTGGTCACGTCACGAATGAATATCCCGAGGACGTTTTGAGGGTAGTGAGCGGCGAGAGAGGTATAGAGTTGCATGTCTTGTTCACCCGAGTCGCCAACGAGGAGGAACTTTGAAGTCGGGAATTCCTTGAAGAAAACTTCGACGTTCGCCCTTTTGCGTTGTCCAGGTTCTTCCCAAAGTTTCGCGATAGCACTCCCAGCTCCTCCATACTCCTTCAAGGTGCATGACCCCGCAGGGAAACCAGCAAACTGAAGGAACCTCGCAATGACTGGATAAAGTTCCCAAGGAGAATTCGAAACGTAGTGGAAATGAATCCCTCTCGCATGCATTTGCTTGTACCTTTTCGCGATTCAGTGATAAGTGTAGTCAGTATTCTGTGGTCACACAGGGTCGAGATCGAAATTTCTCCTTTGCTCACCAGCTTGCCATTCCGGGTACTCGAATCTCCTGCGGTTCCCTGACGAAAACGTTTCTGAAAATAGTCTTCGTCCCTTTTAGCACTTCGGTCCATTTGATCGTGTCGTCGACATCACTGATGACTCTGACTCCTCCTCCCGACCCTCCTCCTCCTTCAATAGCGACGGGCAGCTCAACTTCGTCTTCCGCTGTCGTCCTCAACAACCCAGTTCCACCTATCGCCCGTCCTCCGAGAGCAGCCCCATCCATACTCGGGGTCACTTCAGGTTCAAGAAGCTCTGCAGTCACTCGAACTCGCATTCCATCTAGACCCTGTGCACCGGCTGAAGATTCGAGGAAAGTTTTCAGCGATTTGTTGCTGATTTGAATTGAAGTTCTGAATCCGGCGCCGGGAGCTACGGTCGAGATGACTTTGGTTCCCAATACTCCATCAAACAGCCTTCCTTCTCCGAGAGCGGGAGTAACGCTGAGTCGAACCTTGCGGTTTGGGAGTTTCGCACCGAAGAAAGGCAAGATTCGATTGGAGAGGTTCAGGTGGAGACGAGGCAGGTCCTCCTCCTTGAACGTGAAAGGAGAGGGCCAAGACTCGGGGAGAGGAGTACGACTTTGACGACGAGTTGGCGAATTCGCACGAGAAGAAGCTCGTGAGGAGGCTCGTGACGAAGCAGTGGAAGATGTCGTAGGTTTCCGAGAATGTGATTTGCTGAAGAAGCCACCGGATTTTGAGGACGGCGACTGAAGGGGAGGAGAGGTAGTTCCCGGGGAAGGAGGGAGGGAGGGAGAACGGAGGGACGAGGAGATCGAACCTCCCGCGCGTCGTGAAGGGATGTCGATCCGAACGTGTGGCCTCCGAGCGAGTCTAGCGGGAGTAGGAAGGATTTTCTCATCTTCGGGTGATTGCGAGAGAGTCGGTGAAGGAGGTGGAAATGCTCTTGATCGATTCAAGTCGAGGCTGTTGGATGCCGAGTTGGTCGGAGAGTTGAGCCGTTCCGTGATCGACATCTCTTCAGGTTCCGTCGTCGTCGGAGAACCAGGTTCGACGATAGCTTCAGTCAGTTCTGCCTGTTGAGCTACTCCTTCTCTTCCTCCTACCTCCAGCAGCTGTTCGAAGACGTTCGGATCCTTCAGCGCGGTCTCCTGTAAATCTAAGGTGAGACTATCTACGCTCGGTGAGGGTTCCAAATCGACACTTGAAGCTAAATGGGCGGGAATTTTTGGGAGAGAGGCGAAAGATTTGGCGATAGAGTAGAAGACGCGCTGAGATCTCGATGCTTGAGACAGAGGACGAGATCGATAGGCGTAACCGTGTACCATAATGTCGAGAGTCTAAAAGGTGGAGAGTTTTACGCGTTAGTCGATTCAAACCTTACAGCATCTGAATCGAGATTTGTCGAGTTCTTACAAGCGCAGGCTCTAAAGAAGGATCTTGTGCAGGTTGTAGAGTTGCCCACTGTACAGTGCGAAACTTTGTTAATTCGGTGCAACGAAAGAGAGTTGTAACGTGAGAGAAAAGGAGAATTGAATTAACTCACGCCAGGAAACAAGACGATCTTTTCTTCCTCAAAATCCTGAGGACGAAGAGTTGCAGAACTTGACGATCCTGACATGCTCGCAGATGATGAACTTCCTGCGCTCGAAAAGTAACTCCCAATCCCACTCCACTTCGAGGCACTCGGGCTCGGAAGTCCTCTCTCCCCTCCAAACATTCCATAGTCTCCTTCGATTTGACTCTGTTTTCCCTTCTGTACCTTCTTCGGGGTCGTGATTACTCCAGGTTCATCTTTCCACGTTCCACTTGAAACCGAGTAGTTTCTGATCGAACTCGCTGCTGATTGAAGTTTTGGGGCAGCGTAGCCTTTTGTCGTATGCGCGATTGAAGAAACTTTGGCGAGTGCCTTTCGTGATGTTGTCATCGCGATGGGAGCTGCAGCTGGCCTGTTGAGGCGAACAGGAGGAGGTCGAGGAAGCCAATCCGGATCTTTCCTTTCCGTAGGCATACGCGCAATCAATCTCCTTGATCGTTGAATCTTGGGAGCGAGACTATCGTGAGGTGCGAAGAGAGAGAGAGAACGAGTTGACAGACGACGTCAAGCTTCAAGCTTCAAGTTTCGGCTTCGCTTTCCCTTTCCCTCTCTCTTCTCTCTCTCCCTCCCTCTCTTTCTTCTCTTCCCTTTTTCTCTCTCTCTCTTCTTTCTTTCCGGTCCGAAAGGCGGCAAGCGGCGGGTATCGAGGGGACTCGAAATTCAAAAACCCCCCTTTTCTTTCTTAATTCCTCTCTCTTCTCCCTCTCTCTTTCTTGCTCTGTTCTCCGCTGTTCACAATCTCCTACAATCGATAATCGACAGCTTCCCATCCCTCCGACGATCGAAAACCCCCTCATCGTGCCGATTCAAGTCACGTGCAATCAGAGTTATGGGTCGAGAAAACGCTGGTGCGAGTAACGCGCTCGCCACGCTCGGAGCCGTGTGTTGGGGTCTACAACTGGTCCCTCAGATTGTAAGTTACGCAACCTTCTGCTTCTCCTTCGAATGAGAACGAAAAATTCCCCTTTCGCAAACTGATCCCTTTTCGCATTCCCATGCGATTCTAGTACAAATCATGGAAACGGAAAGATACTCAAGGATTGAGTACCCTGATGCTCGCAGTGTGGTTCGTTTCAGGCGTTTTCCTCGGATCTTACTGGTGAGTGTCAGTCGAGCAGTTTTGTCGAAAACTTCGTTTTTGTCATTTTCCTATCACCCGAGCTTACAGCTGACAGCTTTCTGCATTATTCATTGCTTCCTGATGTCGCTATCCTCCAGTATAACTTCAGACCTGTCGATTCCACTCATAATACAACCACAAGCGTTCTGTTTCTTCTCGTCAATCGCTTGGAGTCAGTGCCTGCACTACCACTCGAATTGGTCAAGGAAAGCGTCTATTACAGTCGTATTTCTCTCGTGGGCAGTCGGAGGAGCAGTCGAAGCGGGTCTCGTATTTGGATGCAAAGTACGTAATCTTCTCCTCTCTACCGCTTTCTGCGAAGGAGCCCTGATTTCTCACGCGATCGGTTCTCAGGCACTCCAAGATAGAGGTAACGAAAAAATGAACCTCGCTCTCGGTATCATTGCGGCAGTCTTTGTTGCGGGTCAGTCTCGCAGATCTTACACATCCTTTTTTTCCCTTCTCCCTCACTCATCCGCGATTCCTCTCCTTCGCATGTAGGCGGTCTCTTACCTCAGTATTATGAAGTCTGGAAATACCAAGCCGTGATTGGTATCTCCCTGATCTTCCTCTTCATCGACTTGTGCGGAGGTGTGTTCTCAGCTCTGTCCCTCATCTTCAGCCCTCCTCCGTTCGACATTCTCGCAAGCATTTCGTACGGCTGCGTCGTCGTCCTCGAGATCGGAATCTTCCTCCTGGTACCGGTGCTCAACCCGAGGTATTACCGTCGTCAGAGGGAGAAGGCGGAGGAAGAAAAGACAGTCACTCAGGAGACAACGGGAAAGGAAGAGGGGCGAAACGAAACTATGGAAACCGTCGAAGCGGAAGGCCCCTTGGGGTGGATGGGAAAACCTTACGAGGGACTGATAGAAGAAGGAAGAACGACATCTCCCAGTACTTAACTCTTGCAATAGACCTCTAATCAGTTCTGTAATCTTTTCTCTCTTCAACTTCCCCTCATAACGCGCCTTTGATCGTCTCGAGAGCTTCTCTCGTGACCTTCTCGCTTACGGAGCCTTTGTCAACGGAAAGCGACTGAATGACAACTGCACCGCAGGAGCAGGAACAGATAACGTTTATCCTAAGTAGGTCCACTCAACATCCTTTCCCTTCAACACCTCGTTCTGGATCCCCAACGCGTTCGCCAGGTAAGGTGATACTGCGATCGCATTCTCCCCAGGACAGACCGTCTCCCCTTTACATGAACGACGAATCTCTGCTTCGACCGTTTTTCCATTCGAAGTAACCGAGATCTTCTTTCCACAACTCTTGCGGAGTGATCCATTCTTGTTGAGCTGATAGTTGACGGGTTCAGGGATCAGCCAATGACACAGACGACCGCGAAAGAGAAAGAGAGGAAAGAAAAGCTCACGAAGCTGTCAGAAATCGAAACCCAACTTTTTCCTTCTCCAGAGATTGTAGTGTTCGGGCAAGCGATTCCTTCTTGTACTGTCCATTTCGAACTATCGTACCATGGATTAGGACAAATGTCGAAAGGCCCGAAAATCCATCCTCCGTAGGTATGAATGCAAGGATACCTTTCTCCCTCTTGGAAAGTTCGGTTTCCCCAATTGAGTCCTTGATAGGCTGAACCAGAGTAGACGGTACCAGGTCGGATGAAAGCGCCTCGAGGGAGGAGAGAAGGAGGAAGTTCAGAGTCGGAAGTGAGTCGAGCTGGGAGTGCAGTTGCGAAGGAAGAGAAAGTTGCGAAGAAGGTGAGGAGAGAGGTGAGTGAGAGGAGCATCTTGTAGAGAGTGTGCGTATAGGTAGGATGGGAAAGAAAGAGAAAGAGAAAGAGAGGAGGACCAGTGAAGAGGAAATAGGCGAGTGAGCGAAAAAGAAAAAAAGAAGAAAAGTTTTTTCAAAGGGGGAAACAAAGGGAAGTTTGATGAAAAAGCTTCCGAAACTTGCGAAGAATGAAAGGTGAAAGGGAAGTATGAAAGCGTCACTCTCTCTCGGAGAAGGGTCAACAGCGGAACAGCTTCGGAAGCCGGAGAGGGATCACGAAGAAAAACAAAAAGCTCGAGAAAGCTCGCGAGAGAGGAAAAACATAGTGCATAATGGCATAGACGAAACAGATATGAAACGACAATATAAACCTAGACGAACAGAACTTCGAGAGACTGAAAGGCTAGCGTCGCTCGAGATCATCAGCAAAGTGAGTCGAGCGATTTGGACGACCTTGATCTGCTTCTTCTTCCTTCTCGCTCGAAAAGTAGGCGAGCGATTTCTCCGAGGTCGGAGTCGATAGGTAGGTAGTAGAGATATCTCGAGGTTCTGCATCAGTCACGACTGTTGAGCTAGAGTGGAGGGAAAAATGAGAAAGTTCGGACAATCAGTTTCGCGAACGTTCAATCTGATCGAGAAAGGAAGAGATACTCACTGAGTAACGACCTGAATCCCTTCTCCTATTGACCTCGTAGCTCCACCACGACGGTGACTGTTGTACTCAATCTGTTGAAGGTTGACGTCCTCGCGACCGAAACCGAGAGCTGTTCTGAGATCCTTCTTCCTCGGCTTCTTGAGTCCTCCTTCTCCTCCATTATTACCTCCGACTGTCGTCGTCCTCGTGGTCGAGCTGAGTTCCGTCAAACCGTGAGATTCTCCATGAGAAGATTGTGAATTTAACCTCCTTTCGAGTTCCATTCTTGCATTCAGCGAGACGATCAAAGAGCTGGCGTAGCAAGCGTTCAAAGTAGCGTTGCTGCAAATGTGCCAATTTCCTGCGCCGATCCAAAAGAGTAGGCCGGTGATAAGTCCCATCAAAGAAGTGATTCCATTCGTGGAGACGAGAAGTTCGATGAGCTTGTTGATGATGCTATGGTCGGGATCACTATATCAGTAAAGTATCGAATGCTCTATAAGGAAGGGGAAGAAGCTCACGAGTTCGTAGAATGTAGGCCGCCGGATTTACTTCTTGCGAGATAGTAGACCAGACAACCCGTAATGAGGCCATCTGCTGCTGTTGCACTATCATTGAAGTTATGTCAGCACCACAAGATAGCTTCCGAGTACGTGTGCTGAGCGACACACACAGAGAGCCATCTGGTAGGACAAAAATACGGAAACAAAAATGAGCACGGTGATCAGATTTCGATTTCGCGAACGAGATGAACTCACACAGAGATACCCCAGCTAAATTCGGCAAAATTTGCGAAATACTTTTTGGTGAAGACGGTGACAGCGGCTCCGAGAGCGCAACCCAAACTTGCGAGCGACAAAATCATGATCAAGATTGGGAGAACGAGGTTGCGCTTCGAAACGATCCAAACCCGATATGCGTAGAACGATCGACAAACTAGCGCAGTTGTACCCAGTAGTATTTGTATAGCCTGATAAGGAGGACTGAGAGGTCAGCGAAGGAAAAGACAAAACCGCTGATGAGCGTATTCGTTAATCGAAAGCTGAACTTACACCGAACGACCACGGACTGATAGCTAGATGTCTTAAGTCGCCGTAATGGGCTACGCACTATTGATGATATAGAGTCAGGCTCGAACTGATGACGAGCAAACACAATCTAGGAAATTCAGCTTACCCAGTCCCAAACCGTCCAGCTGTTGTCGAGACTCACAGTCGAGTTAGTCTCCACCCATCTGCATTGATGTAGAAACTGCAAGAGGGAACTCACACTGAGAGAGCTGTGTGAGTCCAGCCGAGAACGAGTAGAGCCGAAACGCAGTACTTGTAAAGTTTGCGATCGTTCGGAAAGTTTTGGTAATACCGGAAAGCTTGTGCAGAAACGACACCGTTGAGAAAGCAGGAGAGTACTATCGAGACAGACGAGGGTTCAATTTCGCTTTGAACGGAACAGTCTCGAAAGTCTGAACGTAGCTCCAGAGTTTAACGAAAATCGAGCTTACCACCCCCGATAAGGAACGGGCCGATGATACCGGCTACTCGGGGTGGAAGTTGAGGTCGAGGACGAAGAGGAAACTCATCACAAGTCGATAGGCGGAAGTTCGGGGAGGGGACGAGAAGGGAAGGAAGCGGAAAACAATCGATATGTCAGCCAACGCTCTTCGAATTGTTGTTGAAGAATTGCGCACCGACTGAGTGACTCATTATTCAAGTTTAGAAGAGAGTACCGGTCGGAAGGAGAGATGAAGAGGAAGAAGAAAGACGAAACGGTGGGGTCAAGCTGTTCAAGCGATTATTCTGAGGTGCAGTTCAACCGGTTACTAGAACGGGACCTACCGAGCGGTACCTGCTCAGAACATCGTAATTTCACCTCGCTACCGATTGGGGATGAAGGGTGAATCAGTAAAGCAAGAGAAAGGAAGAAAAGAAGGGGAAGGTGCTTGCATCGAATTCGATACAAAACATGATGAGCTCGAGACCTGTCCTTCGCGGATCTTCTATGAAAATTTGATTGGGATTAGTAGCCGAGAAGATGCTGCTCCAGGAACGGGACCTGTGCTCAAGGGAGAACTGAGAAAATGGAAACGAGTCGAGCCGAGTCGATCCTTGAAAGGGTGAAGGTGCGAGCTTTCCTTTGTCTCTCCGTTTGACGAGAGATTTCCCGGAGTCGTTACATAGGTGAGCTACGTGGAAAGAATCGAGGCTCGCGAGTGGAAGCTTGACGACCATTCTGGCCGAGCAAACGAACCGAGCCTTCTTTCAAGCTGATTGTAACTCCTCCCCTCAGAAGCGGAAGTTAGGCTCAAACTAAACGTGACATAGCTCAATGTGTTGTCAGTGTAACGAAACTTTGTCGAGTCGGTGAGCGTTTCTTAACTGATCCGCTCACGAGAAGCTCAACAATTTCTCCGATTTTTCAGACGTCCTCCTCACAAATCATAACCAGAGATACCGCGTGTATTTGTGTGATGCACGGAGAGAGGCAAAAATTGAGGTAGCAGTACGAAAGAGATCCTAATCTATCAATTTTCTTAACCGGGGAATCGTTGAGCTCGTTCTACCTCTGGCGAGAAGTGAGTTGATCGAATCGGAGAAAATGTTTGGCTTGTGTCCAGCTCTTTCTCATTGTAGTACGGTAGATCTTTCTCAGACGAATCGTTCGACCCTAGATAGGTGGTTGATTGGAGCTCGCCGTCAGTGATCACGGTTTGACTGCAAGGAAACAAGATGGCATCAAGGTGTGACTTGTCAGCGATAAGCTTTTCTGGAGGTGTTCCAGTAGTCAAATTTTGATGTAGACTCACTGAGTAGTCACTTGAATACCGTTAGTTCCCTCTTTCAACGACTTCGTGCCAGTCCGACGGGAAGAGTGGACAACGTCGAGATTACAGTCCTCCGCGCCGAATCCGAGAGCAGTTCTGACTTCGCCTTGAGACTTTACGCCATTTCCGTTCCGAGTCGAGGTTTCTCCGACAGGAGAGAGATCGTGAAGACCGAGAGTTTCGTGCCGACTCGTAGATTGGATCAGCCTCCTTTCGAGATCTACCCGTGCGTTGAGAGACACGAGTAGAGAGTTGACGTAGAGTTTCGGTAGACAGAGATTGAAGATAACATGATAAGCCTCGGGTCTCAATCCAAAAACGATGGCATCTACGAGCGCAACGATCGAAGTCGCTCCGTTTGTACTAATGACTAGCTCGAGGAGCTTGTCGAGGATAGAGTTCGTATTGGCCATTCCAGTTTTGCTGTTCTTCAGGTGGAAGACGAGGGTCGCGGTAACTGATGATGTCGGCGAGAGCGGCTCTGTTTCTCCGAGACGAGAGGAGTCAACTTTGTTTGTGATATGCGATACAGATCTGGTCTCTAAGGTCACTAACAGGGCAAGCCAGCTGGAAGACCGAGAAGGTGAGGAGTCAGTATTCATTCTTTAGCCGCAAGATCGCAAATCAGGGACTCACATTGCGATGCCGTAGGTATAAGACTGAAACTTCGAAAACTCCTTCAATGTGAAAACGGTAACACTGGCTCCAATGGCGAATCCGAAAGACACGAGCGAGAGAAGAACAATTGCGAGAGGAATCCAAATCTTTCGCTTGCCGACGACGTAGACTCGGTAAGCGTAGAAAGATTGACGGATGAACGATACCAATCCGACCATTGCTGGATCAATCTAGAGCGAGATCAAGGGATAGGTCGAGCAGGGTGATTACGAAAACGAGAGGAGGAAGGAGAAAGGGAGCGAAGGAAACGACTGGTGAGCGTAGAATTCCCGGCATAGATACGAAATGAAAGGGTGATGCCTCACTCCGAAGGACCACGGGCTGACAAGTAGGTGTTCGACATTTCCGTAGTTGGCGACACACTATGAACAGAAGAAGGAGTGGCTTGTGAGTTCACGAAGTTCTTGGTTGAGGATTGCCGCAGATCGACTTACCCAGTCCCAAATAGTATAGCTAGCCAACATTGAAGATGTTCAGCCTGATTCGTAGCTTGTATAACCGAAAAGAGGGCACGGTCGACGAGCGAGAGGAAGAAAGACTCACATTGAAACCGCTGTGTGTGTCAAATCTAGAATCCAGAGTCCTCCGACCAGATATTTATACAGCTTACGATCGATTGGGAAGTTCTGATAGTACTGGAACGATTGAGAGGAAGTGAGACCGGAGAGGAAGCAGGCGAAAACAGTTCCGAGGAGGAAAGCTCCGATCGATCCGTCTGCGATCAATGAGATAAACGTCAGCGTTTCAAAGCTACATCAACGAGGATGGAGCCGTGACTCACCAAATGCACCCATGTCGTCTCGCTGTTGCGGAAACGAGGAACGAAGACGAAACTCTTTAATCGTTTCAGAAACTAACAGAGTCGGAGTCGAACCCGCTCGAAGCGAGGCAAAGTCTATCTCTTGAAGCAGTCACGACATCTGGAGACAAAGATAGAACGTCTAAACTGGTTGACACGACAGCTTGAGAGGTTCCAACTCGAAAAATTGTTTCCCTTTGACATCGAAGGTTTGGGACGATGAGGAACGTGAAGCCCTTGCCCGAACTGGCGATTAGTTCTTCTCGGAGTTCTTGCAGCCCTGCGAGAACCAAGTCGAGGTTTGTGCGCAAAGTGAAGTGAGACTGAGAGGGAGAAAGGGAAATCTGGATCTTCTTCCCCTCGAGCTGAAGCGCGGCTGGAAGATCGCTGTCAGGGTAGGATTCGGTTTCTCATTGGTATCGACTCTTTGACGAGAAGGGGAGGGAGGGTACCAGAAGCTGACGAAAGATGAAGTCTCCAATCAAGCTTGTCAACTTCGCCGGAGAGTGTAGAGATTATGCTAGCAGTTTTAAAAAGCTTGTGGAACCTCCAGCGAAGAGCGCTTCTGGCTTGATTGATCGAGAAGCTACGATTCGATCGGGTTGTTGCAGAAGCAGAGGAAGTTGACACATTTCAGACGGGGGAGTCGAGAGCGAGCTGGTATGTTGCCATTGACTATTGGATTGGCGATGTTTCGCACCGGTCGTTGGACGCACTGGGTAAAAGTCGGAGGATCGTAGAGGGGAAAGCTTGAGATTTCTACTGACTACTGACCATCGACTACCGAAGCCTTCTTCTCAAATCTCCATCGTTTGGAAAGCCTCGATGTGTAAAGCGAGATAGCTTCTGTTGAAAAGATTGCACTGAAGCAGGAAACAGGTGAAAAAGTATTTCATTTACGAATGTTTCAGGTAATTTTTTCATAGATATTTCGCAACAAAATCCATCGCTTGCTCGAACACCTTCATCTTCTCCTTATCCCCCACAACACCTGGGATCATATCAAATCCGTGATTAGCGCCGTCCTCCTTGATCAGCTCTGTATCGATCCCTTCCTTCTTCAAACGCTCGTATAGCTTTTTGCTAATCTCAAAGGGAATCATCAAATCTCCCGTTCCATGCACGAGTACCGTCGGAGGTGTCTCTTTAGTGACCAAATTTGAAGCGATGAAAGTCTTGAGAGCGGGATCTTCCGCAGGACTCGTTGACGAAGAGAGACCAGGAACCGATAACTCGATCGCTTTTCCTTCTTGCAATGCCCAGAAACACGCAAGTGTTCGTCCTTGGGCGACGAGGGTACTGAAGTCAACTTGGGCTGGGGAGTTCGAGACGATCGGGCCGGTCGGAGAGAGGTGGGAGGAGACTTCGTCGAATTCGATGCGACCCGAGGGGAAATTGACGTTCGAGTGGAACGAAGGGAAGGAAAGATCGGATCCAGAGTAGAGAGCGTAGACGACTGAAGGAGGATTTGTCATGGTGTATGAAGCATAGATGGCGAGTGCTCCACCTTGAAACGAGGAGGGTCGAGGGGGAGAAAAGAAAGAGAACAAAAATTCATCAGCTTGGACTCCCAGTTGACTTCCTACTCGCCGTCAGTCCTCGATATGAAGGAGAACAAAGTGCAGGTTTACCTGCGCTACTTCCACTGACTGCCAATCTAGCTCCGTTCACAACTCCACCTCCCAAGACTTCGTCCAATTTACCGCTCTTGACAAACGCGATTCCATCTTTGACGTCCTCAACACAATCAGCTAGTTGAACTTGTGGTACTAAGCGGTAATCTAGAGAAACGAATGCCCAGCCTCGGGCTAGAGTCGGTAGAAGGAGAGGAAGTGAGTAATCAGATGCAGCTCCGTCGAACCAACCTACGCGGGATCTCGGTGCGTCAGTTACAAGCTCATGAAGCCCCTGTCTACTCTAGCGTGAGCTCACCTCCTCCGTGAATCCAGATCAAGACGGGAACTCCCGATCCTTCCTTTGTTGAGTCACTCTTCCCTGCCGATTGAGACTTCGAGATCTGCTCAGCTGAAGGTAGGTAGACTTCTAGATGTACTTTGTGATCGTTGATTGTCTTGTAGGGCAGTCGAGCGTGAGGTGCAGGTCGATGGGGATCGTTTGAAGCAGAGAGGTTTTCAGCTGTGGGAGCCATTCGAGGGAGAGTCTGCTTGTGTAGATCTTTTTGTCAAGCTGAGGTCGGAGGCACGCAGACGTACGATGTTGTTGTAAGACGATCACTAGAAGGAAAGCAAGAGATTGAGGGGAAGCGGACAAGCAACTTCCTTCAGTCACGTGACTAACCTCCCTTTAGCAGCCCTTTTCCCAACACTTTACTACTTTAGGGCGGAACTTTACTACTTTAGGGCGGAAGAGCCGTCGAGCTCATCTTGTCTTCCACTCCCACGAGAAGAGCTCTCTCTGACGAAGACAAGTTCGGTCCATAGCTGTTTTAGTCGATTGAATGGATCGGTTCTACTGAATTCGAATCAAAGACCCAATTGATATAGCAGCAGTGAAGAAAAGCTTTCAATCTATTGTGCAGAACCACCTCCCAATTCAGCTCCCAACCTGTATCCACCTGCCTTGTTCCAATCGATCTTACTCCTAGTTTTCGGTAAAGCTCTCCTCAAACCTTTAAACGTCTCGTCTGACAACTCGGAGTACGTAGAAGAAAGGGAAGTAGAGAAAGTTTGTTCAGAAGACTTGAGGGATGCGATGATTTGTTCAGGAGAGGGAGAAGGGGAGAGTTGAGCAGACGAGTGGAGAGTCGTCGAAAGTTGAACGTTCCCTGGTACGAGAACAATCTGTCGAGTCACTTTGAAGTAGAACAGAAGTCGAAGATGAGAACTTACCTTGTTCGTAGTAATGAATGTTGATCATTGCAGTTCCATCGATTTTACCCGTTTCGTAGTCGACTTCGTATTTTGATCTCCATCGACCAGTCCTAAACAGCAATCGGAGGACATCAGAGCGAATTCGAATAGAGAGATTATTGAGGAGACTCACCAGTAATTATTGGGATTGTATTTGTTTCCAACGAGGTACAAACCGAATAATCTCGAGGTCTTGGGAGGTCGTTGAGCAACTTCTTTCTCTTGTGGTGCTTCAGCTTCATCCTTCTTCTCTTCGACTGAACCCTCAGCGTTATCTGCCTTCCTTTCGTCTTCGATTCCAGTTCCAGTTCCAGTCTCTGTCGTTGGCTTCTCCAGCTCAGCACCAGTTTCTCCATCTGTTTCTACTGGTTGAGTAGCAGGGGTTCCCAGATCCATCGGAGTACTCTCAGCCTCAGTACCGACCACTTCTGCATTATCTCCTCGTCCAAGTGCTTCTTCAGCGGCATCTGCAGTTTCTTTCGCAATTGCTGCGCTCTCTTTTTCACTTTCCGGTAATCCTTGTGCCAAACTACCTGCCGTCTCGCCTTGATCTCCTGCGTCTACTGCTGGTTGGACTGGTTCAGGTTCAGGTTGAGGGTAACGAGAGTCTTCGAGAGGGTAGATTGAACAAACTCCGTCATTGTAGTGATTTTCGACATGCTTTTGGAAGAGTGGATCGATTCCTTGAAGGATTGAAAGGGTTTCTGAATCGTAAGAATCGGAGGGAGGTAACGGTTGAGGATCCGAGGCAGTCTGATTCCTCTCGATCAGAGAGTTAGAGACGCAGGAACAGAAGAACCCGAAGAATCGAGAAAGTTGAAAGAAGGATTTTCTCACAGAATTCATATGGTTGAAAGAGAACGAGATACCTTGTCTGTAGTCTACATGTCTCTCTTCACCTTCTGGTGCAGTAGTTGTCGAGGAAGAGCTAGAGGCGAGTTGAGAAACTGGAGTGACGATCACCTTCTTTCCAGCAGCTGATCCAGTTTCGAGAGTCGAGACCACGTATTGTTCGAGGTTGTACTGCTTCAAGGCGGGCAAGATCGATTGTTCGAGAGCTTGATCGTCTTGAACTAGAGACCTTAAATCGTTGAATACGTCGTTTAGCTCTCCAGGAGGAGACTGAAGGAGGAATGCCGATGCTGCAGAGAGGCGCTCTTCGAGGAGATCCGACATTGTCTCGATTGGGTAGAAGTCGTTATAGTATAGTGAAGGGTGATAAGAGAGAGAGAGAGAAGAGAGAGACTATCTCCCGGACCGAGAGATGGGGAACTAACAGGTTTCAACCTCTTCCTCTTGCAGCTGATTGAGCAACGTCGTAGCTCTTACTACGTCTATTTAATCCGGGTGAAAATATAAATAGAAAAGAACGAGGTAGTGATGAGTGATCCCTCTCTCTCTCTCTCTCCTCTGGCCTCTCTCCTCCCCTCCTCTTTCCCCTCATTTCTTCCTCCCTCGATCAAGTCAGTCACCCACATCTCACCAAGCTTAAGAGCACGACTGACATTCGCTTGCACGATATAGCATGCCTCCAGCAGCTAAACCGAATCTCCCTGATTCAAGAGGTTCGTCCATCTTCCTCTCCCTGAGTCACCTCTCTCGGGCGCGCCAGTCGACTAACTAGAGCTACCTATATCCCACAGACCTAGCAGCTACTTGGTCATTCCTTCAAGATGGAGTTGGTGAGTTCAGTTTCAGTTCACCTCATCTCCAACTCCTCTCTATCCTTCTCTCCGTAGCAACGACCGAGCTATGGAGGCTGATCATTCGCTGTTGCTTAGACCTCCTCATGACCCGTCTGACTGAGGGTCTTTCTTACCAAAAGTACATGCAAGTAAGTCACACTCACTCTCTCTTCCCTCTCCTGTCTCCTGACTCTACTCCACGGGATAACCTGACTGACGCCCTGAGGTGTATAATCTGATCAGCTCTATACGGTAGCCTACAACTACTGTACGAGTTCAAGAATGAACACAACTGGCGGAATCAATGAAACTTTGGGAGTTGGTGCAACTGGTGGAAGGAGTGAGCTATCCTTCTTTTGAACACAGTCAAGTTAAGAGCTGACTTTTACCCTCTCGTCACAGGTGGTGCTAATTTGATGGGAGCTGATTTGTACAAGAATTTGCAACAATACTGGATCAACCATTTGAAACAAGTCAGAGCTGTACGTCCATTCCCCCTACTCTTTCTTCTTCTCTCGAGTTTTCCCCTTTTCATCTTCTCTGACGCCCTTCTTCCACTCGACTAGGCGGCAGAAGATCTCTCAGATGAAGCACTTCTCCGTTACTACGTCAAGGAATGGGAACGTTACACGAACGGAGCTACCTACGTTCACAGGTTGTTCACCTATTTGAACAGGCATTGGGTAAAACGTGAAAAAGATGAAGGGAAGAAGAACGTTTACTTGATCTACATTGTAAGTTTCTCAACTTTGTTCTTTCCGATTTCGATCTGAGCATTAACTAACACAATTCCCCTTCATAGCTCTCGCTCGTTACTTGGAAAGATCACTTCTACACCTACGTTCAACAGAAGCTCAAATTGACGAATGCAGTTTTGAAACTGATTGAACAACAAAGGAATGGAGAAACTATCGAAACTGATTTGATCAAGAAAGTCATGGATTCTTTCGGTAGGTTCCTGCTTCTCTCGCTCATCCCTACCTTCGGTTCCTCACGTAGAATCGCACGTCTGTGTCTGTAGTTGCACTCGGTCTCGATGAAAACGATTCAAACCGACAAAACCTCGACATTTACAGAGAAGCTTTCGAAAAACCTTTCCTCCTCGCAACTGAAACTTACTACAAAGCAGAATCTGAACAATTCATCGGAGACAACTCTGTCACCGAGTACATGAAGAAAGCTGAAACCAGGTTAGGAGAGGAAGAGAACAGGGTAGATTTGTATCTACACGCGAGTACTAGGAAAGGTTTGGTTAGTAAGTGCGAGGAGGTTCTAGTCAAGAACCATTCGGAATTGATGCAAGAAGAATTCCAAAGGGTGAGCTCCGCACGCATTTCTCCCTCTTCTCCTCGAAATCGATCTCTCTCGAAACTGACAAACCTTACGACAAACGACTTTAGCTCCTCGACCAAGAACAAGAAGCAGATCTTCAAAGGATGTACCTCCTACTCTCTCGTATTCCTTCTGGATTGGATCCTCTCCGTGAACGATTCGAGAAGCACGTCAAGAAAGCTGGACTCGATTCTGTTGAACGTTGTGTCGGTTCCGCTTCAGCTGAAACCAACGGAAAAGATGGAGGAAAGGAGGATACTAGTGGTGCAGTCGAACCTAAAGCATACGTCGACAGTTTGTTGGCGGTTCACAAGAAGAATGGAGAATTGGTTGGAAAAGCTTTCAGAGGTGATCAAACTTTCGTTGCTAGTCTCGATAGGGTGAGTTTTGCTTCTGCCTCTCGTTTGGCCTCATTGGTCCTCGATAACTAATCTCTCAACCTTGTTTGTCCGCTTCAGGCTTGTCGTGAATTCGTCAACCGAAACAAAGCTTGCTCGTCACCGAACAAATCTCCTGAACTACTCGCCAAGTACACCGATTCTCTACTCAAGAAGAGCAACAAGCAAACTGAGGATGCTGATATGGAACAAGCTCTCGCCGATACTGTGCGTCCCACTTTTCGTCTTCGATGTTTCTCGAAAGAATCCCACTGGACTGATCCGTTTAAAATCGCAATCAGATGACCATCTTCAAATACATTGAAGACAAGGATGTCTTCCAAAAGTTCTACTCCAAGATGTTGGCGAACCGACTCATTCGTGAAACTTCTGCTTCCGAAGATGCCGAATCTTCAATGATTGGTAAACTCAAAGACGCTTGCGGTTTCGAATACACTAGCAAGTTGCAGAGGATGTTCCAAGATATCTCGATCAACAAGGATTTGAACGCTCAATTCAAGGAGAAGATGGCTCAAACTCATGCCGCTTCCGAACTCACTGGTAAAGCCTCTCCCACTCCCTTCTCATCGTCTCTTTCTCTTGCTTGTTTTCGCTGACGACTCAAAACCGTGCTTTGATCAGTCGATTTCAACATCCAAGTTCTCGGTACTTCTGCTTGGCCTTTGACTGCTCCCACGACGAACCTCAACATGCCTGCTGAGCTAGTCAAGACGAAAGAACGTTTCGAAGCTTACTACATGAACAAGCACTCTGGAAGGAAACTCTCTTGGATCTGGCAACATTCTCGTAATGAGTGAGTGGGGGAAAATCCTCTTTTTCCACCTTGTCAGACTTTGATCGAGCTGACTTTTTCGACTTCTGTTTGTAGACTGCGCACCCTCTACACTCCTCAAAAGTACATGCTCGTAACTTCGACCTACCAAGCTTGTATCCTTCTCCAATTCAACACTTCCGACTCTCTCACTTACGAGGAAATCGCAACTGGAACTGGAATGTCTGGAGAAACTCTCAAACCTGTTCTACAAATCTTGACCAAGGCGAAGGTGATCGAGTTGAAGGATGGCAACTATGAGTTGAACTTGGGATTCAAGTCGAAGAAGATCAAGGTCAATCTCAATGCTCCCATCAAAGCTGAACAAAAACAAGAATCAGCTGCCGTTATGAAGGTGAGCTTTTTGCAACCTTTCCCTTTCCTTTCTCTTGCTCATGTAGAGCTCATTTCTGACCGAAATCCATTCTCACTTATCTGTTTATCTATAGCACGTCGACGAAGATCGCAAGTTGATGATTCAAGCCGCTATCGTTCGAATTATGAAGTCTCGTAAAACTCTCAAACATCAACAACTCATCGCCGAGACTATCGATCAACTGAAAGCTCGATTCCAACCTCGTGTCCCCGATGTCAAGAAGGCTATCGATACTTTGCTAGACAAAGAGTACTTGGAACGGGACACTGATGCTAGGTCAGTCTTCGTTCTCTCACGATGACCTACCTCCTTCGTTTTTGCTCATACAGTTTTCACTCTACAGGGACACTTACAACTACCTTGCCTAAGCTCGACCTTCAGTCTATCACTCCCGCTTTTTCGCTCCTCCGAACTTCGATCGCCTGTTCAAGAGCCTCAAACTCTGCTCCTCGCCCGTTCTCTATCCCCCGCTACACTTGCATGCTCTCTCCTACGCCTGTGACATGCCTTCTCCTACTCGCTCCTCGCTGTCGCCTTGTTCAATGTTCTCTCTCCTCGCAAGCACTCTCGTTCGTCCTTTTTTTGTTTTCAACCTGAAATCTTTCTCCCTTTGTCGAAACTCTCTTCGTTTGTAAACGTACTTTGTCTCTTCTCGCCGTTTTTCTTCTTCTGATACCCTCCCGAAACGTCTTTCGTCTCTGCTACTTTCTTTCTCTTCCTTTTTCTTCTCTTTCGTAGTTTTTCTTTCGATTCCTCCCAAAATTGTCAAAGCTCGATGCTCTTCCTCTCTGCGTTCGATCATGTGACGATAGATGGAGTATAGTCTTTACTCTTTCGAATTCAGAAACGAGGTAGCCAGCAATCCAAAACCGCAGACCTTTTCTCTTCCACCACGACTCGGATCGCCTCCTGTAAAGCTTCTTCCAACTCGCTCACCTTCCTGACCTTCCTTGACCAAGCTCCACCGGCAGCGTGAGCGATCCCTCCGTAGTCAGGGTTGAAATCATCTGTCGGGCCGAATGAGACGTTGAGGTCGGTTGCAGTTGAGCGAGATCCCAGGCCAGTTGGGTGAACGCCTAGCATTGAGAGCTTCGGGCTCTTCCAGCCCTACAATCCGAGCCTATGTCAATGGCAGCTACAGCGAGAGAGGAAATAGCGAAGAGATACTTACACCGTTGTTGAAAACGAAGGTCAAAAATGGCTGCGAAAGCTTATAGTCGTCAGTTTCTTTCCTTGCGTCCATTGGGGAGATTGTCGATTTTACTCACCGTATCATAGCGTCTCGCTATCCAATAGCTTGCAGAAGGAACCCCGAAAATGAAAGATCCGTCTCCCACGAAAACAGTTGTAATATCTCTTTGCAGCTCAGGGTGAACCTCTCCCGCCATCTGACTACCGATCGCCGCTCCCAACGCCCAGCCTAGACTCGACGCTCCGGACGACATGACTTCTCCAGCTCGAGGGAGAAGGTGATTCCAAACCGAAGGGTAATTGGAAATAGCTTCGTTCATCACTCTGGACGACAACTGAAGATCTTTGACGAGTCGACGGTAAGTCGCTACGATAATGGGAGCTGAAAGACTGTCTGAATCTTGTACGTTGGGAGTTTCGAGGGAGTAAAGGTCGTTTAGAAGAGATTCGTGTTTCGATTCGAGCTTTGAGCGACGGATCCGGATTTCGTCTTGAGGCAGGTTGATCGATGGAGATGAAGCGTAGTCGTAGAGTTGCTCGAGTGCGAGAGATGTATCAGTTTTGGCTCGAAGTTGTGCTGGGTAGGCGTGGAAAGCCATTCTATCTTTGAGAGGATCACTATCTAGGTGGAAGATCTGAGCAGACGGTGAAGGTTTCGTGAAAAGAGGTAACCTGGTCCAGCAAACGATGCCGTCGCAAGATCTCAGTGACGGAGAAGGAGAGGAGAAAGCTATTCCGCGAGCTTACCAGGGAATATCGGAATCAAGGATTAGAATCACGTCGGCCTCTTCGACGAGATCATTCTTTCCTCCGAGCGCAACACCAGCATGGCATACATGCTCGTAAGGCAGGTTGATGTAAGTTGGGCAGCTTTGAAAGACGGGAACGGCGAGAAGCTCGACGAATTTCGTAAGGTGCTCGACAGCTTTGACGTTTCGACCCAGGTAGCTCGTAACAATGAGAGGTCTTTTCGCCTTCACTAAAGCTGTTACTATCTTGTCGACCACTGTGACTCACATTCAACTTTTCAGTCCGGGCCGAATGGAAGAATGCTTGAGCTCATGGAGAGGAGAGAAAATTGTCGACTTACCGGAATTGCTTAATGGAATGGGCTCTACTGGACTCCATACTTCTTCTACCCGAACATCGCGTATAGCCTTCGAGTCGAGATGTTCTTCCATGGCCTCCCTTTGAGCCCAGACATAAACAGGCCCTTTGGGTTCAGACTCTGCAAACTGCAAAGCTCGCAGAACCACCTCCTGAGCATTCTTCCCAGACCTAATCTCCCCTACGTGTCTCATGTATTGTCGGAGGATAGCGGGCTGGTCGACAGCGTTCTGAAGCCAGTGGATGAACTCGTTTCTCGATCCTTGCAATTCTCCGTGCTGCGAAAACGGAGAAGCACCAGCGTAGATCAGGCATGGTGTACGACAGGTCGAGACGTTGTGAACCGCTCCCGCTAGAGCTTGAGTGCCACAGTCCTATCAAAGTTGCGAAGACAAGATGAGCTTGTTTTGCGGGCTCGAAGATGGAAAATCATGGACGAACGACATGAACGATTACAGCGGCTGGCTTCCCGCATACTTGAGCATATCCTTGAGCGCATGAGAGCGCGACCATCTGGAGTAACAAGCTGATTAGCGGTGTACAGCTCAAAAAGCGAAAAAGACGAAAGAAAGGTCAGAGAGAACTCACCTCGTTCGGACACGTGATAATCTTCAAGCTAGGTTGCTTGTACTTCTGTCTTGATGCGATTGCTTCGAGTAGAGCTGGATGATCCGAACCCAAGCTGAAGGAGAAGACGAGGGAGTGATTCAGTTTCAGGTTGAATGATCGAGTGAGACTACTAGAGACGGCCAGCGAACGATCTCGACTTACTTGACGAATGCGTGAGTAATACCAGATTTTACCAGCACCTCAAGGAAGACGTTTGAGGTGGTGAAGACTTCTACTGCCTCTTCCGAGTTCGACATCTTCGAAAGAGTAGGCTGCTAGTACTGTGTAGAGACGGTGCAGTTCGAAGGTAGTCGCGTGGTCGGAAAGTATACTGTTGGATAGTCAGAGAGTCGGGCTGACAAAGAAGTGAAAGCTTGGAGAAAGCCGGGAGAACGATTTCGCCTCAAGCGTATCGGAACTCGGATCAAGTTGAAAAATTAAGTGGGGATATTTTCATCCACGACGCTCGCACCAGTACTAGCACATGGTCTCACTGTAGACTCACGGAGGCGCTGAATAAGTCGTTGGATCAGTTCGAGATTTTTCTGTATCCGTCACGTGATCTCCTTGTTCTCTTCCATTCTCTCTTGAGCGGTCTTGTAGACGGCCGCTAGTGTAGAGAAAGGGAAGTCACAATTATCAACAACCTGAAAAAACCTGACTGACGATCGAAGTAAAGCTGATGCTATCTCAACAGGATTCAGAAAGAAAAAGAAAATCGAAACGACGTTTAATGAGCCAAATCCTCCCAAAGTCGTCCAGCGGTCTTTGTAAGGTCGGTGACTTGAGTCTTTGAGAAGTATCCAGCCGCAATCTTGGCTTGGATCTCGACAGCCGAATCGGGAGGGATGAGATCGTCGGCTAAAGAATTGAGCAGTGTGTCAGATACCCCTTCATACTTACTCAGAGACGGAGAGCCGAAAAGGAATGAATACTCACGAAGCTCGTAGCGACGGATAACCTTGATGCCAGAGTCGACACTGCAGTTCGAAGAAAGAAAAGCAAAAATCATCGGTAAGCTTGTCCGGTTCCAGAAAAAAGAACCAGGAAAGCGACAGACATAGGCTGGTACTTGAGGTCAGACATCGAGATAAGGTTATCAATCTTCTTGATCTGCAGCAACAAGTACAAGTGCAGGGTCAGTTCGAGCTAGAGTCGAAAGATGATTGAACAGAGTAACTCACTCCGAGCCAAGAAAGAACGTCGGGCATGAGAACTTGGAAGCGCATATCTGTGAAGAGGAGGAAAGTGTTAGTCGAGCTGTCTCAAGACGTGAAACTTGCTTTTGTACTTCATCTCCGTGCAAATATATGAGAGAAACTAACCTTTGACACCAGCCTAGAGCGAGAGAGAAAGTTATACCGGGTCAGTCGACTTCAGTACATAGTGCTGGAAGGAAAGCACTCACGATCATCTCGGTCCTGCGGAAATAGTCGGCAGCGTTGTCTCCACTTCGTTTCCTTGCGTTGTCTACCAGATCAAAGCGCACAAACGTTAGCTTCCGAAACAGGACGCGATGCTCAGTATTGATCAGACGTACAGACGAGGTACTTGGTAACTTCACCGAGAGCTCTTCCTTCCTGTAAACGAGAACGGAAAGCAAAAGAGGCAAGAGAATGTCAATTCTAGGAGAGAGGAAGGAAAGGCACAGAGGGAGGGAGCTCACCTTGCGGTAGTAGATAACGATTCCTACACCTCCTCTTTGAGCGCACTTGACTGCCTCTTCGATTCCGTAGATCAAGTAAGGCTGGAAGTGGCGAAGAACCAAATCAGAACTGTTTCATCTCGAGAAGACAAGGGGAGGATAGATAGTAGCAACTCACTCGACAGGTACAGATGTCCGATCCGAATACGTCTGAACCGTTACCTGCAAGGGAGAAGGAAGGAGGAAGAGTTTCAGTATCCGTTCCGAAGAGTTTCGAACGGAGAAACGGGAAAAGGCTCACATTCGTCGTGAATGCGTAGAGTAAGCTCCTTGGACTCGTCGCGTAAGTAATCGGGGTTTCCTGCAGCACGAATATGAAGTCTTCGTCAATGATTGGGGATACCGGACAATGAGCTCGAACATTCCTTACCGAAGATATAAGCCGTCATTCCTCCTATCGGGGGAAGGAAGACTTTGAGGTCATGACGAGTGAGAAGCTCAGGGTACATTCCACCAGTCTCTTCGAAGAGACAACGACGGAGAGTTCCTTCGCTAACTTTGAAACGCTCGGCGATACCTATCGATCAATCAATCCCGATGTTAGATCAGACAGTTCCCTTCTCAGACGAACAGACACCGAAGAGGCAGGGAAGGCAACAGTGAAGAGAGACTGACCTGGAAGATACCAAACAGGCTCGAAAGCGATCTTGCTAGTGTTCAGCTCGACTCCGGCGTCCGAAGTTCCACTCAACGATTTGACACCCGCAGCATCATCGTCGGATCGCGCAGTTCGACCAGCTTCAGTTGCTTCTCGATTCTGCTTGATCCAGTCGGTAGGAGTGTTGACAACGATCTTGCCATCGACTTGCAGAGTTCCAGCACGAACAGCTTCGTCAAAGTCGTTCAACTTGAGGTGAGCTTTCGTGATACTGATAGTCGGTCTGACATCGATACCTGCAAACGTAATGAAAAGAGATATTTGAGCTGTCTGCTCTGTATCCTGAAGAGAAACGATTCGTTCGTTGTCTGCAAAGCTCACCTTGGTCGAGGTATTTCTTGTGAGCGGTTTGCACAAGATGTCCGTAAGGGTCGATAGCAACAATCTTGTGCTTGTTGTCCCAATCAGGGTTATGAGGAATGTCGAAAGGAGGTTCAGTGTTGGTATAATCTAGACAAATAGAGAAAAGTAAAAAACCAGAATTGGGTCAGCTGACAAGTTGACGCTCCTCTAGAAACGAAAGGAAGGACGTACCAGGTCGATGATTGGGATCGATCAAACCAGCTGCAGCTGCGAGTGCTTTATAGATCGAGTAAGAACCAGCGTAGGCACCGATAGCGTTTCTAACTTTGAGCGAGTTCGGTTGACGAGAAGCGACTACTGGACCACGAGCTTCGGCAGTTTCGGCTCCCCAATTCATCGGGATTGGTTGAATACCCACTTGACCAGGGTAGGTGGTGAGGATAACACGTTGAGAGTAACCATTCGAAGCTGCATCCTTTCGAGCTACGAGAGAAGGGGAGAGAGGTTCGTCGACTGCTTTGACGAAGGGAGTGCTCGAGGGGGTACTACCGTTGACTGGGGGAGGTAGGGCAGAGAAGGAAGGAGAGGATAGACCTCCGTTGGGAAGCCGACCGTTACCTAGTGGGGAAGAAGGAGAAGTCGGAGCTAAAGCGAGCGATTCAAGCTGATAGGGAAGTGACGCGTGATCAGTCATCAGTCTTGTAGAATGTATGTATAGCTGATGAGGAGGGCTTACCTTCTGTTCGGTGAGAGCTTGGTTGACACGAAGTTGTTGTAGTTCGGATAGGATCGCTTGAAGTAGAGCTGACTGATCAGCTGCAGATGACTGTTGTGCGCACATCTATAAGATATTGTCAAGTTGTGAAGTAGTGAAGAAAGGAAGGAGAGAGAGAAGAGAGGAGAGGAGAGAGGCGAGAGGGGAATCTCACGGTCAAGACAACACGGGTTACCCGTATTTGATCCGTTCTTTATCCCTTATCTCTCCCTCTTTCCCCCTTCCCTTCTTGATTCCTCTTTTTCTCCTATCACTTCGGCAATTGAACGGCCGAGATAGTGCTTTTGGAAGAAACGAAAGATTGCACGGGATTGCTTTTTTTTGCGAGAAGCGAGAAAAAGAAACGAAAACATCAACAAACGACAGAACGACTAAAAACGAAGACTATTGGGTACAAAGGTTCAGCTGCGATGGAGTTCTTGCAACCGCGAATTCTCAGTCAATGACAGGGAAGAATCCTTCGAGCTTGGGATTTCCTTCACTGTCTGTCTTTTTCTCTTTCTCCTCAGTCTCCACTTTCTGCTTCTTTTTGCTTCCTTCGGAGGGCTTGAAATCTTTCTTGTCTTGTTCTTCATCTGAGGAAGAGAGCTCGAGAGTCTCGACTTGACGTTTCTTTCCTTTCACTTTCGATTCCTCTCCTGCGTCCTCCTTGATCTTGTCGAGTTGCTGTGACTTGACTTTCGTATCTTCGTCGGGGTTCATGATAGCTTCCAACTCTTCCTTCTTCTCGGTCTTGGGTGCTGAGGAGGTAGAATTCGGACCGTCCGACTCGATTTTGGGTTTCGAAGAAGTCGAGGACGCTTGCTTCGCAAAGAGGCTGTCAAGAGATCCAGCTTTCTGCGCTACGGGCTATCTCATCGTGAAATAAACAACTTGTCGTCAGTATGGAAATGGAGACGAAGAGAGTCTTGGAAGGGACTTACCTTGATGAAATCTTTCGAATCGTTGCCAACTTTTCCAACTCCTTTGTCGACAGGGTAAAGTTCGAGTTTGCCAGCATAAGGTTTGATGACAGATTTGACCTTGTCGTCGAACGAACGAGTCGA
Source organism: Sporobolomyces pararoseus (assembly GCA_010758995.1). NCBI lineage: Eukaryota > Fungi > Basidiomycota > Microbotryomycetes > Sporidiobolales > Sporidiobolaceae > Sporobolomyces > Sporobolomyces pararoseus. Next base: position 1,824,794 of record RSDY01000004.1, on the reverse strand, counting down.
CAACCACGTTTCAATATCGGAACTTGAATCGAGAATCGCAGGCATACGAGAGTGAATCTACCGGGAGATGAAAGAAGATCGATCAGACGACACTCGGAAGCTCGATCGAGAGAAAGGATAGCTTACTTGACGAAGTTGTTTGTTGACTGGAGTAGTGATGATAGTGAAAGAAGTGACAGGATCAAAGTTTCCCTTGTACCTGAAAGAAGATCAGGGATCCTGGTCAGTAGACGGCTATGAGGGAGAGATAGATAGGCTGCCCCGGTTCAGATCGATGGCTACTCACTCGCAATGATCCCAGAGACCAGCTAGCGAAGGAGGGAAGGAAAAGGAAAAGAAAGTTTAGCTGTCGAAGATTATGTCAACCGGAGACTAGGGAAAATCCTCACCAAAGATCATGAGCTTTCCATCGGCACGTTTGATGAAGTGAGGGATCTTCTCCTTTCCCTTGTTCATCCATTCGTAGAAACCTTGAGCTACTATGATGCAACGTTTCGAATCTCGAACTTTCCACGTCGGTCGACCTTCGAAGACCGATTCCATTTGAGCGTTGATTGTCGAAGGAGGATCTTCTTGAGGTGATTTGGTCCAGTGAGGTCTGGAAAGCACAGAGAGAGGGGAATTGTCAGCTCGAGCAGCTCATGAAGCTGAAGAAAACCGTCTCGATTTTATTACTTACACTAGTCCCCATTTCAAAACCGACAACTCGAAAGCTCCGTCTTTCGCTCTCCTGACTACCGCTCCACCAGATTTGGGAGCTACATTGTATCTAGGTCTCCAGCTAGCCTCGTTTTCTGAACCGCTCCACCTGACTTTGTGAAATACGAGTCCATGTCCTTCCTCCTCGTCAGTGTAGTCACCGTGTTGTTGAGATTGAACTCTTTCGATCAAACTAGGTTGTTCTTCACTTCCACTCCTGCTTCCTTCAGGTTCTCCAGAGCTACCTCCGTTCTCATTATCGTTGTTGTTCTCTCCTCGATCCCCTCCTCCAAAGTACTCATGCGCTAGTTGCTCCCTGAGTTCGTGAGAGTTGACTCCTAGTGCAAATCTACCACACATCTTGTTGTAGAGTAACGGAGAGAAGTCTTGAGAGATGAAGTTGTTTTGAGAGAGTAGGGGCCCTCGGAGAGCGCTTGTGATGCTGCAGTCGAGTGGTGTGAATGGTTCTATGACTAGTGCTGATAGTTTGAGGGGTATCGCGGCGGGAGGAGAGAATGATAGGAAGAGAAGAAGTTCAATGATCATCGTAGTCATCCGTTTGTCACTTCGATTCGCCAGAGATCATGATATCATTCCAATCTTTATCCAATCACAAAGAAGGACACGGTGCAGCAAGAGCTGTAGTAGACAAGGTCCAGTGTTTCTTTTCTCGATTGAAATTGCAATCCGTACCGACGACGCGAATTGATTCCTCTGCAGCACGATTACAAGGGACCTTGAAGAGACAGAGAATAACAAAGTTGCGAAAGATTGAGAGCGAGAGAGAAAACAGATGCGAAATAGTGCAGATCGTGAGAAGAAAGGAGAAACAGAAATAGATGAAAAAGGACTTCAAGCTCTCGGAGGTGCTGTCCTCCAAGCTGATGCGATTGTGATACGTTTCGCCTAAACACAAGAACTTGTTAGTATGTTTGCGCCGTGAAGCAGGAAAAGCTAAAGGAGTACTCACTTGTTCCAAACTGATTCCTGCGAACCTCAATTCAACACTTTGAGCCAATTCTTCATCCGCGTTCAGTTTCGTCTCGGCCTGCGGCGAGTTGTTCTCGTTCACCAATCCTAAAGGTGCATCTGCTACCGAGAGGCCACTTCCTGCTGCGAAAGGTTTGAATTCGCTGACGACTCTTCGAGGTGGTGAAGAAGGAGGAGATCGACCACCTCCTCCGAGAGTGGAGAACCCAGAGTAGGAGCTCGTAGGTGTTGAAGAAGTTGCTCCTGGTCGGGGTGGAAGAGCAGGGTAGAGAGAGTCGGGCATCGAGGAGCCTCGAGCGAAAGAAGAAGTGTATCTCGATTGAAGGTACTTCTCGGTGAATCTCGAACCTCGAACCTGAAAGACCCGACAACAGGTCAGTCCCCTTGTAGAATAGTTCGAAGGAGCGGTACATGAGAAGGTCCTACCTTTTGTAGCAGAGGTTTCGCGGATTGAAGATCTGGAGCGTTGACAAAAGTTTCGACATTGTGCTTCGTCTCATCAGTCTCTCTCTACTCGACCACAGTCCGTGATCAGCTCAATGACGTTGATCGTAAAGAGAGAAGAGAAAGAACTTACGTGGATACTCTCAAACTGTAATTGTTTCGTTTCTTCTCCTCTAAGTAACAATTTCTCGTGAAGCTCCCTCGCGACGTCGTCCACCGTTTGCATTCCCAGATGAATCCTTTCGGCGACTGCTCTCCCTACTTCTTGGATTAGCCGTTCCATTTCTAGATGTTCGAGAGAGGCTCCGACGATGACGTGAGAAAGGAGAGCGGCGGTTGTGAGAGGAACAAGGAGAGCAGATGTGATAATCGTAAGAGCTGTCGGTTTCAGGGAGGGGAGTGAGCATTCAAGCGGGCTAGTATCCGGAAAGAGGGGTAGTAACTCACCTCGGAAGAAATCTAATCCGAATTGGTAACCTGACAAAGCTGGCTCACAAGCTACAACGAACAGAGGGATACCTTGAGAAGCCATCTGACGAGCAATCAACAGAGGATCTTCTCCGTCTGGTCCTCCTGTCGGGAAACCATCTCCATATTCTCTGTGAGAACAGAACAATAGTTTGTTAGAACCTTCGAATTTCCGTGCAAAATCTGACCTAGATCAAATAGGACTCACCCGATTCCGTGACAAGGAGCATCTGCGATCAATACTGCCATCTTTGCAGCACCTTGTCTCCAATCTAGTTCCAACGCAGCTTTCATTCCAGCTGTAACTCCCTCGGGTCCATCTCCTCCTCCACTCGCATACAAAGTTTTGAGGTGTTCCTTCACGTTCTGAACCGAGGAGTCGAAAGGAAATGATTTCGTGATGTAGGAGTTGTCTTGAGGGGGGTAATCTCTGCGAGAAGGGAGGCGAGAAGAGGGTTGAAAACGAGTTCGGAAATTGGAAAAGCTGAAAGAAATTGACACTAACCTGTATGCAATCAAACCTACTCGAAGCGATTCAGCGGAAGTAAGTCTTCCTGATTGTATAATGTTGTCGCAAATCAGTTCAATGTTCTTGGTTGCAGACTGAAGGCAGAAATCGTGTGAGAGGTTTGTCAGTTTCTGCCAAATCGACAATCGCGAGAGAGGGTCTTCTTCTCACAGCAATGTACGATCCCATAGCTATAGTCGGACCAAGATCGAACACGAGCGAAGTAGGAGAGAAACAGAGGAAAGAAAGGTGTCAGTCGATCAATCAACTCGATTCCCTAGCTCCTCGAACGCGGAAAGAGCAGCTCGCTCACAGCCAGTACAGTCTAGAATGAATACGACTGTTGCATAGCGAGCCGATACAAGTGGAGCGAGAGTCGAAGAGTACGTCAGTGAACGTTCTGCCGGTTTGATCAGCTGAAGGAGACTCTAGGGAGTTACAACTCACGATCGAGCAGCCTCTCGGGCGCTTGCGGTGCTGCGAAGGGAGTATAGTTGATTCCCTCCAAAGCTGCTTCCATCTTGAGGTGGTTTCCCTGAAAGTCTGAAAGTCGAAAGTTGAAGGAAAGATTGAGGGAGATTGAGAGGGATCGAAGACTGAGGGTGTACTCTGCTATAGCTTGCTAGTTAGTTGTACTTTGTTTGCGGATCGATGGAGAGGTGAATCGAGGTTGTAGGCGAAAAGTAGGAGAACAAGGGAGGAAACGAGGTCTCGAGGTGAGAACAAGGGAGAGGGGAGGTCTTTGCGTTTTTGATTTCTTTCTTTGCTCTCTGTCAAGTAATCAGGTTGGGCCTCGAGTCTGAGTCGGGGCGGTCAAGGAAGTAGAACCTAGTCGAGGTCCAAAACATCGCAAGGCAAGCTTTGGTAAAAAAAGGGAATCAACAATCTCGGGATACCTTCGTCATATTGGATTCAAAGGAGGGATGTGATGCACGAATTAGGTCGTTAGGGCTCCTGTCAACACGAAGGAGTCTCACACAGAAGAGGGATTGGAGAGAAAGGGGAGAAAGAATGCATTGTTCAGTGATTGTTACAACTCGGAAGCCTGAAGAAGGTCCCCTTGTCGATACATACTCCAACCAGACAGCAGTAAGATAGCTACAGTAGATTCTAAGAGGCTAACTGAAAGTCTAGAGATTCTGTCCGGGGTGTTGAAGAGAGGAAGTGAATCGCTTCTTGGTGAGTCTGCCTCTCTCTTTCTCCTCCCTCTCACCCCACCAACTCAAACACACGTACAGAGATCAACAGTACGTGTATCTCTGCCGAGTTTAGCTATTTGTGCCCCGAACTCACTCTCGCGCCCCCTCGTTGTCTCTCTCTTCTTTCTCTCAACTTTGTTACCTCATCCAACTTTCCCAACCTTCTCCTGTCTCTAATTACTGCGACATCTCTTATACAACTCGTTAAATATAGGATGGCTCGTGTCAAATCTAAACCGAAACATAAAGATCAGCAGCAAACTGGAGGGAAGAGACCAAGAGCTACTGGAGGCAAGAAGGTTCCAGGCAAGTTCAACTCCCCTTTCCCTTTCTTTCTTGTTCGTTACCAGATAGAGCAAAGATTAGCCCTCGATAGAACAAGTAGCAGAAGGGGGGGCAAAGTGTTAAGGGGAAAACGGTCAACTTTTTCGCGAACTCACATTTCAATTGTCTTCCTTGTCTATCTTCTTTAGTTGGAGGGAAGAAGCCTCGCAAGCCCCATCGCTTCCGCCCTGGTACCGTAGCTCTCCGTGAGATTCGCAAGTATCAGAAGTCTACCGAACTCTTGATTCGCAAACTTCCGCAAGTTTTGTCTTTTCTTTCCACACCTCGCCTCGAGTTGTTGGCTGACGCTCACTCCTGAATTCCTATAGTTTTCAGCGTCTCGTTCGAGAAATAGCTGAGAGCCTCGATGACAAATCGTGGCGTTTCCAGGCGAGTTCGATTCTTATTCTTCAAGAAGCATGTGAGAACTAGTGAGCTTTCCCTCCGTTTTTCTCATCACTACGGGAGATCCCGCTGACTCTAGCTTTTTACTACAGCCTCGTCGATCTCTTCGCCGATACGAACTTGTGCGCTATACACGCCAAGCGTGTCACGATTCAACCCAAGGACATGATGCTCGCTCGCCGTCTTCGTGGTGACCCTATGCACTCGTAGGAATTTGCAACTCGAACCTCTCTCGCTTGTTGCCTCGTTTAGTCGAATTCCTTCCTCAATCTCTAACTATCTTGTAGCTGACATACATTCTTCGTTCCGACCTCAGTTTCCTCTTCGTCTTTCTGTTCTCGTCGGTTTCCGTTCTTCAATCTAGGTTACATTCAATTTCCACTTTGTACAAGTCTTCTCTCTCTCTCTCACCGCTGTACTTTGCCTGTGCCCAAGTCCATTTGAGCCTTTCTCCTTCGTATAAAGCGCTTTTCGCGAAAATTGAATCTTTGAGATTGAGACAACTCTTTGGCTTTTCGTACCCGTTCCGAGTGGAGACAAAAAGCGAGTTAGGTATTGCAAGAGATGAGAGAAAGAAATACCAAGACGTTCTGATAGCGCAAGAAGATTGGAAGCAAGCAAGAAGGAAACGCAAGAAAATCGAAATATTAACCAAAAAAACCTGAATCCTCCCAATTTTCCGCAAACCTGACTTTCTTTTGCCTGATTGGCTTCTCGTCGACTTGGTCCGCCAAGGTCTTGAACAGCTGAGTGAGATTCTTCCCTCTCTCAGATCCTCCTCGATTCGAACTTTGAGCTTGTTCGGTTCCTCCTCCTACCTTATTCTCCTTGTTCTCCTCTCTTTCCTCCTTGGCTTTCTCCTCTTCCTCGAGTCCACCAGTTTCGAATCTGCGTTCGGCATAAGGTACTAGGTAATCTTGACCATCTTCCTTCTCCTCTTCCTCTTGACCATCCTCCAAAATTGTAAACTTCCCTTCTTCCTCTCCTCCGTTCTCTCTTTCAATCCTGATCGATTCCATCTTGTTCAAAGTATGACCTTGATCTTTCCAGTTCCATACTCCTTCTCCTTCTCCTTTTTCGCTTTTCCTCCATTCCATCTCACTTCCAAACCATTTGACACTTCGAAGAGACGGGTGAGTCGAGCAGATTCCACGATCTAGAGGTTTAGTGACATAGGTACGGAGATCAGAGAATGAAAGGTCAGAGTAAGGAGAATAGTTCCAAGTGAGTGTTTCAAGTTTTTCAAATTTTGCGAGAGCTGAACCCCAAGAGCGCTAACCGAAAGTCGACAACGAAGTTTCACCAGTCAGCGTCGATCTCTCGGTCGATCATGAAAGAGAACGGGGATGACTTACGATATCACCTTTCCACCACTGAGGTTTCTCACTATCAACTCCGAATCCTAACTCTACTAGATTTGGCGAATTATTGTGAAGAGCTCCGAGTATCGTCGGGTTCAAGTTGCGGTCGTTCCAGATCAAGATTGTGAATGAGCGAAGATGGGGGAGCCTCGCGAGAGAAGGGAGGATCTCGGAGAGGAAGACGAAGAGAAGGTAAGGTTCGGGGAGAATAAGGGTTCGAAGGCGTGTCGATGGGGTATCGTAGTCGAGCTGTCGAGTCTGAGTCGCACAATAGATGATCAAGACCTTGAGAACGAAGGGTTCGAGCGAGAATGTAAGCTTACAGAAAGAGAATCAACCCAAGTTTGCAGAAATTGCCTTCCTTGAATTCCAGAGAAACCATACAACTGCAAGTGCTCGACTGATCCCCACATTCCTTCTTTCCACCAAGCAGTACTATCGATTCGAGGATGATGAGCAAAGTCCCTCCAGATCGAGAGATGAGTCGCAGATGGAGCGAGAGGTAACAGAAGAAGAACGACGTCGTGTGTGACATTGAGAACTAGCGTTTTGGATTGAGGACCGAATCGACAACGTTCTACCTCGATAGGATCACGGAAATTGGTAATCTTGAGTCCGCAGAGGTAAAGTTCCTGAAGGTTTGGAAGGTTCGAGAGAGCTTGAATCAGAGCTTGAGGGAGGGCAGCGACAGTATAGGGAGACTTTTCAGCAACTCGATCTTCATTCGTGTAGACGAGTGCGACAGATTCGAGATTCGACATGAAGCGTAGACGTTGTACGAGGAGTGGGCCGTGTTGAAGGAAGAAATTCGACTGGAGATTGATGCGAAAGTAAAAGTGTCGGATCTTTGAAGCTTCCACCGTCTGATCTGTTCCAGCTTCCTTCTTTTTCTTGATCGCTCCTAGTCTCTTCACTGCATTGAGCATTTCTCCTGCTTCTGTCGAATCGATTCGATGAAAACCCCAAGTTCTGAAAGTTAATCCTCTGGAAGCGTGGTAGATTGACTTGCAAGTAGACGACAGGTTGTAGAGATCTTTCCCATAGTCGATCCACGTAGTAGAACTAGACGCTCCTCCTCCTCCTCTGTCGGCAGAGACTGGGGAGACTGATGGTTGAACAAACTTTCCGATCAAGTGAAGCACGTCGAGCGGCAGTCGAGCGAGAGAGGGCTTGGAGGGGCTAGGTACGTCCTTCAAGATGATAGGAGTAGGTTCATTGCCGGATCCAGATCGAAGGGGAGAGAGGGGAGAAGACTCTGAGGATGAAGGTTTGAAACGACTTTGAGGAGAGCCGAGCGGTCGTAGGCTTGATTGAATAAGCTTCTTAGATTCAGAAGTGATCCTTCTCCTTCGGCCTTTCATAGGAAACTGAGGAAGGAAGAAACGAAGGTGGAGTGGAAAAGGAGAAAGAAGCTAGAGGAAACGAGAGGACGGCGATGGACAACGTTTGCTCATTCTCTCTCTCGTCTGCTGCAGTTGCATAGATGCGTACTCGATAGATTCAGAGGAGGCGCGCCTCGCGAACAGCCGCTCTCGACCAAGTGTAATAAAAAATATTATTCTCGTAAATTTCGCTGAAAGAAGCCTGCCAATGCTGGAAACGCGTAAGGGTTTGATCTTCTGCGACGGAAAATGCCGGAACTGAGAGCCTGCAAAAATAGAATACAATACACTGATCGAAATGTACTACCCGTTTCGAAGTCGAGAATGCCTTCTTTCGCAAGCGAAGTCTTATCCTTTCACGAACTGCCCTGCGGCTTTCCTCGTGTAGAAAGCGTCTGTTCTCGATGCACCGATGTTGATAATCTAGTAGAGTTGAACAGAGATGGAGTATTAGTTTCAGATACTTCAAACTGTGAATGATTGAAAGAAACCTACCTTGACGCAACCATCTCGAGACTTTTCCAGCCGCACGCATTCCTGTGAGCAATGACAGAGGAAAAGATCAGCAAGCGCTCTCGAACGTGGAGAAATAGAGAATCTGTGAGGACTCACAGCGCAGTAGTATGCATCAGAAATACCGTGACCACCGCAAACGATACACCTTCCACCGTAAGTACCGAAATTGCATTCATCACAGATCCTCACTAGCTCTGCTGGTCGAACGTAAGAATCGCAAATCGGGCTGAGACGAGGCGAAACCCGAGAGATTAGTTTGCGCGACTCGATGAATCAGAGAAAAACCGAGACTCACCACTTTCCGTCACATTTCTCGCATGTTCGTCCAATAGCTGTAACGGTAAGTTATTGAGTCAGTATCGAGCGGAGGAAAGGGGAGCGAAGGAACGGCAAGAGAGAAAAGAAAGAAAGTCGAATTTACCGATTCCAGGTTGCTTTCTAATCAGCGATAGAGACGAGTGGGTCAGCTGAGAGTCTCCTCTTTGTGTGAAACGGCAGAATAGACTCACCGGCAGAGGATAAGATCGGGCGCGTGTTTCGACATTCGAAAGTTGAAGAATCTAGAGGAACAGAAGAGAGAGAGGTGTGAGCCGCGCTTCGAGGGAGTTCGCAAGCAAGTTCTGAGATTGCTTACTGAGCAGGCTAGTCGTTTGGGATGGGTAAAGAGTTGCTTGGTGATCAAACAGATGAAACTTTGGTTCGTATGTCGAATGGACTGCTAATGTCGGGGATTCAGCTGCTAGTGATCGATAGGCCGCTGAGAGCTGGTTCGTGTGAAGGAGGCGCTGTCCGTGATAGTTGAAGAGCGAAAGAGGAAATCTCAGAGAGTCCGCTTGATCTCTCTGTCTGAAGCTTTTTCTAGCAACTAGTGGATAATTACAAGATAGTTCTCATCTATACATCACGGGTAGTGAATGAGTACGGAAAATTAGAGAAGAGGAAGAGAAAGGTTGACTCCCAAGCACATCATCTTCCGAAGACCTTGATCTTTCCTCTCTCTCTCTCTTTCCCACACTCCTCGACATGGCTTCATCTTCCGGTACTTCGAGCCCAGTCTCGCAGCATGCACCTTCCCTCTCCGCTTCCTTACTCCGATCTGTAATTCTTCTCTCTTTCCCCACGGTCTCCTCTAATCTTTCTCTCTAATCTCAACCCGATAAGCTGACTCTTCCTTCCGTAAACGTTCACAGAGACCTTACAAGTTCGCTACTCAATGCGCTACCGTGGACAACCCCGACCCTTCTCACAAAGATCAACACGGATCTTCTTCAGTTCCGATCTATCAAACTGCTACGTTCAAAGGAATGGGAGGAGCTTACGATTACAGCAGGAGTGGAAACCCTACTAGAAGTCATCTGGGTGAGTTCGAGACGCTTTTCACAAGATGTCGAGAAGTGGGGCTATCGAGTTTGACCAGACTCGTCTTTCTTTCGTAGAACACCACATTGCCAAGATCTCTTCCGCTAGACACGCTTTCGCAGTAACTTCAGGAATGGGAGCTCTCGATGTCATCTTCCGACTACTGAAACCTGGAGACAATATTATCGCTGGAAACGATCTCTATGGAGGCTCTAACCGATTGATTGGTTACCTCAAAGAGCACAACGGTATCACGACGCACCACGTAGACACGACTAAACCTTCCTCCTTCCTTCCTATCCTTCAAGACCCGAATCAAAAAGTCGCCATGGTTCTCCTCGAGACGCCGACGAACCCTCTCCTACAAATTGCCGACATCGAAGCGATCGCTCAACTCGTCAAACGATACAAGCAAGACGCAATCATCGTCGTCGACAACACGATGATGAGTCCTTACCTCGCAAGGCCTCTCGAGTTGGGAGCCGACATCGTTTACGATTCCGGAACGAAATACCTCAGTGGACACCACGATCTCATGGCTGGAGTCATCTGTTGTGATAGAGATGAGATTGCCAAGGTGTGTTTTTTGCACCGAAACTGGCAGAATCTCGAGAGAGGAGCAGGTACTGATTTTTCCGACTTTCGCATCAGGGCATCGCATTCACCATCAACTCGATCGGAAACGCCCTCTCTCCTTTCGACTCTTTCCTTCTTCTTCGAGGTGTCAAGACTCTCTCCCTTCGAATCGACAAACAGCAAGCCAACACTATCTTGATCGCAAACTACCTCGCAGATCTCGGTTTCAAAGTCAATTATCCTGGACTTCCCGGTCACCCTGGCAAAGAAGTTCATGACCGTATCGCGAAAGGACCTGGTGCAGTCTTGAGTTTCGAAACTGGAGACGTAGGAATGAGTGAGAGGATCGTTGGAAGCGCGAGGTTGTGGGGAATTTCTGTCAGTTTCGGTTGTATCAACAGTTTAATCTCGATGCCCTGTTTGATGTCGTGAGTTTCTCCCTATTCTCACTTCAATTCGAAAACCTTGAGCTCAAGCTGATGTTTCTTTTTCTCTCTCGACTAGTCACGCTTCAATCGACCCCGCTGTTCGAGCTGCTCGCAATCTTCCCGAAGATCTGATTCGACTTTGCGTCGGTATCGAAGACCCGGAGGATCTCATCGACGACCTAGAAGCTGCACTTCTCGAAGCTGGCGCCGTCCGAGTAGTCGACGAAGCTGGAGAACGAGCGAAACTCGAGAGGGTCCGTCCGGAGGGAGCCGGATTTGTCGAACTCAGCAACTCGTCGCACGATCAATTCGAGTCCGAGGGAGAAGCGAAGATCAAGAAGTTGATTACGAGTGCACCTGGAAAGGTGATCCTCTTCGGTGAACATGCAGTTGTCCATGGTATTGTAAGTTTCGAACTTAAACTTTTTCCCTCGCAGTCGTTCTCCGTAACTGAGCTCAGCTTTCTGAACGCAGACCGCCATCGCTAGCTCCATCGATCTTCGCTGCTACTGTCTCGCAGCCTCACGTTCGGATAACGTCATCTCTCTCGAACTTCCCGACCTATCCTACTCTCAAAGTTGGGAAATTTCGTCGCTACCTTGGGAGAAGATCGGCTCGTCCTCTCAAAAGGCACCCCGAAGTGACGAGTCTCCTGATCAAGAACTCCTCACTCTCCTCGCCAACTCCTACGTCAAGCCCGACATTCTCAAGGCCGTTCAAGCTGCCCAAGCTTTCCTCTACCTCTACATGCGTCTCTGTGGTTCTTCTCGGTACGTTTCATTCGCTCTCCGTCAACTATCATGATACACAACAGGATGCTGATCGCTCTCGCGCCTCGGAATCAGACCAGCACAATCTTTCACCGTTCGTTCATCGCTTCCCATCTCAGCGGGACTCGGCTCTTCAGCGGCATACTCTGTCGCTGTTGCGTCTTCCCTCCTCTACACCCATGGCATTCTTCCAACTCCTTCGAACCACTCGGAAATCACAAGAGAACAAGCCGACGTCGTAAACGCTTGGGCTTTCCTCGCCGAGAAGGTTATCCACGGAACTCCCAGCGGTGTCGACAACACTGTCGCAACTCTTGGGGGTGCGATTGCTTTCAGGAAAGCTGTTAAAGGACGTGACGGAAGCTTGGAGACTATCAACGGGTCAGTCTACTCTTGACCGCGTTCGCCTCAGTTCTCGAGAGAGGAGAAATAAACTGATATCGAGTCGAACGTTTCACTCTCATAACAGGTTCAAAGGACTCAACTTCCTGCTCACCGATACCCAAGTACCGAGAGACACAAAGACGTTGGTCGCTGGCGTCGCGAAACGAAAGCTCGAGGTGAGATTGAAATCTCGTCAAGCTTGTCCAGTCACAATACTGACATTCTCATTCTCTGCTACACAGGAACCCGATACAATCAATCCTCTCATGACATCGATTCAAGCTATCTCTGATGTCGCTCAAAAGACACTCGCTTCGACTTCACTCTCTCGCGCTGATCAACTGGCAGAACTCAACCGACTCATCGATCAAAACCACCAACATCTCGTCTCTCTCGGTGTCGGACACGCTGCTCTCGAAGCCGTCAGGAGTACAACGAAGGAAGAACCTTGGAGATTGAGTACCAAATTGACGGGAGCTGGAGGAGGAGGATGTGCAGTGACGATTTTGCCGGACGGTAAGTCCCCCTAGCCTCCTTCGTTCAGAGATCGCGAACGCTAGCTTACCACTCCCGTCCGATCTGATGACATAGACTTCTCGCAAGAGTCTTTACTCGCGCTCAAGCAAGCTTTGTCGACTGCCGGATTCGTTCCTTACTCGACAGTCGTCGGCGGCAGAGGTTTCGGAGTTCACCTTCCTTCTTCTTCTGCGACACTGGAGAAAGCCGAAGGAGGTGTAGAAGTCAACGGTGTACCTGTCGGTAAGAAGTTTCAAGCGACTAGGAAGGAAGAATTAGCAAGCTGGGCAGAGAGTCTAGGAGATTGGCTATTTGTTTAGATTTTTTTCCCTTACTTTTCTCTCTCTCTCTCTCCATCGTTCGCTCCGTCTCTTGCCTTATTTTGTGTTGATCTTGTGTCTATAGACTTTGTTTGCAAACCAATAGCTTCCGTATCTTCGAGATATGACGTGTCAACGCGCGAGAGAGAGAGAACCCTAAACTCGAGAATGCACAGCTCGCTTCTTTCTCTCCGCTCACCTCACCGCTTCAGCACCATCTCAGTTCTCTCTATCTCTATCCTATGGAGGAGGAGGAGCTGGATCCAGCATTCGCCGAGCTCGACTTTCAAACAGTTCATCATCCTTCAACCTTTCAAGAACTCGAGTTTCATCACGGTTCGATAGACGACTTTGGACAGGACAGCTTTGACGAACATATATTAGGGAATGGTCTTGGGGCAGAGATGTTCCTCGGCGGGCAGGGACGAGAGGGAGAGAGCTTCGAGTTTGATCAAGTTGGAGATTTGGAAGGAAGAAAGGGAGGAACCGACCACAGGTTGAACGGTGATCTGGAGACATCAGAGAATCGAATGAGTTTGGCATTCGAATTAGCAAGCGCGTCAGAATCGAACGGAAGAGGGTCAAGTTTGTTGAAGGAGTTGGGTCTCGAAGAGGAAGAAGAGGAGGATCAAGAGGAGCGCGATCAGAGTGATTACAGTGATGGAGAACAACGGTGGGATAGTGGTCGTCGACAATCAGACCTCGCACGTCAGGAGGAGACAGAGGAGGAAGTAAGCGGTTTACATGGACGAAAAGGTTCTCTCCCTCTTCCTCGGAGCAGTCAAAGTTCTACACCTCACCTACGTTCCAAGTCTTCGACAACGTCTCTAATCGACGAACCCTTCGACGAGCACGGAATCGAAATGGCTTTCAACGAGATTACGACCTCGTTGGAAGAATCGATTTCTTCGATCCAAACATCTCTCGAACACCTTCAGGACAATCTTCGTTCTTCGGCTGCTACTGCCACCGGCACCGGCGATTCTTCTCTTTACGCGAAGACCCCATCACGGGCCTCCTTCGTTGATCGTCAACCTCTCGTGGAAACTCTCGCTTCCTCCCTCGTCAGATCTCTCTACTCGGCATCGAAGGTTAGGGAAACGCAAGTGCGAAGTATGACAGAATTCGAACGATTGTTCTCACGGATAGACGCTGGATGGGAGTCGGTACTCGCAGGATTAGAGCCATTACCAGTCGAGGAAACTGAAGCCGAATCCCTGCCGATATCTTCTCCGACCCCTTCCTCTCTCGACACACCTGAATCATTATCCTATTCTTCTTCTCGTTCAACACCCTCTTTTACCTCCTCTCAGTCCTCGCTGTCCCCTCCTTCGAACCCTCCGCCTCCGACAAAATCGAACCTCTCCTCGACCTCTGATCTGAATCTAGTCGCAAGCGAACTACGGCACCTTCGGGATCTCACTTCAGCTATCCTTACAGCTTTCGGTTCGGTGAGCGATATCGTTCAAGTACAATCAGCAGCCACTTCAGAAGCAGGAAGAAAACTTCGAGCTCTGCGAACGCAGGTCGCTTCATTCAAGGAAGAATACTTCCAGCTCGACCAAAGTGAAGCATTCATTCTAGACTTTGAGGAGAAAGTAAGGCTCGTCGGGAAAAGGAATTATGCGGAAGAGGCACGGTTGATCATGAAGGGAGTTGAAAATGAGCTGGAATTGTCGTCAGGACAAGCTCGGAATATACTTAAGGCCCATTAGGCTGTATGTAGAGTTGGGTCGCTGTTGTCTCCCTCGCTTATTGATTCGTTTCGTGTCGAACAGATACCCTCTCTCTTGAATGTCTTTTTTCCCCTCGTTTGTTTTTTCCGTTTATCGCTTTCTTGTTGTAGCTTGCCGCCACCTCTTGTCACCCTTAACAGCTGCATTATACCGTACTTCCGTGTCGTGTCCTAATCGCGCTACCGAGTGTAGTAACCGATCTCTCTTCCGATAGCGACCCTCGAGCGAGCCATTCTCGACTTCTGATGTTCCCTGCAAAACGCTTGTCGCTGGCCCACGCACCCTCTCGCGTCTTTCATTTCTCTGTCAAGTCAGCGCAGTACCTTTGAAAATCTGTGGTCAGCTGAGAAAAGAAAGGAAAAGCTCGCACCTTTCCCCTTCGACTGTTGGCTCAGCTTAATTCGTTTCCAACTTTCGATTGTCTACGTTTGATCTCTCCCTTGAGCGAGGATTGAGATCCTTGTGAGACGTGCCTTCTTCTGCTAGTCACAATTAACGTTTTCGGAAGATCTTCGAAGGATTTGGCGCGAGCGCATCAAATTCTCTATCGTTTGAACGAGAGCTCGTTCCCTTTGCTTCCTTTCTTTTGTTTCTCTACTGCTCTGATTTGCTCGTGAACAATCCAACGCCTCGAGCAGGCACCTCTCGAGTGTTCGCTTCCGATAGAGAGAAGTTGCGAAGCAGAAATCGCTTCGAGATACCGACTCCGCCTTTCCCCTCCTTTACTCCACCTTTCTTCTCCATCTTACCCACAATCTATCTTCATGAGTCACACTGTTGGTGAGCAGAGTCCCGCTTTACTTCAAAAACTAGCGGATACGCTATTAACGATTCCTTTATCGCATTCCTTTTTCCCTTCTTCGTCGACCACTCAACTCTTTCGACACGACCCTCATCCTCCCGAATCCTAGAGGGAATCATCGGACCTTTCCTGATCGCGGGTGGTGAGCCTGATCTTCTTGTTGAAACTCCTCAGCTTCATCCGGACTTTTGAGACTGTCCCATTTGAAGCTAAATTGAATCCTCGTCTGTCTCGATAGTACTCTCTTGCTTTCTCAACGGTGTCGTTTCTGCACAAGCTTTCCGGTACTATCAAAACTTTCCAAACGATCGCAAACTTTACAAGTATTGCGTTTCGGCTTTACTCATCCTCGGCTGGACTCATACTG
Source organism: Sporobolomyces pararoseus (assembly GCA_010758995.1). Taxonomy (NCBI): domain Eukaryota; kingdom Fungi; phylum Basidiomycota; class Microbotryomycetes; order Sporidiobolales; family Sporidiobolaceae; genus Sporobolomyces; species Sporobolomyces pararoseus. Next base: position 1,809,240 of record RSDY01000004.1, on the reverse strand, counting down.
CTCTCTCGGTGTAAGTTCCATCTCAATAGGTCTCTGAAGTATATCTGTCGCCATAGGGACTGATAGGCCATCGATGAAATAGCTGGACCGTCTGGGACTGGGTGAGATTTCTCATTTCCTTCGAAGTTTGCTTCTTGAGAGAGTGCTTCTTGAGCCAGCACTGATCGCTTTAAACGAACGCCCACAGTGTGTAGCTCACTATGGAGAAACCAAACATCTAGCAATTAGCCCATGGTCGTTTGGCGTAAGTCGAAAACTTCTCTTTAGAAAATGAGTCAAGCTTCTTCGGCTTCCTTGAGCACTTACACGATCTCCGGGTCCCGTGCACCCTCTGTAGGCTATACAAGTCGTACTCGGAGTAACAGCTCTCATCTGTCGGTGCTTCTACGCCTATCGGGTTTGGATCGTCTCGAAACACAACCTCGTCCTTCCGGTTTTAATCATGATCTTATCGTTCGCAAGTTTGGGCTGCGCTCTCGGAGCTGGTGCGACCGTCTTTGTCAAAAAGTACTTTGCAAGCTTTGCGGATTTCAGCTGGGGTATCTCTGTGTGAGTTCATCTTTTCGCGATCTGACGAGATTTGACGGAGCTCATTTCCATTTCGTTTCTTATCCTGCAGGTGGTTGTCCGTGTGAGTAGCTCTCCCTCAGACAAACACCATATTACTGTACTAACTTACCTTGAGCCGTAGAGCAACAGCAGGAGACGCCTTGATAACGGGATCGCTCGTTTGCTATCTCGTCAAGAGCAAATCCGGCGGTCTCCACAACACAAACTCGTAAGTCTGACCATTTTCCGACACAGCATTGAATATACTGATTGAGAATGCACTTTTGATTCGCTCGAGGGAACAGGATCATCAACAAGCTCATCGAACTTCTCGTTTCGACCAACGGAGTCACCTTTTTCATGGGTCTCCTGAGTGCTTTACTCTTCTGGACTGGTGCAGGAAATTGGCATATTGCAGGAAATGCTTGTCTGAATGCGAGCTACGCATCGGCACTCATCGTTTCATTGAACGCCAGAATCGAACTCGAAAGAAGGTTGAATTCTCAATCTTCTCACGGAGAATCTCACGGTTTGACGGAACTCAACTCGACGGCAAGGAGCACTACAGCTGGAGGCAGTAACGGAGGAGGAGGAGGAGGATTGAAGAAGCCGAGGAAAAGGGATCTCAGAACCGCTCTCGGTTTCGGTCGCGAGGACGTCAACCTTCAACAGACTGATTACAACAGTCACCGTCGTGGTGGAGCTACGAGGTCACTAGGAGAAGGAATTCAAGTTGTCACTCAGTGAGTATCGCTCTCTTTCTTCACATGTTTGAACTTTCGCAAAACTAATCGTCCGAGCTTTCTGCTTTTTTCCTCCGTGCTAGCTCGACGGTCGTGACTGACGCAGATCCTCGAGATACTTCTACCACTTATCTATCGACTCCGACCTCGGAGAAGTCACTCGCCTACTATTCGAGCGAGAAGGAAGAAGAAGCAGATCGAGGTCGTCCAAATCGCTCGACTCACTTTGCTGATGATCTCGAGCGACGCTAGCATTCGGTTCCTCTCGTTATCTGTTCGTCTAGGTTTATCTTGTCGTTTCATACCTGTTTTGTCTATGCCATTATGCACTATGTTTTTCCTCTCTCGCAAGCTTTCTCGAGCTTTCTTCTTTCCTTCGTGATCTCTCAAGCTCCAGCTTCCGACACTGTTCCGTTGCTGACCCTTCTCAGAGAGAGTGACGCTTTCATACTTCCCTTTCACCTTTCATTCTTCGCAAGTTTCGGAAGCCTTTTCACGAAACTTCCCTTTGTTTCCCCTTTGGAAAAACTTTTCTTCTTTTTTTCTTTTTCGCTCACTCGCCTATTTCCTGCTCGTTGGTCCCCCTCTCTCTCTCTTTTTCTCTTCCTTTTCCCACTATACCGATACTCTTCACAAGATGCTCCTCCCAATCACCTCTTTCCTCACCTTGTTCGCAACTTTCTCTTCCTTCGCAACTGCACTTCCAGCTCGACTCACTTCCGACTCTGAACTCCCTCCCTCTCTCCTCCCTCGAGGAGCCTTCATCCGACCTGGTACCGTCTACTCTGGATCAGCCTTCCAAGGAGCCAACTGGGGAAACTGGACTTGGCCACCGAAAGGAAAATATCCTTGCATTGGATATTTTTCCTGCGCTAGTTCATGGTACGATAATCCAGTATTCCCAATGCAAGAAGGTGTCGCTTGTCCGAGTACTACAATCTCTGGAGAAGGAAAAAATTGGGTTTCGATTTCAGACAATTTCGTAAGCTTTTCTCCTTCTTTCTCTTTCATGTTCGTCTTCGTCGTTGACTGATCCCCTTTCCCGTCAACGATCAGCTCAACAAGAATGGATCACTTCGCAAGAGTTGTGGAAAGAAGATCTCCGTTACTGCCAATGGAAAAACGGTTGAAGCTGAGATTCGTCGTTCATGTAAAGGGGAGACGGTCTGTCCTGGGGAGAACGCGATTGCTCTCTCACTTGCCTTGGCTGACGAGTTGGGAATTCAGAACGAGCTGGTGAAGGGAAAGGAGGTCGAGTGGACTTATTTGGGATAAACGTTGAAATCTTTTTTCCTATCATTTTGCATCCTGCATCTTATCTTGAATCCTCTCTTCGATGTAGTGCCTGACGAGGATGTTGTGTGAGAGAGAGGGATGGTTTCTGATTGCGAGTTCATAGATTGCGAAAAGCGATACGATAGGAAAGAGACCAAAAAAAAACTTTTCGAAAACGATTCCTTTGCTGGATAGATTTCTGCTCATGCGGAAATAGTCAACATCCTTTGTCACAGACGACCTCATTTCAGAAAAATGCGTGCTCACCTCTGCAGCGGAAAACTCAACTCATTCCTTTTCACTCTCTCCATCTTCGTCCTCTCCGTCTCGTTTCCTTTTCACTCCCCTCGCTTTCCCCCCTGTCTTACCAGTAAACCTCCCATTACTGTCTCTGACACTGAACAGCATCCTCATCCCTTTCCTAGGTTCTAATCCTTCAATCTGAGCTGCTCTAGCTGATTCATTCTGGTTGATCGTTAACAATTTCGGATCTATCGTTGCCAGAGGAGGTTCTGCTGTCTTCGGTGGTTGTAGAGCATATGTCGCACATTCCAGACTCGAATAGTATGAAGAATCCGAAAAGATTCCTTTCAAAGCTGAAGGAGAAGGTTTACGAGGTGAACGAGTTTTTGACGAAGGGAAACGAATCGGTTTCAGAGGGAAAGGTAGTAGAACTGGTTCGAGTGGTGATCGAGAAGAAGAGGAAGGAAGTTGTTTAGGCGTAGGGGTCTGAGTAGGTGAAGCAATAGGAGAAAGGAGAGGCGAGAGGTTTTCGCAAAGGAATTCGAGAGGAGAGAAATTGTTCTGTTGAATCTGATTGAACTGGGGAAGGGATACGAGTAGTGGGAGAGAAAGAAGCACGGAGTAGAATATCGTAGTCGTCTTGTTGTTGTTCTTTCAATTCGAAGGAAAGGGAGTCTTCCGTTTTGAGACAAGTGTAGTTGAAAATCTGAGTGGCGACGAAACTCGAATTGCGAGAGAGTAAACGATTTGATTCGGTCGCGATATCTAGATCTATTTCTAGCATCTATCACATCAAGATGCAACAGGTCAGCTGATAATCGAAAGAGCAAGAGGAAGCAAGACTGACCGCGAAACTCGATTCCTTCATCAATTTTTCGTCTCGTTTCTCTTTCTTACGCCATCGCTCAGGTGAGAGCACTCTAGCTGGGGTCCTATTCCTGCGAGGGCGAAGTTGTGACTGTGTAGAGAAGAGTGAGTTGGGTTCCATGTTCAAAAAGAAGAAGAGCAAAAAAAAAGATTCACCTCTTTGTCTTGTTCTCCTTCTGATTGTGCTTTGAGACGTTTCGAACGAGTGAGACGGACTGGTAGATCAGCTTGAGAATCAGATCGAGGCGCGAAAGAATCCATCGCAGAATGAGGTGGGTTGCCAGTCGAGAACTGAAAGGAGAAGTAGTCGAAAGAAAGGAGGGAAGGGAAGGGAAGGAGAAGGAGGAAGGGTGACGAAAGATGCTCTGAAATCGGTTGAAAAGTCTTCCTTGAGCGAAACTTTAGATCGAGGAGACTGAGAGACTTTGAGCACACCAATCTCCGAAGTCAAGTGAAAAAGAACGATTGACTTCGCGAAACTCGAAAGTTGATTTGCGCAAAAGAGACAACGCTGTTACAACAAGGGATAAAGGGGGAATGAAACTCCTACAGAAAGGGTATCTAGATGCTGCATACAAAAAAGGAAAAAGCAAAGGAAACTCTAGCGAGCGCCAGCTGCCATCGCGCTGAGAAAAGGGAGAAACGAGAAGGGATCATCAAAGGTCAGCTCTCGCGCTCGTAAGAAGTAGGGACTCTCGTTTGAACTCACTTGTTCCGTGTCAGGTTGTCAATGTCTGACGGCGGGAACGGAAAGGGGATCAGCTGGGTGAGCAGACGTGAAGGAAAGAAAGTTAAAAGACTGACAAGTCTGAAGAGTTTCGTTATCGCCTTTCAACTTTGTCGCTTCTCCTTGTACTTCCGACACTCGCTGGAGTAAAGCTAGACCGTCATTCGCCAGAAACAACGAGTCAGTAAGAGGAGAGGAGAGAGAGACGAGCCGAAGTGGGAGGAGCAAACTCACCTCTCAACCCGTCTTGCTTAGAGATGATATCCCTGTACAGCAGTCTTTGTATCAGCTCTACTCCAGCTTATACAGAGGGTAGTAAACTCACTTGACGAGTCTCTCCTTCTCTACCACGTCTGAAGCGTCTAAACCGATGTCTTCTTCAGTCGGTTCAGTCGGAGTAATCGGTTTACCCCAAGCGTTGTCTGCATCAACTGAACTAGCGTGTGGTCTCGACATTTCGTCCTATCCGAAGTGAAGTAAGTGATTGAGTGAATGTATGGAGAAAGATCAATTCACCTTTTTTGAAAAATATTTCGGCTTTCATTTCTTCACTCTTCACTCCTCCACGACCTATTTCAGCGAGAACCTAGAAAACGCTTAGTAGAGAGGTGATTGAAGATGCCAAGTTTTGATTCAGCAACGTACCTACGTGGATTAGGATGGTCAGGACCTGGTTCTTCCCTCAACAATGATCCTTCAGGTCGTTCGAAACCTATCACCGTAGCACAGAAGAAGACCTTATCTGGAGTCGGAAGAGACAGAGATACAGCTTTCCCTTGGTGGGAAATGGTATTCAGTTCTGTCGCTGGTAAAGTCGGAGGTGGAAAAGCAAGTCCTTCTTCTCTCTCTCTCTCCAACACTCGAAAGGGAATCAGAGCTGAACTGTAGGCTTGCAATGTAGGTTGATCATCACAGAACATCAACTGGTATCTTGTCGCATAGACCACCACCTTCGAAATCTACAGCTTACGATCAAATGAAAAAGAAATCGTCAGGAGGAGGAGGACTCAACATGGACGCCATGGCAGTAGCTAAACTAGAGATGGCCAGAAGACAACTCTACAGTGGGTTTATGCGAGGGACGAAACTGAGTGGATCTGTGGAAGAACCGGAGGAGGAGGATTCCGAAAGCGAAACCGAGGAAAAGGAAAACAAGAAACGAAAGAGGGATTCCTCAGACGAGGACAGTTCAGACGAGGAAGAAGACGAGAAGGAGAAGCAGAGAAAGAAGAAAGAAAAGAAGAGGAAAAAGAAGGAGGAGAAGGCAGAGAAACGGAAGAGAAAAGAGGAGAAACGAGCGAAGAAAGAAGCGAAGCGCAAGTCAGAAGGAAAGGGTTCGATACCTGGAGGAGACAGCGATACAGTCATCGTCGAATCTAGCACCACTACAACTCTCACTACCGCAACTCCCGCCGAATCCGATTCACCTTCTACTTCCTCCTCAGCCGAACGAAAAGCTGCCAAGAAGCTTCAAAAGTCCCTACTCTCTCTACCTCCCATCTCGAAAGACTACCTCTCACCGGAAAATTCTATCGCCGCCGAAGAGAAAGCTTACCAAGAAGCGAAAGCCGCTGCGAGGAAAGCAGAGAAAGAGGAAAAGAGACTAGCAAAGATCGTAAAAAAGGCTTTGAAGGAGAAGGAAAAAGCACAATCGACAGCGTAGCTGGAGTGGTCATACAGGTATCATATAGGAGGTAGTTTTCTAGAGAGGGTTCTCTTTATCAATGTTGTGTGTTAATATCGTCCAGTTTCTTTCGTTTCATCCCCTTTTCTCGCTCGACCTTCTAGGCTAGTCGACGTACAAGGCCCTCGTAGACTATATTGTCCCTCTATTAGGCCTGACCAGTGGCACAAAGTCGTCCCCCTTGGCCCTGAGTGCCCGTCGCAAGACTTGACTCGCACCGACACAATTGAGCTCAACTTTTCCTCATTCTTTTTGACCGCCTTCTAGAACCTTCCCAAAGCTGTACGTCACCTCTCAGCTGACCTCGTTTTTTCGCGTTCGTCGAAAAACAAAAGCACGTACCTCGTTTGTTTATCGACCCCCAAAAATTCTCGCGACAAGGAAGAAACGTTCTCTCCTATCTCTCTCCTCTTTTTTCTCCCCCCTTGTTCGACATCCAGAGTACAACGAGGGATGCCCTTGTTCGAATGGCATCACAGGAGGACTCAATCAAGTGCAGCAGCCCCTCCAACTGCAACTTCAACTGGAAGAAGAGAGATTCCAACTCTCACTGTGAGTTCTCTCTCTCTTCCTCTTCCCTCAGGCTCGAACCACGATCTAACGCGTAATGTATCGCTTAGATACAAGTAGAAGATCACTCGGCAGTCCCCTTCCCTTCCTCTCGAGCTCGAGATGCAGCTCAATCAAGTTCGACCAATTTCCTTTCAAAACTTCGTCGAGTCGCTTCCTGCCTCTCTTTCTCCTCTTCCTCTCACTCCTCCTCCTGCGACACTCCTAGAACGACTCCTACTACCTCTACTACTCCTCACAGCTACAAGAGAACCCCGTCATTGTCGATTCGAACTTCTCCAATCGATTTGAAAAAGAGGAGGAAATCGGAATTGAAAAGTTTCATTTCTTATCCAACTCTACGATCTTCTAGTTCACCTATTTCACCTGAATCTTCGTCGATAGGAGGATCACGATGGGGAGTCAGGAAATCAGTGATCTTAGAAGAGGAGGGAGAAGAGCAAAGACATTCGATTCGTTCTTCACTTTACGGAGGTTTCGAAGAATTACTCGATTTGTCCCTCTGTCCACCTCATCTCTTTCCGGAAGACTCTCAGGAATTTGAAGGAAACGACCACCGTCGCTCGAAGGGTAGACCCTCGATCGGGAGTGAAGATTCAGTTTCCCTCTCAATTTTCGACGATCAAACTCTTCTGTTCCAATCTCCTCACTCGACGACTACTTACTACCCCAATCAACCTACTGTTGTCTCTACCTTCTCTCCTTCGACGACTCCCGCTCGCTCTAGGTCGACCACCGTCTCCACCACTCGTTCTCTCGTCGAAGAGCAAGAAGAATTTGAAGGATTCTCTTGGTGTCCTACTCCTCCAACTTCCGTCTTCAATACTCCAGCTCGATCTATCGTCTTCACACTCGACGATGGTGAGACTGACCCAGAGGAGCAACAACAATCTCCACCGACGACTCCTAAATTGAGTGGGATTCAACTCGAAGCGAGTCCTTCTTCTTTCTTAGCTCTACCTCCTCCTAGGTAAGTCCTTCTCGTTCCTTAGATCTTGCGCAACTCCTCAACTGATTCCCTTCCTTCATCGATAAGCGACTCGAATTGTCAAAGCCCTCCTCGTCGTTCACTCGCGAGAAACTCAGGTCAATGGTTGAGTCCTCCTCGTCCTCGCGCCTCCTCCTTCCAGTTCTAGCCACTCCTCATTCTACTCTCGCCCTAGACTCTATCTCACGAGTATGTCCCCTGGCAAAATACACAAACTTCTCCTTAGAAACTTGACCCTCCTCCAAAATGTCGAATCCTCCTTCCCTCTCTAAATCAGTACCCTTTCGTTATCTTCTCTCGTCGTTCGCTCCCCTCTTCGACGTTACACTGTCAGTTCCGTTTCGTTCGATTTCTCGGTGTCAGTTAGTTTGTTGCTGTAAATAGTTTTGAATCGCAAAATCGCAAAATCGTTTGCCTCACCATCTCTTCTGGGATTCTCCCGTTAAACAAGGGCAAGAGACTGTCCTTCGGATCAGTGAGAGCTGCTCAGATAGTGATCTACTGGTAGAGGAAAACAAGTTGACATTGAATGAAAGAGAAAAGAAACGAAAACTAACGAAAACTGCGAAAGAAAGTATAGACAACACGAAATCAGGGACACAACGAGGAGAGAGGGGAGCAAGGACCGCACGAAACCGGAGAGACACAAAACTAGGGAGAGAGAGAGAGGGGGGGAGAGAACAGACAGGGCTAGGAGATTGGCATCATTTTTGTCTCGTCTTTCTTTTTTTCTTTTCTTTTTTCGTTGACTAACGAACGACTTCCACCAGAGTTGCGACTTTTTACAAGTGACTTTGAGCAGGAGTTGCAGCAGCCATCGCTTCACCCATCGCGATCCTCCTCAAGATCCAAGCTTTAGTTTTCGCCTGTTCCAATCCTCCCGAAACGATTTTAGGATCCAATCTAGTGCCTGGAGCGGCCGATTGACTCCTCAATTTAGCTTTCCTCACTCCTTCAGCCGCCAAAGCGCAATGAGCCAATTTGATTCCTTCGACCTGTTGAAACATGTCCCAAACGATTGAATCGTCCATATCGACGTCGATCAAATCTTGAGGAGGAGTAGAGAGAGGAAGTCCGGCGCTTGGCAAGTTTGGGAGGATTTCGAGGAAGGAGGGAGAGATTTCGATGAGGAACGAACCGAGCGGAGTTTGGGTCAGAGATGGGTCTACGGAAGGAGTACGAGGGATCGAGGAAGGGGCGGGAGTCGAGAGAGGAGTAGGAGGTGCGATGACGGGAGCTTGATATTGTACTGAAGGAGTAGGGGTAGGAGTAGGAGTAGGAGGAGGGGGAGGTTGAATTCCTCGAGAAGGAGGAGGAGGAACTGCGTAATGATCAGTGTGGACTGGAGTAGAACGGTAAGAAGGAGGAGCTTGGTAGACACTGCTCGAAGAAGCAGGTGACTGGACGTGAGCGGTATTATTGTGTTGAGGTTCAGATTTGACGTGAGAGACGAGACTCGAACTCCTATCCCTTTGAGCTTGACTATTTTGGATAGCTCCTCCTCCTCCATAAGTAGCCCTCGATCTCATCTCGACATCTTCAGGCATCGGAGTATCTTCGGAAGCGAATCCTCCCTGAATTCTAGTTCGAATGAGGGGCGGGTTGTCCAAAGTAGGATCTCCGGGTTGCAAGTTTGCACGACGAGCGTTCTCTTGTTCGAGGTTGAGGGGTACGTAGTGAGGTTCGTGGGAATGGTTCGGAATGAATGGTTTGGAATCTTGGGGTTCTGAAGCAGAGATTCGATAACCGTATTGACCGAAAACTTCTGGTGCGTCACCGGGTCTGTTGAACAACTGGTAGAGGGCAGTGATCGAGAAGGTACATTGACTGTTTCGCAACGGTTCGAGTAAGTACGGAGGATGAACGAGGTAATCAGAGAGAAGTAACTCAAACGGATGAGTTGAACAAGAAAGGGTCGTGTATTCTTCTTTCCTCTCATCCGAAACGTTGATATCGTATCCTTGAGTCCATTGGTATCCACGACAGAATCTAATCCATGATTCCTGTACGAGATCACGATAAGTGAGCGAGAGGGAGAGAGGGAGAGGAGAGAGAGGAAGCGGAAGAGAAAGCACGAACCGATGTTCTGTAAAGTCCTTGTAGATTAGGTGCACCTCCTTCGTGCTTCTCCAACAAGATTCTCTTCTTCATAATTGAGCCTACTTGAGTGTATGTCATCCTTGGGTTGAGAGAGGGAGTGGGAAGGAGAAGTGGAGAACTCGAGAAAGGGTAACCTCGAATCTCAAGCGGGACGCGTTCTTAGGGCGCTGAGCGTGCTCAGAGCTCAGGCCCTCATCCACCTCCTTCCTCCTCCTCTCTATCTTGAGCCTCTTCGTCGTTTTCTCTCGTCGTTCCTTCAATTCTTCGTCGATACTTCCGTTTCACTCGATTTCTCAGTGTTAGTCAGTTTGTTGCTGTAAACAACGTTTCGAGTCGCAAACTGAATGAACCGTTGACCTGGAAAACTCTTCTGAAACTGCCCTTCTGTGAGAGCGAAGGACTGTCGATTGGGGCAGCGAGAGCTATGTACCTTACCTGGCGCTCTTATCGCAAATCGAATCTTGTCCTTCGTGGCTTCCCTTCTACGAAGATTCGCGAGGATCGAGAATTATTGTTGATTTGACACGTCGTTGCATCACCCTCCTCAACGCCATTTTCGCTGATTCTTCTATCCGATCTCTACTCTTGCATTTTCTCATCTGCTCCTTCTCCTCCTTCTTCCTTCGGTTTCCCTCCTTCCTCTGGTTCAACACTCCTCAAAATCTCTTGTAAAAACTCTTCAACCCCTTGTTCACCTCTCTCCATTCCCAAACTTCTCAACACTGGACCTGTGGCTCCAGTTCTCAATGCTCGATCGAGGCTTGAAGTAGAACGTTTGAATTCTGGAGAAGTGAGAGCACGGATCAAGGAAGCTCGTTGAGTTGCTGGAGTTGAAGAGGGGAGAGAAGTGGGAAGGAAAGAGGAGAGATGGGAGAGGGAGGAATCGGAGAGGGAAGAGATTAAGGAAGTGAGAGCTGAAGAAGGGAGTACGTCGGGGAGTGTGAATTCTTCAGACAGAGAGGGAAAGAGTAAGTAAGCAGAGGGAATTAGTGTGTGATGGTAAGATAGATAGAAATAGAGAAGTCAGAGCTCACCTGGATTCGATCCTGAACCTCGTAAAGCTGATTGGAGAGCTTGCATTTCAGATCCAGTCGATGACGATGATCCAGACTTTCCACCTGAAGCAGCTCTGAAAGCGGAGAGAATGTTTTCGAGTTGGAGAGCTTGTTGACCGGTTACGGGAGGAGGTCCACCACGAGTTTGAGTTTGGGTTTGAGTTTGAGTTTGAGTCGTTGAAGAAGCAGCAGGAGCTGAAGACGATGACGAAGCGACGGGACTAGAGCAAGCCCAGAGCAAAGAGAAGGAGGTTCAGCTACAGAACACCATCTTCGAATCTCTCTCGTTGTCGAAGAGGAAAACAGGAACAATAAACCAATCGTTTTACAACAAGGGGAAGTTCAAGAAACTCACGCAGCCTCTACTTCCATACCTTCTCCTCCTGTACTGTCTTCACTTCCGATCAGTTCATTGACCTTCTTGCCTCGTTCTTCGAAATCTTGTTCGCTCAAGTTTTGATCTTGATGCCAAAAGAAATGTCTAGCTGAAGAAGAGTTGAATTTGAGTACAGATACTCGGTGGGCCTGTAGCTCACGGATACATCAGTCTCGAAAGTCCCAATGAAGAGAGGGAAGGAGGAGTAGTACCTTGTTGGCGATTTGGAATGAAGCGTCTCCCGGGAAGATGATCAAATCTTCCAATACTGATGAAGTTGCCAAATCTTTGTAGTAGAAATGTAACAATCCATCTTCTTCCTCCAAGTACACGAGTCTGAATCGAGGAGACGAAGAGGTGAGATCCGAAGATTGAATGACGAATCGAGAGCGGGAGGGGGAAGACTCACCCTCGATCAGGATTCGACACCACTTGGTTAGATTGTCCTTCCCTGAATGATCTACCGGCTTTGAATTGGAGTAAAGGTGCCATTTTGTGAGGTGTAGAAGAGTAGAAAGAGAGAAACTCTCGCTTGATCATCAACGACTCACTTGACTACTCTCGACAATCTCAAACTCCTCACTGATAGCTCGAACCAATAGCTAGGAGCTCTATTTGTATTCTGAGCAATCTCTGAGCACTCTACAAAAGCCCCTGCCTCTAGTTCGAGGGTTACCCTTTCTCCACTTCTCATTCTCCCTCCCTCTCTCAAGTCAAGGATGACGAGCACTCAAGGTGGCTCGATCATGAAGAAGAGAATCTTGTTGGAGAAGCACGAAGGAGGGGCACCTAATCTACAAGGACTTTACAGAACATCGGTTCGTGCTTTCTCTTCCGCTTCCTCTCTCTCCTCTCCTCTCTCTCGCTCATTCGTCGTACACTTCTATAGGAATCATGGATCAGGTTCTGTCGTGGATACCAATGGACTCAAGGATACGATATCAACGTTTCGGATGAGAGGAAAGAAGAATACACGACCCTTTCTTGTTCAACTCATCCGTTTGAGTTACTTCTCTCTGATTACCTCGTTCATCCTCCGTACTTACTCGAACCGTTGCGAAACAGTCAATGTACCTTCTCGATCACCGCACTCTACCAGTTGTTCAACAGACCCGGTGACGCACCAGAAGTTTTCGGTCAATACGGTTATCGAATCTCTGCTTCAGAACCTCAAGATTCCAAACCGTTCATCCCGAAGCACTCTCACGAACCTCACTACGTACCCCTCAACCTCGAACAAGAGAACGCTCGTCGTGCAAACTTGCAACCCGGAGATCCTACTTTGGACAACCCGCCCCTCATTCGAACTAGAATTCAGAGAGGATTCGCTTCCGAAGATACTCCGATGCCTGAAGATGTCGAGATGAGATCGAGGGCTACTTATGGAGGAGGAGGAGCTATCCAAAATAGTCAAGCTCAAAGGGATAGGAGTTCGAGTCTCGTTTCTCACGTCAAAGCTGAACCTCAATCCAACACTTCTCACCATCATCAACCACAACAAGTCAGCAACACTGGCATCACTCAGTCCCCTGCTTCTTCGAGCAGTCTCTACCGTCCTACTCCAGTCCACACCGATCACTACGCAGTTCCTCCTCCTCCTCCTCCTCGACAAGTTGTTCAACCTCCACCTCTTCCTGCTCCTACTCCTACCCCTACTCCTTCAGTACAATACCAAGCTCCCGTCATCGCGCCTCCTACTCCTCTCTCGACTCCCGCCCCTTCGTCGATCCCTCGCACTCCTTCCGTAGACCCATCTCTGACCCAAACTTCTCTCGGCTCGTTCCTGCTCGAGATCTCTCCCTCCTTCCTCGAAATCCTCCCAAACTTGCCAAGTGCCGGACTTCCCCTCTCTACTCCTCCTCAAGATTTGATCGACGTCGATATGGACGATTCAATCGTTTGGGACATGTTTCAACAAGTCGAAGGAATCAAATTGGCACATTGCGCTTTGGCGGCTGAAGGAGTCAGGAAAGCTAAATTGAGGAGTCAATCGGCGGCTCCAGGTACTACTGCTAGGTTGGATCCTAAAATCGTTTCGGGAGGATTGGAACAGGCGAAAACTAAAGCTTGGATCTTGAGGAGGATCGCGATGGGTGAAGCGATGGCTGCTGCAACTCCTGCACAAAGTCACTTGTAAAGGTTGCAAATTATGGTGGAAGTCGTTCGTTAGTCAACAGTAGAAAATGGAAAACAAGACAAGACAAGAAAAAGGAAGAAGGTTCAAAGTTTCTAGCCCTGTCTGTTCTCTCCCCCCCTCTCTCTCTCTCCCTAGTTTTGTGTCTCTCCGGTTTCGTGCGGTCCTTGCTCCCCTCTCTCCTCGTTGTGTCCTTGGTTTCGTGTTGTGTATACTTTCTTTCGCAGTTTTCGTTAGTTTTCCTTTCCCTTCCAATGTCAATTTGTTTTTCTCTACCAGTGATCACTATCTGAGCAGCTCTCACTGACCCGGAAGGACAGTCTCTTGCCCTTGTAGAGGGACAATTCCAGAAGAGATTGTGAGAGCGAACGATTTTGCGAATTTGCGATTCAAAACTATTTACAGCAACAAACTAACTGACACCGAAACATCGAACGAAACGGAACTGACAGGGCAACGACGAAGAGGTGAACGAACAACGCGAGAAGATAACGAAAGGGTACTGATTTAGAGAGGGAAGGAGGATTCGACATTTTGGAGGAGGGTCAAGTTTCTAAGGAGAAGTTTGTGTATTTTGCCAGGGGACATACTCGTGAGATAGAGTCTAGGGCGAGAGTAGAATGAGGAGTGGCTAGAACTGGAAGGAGGAGGCGCGAGGACGAGGAGGACTCAACCATTGACCTGAGTTTCTCGCGAGTGAACGACGAGGAGGGCTTTGACAATTCGAGTCGCTTATCGATGAAGGAAGGGAATCAGTTGAGGAGTTGCGCAAGATCTAAGGAACGAGAAGGACTTACCTAGGAGGAGGTAGAGCTAAGAAAGAAGAAGGACTCGCTTCGAGTTGAATCCCACTCAATTTAGGAGTCGTCGGTGGAGATTGTTGTTGCTCCTCTGGGTCAGTCTCACCATCGTCGAGTGTGAAGACGATAGATCGAGCTGGAGTATTGAAGACGGAAGTTGGAGGAGTAGGACACCAAGAGAATCCTTCAAATTCTTCTTGCTCTTCGACGAGAGAACGAGTGGTGGAGACGGTGGTCGACCTAGAGCGAGCGGGAGTCGTCGAAGGAGAGAAGGTAGAGACAACAGTAGGTTGATTGGGGTAGTAAGTAGTCGTCGAGTGAGGAGATTGGAACAGAAGAGTTTGATCGTCGAAAATTGAGAGGGAAACTGAATCTTCACTCCCGATCGAGGGTCTACCCTTCGAGCGACGGTGGTCGTTTCCTTCAAATTCCTGAGAGTCTTCCGGAAAGAGATGAGGTGGACAGAGGGACAAATCGAGTAATTCTTCGAAACCTCCGTAAAGTGAAGAACGAATCGAATGTCTTTGCTCTTCTCCCTCCTCTTCTAAGATCACTGATTTCCTGACTCCCCATCGTGATCCTCCTATCGACGAAGATTCAGGTGAAATAGGTGAACTAGAAGATCGTAGAGTTGGATAAGAAATGAAACTTTTCAATTCCGATTTCCTCCTCTTTTTCAAATCGATTGGAGAAGTTCGAATCGACAATGACGGGGTTCTCTTGTAGCTGTGAGGAGTAGTAGAGGTAGTAGGAGTCGTTCTAGGAGTGTCGCAGGAGGAGGAGTGAGAGGAAGAGGAGAAAGAGAGGCAGGAAGCGACTCGACGAAGTTTTGAAAGGAAATTGGTCGAACTTGATTGAGCTGCATCTCGAGCTCGAGAGGAAGGGAAGGGGACTGCCGAGTGATCTTCTACTTGTATCTAAGCGATACATTACGCGTTAGATCGTGGTTCGAGCCTGAGGGAAGAGGAAGAGAGAGAGAACTCACAGTGAGAGTTGGAATCTCTCTTCTTCCAGTTGAAGTTGCAGTTGGAGGGGCTGCTGCACTTGATTGAGTCCTCCTGTGATGCCATTCGAACAAGGGCATCCCTCGTTGTACTCTGGAAGTCGAACAAGGGGGGAGAAAAGAGTGAGAGATAGGAGAGAACGTTTCTTCTTTGTCGCGAGAATTTTTGGGGGTCGATAAACAAACGAGGTACGTGCTTTTCTTTTTCGATGAACGCGAAAAGGTCAGAATTCGATCGTCTTGCTCTACTGTAGAGTGTGTGTGAGGAGGAGATAGGTCGAGCGAAACAACGCGTGTTTGCGAAAAAAGTTGAGCCTTGTTCTCGAATTTCGGTAATGACAAGCGAAGACGGCAGTGACCGTGGCGTGAGGCAAGCTGCTCCAGAAGCGAATCCTTGATCTTTTACAGTAGATGTGAGAACGACGAAAGTGCAAACGAGGGAAAGAGCGAAATGATACGAAAAACAACAAAACAAAAATGAGAAAACTAGAAACACAAACGAACGACTGACTCCTATCTCTTCCTGGGAAGAGGCATGGCCATGACTCCTCCCCCTCCTAGCTTTTTACCTCCACTTCCAGCTCCTTGATAACGGAAACCATCGAGAGAAGTTTGTTTAGACGCGCTGGTCGAAGATTTTGAAGTTGTCGATTTCGAGGCTGGGGTCTTGCGCGGCGCAACTTTCGAAGCAGCTCCAGCAGATCGACTGGTACGAGACACGAACATTCCAAAAGTCAGCCTCTAGTCTGAGAGAATTGATAAAGAGACCAAAAGTAAAACTAGAAGCTTACGCTTCGGCAGCGAGAGCGGCTTTGTTGGCGGCAGAAGTTCGACGGGCGGTAGTCCCGGTGCTCGACGACGCTTTTGAACGAGCAGCGACGGGAGCAGGTGGTGGAGGAGGAGGAGCTACAGTCGAGTTGTTCTTCGGGGCTGAAGTCGAGGTGTTTGAAGGAGCCATCGAGGCGCAGAGAGCTTGACCACCATGATCACTCCACCATCCTACATCGGTGGGTTTGAGCCCTTTGATTCTGAACAGAGACTCATAGAAACTTTAGCAAGCGATCGTGAAGAGAAGAGACGAATATCGAGCATGAGCGTACCCTAGAAACTCGGTGACGGATTGAGGACAATGCTTCGCGATGAGCTGATACAGAGAGTGTCAAGGAATTAGCCTTGCAATCTAGACAAGGAAGAAGCGAAGTCGAAACTCACCTGTAAAGCAGAATCTGAGACGATTTTCGATGGATCATCCACACTTTGTTGTTCAGCAGTCTGCGGGCAGAACGATTGTAGATGTCAGTGGGAGGTAGAATGAAGGATAAGGAGTGAAGGAACTCACGACATCTCGAAGGTGGAAAAGTTGAGCGAGGAGGCCATCAGAATCTTTCGACTTCGAGGCAGCAGCTTCAGCTGATTTCGTTCGAACGAGTCTTCCTCCCCATGAGTCCCAATCTTCTTCGTCGTAGATCCCAGTCTCCTCGTCGTAGAGATCGTCGACGTACTCTCCTTGGTAAATCTCGTGATCGTAAGATTCGTTGACCTGTTTCGTAACCTTCGCTTTTCCTTTCTTCCCTTTCTCCTTCCCGATGAAACCCATTTGGAGTGGTTCTCCACCTCGACGGAATTCATGGGCTTTAGGACCGAGTACGATGTAAGCGTTGGTGAAACCTAGTCCGTTTCGTTCGTAACGTTCTCCTAGAATTCCTTTGGAGAAGAGAAGTTGAAAGAGTCGTTCACAATCTCCTCGATCGATGTTTGCTCCAGCTCCAGCATCAGGCAATTGATCGTGACCGTTCGAGACGATCTAACGAGTTCCGCGAAAAAAGCGAAACGAGATCAGCTTTGACGAAGAGTGATCTAAGAGAAAGGAATTAACTCACCTTGGCGATCTTGCTACCTCTGAAAACATCGATAGCGTAAAGCATCGTAACTCCTTTCTCCCTCTCGATAGCACTAACGATTCTAACCGCAGCTGAAGCCAATTCACTGACATCCTTCGTCTCTACGTTCTTCGGAGACATACAGTTGTCGCAAGTCTTGTGACATTGTTCTTTTGGGAATTGTTCTCCAAAGTAAGCTAGAACTTGAGTCCTTCGACAATCGGTTTCGTTCATACAGAATTGAACGACTCTTCGGAGGTTCGCTCGGTTGTGTTCTTTCTGTTCAGGAGTACCATCTCCCTCGTCGATGAGTCGCATGAGGAGTTTTGTGTCGCCGTAAGAGTAGTAGAGAACGCAAACAGAGTTCATTCCGTCTCGACCAGCTCGACCAGTTTCCTACAGAATCGCAAAACGAACGTCAGCAAAGGTTCGTTCGAGGAAAAGGGGGGAACATGGATCAGACTCACTTGGTAATAAGCTTCGAGAGATTGAGAAAGGGAATGATGAATAACGAAACGAACGTCTGCCTTGTCGATTCCCATTCCGAAACTGATTCCACGAAAGTAGAGCGTGAGTCCTTGACGGGTCATGAGACAGACAAGAGTAAGAGCGAGATGAACTCACGCGATAGTTGCACAGATTACGTGAACTTTTCCAGCTTGCCAACTCTCTTGAACGCGAATACGATCATTCTTGTCCATACCCTATTCCTCGAGACAAAAACAGTCAATGATTCGCTCGTAGAACTCGCAAGTGAGATGAAAAGGAGAAAGAACTCACAGCATGGTAATGTTGAGCAGGGATTTTGAAATCCGATCTCAATTTAGCCGCAGTCTCTTCACATTGTTTCTTACTCGAACAATAAATGATTCCACATTCACCTCGATGGTTCGTCTTTATGAAATCTGCCATATCTTGCATGAAACCTTTATCCTTCTTCTTGACATAGTAACGAAGGTTCGCTCGATTGAAAGATTGAGATAAAACTACTGGGTTCACCATCGCGAGGTTCGTCATGACATCGGTTTTGACTCGAGGATTGGCGGTAGCGGTGAGTGCGATTAGAGGAATGTCGGGGAAATCTCGTTTGAGCGAACCCATTTGTTTGTAATCGGGACCTTGAGACAAACGAACGAGAAACAAAGTTAGCTCTAGTGGTCCAACAGAGAGAGGCGAGAGAGTAAGCTCACGGAAATCGTGACCCCAAGAAGAGATACAATGAGCTTCATCGAGAACGAAACGAGCTAGTTGACCTCGACGATGAAGACCCGACAAGATTGATCTGAATTGAGCACTATTGACGATCTGATCTCGGACAAAAGCATCGCTCGTCAGTCATAACCTCGATCTAGCCAAAGCAGGAGAGAACGTAGAGAGAGAGAGGACTGACTTGTTCAGGAGTGACATAAGCTAAACAAGTTTGAGGAGGATCGTATCTCAAACAATCCATCGCGAATTTCTTATCGGTAGCCGGCATCGTCGAATTGAGGAACACTACTGGAATATCCTTCTCTATCAAACTTTTCGTTTGATCCGAAATGAGTGAAAGGAGAGGTGAAACTACTATCGTAACTCCTTTAGTAGTTCCACTCGAAACGACGGCAGGTAATTGAAAACAGAGTGATTTTCCTCCTCCAGTAGGTAAGAGTACGAAAACGTCTCGACCTGAAAGTGTAGCGTTGATCGCGGCTTCTTGGTTCGCTCGGAATTTGGTCAGTCCGAATCGTTGTCGAAGTGCTTTGTTGACGTCTGAAGTCCAGGGATAGACTTTTCGAGGTATTGCCACTGCTTGAGTCGTAGCTGGAACTAGAGCTTTCGTGGTGTTGTTCGAAGTCGAAGAAGTGATGATGAGTTCGGATCCTGAAGAGACTGTTCGGTTCGAAGGGTTGATTCCCAATCCTCCTGTTCCTCCTCCTGTCGCTGCTGCTGAAGGTAAACGGCGCTGACCTTGCAACTGAGCTAAAGGTTGATGAGCTGGATTCAATTGTTGTTGCTGTTGTCTCGGAGCGGGAGGTGGATCGTCGAGAGTGATAGAGAAATCATCGTTTCGATTCGAAGATTGTTGAGGAGGAACTCTCCGCAGAGGAACAGGTGGTCGTCCTTGTGGTTGTTCTTGTTGCTCAAACTCTTGCTGATCGTCTTGCATATCTTGATCTTCGTCATCGTCTCCCCAAGGAACGTCGTGAGTGAGAGCTTCCATTTCTGGAGTAACTTGAACTCTCCCACTTCTCGATCCAGTAGATCCTGCCGATGCTGAAGGTTCTTCACGTCGTTGAACCGGTTGCTTAGTGCTAACATTCGACGAAGTTCCAGCTGCTCGAAATCCACCAGTTCCAGACTTAGCGGCTACTGCTCCTCCGTTCGAAGGTACTAAAGTGATTTGAGGAGGTGGTCGTTTCTTGACTGATCTCGGTGATTGTATAGGATCTCTCTCAGATGAAGAAGAATCTAGAGTGATTTGTTCCGAAGTAGAAGTGCGGGAACGAGGAGGAGGAGGAGGAGCTGGAATTGTAATCTTGTTTGTCGAAGCTGGTAATCGATTAGAAGGTCCTCCAGCTTGAACTACTGATCTGTTACGAGCAGCTGCGATCGTAGCACTGTTTTGACTTTCAGTGCCACTAGTGACTGAAGAAGCTTTCTTTCCTTGTTGTCGTTGTTGTTGAGGTTGAGGAGGTTGAATCGTTCGAGTTCCTCCCAAGCTGATTACTGAAGGTGAACCAGGAAGGTAAGAAGGACGAGAACCAGGTACGGCAGAAGGTGAACCGTGTACTGAAGGGAGAGGTCCAGCTGCTAGAGTAGAGATACGAGGAATCGAAGGTCGGGAGGGGGGTCGAGATTGATTCGATTGAGCTGCTTCGAGTCCAGGTATACGACTCGTGAAATACGATCTACCAGAGCATTGACCGGGGTCAGCTCGAAGGATTGAAAGGCAGTCATGGAGTAATGAAAAAAAGAAGCTCACAAAGTATGTTCAATCAAACCTCGATCGTTCCCGTTCGAACTCAAACTACCTTCAGGAGCTTGTAACACTTCATACAACTCTTCCAGACAACTCGCTTGTTTCTCTTTACAGATTTGTAATTCAGTTGGAGCTACTCCTAGCGCTTGAAGTCTTCCTCTCGCTTCGTCGTATCTTTCATTGACATGAGATCTAAATAGAATGACAAGATATCAGCGAATGCTCCCGATTCAAGAACAGAGAAGAGATTTACTGAGTATGACGAAGTTCATTCTCGTCTAGTCCGTCACTCGATCTTCCACCTCCGTTCTGAGCGATTTCGACAAAAGCTTTGAGAATTGAGATCCTCCGGTTCGTCAAAGCTAAAAGTTCTCCTTCGACTTGTACAATCTCCTAAATGAACAGCAAGTTGGAAACCAGTCAGTGATTATTGACGAGACAGAGATATAGTTTGAAACTTACTTGATCTTCTTCTTTCTCATCTTGAACTCCTCGAATCGCATCTCCATCTCCACCTCCATCACCTATCCCATTCCTCGTCGTAGTACTCTGAACATCGCGCATTGTAACATCTTGATTCCTAGTTTCCTCTCCTAGAGCCAAACCAGCTAATTCTCCTTCCCCGTTCTCACTCTCTGGAATCTCTTGATCCTCCATCATCCCCATCTCTGCAACCTCGTTCTTGACCTCGACGATACCGTTCGGATCATTCTCTTTGTCATCTTGAAGAAGATCTCCTTCATCTCCTTCTGTGAACCCAGAATCTTTCGAAGTTCTAGCTTTCTTCTTTTTCCTCCCTCCTCTTCCTCCTCCTGTCTCCTCCTCTAGCTTCTGTTGTTGTTGATTCGGAGAAGGGAAATTGTCCTCTTCTTCTTCTAGTTCTGATGAAGAAGAAGCCAATTCATCGATTTCTTCTTCCTCCTCCTCTTCTTCCTGAACAATCATAGCTTTCCCTTTCCCTTTATCCTTACTTGATGTTTTGGTTACAGGTGAAGGTCTTTTCATTGGTATCGATTTAGTGCTTGAAAGAGGAGGAGGAGGAGGTGGTGCTTGTTTAGGAGTAGAGGTAGAGGTAAAAGTTGAAGTGAAATTGGTTTTCTTTTGTTGAAAATGATTCGAAGCAACTACTTTCTCTTTCTTGATTACTGGTTTGAGATCGGTTTCTTCTACCAATGTAGCAGAAGAAGAAGAAGCGGCTGTAGTAGGAGTTCTCGTTTGAGCTTGTTGTGGTTGAGGACGAGGTTGATGATGGTTCGTAGTTGAAGAAAGAGGTGAACGTCTTCCAGTTGAAGGACCTGGAATCGAATTTATCGATACTGAGAGGTTCAATGGATCGATCATTTTAACTCTTGGATCTGAACGAATTCCTTTCAGCGAAAGATGTGTGTAAGAGAGAGAGAGAGTTGAAGTCACGAAGAGAGAGAGAGAAGTTTCGGAAACTCACCTCCAGTTGATTTACCTAGTTTGATAGAATCGCCTCTGACACTACCAGGTACACCTTCAACTCTCCTCGCGATCGTAGAAGTTGAGGGAGTTAAAGTTGACTGTTGTTGTTGTTGTTGTTGTTGTTTAGAAAGTGGCACTGGTTTAGCGATAGAAGGAGCAGGAGGAGGTACTGGACGCGTATTGGAAGTACTTCCAGCTGGTCTGAAACCTCCCATGATCCTCCTTTGACTACTTCGCGACTGGAGAAAAGAGGTGAGAAGTCAAGAACAGAGAGAAGACGCGAAACAACTTTCCTCTCTCTTCCCATTCAACTACTACTCTCAATCTCGACTATACACAAAGGAATGTTTACACCACTCTCAGTATTAGCGTTATCCAGTTCAATCTTGGTGGCATCTTTACTACCTTCGACCTTGAAGAATGGATTCGGTCTAGTCTCGGCTCAACAAGATTTCACTTCAAACTCTACGGGTTTCTCGGGTACTTGGTCAACGGGGAGTGGAGCTGTAGTAACTGGTCCTGTGAGCTCGAACTTTCCTCCTCCCGTTCTCTCTCCCTCAGGCCTTCGAGACGAAAGAAGAGGCACGCGATGATGTGAAAGGGTTCCTTCATCTCGACACTTTGGAAGGTTCAGAAGTAACGCTGGTAGATACAGAATGACCCAAACAGAGGATCGGACAGATCATTGGATCGCTAGGATGGACGCAAAGGAACGAACGATCGGGATTTCCGATGATTCGAAAGGTTTCATCGCCAAGCCCTCTCACTCAACTCGGTGCTCTACTCGAGTCGTCAAGAAGGAATGGGACCTATAGCAACCATGGTCAATTCGCTCGCTCGCAGCAAGGCGGTACGAAGAGGCACCTTTCTGGCTGTCGGTTGTTTTTCGGTCGTTCGATTCGATATAGATGCAAAGGATACTCTGGAGGGAGCAGTGGAGTCCACGGGAATCGATTTGTGTGACGGTTCACTGACCCTTTGTTCTGCTTCCCTTGTTTGTTCGTAGAGTTTCGCCGATCCCATGAACAACGATCGACCATTCTTTTACCCTGAAAACACTGGAATCTCGTTTTCATTCACCGATGATGGATACTTCGAAGAAGCTCAGTACAGGTTCGAAGCGAACGGTGAGTCTCTTCCCTTCCTATTCTCGAGATTAGTCGAGTTTCCCCTCAATTTCGCATGCTGAACGTTTTTTTTTCTTTCTTTCAGCTTCCCACCCTCAATGCTCTACAGCTGTCGTAATTTGGCAACATGGAAAAGTACGTTGAGCCTCTCTTCAGCTCTGAATTTCGGATGATCGAAGACGAGAAGACTGACCATCTCAATTCTTCGTGTTTTTTCAGTACTATTTCCACAACAACGGTTCATTGACTCTAGATCCTTCTCCGTTCGCTTCTGATGGTCGTATTCAAGTTCAAGACCCTTGTGCACCTACTACCGAAGTTTTGACTTATTACTCTCAATTCGAACTCTACAACGGTTGGAGTATCTCGATCGACGTTCACCACGCTGCCTACATGTTACAACTGTATAGGTTCGACGGTAGTTTGTTCCCTAGGTTGTATTTGACGGTTAGGCCTCCTACCATGTTACCTACTACTAGTTTGGAAGCCGTTTTGTAGGTTCTTTCTTCACTCTTGTGGGAAAACTTGATCGAGCTTGACTGACCTTCAATTTGGTTTTCAACATAGCAACGGTTCCGTACCAGCTAGATAAAAGAAATTACGTATAAAAAGCTATATCTTCTTCAACCCACTCTCTTCTATACCCCCTCCCCCCGTTGACTCCTCTCTCAGTTCATCGAAGTTCTCTCCTCATATCATCAACAGACACTGCTTTCTTTCTAACGATTTTCCCTTTCTCTCTCCCTTTCTTTTTTGTTGCACAATTCCTTCTCTCACTCTCATTCCTTCTGAATACCCTGACCGCTTTTTGTTTTCGCTTTTGCTTCTTCTTCCACTTTGCATAAATCTTCTCTACCTTTTTAATCTCGTTTTACACACACACTTTCTCAGTACCCCTTTGCTCACTCGCTTGTTCCCCTTTTCCCTCTGATTGAACTCTCTTGTTGTAACTAATCATCATCTTTTCATTCGATCCTGCAACGCGCGGCGAGAGCGTTTCGCCCCTTTGCTTCACAAGTGAGCCCGAGCTTGAGACTGGTTACCGCTTCCGAGAGCGAACATAACTCGGAGCTTCGTCCGTCTTGTCGGACATTTGAAGAAACGAGTATATTGAAAAAACGATTACAGAAAAGAAAAAACCAGAAAACAACGGCGGGTACTAATTACTAATTAACGTCTCGCAGAGACTCAAATACACAGAGGGATATAGATATAATAAAGATGCAAAAACAAGTACGAAATGATTTAGACGATGTTGTCATGGTGTCGAGAAGTAGTAGTGGCAGGAGATCTTTCTAGAGCTGCTAGTAAATCAACCCCATTTTGAGATTCATCGCCTTCTGAAGAGTAAGTTTCTTTCTCGTCGAAGGAGCTTTCTTTGTCGGAGGGTCGTCTAGGGGGATAAGCTGCGTGATCAGTCGTAACGGTCGAGCTATGGACGGAAAAGAAAAACCGTGCGAAAAATTAGCTCTTCACTCACGAAGCGTTTCATGAGAGAGAAATTAGACTTACTGTGTGGTGACCTTGATACCTTCAGCAACTGTCGTAGGAATCGGTTTCGCTTGGTAGAAGATTTCAGGGTTACAATCTTCTGCACCGAATCCTAACATAGTCTTCTTCTCCATGTCCGGCCTCTCGACGTGAGCGGTAGTGTGAGTTGAAGAGTATCCGACCGAATGAGTACCGGTGTTGGCTCCGGTTGATTGAGCGTAAGCGGGGAGAGGTCGAGATTTCGAGTTTTGGTATCGACCTCCTCCAGATAGGTAGCGTTCCAAGTCGGCTCGTGCGTTCACTATACATCAGACGAGAAGAGTCAGTAAGGAGAGGTATGGGGGTCCGAATTGCGAAGTCGCGGGAGAGGGTCGAAAAAGGGAAAAGCTCGGACGATCGCTCAACGAGGTTCCCGAAAAATACTCCCGGGAACCGACGGAGGTGAGAGGGCTCTAAGACTCACGGGAAACGAGCAGAGAATTGAAGTAGAGCTAGAAACCGAAAAAATTGGAAACAAAAGCGGAGAAAACGAAACCGATCAGGTCAGTTCAAGTTTTGACAACGACTGAAGCTGCGAGTTCTGCAATACCTTGATTAAACAAAGGTTGACGCTGACGTGCCACGAGGAAGAAGACACCCCGAAGAGTACAGCATCGATGACAGCAACAACGGCGGTCAAAGAATTGGTCGAAATGATTAATTCGATCAAACGGTTGAGAATTGAATTGGTTTGAAGGAGTCCGGTCTTAGATTTCTGCAGGTAGTATACTAGAGCGATAGTGATAATCACATCGGCGGCAGCAGCACTGTGGGCGAGAATAGTCAGCGAAGGAATTCGGAAAAGCGCTCGAAATTTGCCTTACACCGCAAGCCAGGCTGTAGATAGCAAAGCGGGGTCAGCGCAATGTCTACACAATAATGTAGAGTATGACGTACTGGCTACTCCGTAGGTGTAAGATTGGAACTTCGAGAAGTATTGAAGAATAAAAATTTCAGCAGTTGCCCCAACGGCGAATCCGAGAGACACGAGGGCGAGGACGCAGATCATGATGGGGATGACGAGAGAACGTTTCCCGACGACATAGACTCGGTAGGCGTAGAAGAATTGGCAGACGCAAGCTGCGACACCGGTCATAGCGGGATCGACCTGAAAAAGAAAATTTGTCAACGACTGCCGCAACGACGAAGACCCTAAAAACTCACTCCGAAAGACCAAGGACTCTTGGCCAAGTAGGTAACTTCTCCGTAGTGGGTCACCGTCCAATCGTAGATAGTGTACATGCAGATTGCGGAGTGACTCCAGTCGAGAACACACATGAACACGACGAGCCACCAGTACAGTCGCTTGTCGTTCGGGAACATTGTGAAGTAGGCATAGGCTTGAGTGGAAGTGATACCGAGGAGGAAGGTAGAGAACGCCGTTCCGACGACGAAAGCGCCGATACTGTCATCTGTGAAACCAAATCGAACGAGTGAGCTCGGGCTTCGACGCTGCGCGTGAGGCTGGACTCACCGAAGACACCCATGGCAATTGGTTCAAGGCTGGAGAGTACTCAAAGGAAGTTGAGAGGATCGAGAGGAAAACTAGGAGATTCGGCTGAAGACGATCAACGGCGAGGAAATGAGACGAAGGGCGAGGAGAGTGAGTTCTGTAGTTGAAGTGTAGAAGGAGGAGAGAGAAAGATGTTCGTCGAGTACGACTTTTTTGTGTCGTTCTCCTTCGTCTCAAAGCTCTCCACAATGAGCAGAGATTTTCCCTCGTACTTCGAGTCTTTTTTGGCAGAAACGAAGCTAACGAAGAATTATCGTAGGATGAGAGGGGTGTTTCTGCTGCTGGAAGAGAGAAGAAGGAATTCTAGTCGCAGGAATATCGAGGAGGTTTGGACGACTGCAGGTTTCTCAGAGGAGGGGGGTTCGAAGTTGTACTGAGAGCCTCTAGTTTCACTGTTCGAACGGCGGTGTCAGCGACTCAAACAGGATATGTTCGGTAGTTGCGTGTACGTACGGGCGGACTTGAGGTCGGTTGACCGGTGCAAGGAGTTGAGGGAACAGGAGATGGTACACCTTGACGACGCCTCGGTCCTCGGAAAGAGCTCTAGAAGGCTTTAAAGTGTGCTCTTCTTTGCCCTGTCGATCATGCACTTGGGCGGTTGAATCGAAGTGAATGATGCTAAGTTTCTTGGGGGAGAGAAGGGAAGAAGGGGTCGCGTCCTGCGAAATTACAGAAGTCGACCTTCCCTTCGAAAGCTTGATACATCTAGGAGAGTTCTTTCTTGCAGAATCCCCTGCTCGATTGCTCGAGATATGTCGAGTGAGAGTACGATCTGCGCTGGAGTCGGGCGGAGAGGCGTTTCGAAGGGAATTCAGTTGAGCTTGCGAAGGTTTCGGTTTTCTCAAGAACTGAAATTTTGGTCGTTGAAACGGTCTCAAATGGTATTCCAAGCGAAGGTATCCGTACGCAACAAGCGAGAGTCCGGGAAAATCGTCAAAATTGGCAGAGAAGACTAGCTGAGAGGTGCGAAGTTGTCAGCAAAAGTTCTCAATCTCGAACGAAGAGGAAACGGGTCAGGGGCACACGTACCGGAATTCGAAGTAGACTTGGCCTCGTAACTCGTATGAGGTCTCCGGAGAAGGGGCAACAGAGGAAGAGGGATCAAGATGAGGGAAAAGTTGAACGATCTTGCAATGGTGAACACTGAGCGAGACGTAAAGCGTGAGCCTTCTGTCACCAGTACTTCGTATAGCTCGTGCCAATTTAATTCGGCTGAGCAGCTCAGTCGTTCTGGTCGGGAGAAGCGTGTCATCCAGAGAGAACAAAAGACAAACTTCCTTCGAACTTCTGATCATACTCCTCACTCGCTTTACCGACTTCCACGATCTAATCACTCAGTGGAGGTATCCTACGCAAGAAGCAACAGAGACATCCCTCGGCAGTAGCCTGAGACTCTATTAGAAACAGCGTCGGTCTCGACTCTTCTCCAGTGAATCTCCTCTAACCTCTCCACAGCAGCCTCAAGTCGATTTGATACATAGTAGAGAAGATCAGGAGCTACTTCACGAGCGTACAGAGACGCGTCAACTCCCTCCTTCCTCCTTTCCCTCTCTAGCTCTCTTTCCCTTTCCCCTCTTCGGACACAGCCTCTCTCGCCCTCTGTTTCCCCTCCGGAATATCCCTCCCCCCCCCTCAGGATGTCGACAGGAGAAACAGAAGATAACCCGCGGAAAGCAGCGATCGCCAAACTGAAACGAGCAGCTTCTACAAGAGAGTCTCCCTCCCCTTCCACCTCTCCTCCTGACTCTTCTCCTACGCTTTCTCGACACAGAAGTCGACCAAGAGCTTACACCGCTCAATCACAACCAGGTCAACCGAATGAAGACGAGTCCCTTTTCCCGAATGTTCCAGGTCAATCTTCCCTCGAAAGAACTGCTTCTCTCCTCGCTCGACAATTAGCTATGGCGAAACTGACTGGAACTGCACCCCCTACACCTCCTCCAACATTCTTTGCCGCGAACGAACCATTACCGACCCTCGAAGATTTGCAGAGAAGAGCTAGGGCAAAATTGGATTTGGAAAGTAGGACTCGAGGAGGAGGGTTGAGACGGAACAATACGACCGCTGCAGCACTACATCATGGCAGTACGGGACCTCCTACTTTAAAGAGGAACAACACGGTCACCGGGATAGGAATCACAGGAGGATTAGGTACCGGATCGTCAACAGAAATCGTCGAATCTCTTCAAATTGGTCAATCTCATTTGCGACCGCCATTCCAGGAACGAGAAGAAGAACAGGAGGAGGAACAACAACCGAGCGAGAGGAGTGAAGCGAGAGTGAACTTGATGAGGAAGCTTTCGGCGAGAAGATTAGCTAGTCCAGCAGCTTCAAACGGAGGTGGAACCGTCGGAGGGAGATTAGGTGTCGTTGGGAGAATAGGTAGAGCGAGACCGCGGAGTGGAAGTGTCGGAGGACTCGACTGGAGACTAGGAGGAGATACCTCGAACGTGCAAGAAGAAGCAAAGAACCAAGGCGCTCCACCTCGACTAGGGAAACCTATCAATTTCGAGGAACCTCAAGAGACGGGAATCGGAATCGGGATCAGACTGGGCGGTACCGCTGACCTGGAGTCTCCTGTGTCTACCCGAACGAATTCATCAGCAGGAGGAGGGTGGAAAGATCCCAACGAACCATCGACAGACGAAGGAGAACAATCTGACGAAGACCGCAACATTTGGGAGTACGAACAAGTTCTTCAACCGCAGCAACAACCTTCGCAGTTCCGTCCAGAATCGGAGATGGAGTTCATTCGAGATTCGAAACAACATTTACCACATCCGATTCAAACGAGTTCTCTTCAATCTTCCCCTCATCCTTCGTTCCGCTCTTTTCATTCAGCACAGTCAGCTCAGTCGAATGACAGAACTCCGAAGGCTCCTTGGGCTCCCTCGTTCCTATCAAACGCTGCCCCGTCTCCTTCTTCCGCAACTACGATTCAACAACCTCGATTCTCGAATCCTCCTCTACATTCTCTAGTCGACGAATCGGTTTCCCCTAATTCTTCTCCTCAATACCCGAACCAAGATTGGCCCAATCATGAACAGTACGATGAACGACCTTCACTGTCAGTCGATCGACAATCTTCCGACGTTCACCTCGATCTCCCTACTCCTCTCTCTTCTGCCTCGATTTCCCCTTCAGCTTCCATGTCCTCTACTTCCACATCTTCCTCTCAACCTTCGTTCGAACTTCATGAGCCGCCCGAACGCACGAACGAAAGAACTCAACGACCGATACCCAGTTTCGGAATCGCAGCAGTAGAAACTCCAGCAACTGGTTTCTTCGGTTCGGGAGGAGGACTCGGTTCAGACCGAAAGAGAGGAAGTAGTGCAAGTTCGAGTTTGGCGTTGTTGGAAGCGAGTAGGAGAGCGAGGGAGCGAGGTTCGGATGCGACTCAATTGCAACTCGGTTCGATAAGTGCTGCCAACTTCGGTAGAAGTCGGATGGGAAGTACAGTCAGCTCAGTTGGTAGTGCTGGAAGTGCTAACGGGAGTGTCAGTGGAAGGATACTCGAGAAAGTCGATGCGAGAGACGAAGAGGACGAGATGGAAAATTTGACAGGGGATGAACAATCAAAAACGGATAGCGAAGCTAGTGAGAAGGAATCGACTTTCCCTGTCCCTCAAGCGGGATATCAGTTCCCTTCGTCAGCAAAGTTGAAAGGAGAGGGCGAGAAACAAGCAACAACGGCTCAGAGATCGTAAGTTCTCTCTCTCCGTACTTCATCCTCTTTTGCCTCGGGCTGACACTACTCTGACCCCCAGCTACATGTCGACTTCAACATCGTCCAGTCCCAAGATAGACTCGGGCAAACGGAAAACTCGAGATTTCCCATTCAAGCTTCCGTTTCAAGCTCCCACCTTTCCCGAAACTCCTTCAGATTCTCCCGTTCTACCCGATCCGATCTCACCGACTGCCATCATCTCCGATCCTTTCCTCAACATGCGATTCGTCCCGCCACCTAGTGAAGAAGTCGAAGTCGAAAGGTCAAATCAGCAGCACTCTTCTCCGCTTTCGCACGATATGGTGAAATCGCCTTCAACAGAATCGCACGCCTCATCGACTTACCACTCTCCGACAATGATGCGACGAAATCTATCCTCGAACTCGAACTCTTCCCAATCTACAAGTCAGTTGCGTTCTCCACGAGTTTCTCCTCTTCCCGCCGACGAACTCCCTTCGAACCGAATCCTCGCCAAACTCGATTCCCTCTTCTCCCACAACGTCGAATCTCACGATTTCACTTCGCCGGAAACATCTCCTCTCGACACACCTCCTCGCAAACTCCTCCTTCATACTCCTGTTCTCCAAGTCGTCAATGCGAACACAGTCAAAGATCGATACCTCTTCCTGTTCACCGACTTGCTCGTCATCGCGAAACCTCTCATCGCAGAGCACCCTCTCTCTGGCGAACCTATCCCTCCTTCTCTCGACAGCCAGTTCCTCGTCAAGAGTGTCGTCGAATCGAGAAATTTGAAGATTTCCGCAACCGAGGACCCTTCAGAAGACGCTACAATCTCAAGCAACAACAGCAAGAAACGACATCCTCTCCTCGTCGCTTTCGTCGATCGATTCGCGAACGAGCCTTCTCGAGCAATCGCTTCTCTCGTTCAAAAAGGTGGTCTCACGAACGACGGTCCTACCATTTCGAATCTCCTGTTCAAGAATACCGACCTCAATAGGAATCAGCTGGGAGCCTATCTCGCAAACCCGAATCATCGTCATGTCCTGCGGTCTTACATTGAAAGATTCAGGTTTGGAGGAGTTCGAATCGACGACGCTCTCAGACTGTTCCTCATGTCTGTCAGGTTTCCTCCCCAGGATCGAAAAGCTGCAGAGTACGTTCTAGGAGTTCTTGCCAACGTCTGGGCAGAAACGAACGTATCAAACGGACTCGACCCTAGTCTCGCTTTCAGTTTGATCGTTTCAATCTTACGATTGAGCGATACTTTACACTCGAGCGACGAGAGGGATACCGGAGAAGGACCCATCTTGCCGAGTTCGAGATCTTCTCAAATGTGAGTTCTACTTCCCCTTGCTCGGAGAATGAGTGACTGACTGTCATCGATTCGTGAACAGGCTATCGGTCGACGAGTTCATTGCAAGGTTCCGAGAACATGACGTTAGAATGGTCGTATCGGAGGATACACTCTCTCGCATTTACACTTCAGTTCGGAGAGAACGGATCGAACAAGCTTCCGACAACTCGATTTTCAGTATGACTCCAGATATCGAAGCGACGATTGATCCTCCGAAGCTACCGACCCATCTCACCTATAGAACCCCGTCCGACGTCTTCATCATCACGGTACCTGCTCCCGATACCAAGTTCAGCATCAAACTCGCAGGTCCCGACCTCGAATTCGACCCTCCAGTGCTTTCGTTCGCGAGGAGCAACACTCAAAGCTTCCGAGTTACGGGTACAGCCCTCGGTGTGCGAGTCATGGTCCTTATCAAGAGAGGAGCGAACGCACCTAGGTATCAAGGTCTACCTCTCAACAAGGCCTTTTCGATTGAACGAGCTTTCATGCAAAATACTTTCCAAGTGAGTCTCTCTCTTCCCCTTCCTCCTTCGTAATTGATCGAGCTAACACCATGTCTGTAGGTCGCTTTCACGAACCACCTCGACGTCAAACGCCGGTACATGTTTTCAGTTTCCGACGCCTCGATCCGATCACAATGGCTCTCAACGTTCCGCAATCAGATCGTGCAAGCTCACCACTCCCGCTCGAACGCTCCACCGGCTCTCGCTGCAGCTCAAGCAGTCTCGACACAAGTTCTCCGAGACGTCTTCCTCCCTGCCGAAGAACCTCTTCAGGTCTCTCCAGCCGCTCCTTCTCCTCGACCTAATCTCGCAACACCTCAATTCGGTCGACCTGTCACTGCCGCACCTCGAAACCGACTCGGAACTCCTACCCGACCCGGAGGAATGTTGGCGAGGTCGAATTCGATCAGTAAAATGTACGCTTCTCAGTTCAAGCAAGAAGCCGACTTGTCGGAACGGAAACAGAGCTTGATCAACGGTCAACTACGAGTAAATGGAACGGGTGGAACTGGTGCACGAGACGATGTAGCCACTCTCGGTGGCAGCCAATTCGCGAAAACTGGTCACGAACTAGTTCTCACGACTGAACAAAATTCACTTCTACCTGTCGTTCTCTCTTTCCTGAATACCGGTCTCGAGGTAAGTCACCTTCATTGAGACTACTCTCGTGCTCATCGCTGACGACTCGTGTTACCTAGGCTGCTTCTCACCCTCTTTCGCTTCAAGGATCTGCTTTCCAACTTCCTCCCCTTCCCCCTTCTTCTGAATCTGCTGCAACTTCTTCAATCTTTCCTCTCGTTGGATTTCCTTTCAGTCGTTGATACCCTTTTACTCATGCTCTCTTGAAACCTGTCACCAACTTACTATAACCCTTTTCTTTTACCCTCTTTTGTCGTCGTCGCTGTTTTCTCTCTCTCCTGTAGAATCTGTCGGTATTCCGTCTGACCATCTCCTTTTGCAAAAACAAGACTGGATATCGAATAAAAAGAGCTACAACAAGAGAGAGAGAAAAATTGGGGCAAAGAAAAAAGAAAGGGAGGGGGTATTTTGTTAGAATTGGAAAAAATTAAGCAGTCATGGCGACAGCTGCACCGTTGGTCGCAACAGGAGCAATCGAAGCATCTCCGTTAGACATGGTAGTGTCTTCAGCAGCTTCAGGTTCAGCGGCTTTTGGTGGAGGAGGGGGAAGCTTTGCAGCTAAGAATTCTTTAATCTTGGGCATCGAAGCGCGCAAAAGATGAGTAGGTCGTGCTTCGTCGTCCGTGGCTACAAGTGAAAATAGAGTCAGCAGAGGTACAAACAACGTTCAGAGAAAAGTGAGAGCTCACTAGCTCGAAGAATGTTGCCAAACTTTTTCGTGTTTTTGCCAGCTTTTCGAGGATCCTCTTGAAGAGGGTGATTCGAAGGCAAGAGAACGAAAGAGTTCTACGACGACGAAGCGATCAGTCACCAAATTCTGAAAGAGTGACAGAAGAGGAGAGAGCTTACTTGTTTGTACCAAGTTCGATAATCGCAAGAGCTATCGAGTTCTGGAGGAGGTTCGTGACCGAGAATCGAGATACAAGCTCTCGTTCTCTGGGATACGTAGCCTGTCAATCATAATGGATCAGTGACCTGTTTCGCAAAGCGGTAGCGGGAGTACTGAGGCTCACCTCCTCGATGTTGAACCATCGTTACGACCGCTGAGCAGCCAGCGCCAGTTCCGAACAACACCACGTTTCGAGCAGTTGACAGACTACACATATAACGGGTCAGGTCGAGGTCTGAACGACAGAAGGAAGTTAATCTTTACCTGACGATAGAATCCCAAACGTGCAAAGCGAGTTTCTTTTCCATTTCTCGATTTCGGTTGGCATCAGGCTGAGCGGGCGGAGTTCGTCAGTCTCGAGAGAGATTTGTTTGCATAGTAGAGGAGTACTAACGGGTTGACCCTTGATCGTTGGCAAGTGAGCGAGGAAATTGACATCGATAACTGCGAAATCCATATCGTGCAATGCCCAATCGAGGACCTCTCGACTCGTGTCGAGCTACATTGAAGAGAGGGCGTGAGAGTCAGTGGCTGTGACATAAACCGATTTGGAGGATGTCTACATACAAGTTGAGTTCGTTCGAGGTCGACATCGTAAGTCGAAGCGAAATAAGATGCTTTGATCGATCCTCTGTTCAGTGATAAAACGATTGTTAACGTCTCAGCGTTCGTTTCTACCGAAGGTCCGACAAAGAGACTCACAGGTCATGCATGAAAACGAGTAGAGTATCGGCATCATAAATATCCTCGCTGAAATTGGCAAAGAATCAACTCAGCAATCGACTTCAGGAACAAGCTGTAAGCAAGAGACTCACGACACAAGAATCTGACTCGAGAAATGCTCTTCGAGTTGAGGATCTGTAATTTCGAGACTGAACAATCCATATTCGTTGTAGAGATCGTAAAGTCGGTGGGCTCGGAGAATTTCTGCAAAAAGACAACATCGATTAGTCTCATCCACAAGTACGAAGGAGATCGCTCAGAGCATACCCGTGAGCGACATAGTCTTTCCAGCTTTTTGAAGCTCTGTTCGGGAAGAAGGAGAATGAGTTACACCAATCTCAAGAAAACTTCTTTCGAAAAGAATTTGATTCTCACCTTCGGTAGTAGCGACTGCAGCTCCCATTGATTTCCAATACTTGCTTTGAGTTCTCATGACGTTGTAGACAGTGTTGGTAGCGCTGAGAGAGGCAGGACCGAGCGAAGGTAGATAAGGAGGTTCATCACCGACGAGCACTTCGACACAAGCGTGGGAAGATTTGACGACCGAATCTACGTTGTATCCACCCTAGCGAGATAAAAGTATCAATTGACTGTCGACTTGGGCATGAGTGAAGAGGAGAGACTCACTTCGAGAGCGAGAACAACTTTTCCTCCAGAGAGAGCGCTCAAAAGATGAGTCATGTGAGCGTAACCTGCAGGGGACACCTTCATCTTTCCGAGTTCATCACCGGCAGCAGCATCGTAACCAGCCGAGACTATGAAAAGAGCGAGCCTCAGTAAGCTCTGCGGAAAAGGGTTCGAGGGAGGGCAATTGCGACTAACCGAGAACGATGTCGGGAGCGAATTCGTAAGCGATAGGCATAACAATTTGCTGGAAAGCGTAGACGTAGTCGGCATCTCCCATACCCATGTCGGGGAAAGGAATGTTGACCGAGCTGCACGACGACCGAAACAATCATCAGTAACGAGCTCTCTGTCTTTCATAAGAAGGATTGTGGATGACTCACAATCCAGCACCTGCACCAGATCCTACCGATTCCATAGCACCGTAGGTTCCACCAGGGTAGAAACCATCTGCGTGTCGATGGAGAGAGATGTAGAGAACGTTTGGATCGTCTTCGAAAGCTTTTTGAGTTCCGTTACCTGTAGCAAGATCTCCTTGAGTTACTTCTGTTCTTCCAATTCGAGCGAGTGAGAAACAACTGCATACCGTGATGGACATCCCAATCGAGAATAAGCACTTTTTGCATTTTGATCTCTTTTCCGGTGACATCTTTTTGAGTTCCTGAAGCGTAAACAGTTTGAAGCCATTTCGCTGCAACAGCGACATTGTTGAAGAAACAGAAGCCCATCGCTTCTTCAGGCTCAGCGTGGTGACCGGGAGGACTGCAGGAAGAAAAGAAGGAGTCAGCTAATGCGAAACGAAATAGAGACGAGAAAACGAAACGTACCGAACGATAGCGAAACCATTCCTAATTTGACCTTCAGCTACAGCTCGACACATTTCTATAACTCCTCCACAACTCAATCTAGCTGCGAAAGCGGAATCCGGATTGACGTAGAGCGAAAGTCGGTCAAAGAATTCGGTACAAGTTTCGAGGTATTCAACAGATTGAACTGTGACGAGACGGGAATCAGTCTTCGCATTGTCTCGAGGCCGATGAATGATAGTTGTACATACAGCCAGTAGCTCGGACTCGGTCCCAATGACTTTCGGAATGAACCAACATGATTTCTTCACGAACAGCTTCTCGTACAGCAACACGTTGCATCCGCGCAGTCAGTCCAGCAGCTGAACACGACGCAATGAGGTATCAGTTCTGGTTCTCGAGCAATACCAAAGACAGAAGCCATCTTACCATCAAGTTTTTGGAAAACTCCGATAATTCGAGATGGTTGTTCAGGATGAGGATCATCGGTTCCCACAGTACTTTTCGGCAGGGGTTTGTGTAGCGTCATACGAGCAGAGTAACAGAAACCTACATCATCGAGACTTGTAAGCTTCTCGAATTACGAACGAGCGCGAACGAAGAAAGAAAAAACCTCACCTGAAGGTACTCTTCCCAAACCCATCTTTTTCAATTCCGCTACTGACAACTTGCTCACTTCTTCCTCATACACTACTCCCGGACTTTTGACTTCCTCTACTCTCATCTTTGCTTCTTCGACAGAGTCGATAATCCTGCGAATAGGAGGTTTCTCGTTCAATCCAGCTCCGAGTACGATTGGTGGTTCTTGGTACGGAGGAGGTACAGTGTAAGGTTGAGGATTCGCCACGGCTGCAGCTTTCGAAGGAATAGAAGAGAACCCAGTGAGGGGAGCAGCTAGAGGATTTTGTTCAGGGAACGGTTCGAATCTTGAAGGACCGGCTGTTGACGCGGTTGAAGGATCTTCCATAGAGTTCAAAAGTGCTTCTGTCGCGCTCATGTGTACGACAGGAGCCGGTTGAGGTTGTGTTCCCGAAGTTGATGAAGTTGAAGGTTGAGGGAGAGAAGTTGAGGCATTCGTCTCCTGGGTCGCAGGGATATCCTGAGTAAAGGGTTGTGTCTCCTCCATCTTGCAACCTAGTAGAGAAGAACGATGGTTAGAGACGAGTTGAAAGAGAGTTCTCAGGCGTTGCTACTTTCTCTCTCCTACTCTTCACAGCTCTTCCGTTTCGACCTTTCGAACCTCTCATTCTCGACTCGAGTACGATACTTGTGCCTTCCGCATATCCTCGACCTCGCCCCTCCAATCGTATCCTTCTCTTGTTTCCCATCGAGCCCAAACATTCGGAACTGGATCCGCTCTCTCGAGATGGCAGTCCTTCTACCTACTCCCAGGTCGAAGGATGAATTTTTACGTGACACTGGTCTCCGGTCAGCAAAAGTAGCGCTTGGCCTTCGACTCTTGCTCCTCGACATTCGGAAAACCCGTGTCTACCTAACGAATTCCCCTTCTTTTCTATGTCGCAGGAAATACAGGATATGTAATCCTTGCAGCTCTGGAGGCTGAACGACCAAAGGGCCTAGACAACTCCGCTAAATGAGGATCAACTTCTTCGGCAGAAAATCGATTCTCTTTGCTTTCGACCCACTCGTCGTAAGGCTCCAAGGCCGAAGATTGAGCTCAGGAGCAGAAGGTATGAGCTTTGAGCTCGATACGTTACGCAGGAGACGAGAAGCGGTTCTTGCTCTGGTCCTTTCCAAATCTCAGGTCTCTCTCCTCCTGCATCTTCCCTTCAAGTTGCTCAAATGGAATCTGACGCTCTTCCTACTGTTCGCCCGCATCCTCCTGATTGGCGACCACCGACTCCTGATCGCGACGGGCTCGAACTTCCTCGAATTCACATTGAACGACTTAAACAGGATCGTGAGTGATTTTACGACTTAGACAAAATCTCGACCATCGGAAGGCGAGCCTCGCTAATCACGTCAACCTCGAATCATAGTCCAGGCCGCTCAGAACCCAAAACGAGATTTACCACCTATCAATCGACGAGTTCTCAAGTTCAACTCAGGCGGATCGCATAGCAGTGACGATAGTGAAGAACTGGTGTTCGAACAGATTCACCCGGCAGAGTACATTGACGAGTCACCGAAGGATCGCAGAAGGATCGTTTTAGCTTTGGTGAGTCTCTTCATCTCACAAGGAACCTGCCTCTTGAGCTGACGACATGCCTTGATCCCTTCCAGAGATCACTTGTACACCTCGAGAATGAATACCTCGCGTGTCGATACCTTCGTGAGTTTTTAACGAGAGTTCTGCGTTTTCTACTCTTCTCCTCAGAACCGTTTCCTTCTGGTCTAAGCTCACAATCTGGCAATTGCGTCAGGCGAAATGCTCGACAAGTACTCTGGCGAGGATGTTCCAACTGTCAGAAAGAGACTCAGAGGTATACTCTACGCCGAGAAGCATCTGAAAGAGAAACTCTCGATCGAGAAACAGTCGTTGCTACAGCATCCCCCTCGTACTCTCGATGAAATGACTCAGTCGACGGCAAAACTTCGAAAGATCGGCAAGATGGTGGAAGGTCTTTCTCGTGACATCGAAACGCTGGAGTACGTCTTTGTAGTTTTCAGAAAACTCAACGAGCGACTCAAACGACATGGAAATGGCGCACCGGTTCTCGACCGTGCTTCCATCATCAATCACGCCGTGAGTACTTTCAGAGGCTACGCTACACGTTTGCCGACAACTCACAGCTCGACTCCCACAGCACGAATTGTACAAAGATCTAGAAGTCGAAACCGACGCCCTTTACGATCAAAATACCGCAAGAGGTGACCCCTCCAAGCCATCGCGCACTATCGATTCGATCCTCCTCCCAAGTCGCACCGATACCGACAAACGATTGATCTTTCTGAGCCCGTCCGGAACTTTGTTTCGTCAGCCGGATCTGAAGATGGAGTTTGAGCCAGTCAGTCGACAACCTGGTGATGTATCACCTTAAACTCTCAATCCCTCTACTTGAATGCTTCTGAAACCCCTCTGATCGTACCCGTTCACCTTGTTTATTTCCGATCGGAGATAAAACTCTGTTTTGCAATCGCTTCATTTCCTTCTCACTTTACCTCATTTGTTTCTAACTGTCCAATGTCTACCAGCTTCCCCTCGGCGCTCGTTCCACAACTATGGCGGCTCTTCTAGATAGATTGCCCTCAATCTTCTCTCCTCGAGGCTCGGAACAGGCACCCTCTTCTACTTCCCTTCCTCTCGTGAATCACTCACCTCCATCTTCAGCAGTCTGGTCGGGTTTCCAGCATGTTCTGTCACCTTGACGACTGAGTCGAGCACTTACAGGCTTGCTGCAGCGCTCAGTGCTTCAAAAACTCCAAGGCGTTTTCTGCTTCGCTTTCCGCCCACTTTCAACTGCTTGGCCCCCTCCCCTTCCAAGTTCCAACACGCCCGCTGATACCTCCGAGGAGCTTCTCAACAAGAGCTACGATCCACTGATAGGCAAATACAAGCTTGCTCCCCTCCAGTGAACTTGGTGTTCAGTCCTTTTCTTTCTTCTTCTGTCCTCTCTCTTTCTTCTCTTCAACTCGCCACTTGCTGTCGAGCAATGCGCCGCGCTCTCTTAGACCACCTAGCTCGCGCCCGGGGGAGGGCTAGAAGGTCAGTTCCAATCGATCCTGACCCCGGCGATCGCACGGAAGCGCTTCACGACGGGCCTGAT
Organism: Sporobolomyces pararoseus; assembly: GCA_010758995.1. NCBI lineage: Eukaryota > Fungi > Basidiomycota > Microbotryomycetes > Sporidiobolales > Sporidiobolaceae > Sporobolomyces > Sporobolomyces pararoseus. The sequence goes on along the minus strand of RSDY01000004.1, from coordinate 1,770,714 downwards.
CTCAGCACAATCGATAACGCAGGTGAGTTCTTTTCCTAGTCACGTCGGAGTGAGCTGATCTTCTACATCACAACTAAATGCGATTGCAGTTAGTTCGGGTGAGGCTCTTTTGTGAGATTTTCATCGACTTTCGTGCCGAGCGCATTGACCATTCCTCGGGTACACAGCATACAACGCTTATCGCGATGAAGGAGATGTACAGCGTAAAGTCCAACTCCGGGAAGTTTGGGTTGCTCTCGTGAGTCTTTTGCTGAATCCGATCGACTTCGAATTTGCGCTGAATCAGTGCCTTTCGATTGCTTTTGCAGGAAAACTATCGAGTATACATGCAGGCTTTTAATCAAGCTCATGAGTCATGTAAGGCTGCTATGCTTTCTGCGAGAGCGTCAAGCTGACTTAGCGGCTCACAGCTCAAGAAGTAGCAGATCTTCTTCAACTTCTTGCGCTTACCAAAGGTGTCGCCAAGGATAAGATCAATGAGATTTTCAGCACGAGTAGAGCTCACGTACAGGATGCTGTGACGGTTCAATCAGCCTCAAGTCAGTCACAATTTGCTGTCTTTTCACACTAGCGAAGCGAAAGCTTAACCTCGAACAAAACTTGGACAGCCGAAAGGGGAACTGGCAATTTGACAGCGCTAAGTATCGCTACAGCGCTTGCTCGTGAAGAGGTCCAACGCTTTTCGAGCTTGTCAAGAACGATCAGTATTCAGAACACCATTCAAGGAGTTCGCGTTGCACTCGACAATTTTGATTCTCAAGCCGTAAGTGGGTTCTGCTTGGTTCTAAAAACCCTCGTAATCACGCGACTGAACCCTGCTTCTTTAGATCGAATACGGTGACCGCTTACTTGATCGACTTCATTCGTGTTGGAGCGCCGTCAAAACGGCGAGGGCCACTTTGAATCAGCAATCGCTTTCGAAGGGATCCTCCTCCTTCAGCTCGTTCTCTCGTAAACGAGAAATTTACTTCTCTTGAGCTGTAGACCCTCGTTTCTTGTCCAGTCGTGTTAACTTGCACACGATTCTTTCTTTTCAACTTGATTTTCGTTTTTCTCGCTCTCGTCTTCGTCCCCAGTTGCTCCGTGCTTTTGCGCCAGCGCTCTTGCAGCATTACCAACATCTTACAAGATTCTCCATATCGAAGCTCAATGCTCGTGGAAGAAGCGCGACGCATTCATGGATTTTTTCTCCCAATTCAGCTCGTTCCCCTGGGAGCGAATTCTCGAAAGGGTAACACCTCTTCAATCGACTCTCTTCCTCTCTTACCTCCCGACTTATACTCTACACGATTACTCTCAAGTCTCGCTCAAGAGATGTCGAGCTCTTCACCTCGATCTCCTTCAAAGGCAGGATCTGAAACAACTTTCTCCCTCCTCAGAGGCGTTACTGCTGCCCGAGTCAAGCAGGACCGTGAGTCAAAAGGTTCATTCCAACGCGCCTACCGAGACTGATGGCTGCTCTTTTGATCAAACAGTACAAGATGGTGAGTTTCAGCCTGTTTTGATTTCTGCTTCTTCTTCACTGATGTTCAAATTGATTGTCACTAATAATTGGATGCAGTCGAAGCTGATCGCGCTAAAGTAACAAGCCGGCATGAAAGTGATTTGATTCTCCAAACACTCATCGGGCTAGTAAGCTTGCACACTCTATCGCTCACTGAAAATCTCGATTCCAGAGTCATGAATTGACAGTCACTCCTCCGTTTATTTTAGCGGGAGCTCGAAGCAGTGTTTAGAGAGTACGAAGAGGTATGCGGCTATAGTAAGTTCCTAATGCGCTCAAATGGAATGAACGAAACTGATTTTTCGTTTTCGCGAAAGTTCGGACGCTCGAATCATTGGCGAATTATCACGTCGATTTCGCAGTTAGAACAGTTGTCGAGCTACTATCCCAACTGTATCGACGTTACAACCGAGTCTCAACCGATTTGCAAACAGTACAGAGGAAGAAGAGTAAGTAAAAAACCTCTTTCAGATCCCTACTCTAGATTCAGATTGGAAGCTGAGGCTCTCTTCGCTCTCGGTCCAGGGACCTCAAGCACCTTGAGGGCTCTCGCCACCTACAAGATTTACATACAGCAAGAGCTCGATGCGCTCAGATACGCGCAACAAGTTGCGTTGAAGCTCAAATCCGACTTGTTCACTCCTGAAGCCGCCGAGAGTGCATCAGCGAGTCTCGTATGTTCTCCTCTCCAGTCTCCTGTCGTCCGGATCCGACTTCAACTCATCTGTGACTTCACCCTACAGATCAAACTGAAACAAGCCTCACTCGTCGCATTGTCGCGCAAAATTCCAACTTTATACAATTTTCGCGACGGAGCGGCTCAACTCCGATACTTCGAGTACCTCCAACCTCTTACGATTGATGAGTTCTCCACAGGAGTAGATATTGATCCCTTCGACCTACTTCGAGGGAAAATTTTGTCGGAGCGATTCTTCGTCGAAAAGTTCCTGATTATCCCGAAGCTCAAAGTTTTCGTTTCCCCTGATCTGTCTCTCTCTCTGCCGACTAATCTCACTAGGCATTTGTCCCCTTCTCAGGCTTTCAACTCTCCCAATGTTCTGTGTCATACCGTTCGTTCACTCATCGTTCTTTTGTAAAATCCAAGACAGCTTCTCTAATCACCGAGTGGTGTACTGTAGGTATGAGAGAGAGAGAGATCGAAATTGGAAGGCAGTATACCGATCCGAAAGAGCAGTCACACTAAGGGCGAGAGAGAGAGAGCGAGAAGAAAAAGCTTGTACGAACTGAAGAAAAAAGTTTACAACCAACAGGAAAACATTACAAAAGACCGCAGAACCAAAAAAAAACTCTATTCCGTCTCGTCCTCCTTCTCCTCCTTTTTGATTCTACTTTGTCGTTCTCTCAATCCAGATAAAGTTGAACGAGTCGATGATGTAGTACCTGTAACGGAAGGTCCAAAAGTAGATCTACTAGCTCTAGTAGTTTCACTCTGAGTTGTCGGAAAAAAAAAGAAAACGTTATTATCAGCTTTCCACACTTCTTGTAAGCAAGAGAGAGAGAGAAGAGAGAAGATCAAGAGGTAATCAACTTACACCACCAATCGTGACTGAATCATCAAAAGGTTTCTCTTCTCTTTCTCCTTCGATAGCTGCCCATTCTTCACTACCTTCTCCTTCTCCTTCTGCCTCACTTACTTCAGTTTCAGTTTCCTCCTCCTCTGTTCCAGTTTCACTTTGAGTTTCTCCAGAAATTTCAGTCATACCAGTTCGTCCAGCTTTTCTAAATCTTCTCCTCCTAATCCTCTCGTCTTCTTCTTCATCAGTTTCCCTCAAAATCGAAGAGGTAGAGGGTGGTTCGGAAGTCAACTCTTCTTCTTCTTCTTCTTCCGTAATTGATGATGATGATTCAGTTTTAACTGATCTCGATCCTGAAGCAGAAGAAGAAGTTTCTTCTAAAACTTTTTCAATCCCATCTTCATCTTCATCATCTTGAGCAATTTCTTCCTCTTCCTCTGATACGAGGTGATGTTTGAGCGATGGACGTAGGACGAAATAAGTATAAACTATGAAAGCTGTTAAAAATTCCAAAGTTAAAAAGATTGGGAAAAAGAAGGAGAATGAAATGTAAGGATGTGAACGAATTAATGCCCTGTTAAAATCATATCACCCCACTCGGTCAATTAGTTCAATGAAAAGAGAGAGAGAGAGAAGAAAAGGGGTTTTTTTGTTCACCTTAAACCGTAAAGTTTAACTTTGATTTTCAAGAAAGATTCATAAACTTGTAATTCATTTCCCAATCTACTACTACTGCTACTAGTTACTAGAGATGTCTGTTGTTGATTGTAGTATTCAGGATGAGAATCTTTCCTACCGATTTGTAAATAAACTTTTTCAACTTTGTTTGAAGAATCCCAACCATTACTTGCTCCTCCTCTATTCAAAGCTACCGATTCTAATAAAGGTAATTCTAATTCTTGTAGCATTGATCTTCTTCTCGTACTTAGAAAAGGTAAAGACAAAAGAGAAGGGGAAGTTAGAGTTTGAGGAGGAGGATGGTTTAAAAGTAAAATCGCAGGTCTCGAATCGTTTAAAATCGTTTCACTTTGTTTGTTCAATAATGAAATTGAAACCATGAAATTACCTGTTTACCCTCTCTAGCTTATTGGTTAGTGTCACGGATCCCAGAGAGATTGGAGGGAGACAAACGATTTGTTACCTAGTTTAAAGTTTTGTTCAGAATTTGGTACTTTTAATTCCAAACTCAAATCATAACTATCTCCAGGTACTCTGTATTGATTCTTTGGTAATTCGACAAATGCATAAGGTTGTCGAAATTCCCTAAACCAAAACCCTCACAATGATCAGTATAAATGACGTTACTCTCTCGGAAAGAGAGAGAAGTTTTTACCCATATTGTAACCAAACTCTTTCCTTGCCAATGATTGGATCTACTTTCAAGAATGTTTTCAAACTGAACCAAGCAAAGATTGCTAAAAGTAAAGAAATGAATACTAGAGAGAGGACCAAGAATGAACGAATCAATAACGAAAGGAGGGAAGATTCGATCGAAGGATTCTTTGTAGTTGTCGTTGTTGTTGAACTTGATCTTGTACGTTTACGAGGTTTAGAGAGTGAGGGTGACATTGTAGAGTGTGAGAGAGAGATGGGAGGAGAGAGGGAGAGGGAGAAGTGGGGTTTGTTTCCAATCTAGGTCGAGCGATTCAGAGTAGCTAGTCTTCTTGTGCCAGGTACTTGTTTGATCGAGGTAGGTTCGAAATTTGAGGTAGTTGTGCGAGTGAGTGAAACGCAGAAGCGAGAAGGGGAAGAGCTTTCAACACGTGAAAGTTTCTCTCTCTCAAAGGGAACTTTCGCAACATCGTTTCTTAGTGTGGGATGGTTCATTCACAGAACAGAAAAACAACCTTGCAAGACAAATTGGGTATGAAAATAGAAAAATCACTTCTCTCTCTCTCTCTTTTTCAAACTTCCTCTAATTGAACTCTCTCATAAGGACTACCTCCTCCACCTCCTCCTTCTCTTCTATGTCTAGTTTGAATAGCTAATCTCTCTCTGAATCCACCTCTAGGTATCTCTGTCCTATCCGGATCAGTCCAATCAACTCCCAACACTTTCCCTTTGGTCCAAAAATCTAAACAATTCTTTCTAAATCCTAAATCGAATGGATTGTTTTCCTCTTGACCACCTCCACCACCACCTCCTGCACCTCCATGAGAATGAGAATGAGAATGAGAATGGGATGAATGAGAATGGGTATGTAATAAAGTTTTACTACTAGAAGTGAACCTATCTAAACCTAACAATTTCAACAAGAATCCGAAAGCTCCTGAAGGTTTCATTGAACTTCTAGTAGGTGCTTGAGATAGTGATTGAGGATCATTCGAAGCTAAGTCCGAAGATGAGGATGTTGTTGCTTGTTCTTGTTGAACTTGTTGAGCTTGTTGAAGAGCTTGAAATTTGGCAACTGCACCTTGTTGATGAGGTGCTGAAATACCCGGCTATAGAAACGCTTCATCAGTAGGAGAACGGAAGAAAGAGAGAGAAAGAAGAAGGAAGAAAAAAGGAGTTTTTTTACTTTTCCACCCATGTAACCAAATTTTCCTAAATTACTAACTTCCAAAGTAGTCACTTGTTTACAAACTTGCCAAACTTGTACCCCTAACAACACTACTGTCCAAGTCAATTGTAAACTTGCCCACAGAGTTACCAAGTAGGCGAAAGGATCTGATAAGAGGGATTGACATAACGGGGAAGGGAGTAAAGAACAGTTTGAACTTGAAGAAAGAGGAGTCGTATCGAGTTGAGTGAAATCTAGAAAATCAGCAGCAGTGTCAGTCAGTCAGTCAAAAGTACAGTGGAGAAAGGAAAGGAAGAGTGAGAGAAAGAGAGTGTATTTTTTTTCTTACAAGCTATCCTTAATCGAATGAAAAGTAAAACTCCAACCACTAGAGAACTAACGAACAATAAAAATTGTCTATGATTGTTTACACCAACTATATAGCAGAGTCATAGCCCAATCATTTTTTGTATGTCAGTAACATGATCTGACAGAGAGGAAAAAGAGAGAGAAGGTATAGATTTCTTCAACTCACTATCATTCCAAACCCAAGGACAGTAACTTAAAAAAAAATCAACCAAACTCTCCTTCTCGTCAGTTACATGTCTACTAGTGAAGAGAGAAAAGAGAAAGAGAGAGAGAGACTTACTGATCAAACCTTCCAACACATCTTCCAGTAGCATAAGAATGTTTAGATCTCAAAGGACGTTTGACCAAACAAGTTAGACAAAAATTCATTCCGTTGAACCTACCATCTTCTACTAATGCTTCAATCGTCTATTATAATTATTTTGCCGGGAGCGAAATCAGTCAGAGAGCGAAAAAGAGAGAGAGAGAGAAAGAGAAGAAAAACTCTTACATCTTTTAAATGTATATCGTTAGGAGAGTAAGGTACTCTACCAGGATCTAGAGTGATAGATCTCCAAAAGTTATAACAACAAACGAACAAACTGATCCCGAATAAGAAATTTGTTAAACCGTAACCTTTCGTTGTTGTAGAATCTAAAACCCCTCTCTCTCTCTCTTTCAAGTCAGCTCTACTCTCCGAATCATAACAAGAATAGAAAAGAAGAAACGTACATAAATCTCTAGTTAACCAAACCCAAGTTACCCAAACTAAACTTGCCGAAATAATCGACATTAAATAATTCGATTTCGTAATCTTGTCCGATTGAACTGGGGTTTTGACTCCCAACAAGACTTTAGTAACTGTGTAATGTAGTCCATAACTTTCAAACATTAAAACTAAAATTCCCAACCAACCACTATCACTTTTCTCCAAAGTCGATTGAAAAGTTTTAAACATTAAACCCATTGAACCGATCAATCCGAAAAAGATAGTCTTTTGTAAAGTTTTTTCAGATCTAACAGGTTTATCGAAAAGTTTACCATTCTCGTCCCTACCTAAATCTACTAAAGCTCTTTTGTAACTTTCAAAATTTTTCAATTCTTTCGATAAATCTTTCGCAGTTTTCCCTTGGTGATCTTTTTTGTTCAAATCTGCACCTTGTTCTATTATACGTTTTATACAAGAACTGTTACCTTTCGTAACTGCCCAATGTAATGAAGTCAAACCTTGTTCGTCGACTCTATTGACGTCTGCACCGTTCTTCAACAACAATTCAACCGAGATTGAATCGCCTTGATAGCTAGCCCATTGTAAACCAGTGTGACCTTGTTCATCGGTACTATCCAAACTGATAGGTTGTAAAGTGTTCAAAAAGTAAGCTACCAAGAAAGGGTTTGAAGAATGTATACTCAAATGTAAACTATTGAAACTTTGAGAATCTTTTAAATTCGGATCTGCTGAATGTTTCAACAACAAGTGTACTATCGACAAATGACCGTTTCTAGAGGCCCACATTAAAGGAGTACCTTGTAATTCACCACCTCTGACATCTACTTGAGCACCTAGTAGTAATAAACGTTGAGAGAATAATAAATGTCCGTTTATACAGGACCAATGTAATGCGGTTATACCTTGAGAATCTTGTATGTTTACATCGAATTCTGGGGAAGGTGGAGTGGATGATGAGGAGGGAGAGGTAGGAGAAGGGAAACGATCCAAAAAGGATAAATCGTTCACTTGCGCTGCTTGATGTAGAGGGGGTATAGTACTGAGAGGTGATGCAGGTTCATGTTCAGGTTCAGGAGAGTGAGGTTGTCGAGGAGAAGTCGGAGGGAAAGGAGGCAGTGTACTTGAACTTGAGGCAGAAGTGGAGAAAGATTGAGGACTTGTCGGATCAAAGTCACGTGGAGTACTAGTCGGTATACTCAGAGGTGTAGTCATAACCCCCTCGAGTTTGGAAAGAGGTAGGGAAAGAAAGAGGTAGAGAGAAGCCGAGGAACTTGCTTCTTTAATCTGCTTCATCGTCGTCATCTCCGACTCAACTTCAATTCATTAGTCGAACAAGCTACAGAGAATCGCTAGGATTGCAAGTTGATAAACGCGACTTGAACTAGTGTAAACAGCCTTGCAGGAGGAATCGAAAAAGGTTTCGATCTCGATCAACAAACTCGTTTGCCCTCTCTCTGAAGGAAGGAACTTCGAGTACCGATATAGCTTGAGCAAAAACCAGTCAGGTGAGTACTAGCTTAACCTCGCTCTCCTCTTCCTCTCCTTTCGATCGAGATTCTCCCCTCCCCTCCCCTCCCCTCCCCTCTTCCGGTTCAAATCCTCTCTCGCATCCTCCTCTGTAAGCGACCACCTCAGGCGAGACATATCAAACGTCTCCCTGTGTGTAGCTCAAGAGCCAGGAGTGCAGGAATTACTCTTCAGCGCTGAGGCGATTTCATCCTGAGTCACTCTCTCGAATCCTCCTCAATTTGTATTCAAGGTTCGGCAAGGATGATCTCTAGGTCGCTTTGACTAGTGCTACTCATCAATAACTTGTATGTTTCGAAAAGGGAATAAGCTGACCTTTGCTCTTTCCCTTTTTCCCCCCTTTTCTCTCTTCCAGAGAATTCCTACGTTCAATCGCTATCCCACATCGAACCCCTTCTCCTTTCCGCTTTCTCTCTATCTCAACTACTACCTCTCAACTCGTCTTCAACTTCAAGAAAGGATGAGGTTCTTCATAGATTCAATGGAATTCATTTTCCCTTACGACAAAATGTATCCAGAACAATACGCCTACGTATGTGATTTGAAACGTTCTTTAGATGCGAAAGGTCATTGCGTTTTAGAAATGCCTTCCGGTACAGGTAAAACCGTTAGTTTGTTGAGTTTGATCGTCGCTTATCAATACGTAAGTTCATCCTCTTTCTCTTTCCCCCATTTCTATCTCTCTTTCTCTCTAAAGTTATAGAATAATGACAGTGATGATAGGAGTTGTCTATATGTAGCATGAAAGGAAAGAAGGTAGACCTGAAAGGAAATTGATTTATTGTTCTAGAACTGTACCAGAGATTGAAAAAGCTTTGGCAGAATTGAAACGTTTAATGCAATACAGGTAAATACATCTCTCTCTCTGTCTCCGATCTCTCTCTCTCTCTCTTTTAACTAAACTCTCCCTTTTCTCCTTTGCCGAATAGGAAAGAAGTTTACGATTTAGATGACGGAGATTTTTTAGGAATCGGTTTATCCTCTCGAAAGAACCTCTGTATCCACCCTACAGTACGACATGAGAAAAGAGGTAAAGCGGTAGATGCTCGATGTCGGGACATGACGAATTCAGTTGCGAAAGAGAAATGGCAACAAGATCCAGAATCTGTCGAACTGTGTAGTTTTCATGAGAATTTGAACGAGTTGGATCAAGATCATTTGATTCCTTATGGAGTTCACACTATAGATGATATTAAAAGGTATGGTCAAGAACATGGGATTTGTCCTTATTTCGCAATTAGGAGAATGGTATTTTCGTCTTTCCCTTTTCCTTCCTTTTTCGGCTCTTCTTTGAAACTAACTTCCAATTTCTCTGTGGTTATAGTTCATGCACGCATCAGTAATCATTTATTCATTCCATTACTTGTTGGATCCAAAAGTTGCCGAACAAGTTTCAAAACACATGTCGAAAGATTCTATAGTAGTTTTCGATGAAGCACACAATATAGACAACGTTTGTATAGAATCTTTATCTATAGACTTGACTAGACCGATGTTGGAATTAGCTTCTAGGTCTATTGAAACTTTGACGGAAAAGATTCAAGAGATTAAAACTAATGATTCTGAAAGGTTGGAAGATGAATATAGGAAATTGGTTCAAGGTTTACAAGGTGGAGGTGGTGATGAAGATCAAGATGAAGAAGGACAAGCTAGAAATAGTTCAATCGAAGATGAAGATTTCATGGCTAATCCAGTTTTACCAGCTGAACTGTTGGCGGAAGCGATTCCTGGAAACATTCGAAGAGCTGAACATTTCACCGCCTTCTTGTCGAGGTTCGTAGAGTACTTGAAGACTCGTATGAGGGTACTTCACGTAGTTGCCGAAACTCCTTTATCTTTTTTACAACATTTGAAAGATATTACTTTTATAGATCGAAAACCTTTAAAGTATATATATTCTTTCCCTTTTTCTTCTATCTATCGTTACAAATCACTCGCTGACATTCTCTCGTGTGATGCTTAGATTCTGCGCTGAACGACTTTCTTCATTAGTTCGAACTTTACAATTGACTAGGATTGATGAATACTCTTCTTTACAAAAAGTTGCAGCTTTCGCAACTCTAGTTTCAACTTACCACGAAGGGTTCCGCTTATTGTTGGAACCTTTCGAAACTGATAACGCTACCGTACCGAATCCAGTTTTCCACCTAGTTTGTCTAGATGCGAGTTTAGCGATCAAACCTGTATTCGAAAGGTTCTCGAGTGTAGTAATAACTTCAGGTACTCTGTCTCCGCTGGATATGTATCCTAGAATGTTGGGGTTTGAAGCGACAGTTTTAGAAAGTTATGTCATGACTTTAACTAGGGATTGTTTCTTACCTTTGGTAGTCACTAGAGGTTCAGATCAAGTTGAAATCTCTTCAAGGTTTGAAGTTAGGAACGATCCTGCAGTAGTTAGGAATTTTGGTACTCTTTTGGTAGAGTATTGTAAAAGTGTACCGGATGGAGTCGTAGCTTTTTTCCCAAGTTATTTGTATATGGAAAGTATCGTTTCAGCTTGGAATGAAATGGTAAATTCGTTTCTCTTTCTCTTTCTCTCTCGGATTCGAGTAATAGTCTGACGTTCACTCTTTTCTGAGTAGGGTATTCTCAATGAAGTTTTAAAACATAAATTAATCTTTATTGAAACTCCAGACGCGATCGAAACTTCTGCTGCATTGGAGAATTATAGAAGAGCTTGTGACAACGGTAGAGGTGCATGTTTGCTATCAGTTGCTAGGGGTAAAGTTTCAGAAGGAATCGATTTCGATCACAATTATGGTAGAGCGGTAATCATGTTTGGAATTCCTTATCAAGTAAGTAGACTACACCTCTCTATACTCTGTAATCTGTTTGGAAGGGAAGAACTGACCAAAAAGTTGTTTTCGTTGTGTGTGTGTGGGTAGTACACTGAATCAAGGATTTTAAAAGCTAGGTTGGAATTCTTGAGAGATACTTATAGGATTCGAGAGAATGATTTTTTAACTTTTGATGCCATGAGACATGCAGCTCAATGTGTCGGTAGGGTTTTGAGAGGTAAAACTGATTACGGATTGATGATTTTCGCTGATAAAGTGAGTAAAATTCTTTCTTTCTCTCTCTCTCTCTTGCTCTTTTAACCTGACCTCTTCCATATCTCTCTCTCTCTCCTTTTCTCTCAGCGTTTCGCAAAACAAGATAAAGTGAGTTTTACTACTGATCTTTCTTTCCGAAAGTGGGAACAAGAACTGAACTGATTTCGACCGAGTCTCATTTTGTTTGTTTGTAGAGAAACAAATTACCAAAATGGATCGGACAATACATTAAAGAATCCGATACAAACTTGGCAACGGACGTAGCTATAGCTCATTCGAAAAGGTTTTTGAGAATGATGGCACAACCTTTTGAACAATCTAGTAAAAGTTTATGGGGAGTTGAAGAAATTGAAGAGAAACAAAGAGGAGGTCAAGACCCTAATCAAGATCAAGAGCAAGAAGAAGGAGAAGATCAAGAGATTCCACCAGAAGCAGAAATGGACGAGTACTATCAAGGAGGAGAAGGAGGAGAGAATGGTGCTGGAGGTTTCAATCAAGAAGAACAAGATGAAATGGCACAAATGATGATGGAAATGGATGAAAACGACCTCGATATGCGTTTACCTACTCCTCCGCCCCTTCAAGCTCAGTGAATCCGAATGAGATAACTCTAGTACATAGTTTCGACTTGACTTCCTCTCTCTCTTTTTTCTCTCGTTGTGTGTATCTGTGTGTTGTAAAATTCTCTCGATAAACCGTAAATAGTCTAGTCAGCAACAGAGAGAGACGGAGAATTTAGATGGAGTAGACTACAATGCAAAACGACCATCTCTATCCTTTCTCAAATCCAACAAGATTTCTTCCTCAATAACTCTATCGCTGTGATTATCCATTTCATTCAAATTCCAACCTAACCACCTTTCCAACCCTTTCTTGAGTCTCACTCGAATAAGAAATTTAACCCATTCCAATTTCTCACCTTTGACGAAGAAGCGAGGTTTAGAACTTTGGTTGAAAACTTTTTCAAACGGAAACTCTCGACGTGGTTTAATATCTCTTTCATCTTCGTTTGTACCATCTCCTGTACCTGTTGTCAATCTAGATGATGATCCAACAGTATGGTCTACTCCTTCTTCTAGTACCCTCCTCGTCGGAGAGAGGAGTTTACGAGCTAAAGAAGAATAATGAATAGGTTCAGAGAAAGCTTGTTCTTTTCGTTGTCGTTGTTGTTGTTGTGGAGAGGAAAGATGAATTGGAATCGATTCATTTGTAGAAGAAAAAGCTATCTCGTCTAGAACGAACTATATATATAGAGAGAGAGGCGATTTTCTCCGAATGAGGTCGTGTTAGTAAGTAAGTAGAGGAAGACACGGGGAGGAAAGAAGTGAGGAAAAGAAGGTACGTACATAGATTTGGTTTAAAAAACCTCGAGAAAAATAAGTTCTTGAGCTACTACTATTAGTATTCGTTGGGAACCCTCTTTCGTTCAAAAACTGTTCAAGTTGAGCTCTAGGCATAGGTAGATACTAGAAAATGACGACGATGACAAAGTTGATGACTCGATCAATACATTAGCGAAAATGAGAACGAGTTGAAAAATTTGAAGCAAAGCTTACACAAATTGATGAACTGTAATGAGGTGAAAAATCTTCAACTTTATCTTTGAAAACTTGTCGATTCCTTCTAAGCAAATCATCAAACAAGATGTACCACCAGGTTCTAACCTTACTACTAGTAACCAAATTCATCCTCTCTTGTAAACAATTAAAACTTGTAGAATGATTCTTGACTAGGTTCTTCACTTTTTCATTCTTTTCAACCTTTCCTAAATTTAAATCTAGATCCTCGATTGATAAAGTATTCTCTGCGAAAATCGTAAATAAGAAATCGTATGAAAGAGTTTGACGTTTCGATTCGAATTCTCTTGCGAAATAATTTCGATGTCTAACAATCGCTTCTTCAATCAGAGGTAACCTCTGTTCTATAATGTGTCGATTATTCTTGAACAGTGTAGCGAGAGGTAGAGTGAGAGAGAAATCTGAATGAATCATACCACACTGGTTACCTGACAAGGTCAATTCGCAATCTGTTGAAAGTTTCCCATTCTTCCCAATTCCAATCCCTTTCCCACCTTTCCATTCGAAGAAACCTTCAAACCCACTAGAGTAATTGTAACCTTGCCAAAGGAAATTAGAATTCCTCTTGATCTTTACCGTACAGAATTCATACGAAACCGTTTGAGAAATTTCTAAACTTTTTTCTTTCTCTTGTAACCTCTTAGTTTCAATCCTAGGTGAATAGATTAATTGATCTTCTAGAGCTCTTAGTACTAATCTTACTTTCCGAGCTGATTTAACGTGAGGTAGTTCTTGTTGTTGAATTAATTGTTCAAATTCTTCTAGAGAAGTTAAACGTAGAGGTGTAGAAGGGTCTTGATCGTAACGAAAGATAACGACAAAAGGGAATGGAACTATATCGAGTCTACCAAAAAAGGTAGTGATAGAAGAAGGAGAAGAGAGATTATTTGAATCTGGTTGGTAGAAAACGTCGGGTCCAGCGATTCGATTTTCAAGAATTCGTTGAACTTGTTCCAATCTAGAATGACTTTCTTTAGATTCAACTTGAAAAGTAGAAGACATGGCATTGTAATAAGCATCTAGACCTATTTCTCTCAAGATCTATAAAAAAAAAACAGAATCGACGGGAGGGGTGGTAGGTTTTAGACTCGAAAAAATTGTTGACGAGAAGAAAAAGAGTTGAAGACTTACTTTGAGATTCTCTGAATGCCTCTCTGCTACAGTTCCCTTGAAGTTGAGTAAGTAAGGTGGATATCCACAATATTTGAGATTCGTTTCAGGTTTCATTTCAAACTCTGGAGCGGTGAAGAATCTGAACGAAAATTCCAGAACGAAAGACGAAAGTAAGTAAGCTTCAATCTTTCGAGGAGATTGAGCAAGTCTCGAGAATGAAGCATTGAAAGCTGACAAGGTTGAGAATGTTTCTTGCCAAATCCTACGACTGATGTGTTTACTCAAATCGAGCTGGGGTGAAAAAATATCAATCGAGAAATCTAGTCTCTTCTGAACTCGTTTGATGAACCTTCGAAGTATTTGAGTCCCGATCAGAGTGAAATAGACACTATATATTCCGGAAGATACTCATCAGTGAGAGAATTGAGCAACAATGGATAGATTTTGACTCACTTGAAAGAATAAGAAAAAGCATTGATAATCACGATTGCACTCCCATCGAAAAAAGTTTTTCCCGGAACTGAAAGAGCGACAAGTAAACCACACAAAGAGATGAGAACGTAAGCCATCCTACTAATCCTATCACTACGGTTACTAATCTCATCCAATTGAGGTCTAGAGTAAACGTCTAGGAGGAAAAAACAAGTCATGAAACCGAACAGAGTTCCTTGTCTTATGATATCGATCCTGGTTTCATCAAAGTTGAGAAAGACACAATTGTCGGTAGAGATGAGAACTATGATGAAAACGTTGAAAAGTTTCACGACCATGTAAATCGAACGAAAAGTTGACCACTCGGATCGGTATTCTCTGTACAAGAAGGAGAAAGGTGATGGATCTTTGTCTAATAGCCTTTCATCTGGTTGATCTCCGTAAAACTTTGTCAGCTCTTTTTCGCCCTTGCATTGCGTGGGGGAGAATGGGTTTCGAGAAAGAAAGAAAAAAAGTCAAGCTCACATTCTCCTTTCTTGTCCCTCCTCAATTCTCCCAACTCTGTCCATTTATCTACAGTAGGTTTCGCACCCTGTACAACTCGATACATTCTCATCGGAAACCAGAACGACAACAGAGTAAGAACCACGAGAGCGATTGGAATGATGACGATTGCCGAATTGAAACCTTTTCCTCCTCCTCCCGAAGGTAAAGTCGTGAAACAACGATCATTCTTCGAATCTGTTCTAAACAGTTCTGAAGGCCAATACCCACGTTCCCAAAACAATGCCGAGATTGAGAGTTTCGATAAAGGTAGATAAATCGTGGTGAGGAAGAAAGTGATTAAAATTTTCCATCCTTTGCGATCTCTCAATTTAGTCTTTCTAACGTGTAGGTCTTCTCGGTCGTACCCTTCACCCAAGTCTATGTCCCTTCCTCCTTTTCCTCCTCCTTCAGTAGCATTTGAAGAAGGTCCTTTCCATCCTCCTGTGAAACGGTAGAATTCGTACAGAGCTAGAATGGCCAAGAGAGTGAAAACGATGAGGAAGAGTAAAGCTTGACCAAAAGCTGTAGCAAAGTCGAGAGATAGAGCTGAAGGAACGGTGATGAAGATCGTACGAAAGGTAGAACTTTCGGCAACTGAATAAGGGGTAGATGGAGCTGAAACGGTGAGGAGGGAGAGGGAGGGTGAAGCTGAAGTCGAGAGGAGAGTGATCATCCTACAAGTGGTTTTGAGTCAGTATTGGGACTTTCAAAGGAAGGACGTCTCAATGCTCACTGCATGAGATCTCGTAAACCTTCAATCGTCGTCAATCGAATTCCAGCTGCACTTCCAAAAATGTTCAGAGCTCCATCTGCCGCCGTCTGCAAGATTGCGTTCCCACTGAAGAGAGGTGGAGGTTTCCTGATGTTCGATTTGAGATCGGTCAAAGTTGCGTTTGGAGGTATTCGATGGAAAGGAGGGAAGATGAGAGAACGAAAGCGTTGTTCTTTCGTGAGACCGGGACGTTCTCTTTCAATCAATCGCTCCTTGTCGTCCTCTAGCTTGTCGAGAGGAGTCATCAGTCTCTTCCATAGACTAGGTGGTTTCCCTCGAACCCATTCGTTCCAACTTTTCTTTTCCTCCTTACTTCCGAATCCAGCATCTCCTACCTTTTTCTTCTTCTGCCGACGTTCGAGCTCGATCTCGTTTCCTTCTGATATCGTGAGGTCGACAGGAGGAAGTGAGAATTCGGGAGCTCCACCGAGCGTTTCGAGAAGTTTATCGAGATCGGGTAAGTGGAGAGGTGCAGCGTTTCGAGAGAAAACTTCGTGAGCTGGATAAGAGTGAACTGCTAAAGTCGAAGTAGTGCGAAGGCTGGTTCCTGCTCTGGAAAGTTTGGGTCGGCAAGGTGGAGGAGGAGGGGATTCAGGTAAGTCGAGAGAAGGAGGGAAGAGAACCGATTCGTGAGATGAGGTAAGGGACTCGAGCACAGTCGACTGAGCTGAATCTTTCGTAGAGGAGACAGGGTCTCTGAAGGCGTCGACAGATTCGGCGGAAGTGAGTGAAGGTTTGTAATCTCCGAGAGAAGGTCGACTGTAAACACTCCCTCCGACGACAGTTGCTTCCGAAATTGCGAAGGATGGCGTCGCGGAAGAGAAGGTATCGAAGGAGTGAGGATAGTGAGGTGTGTGCGAGGTGAGATCAGCTGAAAGAGAGAGGAGGTTCGGTCTCGAATCCTCCGTTTGCTTCTCTAAATTCTCTCTCGAGCCTCCTGACCTGTCCGGTTCTTCCATCTTCTTTCTCGAAGCCTCCACCTCTTCATTCCTGCTAGCGATGACTATCTTGGTCCTCCCGTCAGCCGAGGAAGATTCGACTGAGGCCGGCACAATAATCGTGTCGGCTGGTGGAGATTTCTGAGCAGTTGATGAAGAAGTTGGTATCGGGGGAACGAATCGCGGAGCAGGACGTGGTAGGTGGGTATGGCGGAATCTTGCAGCTGGTGGAGGTGGCTTAGGAGCAGCAGGAATCTCCAAATTTGAAGCTGAGAGTTCCGATCGAGGTTTCCAGTCCATTCCTCCGATTGAACCAGAGACGTAGTCGAGAGACTCAACCGAGGGTCTGCGACGACCAGCCGTTCCTTTGAGCTTTTCATTCTCCCCCGTTTCGGTCGCGAGAGCGTCTGTCGAGAATCTTCGAACATTCTTTTCGACTCTTCCTCCTCCCAATTTCGACCAACTTCGAGCGAGAGTTGCTGGTTTCGTCGGAGGCTGCAGTGATGGGTTATTTCTGCCGTCTGAATTGGCTGGATAGGCAAGAGAGGAAGTTGGAGGTTCGAACTGAGAGACGAGTCTGGAAATTCGTGCGGAAGGCGACTTCTTCAACTTCTTTTCGGCTGGTTCCAAGGCAGTCGTCGCTACTTCCTGACCTTCTGAAGTCATACTGGAAGCGTTGGGAGCTGGAGTATAGGCGTGGATACGACAGACGGAGTCGAGGGCAGAATTTCTGGAGCTGGAAGGATTTGAGCGGATTCAGAGAAGACGAGAGAGCGATCCTACACGTTCAGAGCGTTTCAATATCAGCTACTACGGAAGTCAATCGTTTCTTGTGGCTTCTCGTCACTGTTAAAGTCCTCATCAAATCTCCTCCTTTCCATCCTTTCACACTCGCTGAGTACACCCTGAGCTACTGTTCTGGCCGTGCTCCAGTCTACTTCACATATATTGTGAGTGTCCTTCAGCTCATTCGCTCGTTTCATGTGCGGCACAGTCCTCTTGGATCTCTTCACTCAACTCGCTTTGAGACGGGAGTAGAGAGAGTGTAGACTCACGTGGACTACACTTTTATAGCTCCATGCACTACAACTATATAGATTTCGATATCGAGAGGTGTCGGGAGGCGAATGGTTAGAAGTCATTTCTCGATGAGATTCGGGAGAGGGGAAGAAAGAGAAACGAAGAGGACTGAGCGACTCTCATCACCTGTGTAAATAGTGTAGAGATTGTATGTACATGAGTTATAGAGCTTGAACAAACGCGTGTTGAAAGGAGACGAAAGAAAATTCGAGTGAAGAAGCGAAAACTGGGAAAAAGAAAACTTTCTTTCGCTCCCTTGTTGCTCCGTCTCACATTCATCTTCAGTTCCAAAAAGCGTTACATTCTAGTTGATAAAAGTGCTGATAAAATATACGACAAAACATATGTTTTCAAAAACCTTTCCCGTTGAGCTTTCCACCTTCTGCGAAGAAAGCATCTTCGAACCCTCTCAACCTCGGATCGTCCTTCCACTGCACCACCTCTGTCAAATCCTCTCCGCACAGTCTCGTCTCAAACCCATCGTTTGCGGCACAGTAACAAACGTCGTCGTCTTTGATCTCTTTCGCCAATTCTTCCAAAGTCTGATTCAACGGGTTCTCCCTCGACCTCGCAACCGATATCTTGGCATCTAGCCTCTGAGCCTCGGTTCTCGGATCTTCGTAGCGGTAGTCGATACAGAGTGCCGACCATTGACCTCCGTGAAAGAAAGCTCTAACTCCTTTTTCCATGATCGACCTCCTTCTCACTCGATAGTTCGGAGCTGGTGAGAGAGCGATTCCCGAATCATCAGCGTTCGCGAGCATGTCGCAATCGATATCGTCGTCGGTTAGCGGGTCTTCACGTTCGAGAGCTGCGGAAGTTTCGTAACGAGTTGGAATTCGGAGAGTTGAAGGTTGAGTTCGAATCTGTCTAGATCTTCCCCATGCGAAACCTGAGGAAAGAGAACGAGTAAGCATCGAGTGACAATCGGAATGTAGATAAATAATTCCAACCTTTGTAAACTCCGCTTGGGATCTGCCTAAACAGGGAGAAAGAGAGAGAGAAAGGTGAAAAGAGTCAGTTTCCGTGCGGCAACGAGGAACGGTCGAAACATGTCGTACTTCAACAGATTCGCATGGACCTGTAGAGGACGTCCTATGTGGTCGTGTTGCAGCATCGTCGTACCACAGAAACCCGAGAGAGTGTTTGAGGGCAAAGCTCCAACGGAAACATATCGACCTGGAACTCCCCATCGCTTCCGTAAAGCGAGGAATGCGAAGCGAAACATGTCCTTGTCGCCATCGGAGAAGCTGTAGGTGTGATCGATCAGTTCGGCTGGAAAGTTCAAAGTTACGACAGGAGTTCGAAGAGAGAGTATCAACTCACTTGAACCAATATTTGAACCTCGTAGTATCCATCATCCAGTCTGCAAGTATCAGAGCGTCGAGGTGGTACTTCTTATCGATCAGGATTTGGCCAGCTAGACGAAAAGAAGAATCAGCTTAAGAGACGAAAAATCGATGCATTCGGAGAACTCACCTTCTTGTTCCCACTCATCTCGACAAGGTACACCTATCGTTGCCCATATCGAATTGTCTGCAGAAGTTCTCCAGTAATCGGGCTAATCAACGCGACAGTAAGGTTATTTTGACCGTCTCTCGAGATCCACCTCACGATAAATCTAGCAGAGATGAGGAGATCGTATTGACTCACCCAGAACATCACCCCTAAACGCTTGTAAGCTTTAGATTCCCAAATCCCACTCGGTTTGCCCCAAACTTCTTCTCCATCTGATTTCGTCCAAGGATCTTCTGTTCGATTCTCTTTTCTCGCCAATTCCATGACACTTTCGGGAATAGGACTATCCATCGGTGCCAACCCTGCTGTAGGTAAATTATCACTATCCAGATACAGAACTTCTCTGAATCGGCATTGAATGATCGCAGTCGCTTTCAAGTGATAATTCTTCGTCCTTGACCCATCTTTACTCGCAGTTGACACTATCCGTAGTGTCGAATTGTATCGTTCTAGTTCGTCGCGGATCTCCGGGGAAGGTGTTTCGCCGGGGAAAGAAAAGATTTCGGAGGGGAGAGGAGAGTGAAGGTGATTGTGTAGAAGTTTGAGCGTAGTGAGCACTCGTGAGAAGGTATCGGCGTTTCCTGCTGTGAAAACGAGACCCTGAGAGTGCAATCGAAAGTCAGCAATCTAAGAGACAAAACGACGTTGATTGTTTCGAAAGAACTCACTTTTCCACTTCCATAATTCTCTAACGCTCCTTCGGCAATTTTCCCTCTAATGTAATCCGCCATCTCTCTCCTCATCCTCAAGATCTTTCTCGAGCTCATAGAAGCCCAAACCAAATGACTCTTGTCCAACATTTGGTTGTTTTGATTAGGTCGAATTCTCGAATCTGGACAAGTTTCCAAATTCTTCTCGACCCATTCTCCCGCTTCAACTTCTCTCAAAGTGTTTTCCCAATTCTCCAATCTCTCCAACGTACCCGTTTCGAAAGGTAAAGGTTTCGTAGCTTGTTCCCATCGAATTTTCATTTCCTCTTCCGTGTACTCAGCTCGTCCATTCCAAGCTTGTCTCAAGATCGTCCGCTCTGTCGACATGTCCTCGATCCCATCGTCCAAAATTCTCGTAGTTGGTGCAAGTGCCTCGTAGTTTGCTACGAAAGCGTAACTTGCGCAGCCTAACAAGATCAGAGGTATCCAGAGTTTCTTCGGTGGGAGAGGGGGTAAGAAGCTTGGTCTCTGTCGAGGAGATTCTGGATAGAACGATTTCGAGGAAGCTGGCGAAGGATTGAGGGAGGTGTAGGGAGTCGAAGAAGTCGAAGAAGAGGGGGTCGTCGAGTGGGAGGAGAACGGCAAGAGAGGTTTGAAATAGGACATCCCAGCACTTTCAAGATCAAACGATCTGGTCCCTTTTGCTAGCTGTCGCTGCTGTTGTTACTGCTGATTAGGTTATGATCGAGTTGGAAGATTGATTCGAATTGGAAGGCGGTGAAGCTGATGATCCTCGATTGAGACTTGATAGGATTGAAACCGACCAGCGGTATCGCGAAGGATACAAATAGTTGTTGTCGGTAGATATGGACTAGAAGAAGGAGGAAGGGAGGGAAAAGACCACTAACTGATCGACGTCCGCTGATTTTCAGATTTGATTGCTAGACTTCCGCAGCACACAAGGTCTGAGAATTTTCAGGAGAAACCTTCTTCAGCGGAAGTGTCTACCTTCCCCAAAGCTGACAGCTCCCTCGAGAGAATTCAGAGTGTGTGTGTAAGATCCTGAGTCCCTGAAATTCTTGAACAAACAAAAAAAAAAAGATAGGAGAAAAGAGGTTCGAGCGCTAAAGTTCTGACCTACTTTAGGTGCATCTAGATCGCTTGCTATTCTTTTTGAATGTGTGAACGGATTTGCGGATAGAACTATATAGTAGCAACACGTGAAGGTTCAAAGAGCTAGGGATTTCCACCTCGATTCCACCTCTCTCTCTCTCTCTTTCTCCACATAACGAGATCAACTACATATGAACTCTAGATAACCTCTATACTTCTACGAATAGTCTAGAAAGGATGCGACTGTCATCAATTCTACCTTCTTCGTTCAGTTCACGTCCAACCAATTCATCATCTAATCACCGTCGAACTCCTTCCCGTATCTCTCAAGATGAAGCGACCATCCCTCTAACCTCTCTAGATCCAGATGCATCTTTCGAACACCCTTCATCTCCAACTTCTCACTCTCACTCTCATAAACATTCAAGCTCCACTTCCTCTTCCTCCTCTTTCCGTTCAGCTTTCCCACTACGGAAGATCCTACTCCTGGCAGTCATCCTCGTAGCGAGCTACAAACTCACACTCTACGTACTCTACGCAGATTACACTTCGAGGTTCAGAGGATCAGTTCAATCGAAATTAGATAGTTACAGAGATCGATACGCCAGTTGGAGAGGGTACGGCAAAGCGGGGGAAGCATGGGAGTTTGTCAGGATACCGGGGAGAGTAGAAGTATTGGGTAGGAAATACAAGAGTGTAGAGGAGGACAAATTTCAAAGTTGGAAAGGAATTCCGTACGGTCAAGCACCGGTCGGAGAGAGGAGGTTCAGAACTGCTTTACCTTTGGAGAGGAGAGAAGAAGCTGAAAAGATAATGGGTGAGTGGGATCAAGGATGTGTGAGACCTAGACCGAGAAAAGATAGGCAAGATGGTCCGAAGGAAAAATTTGACGGTCACGAAGATTGTTTAAAGTGAGTGAACTCCTCTACCTCGAACGAAGAGCAATTTTGACCGATACTCTTTCGCAATAGAGTGAACGTTTTCTCACCTCTGGAAAGAGCCAACACGACTTTGTTGCCGGTAATGGTTTGGTGAGTTTATCATCCTTCTTCTTCTGTCGCTATCTCAGATACTCATCATCATGAAATCGAACCTGTAGGGTCCATGGAGGTAAATCTTTACGAGGAACGAGGTGCTTCGACCTTTGCTGACCGTGGTCTTACTTCTTTAGGTGGTTTTGTCGGTGGATCTTCAAGTGAAGAAAAGTACAATCCGAAAGAGCTCATGAATCTAGCAATCAACGAGCTAGAAGAACCTTTCGTATTCGTATCTTTCAAGTAAGCCTGCACTCTCCTATTGTTTGAATCGATTTTCTAATTTCTTCTTTCGCTTTTTCTCTTTTTACTACTAGTTATCGACTAGGAGCTTTCGGATTCACCGCGTCACCACCACCACCGGGTCCAGAACCTACTCCACCTCACATTCCAGTCGGACCTGCGACCGACCTAGATTTGAACGCTGGATTGAAAGATCAAGTTCTAGCTTTGAAATGGGTTCAATCTCATATCGGACAGTTTGGAGGAGATAAAGACAAAGTTACCCTAGTGGGACACAGTGCAGGAGCTATGAGCGTCGGATTACATATGCTGTACACCGGAACGAGAGATGGGAACGAAGGATTGTTCAGAGGAGGTAAGATTGACAGTTTGCCTCTCGTTCACACAAAGAAACGTAGATCAATTTCAGCTGATCATGATACATTTCGTCTCCTTTCTACGTAACAGCCTTTATGCTTTCTGGTGCTCCTACTTCGTAAGTCTTTCAACTCCAAATTATCGAAATTCTCCTCTTTGCGACGGTCTCGACACTGAAAAGAGCTGACCCTTGATTGTTCAGGTTCCCGGTTCCTTGGCCTCACGACGCTTCCGCAAGAACTCTGCACCCTCTACCAGGACCGGCACAGTGTCCTTCGCCAGTTCAACGACCTCGAGGTCCTCCCGACAACACTGAACTCCTCTCTTGTCTTCGCAAACTCTCTCTTCCAGCCCTTTACAAGGCTACGAGAACTCTCACGGATGATTCGCCCGTCAACGCTTGGTTCCCTTACTATCCAGTTCTCGAAGGTCAATGGGGAACGGGTCCTACTGGAGTGGATGGGAAACGAGGTGGAGGTGGATGGTTAGATGTTAGACCTAGCGAGAGGATTACTAGAGGTGAATACATGAAGATACCAGTCATTTTGGGAAGTGTTACGGATGAAGGCACTAGGTTCGTTCATGAGAAAATTGAGGAAGGTGAACAAGAATTCTTGGATGTCATTCGAGGTGAGTATCTATTCTTTCCTACTACAGCTAGGTCATCTGAGACTGACTATCACTTCTTACGCACGCCGCCGGAGTAAGATGTTTTCTCTTTCACTTACGGAGCGATTGAAGATCTACTCGAACCGATTCTATCTTATTACCCTGCTGTACCCGTCTCTCCTTCCTCAAGATTCGCAGGTCTAACAACAAACTATCAGAGACTGTCAACTTTCTTGGGAGATATCTTGTTCCAAGCTCCTAGGAGACATTTTTTGAGGGAAACTCCGAAAGATTTCGGTGAACCTGCTTGGGCGTATCAATTTGAAGAACCTAGGAAAGGTGCTTTCGAAAGATTAGGAGGTGAGTGAGAACCCTCCAAAAGTCGATGGAAGTTTTAAAGAACAGAGAAGCTGATTTACTGAGTTTGGGTTTTCGATTAGTTCAACATGGAGCTGATTTACCCAGTTGGTTCAATCACCCTGAAGAGGATGATGAAGCGATGGTACAATTATCGAAAGATATGGCCTCTTACCTCATGTGAGTTCAACAACGGATTCCAAACAGAACCTCGTCGAGCACTGAGTTTCATCGAGAGAAAAACTGACTTTTTAATGCGACTCTTTGCTAATCGGACAGTAACTTTGTCACTCGATTGAATCCTAACGGTCCAGGTCGTGAGTCTATAACCTCTAATCTTTCCGACCGGAGCTTTTCTTCTTCCCACGAATTTACGAAACTTTGTGCTGACCTGAAGATCTCGCTTCTCACTCTAGTTCCTCGATGGCCTCAGTACACGATGGACAGACTGACGTTGCAGCTGAGGAGAGCGAACGTGACTGTGAAAGGAGACAACGAGAGATTGGAAGCGATGGGATTTTTGAATATCAATGATCCAATCTTTGCGAGATAGTAATGCTAGATTGTTCGCTTACTTCTCCGCCGAACGAATGTCCACAAAGCGATCTCCGGGAATGAGAGAGTATGTTATATGAGATAAAGGAAGCTCCGTCTAGACCTGCGCTCTCAAGATCTTACCATTCACTCAACATCGTCATGGCATCTACCGACACGAAGCAGAATGCTCTTCCAGCTCTACTGAAGCTGTTACCACCTCCGATCAGGTCTCGACACGCTTCACTCCGAATTAGAACTGATAAAAAGATGAACAATTTGATCACGTTCTCGCTCTCTTCCCTACGTGTACGCTAGACTTCCTTCCTGCCCTCGTAAAGATCTCTGTCAGTACTGATCTCGGGTAGGATGAACTCTGTACAGGATCAACCAGAGTTACCAATCGTTCTTCATTCATTCCCTTCTCCTTCTCCTTCCACTTCCTTTTCTACCGCCAAACAGACACTCTCGACCAATTCAGTAGACTCGATTCCCAAGATGGTCTCGACCGTCGAAGTGATCAAGAGGGAATATGGGAAATTCGTATCAGAATCAACTCGACCTTCACCTCAAAGCAAAGGGAAAGGGAAAGGGAAAGCCGTCGAAGATACAGCAGACACCAATCCAGCAGTAGAAGGGAACGAGGCAGTGACTAAGCTGAGAAGGGAAGGTTTACATCAATATTCTATGTTGACAACTTTCGAATCGATCGGGTTCGACACTACCTCTACTTCAACACCGACGGCTTCAGATAGTAAAGAAGGCGATGAGAAGACTAGCGAGGTAGCAGAATTGGAGAGGCAGGAATTGATCAAATTGGCTTGGTTGACTGGAAAAGCTGGAAAAGATAAACGGTTAGTCTCTCGAAACTCTTCTTTCTCGATCGAAAAGGTAGCTGATCCCATCGTATACTGGTTGATTAGACCGAAAGCTAAACATACACCGTGTATCGTGATCGTATTGAGTACGAGAAAAATCAAAGAATTGGAAACCGCTGATTCAGAGTTCACGTTCGTCTCTTATCTCTTTTCTGGCTTCGTACTCACGTGGTGCTGAAGTCACTCATTTACAACGAAATAGATATCAGTCACCTCTACCACTTCCAAGAGCTTCAAAACCTGAAACTAAACGACCTGCACCGACTGAACCAGAAGAAGAGAAAGAGGCAACAAAACCTAAACGACGCAGAAAGAGAGGAAAGGGAAAGAACAAGTCGACAACAACAGCAACGACAACAGAAATGGATGGCAAAGAAAACGAAGGGGAAGTAGTGACAGAGATGGCAGTAGATCAAGCAGAGGAGGGAAATTGAAACGATTGACCTCATTTCGTTTGATTTGAATAACGATCCCGGTCTAGCGGATAACCGTAAACGCCTATGTTACGGAGGATCAGCTTCATCCGTGACAGTTGGAGAATGTACAGTTGAGCTCACCTAAGATCTCTGCAACTAGAGGTCGTAGTTGAGGAACTTTTCTACCGTATCTCTCGCTCAATCTCGCAAGTTTCATGTAAGATAGCCTGAGGTGAGTAGTGATTCCTGTTGTAACTGTCCTATGTGAGCTAACGACGTTGCGCTCGCTTGTCAGCAGGCTGATAGACTCACGTAATAGATTACCTATTTTGCAGTCACCAAGCTTGTCAGCTTTGAAGAGTTCAGTGAGAAATGTTCGATCTACGACGAACCTCCTTCTTTCGACATTTCCCGCTTCTCGCCTTCCAGCGTCCTGTACTTTTCTCTTTCTCGTGTCGCAATCGCTTTCAAGCGATTTTGGAAATCCTCCAGACTCTTCTCATCTCAAGTTCATTCGTAAGTCTCTGCTCTTCGTCTCTGTAAAAAATAGGAGCAGATATGCTCACTTCGTCGGGAGGTCCTTCGTTACCTACTAATCTGACGAATAGTAAAGCTAGTCGATCTACAGTCATTTCAATCTCTCGATTTCGTTCTCTATCTACTCGTTACTCAGGATCAGCTTGAACTCATTCGAGGACATCTAGATTGAGCCTACTCGTATACCCTGCAATGATCAGGACATGACTAGATCAGCACTCGACCTTTCGAATTCGATTTCGAAGACTCGCTTCAAACACGTACCGTAACGATTCACAAGTAGATCCTCGAGGTGCCTCTTCAAGTCTTGTTGTTCTTGTCGACGAAATGCGGTAACGACGCTCGAGAGACCACGACTCAGGCTGGAAAAGGGTGAGCATTTCATCGTCGCGGGAATCGGGTTTGAAAGTTTTCGAGAGATTGGGTGATACTGAGTCGGGGGAAGCGCTGTAGTCGACATCGTAGACGGAGTGTCGAATGTTGGAGTGGTCGAAAGAGAAAGTGGGACGCAGAAGTAAGGTGAAGCATTGTGTGAATACCTTGTAAAGAGGCGAAAAGTTCGCAAAAGAAGCGAGAGATTATCTCTCCCTCTCAAACCGTTTGTGAAGCCCTCGAGGTATGAGGTCCCTAGTATCGTCTGAGCGTTCACCGTAAATAGATCACGAGAGTGAGCGGGGCATTGTATAATAAGGTCGAAAAGCCGCAACACGAGTTTGGGACAAAAGTATGGAAAAATTACCTCTTTTTCGAAATTGCAAGGTTCCGAATCTGCTACGGGTGTACTTGACAGGTGTACGGTGTCTACAACTACATCTTGTCAAACAAGTAGACTAGCGAGAAGTCTCGAAGTACTAGTGCAAACTTTCAGGATTTCTCGTTCACGACCGACGAAGAGCGTATCCGTAAGTTCCTACGGGCCGTGAAGCGGTGTGAGTACGCTATACGTTGAGGCAAAGCTGGTATACTTACCAGTCACTGCCAATTGAATTTCCTCCAACCCTCTGATCGAGAATGCGAACATTTCACAAAGTAGCTCAACTTTTCTCATTGAAATCTGCTTGCGAACTTGTGCTTCTGTTCATGACAATCACAGAGCATGTTGTAAGCTACCAGAACATCTCACTCGGTCATTAGATTAGAGACTAACCGAAGAGAGCTGCATGGGCAGCAGAATATGAGAAAACGAGCAAAAGGACAAAAGAAAGGTGAGTGATTCAGGTCGACTTCGAAAAGGATTGCTCCGACTCACTACACGGACCTATCATCTTTCTCTCCTCCTGACGCCAATAATCCCAGGACTGTTGTTCCTCTCGCGCTAGGTTCAACAGACGCTCTTGAGCTGATTTTGAAAGCTGCACAGCAAGACCGAGAGTCTGTTAGCTATGAGTATTGTCAGATACTCGATGTCGCACTTACCTCCCCGTGGACGCTTCCTTGAACCGACTTCAACCAATCTCTTGCGACGAAGGAAGCAAACTCAGTCGCTTTCTCCTTGCGAATAGTCGCTAGAATGACAATTCGAAGGTCTTGTCAGCTGTTTAGTTGCGGCTGATAGAAGTTAGAACCTACCATCATAGTCTGTAAGCAGAAAGAAAATCAGTTACTGACCCGAGTTGAAAGTCTTGAGGAGTGGAAGGAAGTGCTGAACTTACTGGCGTACTTCTGAACGAGAGCATGGAGCTCCTTATCGACGTCGAATACCTCTGTAGACTGTTTGCGAGAGACGACCTGAAAATCTGCCATGTTGAGGAGAAGGGAGCAAGAGAGAAAGATGGAAGAAAGCAAAAGCAAGTCGAGTCGTGTGACTTGATCAGGTCTCGGTTTGCCTTTGCGGTGAGCATGAGCATTCATCTGACCGGATTATAAACAGCGCTCGAGGTTCTTTCATCTGTGCGGCGGCAGGACAAAGGGGAACAAATAGGAGAGATGAAAAAATCCACGTAAAAATCTACGACTTCTTCGCTTCTTGAAGCACAATCTTCGCGTGATAGCGAGCTCGAACGACAGCGTGGGTCATGTACAATGCACGTCAGAATTGCAGAGACGTCCGCGAGAACAGCAGAAATGCCTTTGCGGATGTCTCAAGCTCGGGGCGCTTCGCACGGACATTCTCAATCTTCGTCGTTTGCCGTAGCTGAGAGGCAAGCATCTCGTTGTACACTCTAGTACACCTCTCAGGCGTCAAGCTATTCAGAAGCAAGGTAGTGCAATCGCATCATCTCTCGCAAGAAAACTTCACGAGTGCTCGAGATCAGAGGAAATGAGATAATGTGTAGAACGGCACAAAAAGTTGAAGACATAGAAAGCTACAAACGAACGAGTCGACGAGAAACAGGATGGAAGTGATTCTTGCGAAGAGACGACTGATGCGAAGTTTGCTGTCGCTCCCAATAACTCAAAAACGTGCGTAGAGCAGGATCGAGGTCTGTCGGTACAGTAGAAGCAGCTGCAGGAGCCGGCGTCTGATAATTTGGAGGAGCTGAAGGAGCTGAACGAGTTGGACCTGTGTAGGATGGAGGAGGTGTGCCTAGTCGTCGTGCTTCGCGGATGCTTTCAATGATCTTCTCATTGATCCTTGTTGCGAGTCCGCGCTGTAGCCAAGAGATCAGCTTCAGAGAAGCAGGTGGTCACGAATCGCGAATCACGAGACGTACCAGAAGTTCTTTCACATTTTCGACGAAGTCCTCGTTGGGAAAGACGATTTGGCGGTCGTTCATGTTTCGTCCAATGTTAATCTTGCGCTCCTCGGCTTCTTTGGTGAGCCTCTTTGCTCGGGCTAGTGAGCGACTCATAGCTGAGTCCGAATCTATTTCTGGATCACATCAGCTTAATAAGTATGAAGAAAATCGGAATTTAGGAGTCTTACGTGAGTGCCGAGATACCTCCCTCTCGAGCTCTGCCTGGATCGATTTGTCGCGCGCAATACTTGCTTCAAGAACACGTATGGAATCTCTCCTATTCTGACCCCTGAGCTGCGAGGGCAGCTCGTTGGCTGTCCAAGAAATAGCTCGTTAGCGATGGAGAGACTAGAAGTCTTCCATGACTCACCATCCGCGTTCGCCCTCACATACGCCGCCGAGTAGGCATCGATGGCGCACTGTATCAGCACATATCCCGACCTGTCAGACCTCGATCTATGCAACGTAAAGCAAAATGATTGACCGACCAAAGCTGAATACAGACTTCTCAGTCTCTCTTGCTCAGCGCCAGGTCGTAGGTTGCGGAGCTTCGCCTTGACTAGACCAATCGAGAACTTTCAGGGTCAGCGCTTTTCTCGAGAAAGGCTTTCGACTTTGACCTACCTGCAGCTCCTGTTTAGAGACGACTCGTGGGTCAGAAAGCGTCTTCAGGCGAGAGAGAGGATGGACGTACTTTGAGCATCAAGTGCAGTAGAATAGTCGGGAGGGGAATCACTTGCTGGCATGCTGGCGAGGAGAGGAAAGCGAGACAAAAGAAAATCTGAGAGCCTCGAAAACCTAGGCAGATCCGAGCGTAGAGTCGAGCCTCTCGCTTGTCTGTGCGCAAGTGCTCTGCTTCTCCGGCATCGTTCTTCCCGAGGGTGGTCCAAGTCAACGATTCAATCGTGTGCGAAAAGTGGGAAATCGAACGAAAACTAGGGTTCAGTAGTTTGAAACGCCGAGTTGCGAGAATAGCGAGACCAGTAACTACTGAAAGGATTGATAGAAAAAGTACAGCATAGTAGACAAGAACGGAGAGAGAAAATTGAGACTCATCGAAGACGACGCAGAAAGAAAAACGAAACAATTATTACGAAAGAGAAAAGCGAAAGAGGTTTAGGGATCCACTCGACTAACGAGAACGAGGAGAAGTAGGAGAAGGAACAGGAGGGTAAGTCGTAGGAGAAGCGTCGCTTTCCGAGTAGACGTGAACGTCTGAATGAACGAGGATTCCAGTCGAAGGATCGTGAGGAGACTGAGGATGAGGAGAAGTTGAAATCTTGATGTGTTTCGGGTGAGAATGAGAATGCGACTCGGTGGCGACAATCTCGAGAGTTGTTCCACTTTTCTTTGAACCGGTCGATGTTCCATTTCCTGCTCCATCGTCGCGAGGATCCTGTTGAATCACACCTACTTCTTCGAGATCGAGAGAATCGTTGATGCTACGGAAGTGACGAGCGGGAGGTCGAGAAGGACGACTGAAAGTAGCGGGAGCAGGTTTCAAGGGAGAGTGACGTTTCGAACGAGCTTTCCAAAAGAAGATTCCAGATCCAGTAGCTTGGTTCTTAATCGAGTTCGAAGAGTCGAAGAGAGAGAGAACGAGTCGAGTTGCGGCAATACCGGTGAAAGCGAGTGAAGCGGGAGGATTGAACGATTTGAGGGTGGCTCGAGTGACTAGAAGAACGCGAGACAATGAACAAGTCAGTCGAACCGACTCATCCGAGCTACGTTCTGAGGTGGTATCGAAGCGGAAGGAGACTCACAAGCTGCCATAGCGGTCGTTACTAGGTGCATACAAGCGATAGGAACAAAGTAAAGAATACTGCTCTTGAGAATCCTTTGCAAAATTGGAACTTTGCCTCCTGCGTGACGTTCAGTCGAAGTGATCTTGTAAAGGGTGAGAGTAAGGATCGTAGCGTCGAACAAAAGAGGTGCAGCCCAGCTGGAGACAAACGAAAAAAAGATCAACTCGAATCGTTCGCGAATTCAATCACACGAAAAGAAGAAGCAAAACTCACAAAGCTGAAGAAACGTAAGTCTTGAGTCCAGCTCCTCCTACAGCGATACAACCATGGAACCCAAGGAAATCGGAAACGAAAGGAGGAAGTACGAGAGGTCCGAGTAGAGTCGAAGTGAAAGTCATCCAAGCAGCTTCGACTACGAGGAAAGCTCCGAGGCTATCCAAAACTTATCTCGTCAGTTCAATTTGGAGAGAAGTAAAAGAGTGGGAGACTCACAAACAACCGATCTTCAAGCTACGTTCGAAAATTGAATAAACTCTCAACCCCAAAATACAACTTGAAAGACTCATGAGGATGACAGCTCCAGCAGTTTCGAAGCGATAAGCACGATTACACATAGCTAACGAGTAGATGCTCGCAGTGAGTGAAGTGAAGCTTCGGCTGAGAGGAGAGAAAAGAGATGGATGACGAACAAGGTGGAATGTTTGCCATGATCAACGTCGTACTGACTACTTGATTGATGATTGTCCAATAGCGGCTAGACCAAGAGATTGCGTTTCAGCTGCAGCCCGACGAAAAGAAGCTCAACAGAGAGCAGTCGACTGACAGCGCGAGAAAGATAATCTTGAGGGGAGAAAGTTTCGAAGGCCAAATGTAACGAATTTCGAGAGGTAAAGTTGCGAGCTATATATTCAGATGCAGTTCATTGTCAGCTAGCCCATTCAGTAGTGACGAGTGGTGAGAGAGAAGAAAGAAAGAAGAGAGAAGGGAAGAGACTCAACGTAATCAAACACGACTATTGCCATCCAAGCCACGACATACATGAGAGAGGCCTTGAGATCCGCTCGTAGTTGTCCGAGTAGAGCGAACGGGTCGGTACCGGGAGGAATAGAGATTGACATTGTTGTTTACTTTCGAACTTCCTCTTGATGGAATCCCTCGAGTTTAGCTCCTCGTAGGGAGCGTAGAGTGTACTAGAATATGAGTGAGTATGTTGTCAAGCACTTCTTGCAAGGTTTGAATGGACAAGAGGAATGAGAGAGTGAAGACAAGGAAGAGAGAGACGAGAGAAGAGAGGTGTCTCATCAACAAAAGTCGATTCTGCGAAACTTGGAGACTTTGAGCATTTTCTTCGACTCTCTTTTCAACGAAACGAGTTCTACTTGTTTTCTAATATCATATCAGTGATTCATAAGCTTTCATAGATAATTGACTAGGTAACCTCCTACAGCGAAAGCAGCTGCGAAAAGAGAAAGAGCTTGTCCTCCTGAACCTGAACCTACAACGCTCAACATTGGTCCTGGACAAATTCCCATCAATCCTACTCGACGCATTCATCGTCAGTCTCAGAATCCTACGAGAGAGAGTAGAGGAAACAAGAGAGACTGACCCCAACCGATTCCAAACAAGGCACTCCCGACGAGCAAATTTCTATCAACCTTTCCTCCAATCGGAACATGTGACTTGTCTCGTTTTCTTGGAGTAGTTCTATTCTGGATAAGGTACCTCCACGTGAGAATGTTAGGTACGAGACCTCCTATTGCGACTAAAGCGAGAGAAGGATCCCAGGGAGGGAGAGGGTAGGAAGAAGTTGGGAAAGGAGCCGAGATTGGGAGATAGAAGAAGGAGAGGACTTTCGAAGGTCGTAACATTCCAGTGAGGGCGAGTCCGAGGGAGAAGAGGAAAGATAAAGAGAACGATTGAACTAGAGCGGCGAGTCGAGAAGGGAGAATGCGATGAATGAAGAGAGATGATGCGAATGGCAGAAGGAACAATGCAGAGATGGATGGCGTGAGATATGATAAGTTGAGATGGGCTACTGATGAAGACATCGGAGGGAGAGGGTAAGAGAAGAGTCGAGCAGTGACGATTGCAGCGGGAAAGAAAGTGAAAGTTGCAGCGATTGAACGTCTCGAGAATCGAGCCATTCCTATCAACATATGCCCACTCGTACAACCTCTCGCAAGCTGATAACAGCGAGAACGAAAGCTCAAATCAGCAACGATCCAAGAAAGATGGTGGAAACTGAGAAGAGGAAAAAAGCTCACTTTCGTTCCTAATCCGACTGTCAATCCAGCAACCAGAGGTCTCAATAGTCCAACCGTTGGAGGATCGAGTACCGACTGACCAACTAGGAGTTCGACCGGATTGCGTAGCTGACCTAGTGCGAAACCTCCAGCGACGAGTCCGAGGAAGGAAGCTACTTTCCAACCATCTGCCCCTTTTGATCCATTCCCTGTCGTCCTAGATGTAGCTGGAGAGAATGTAGAGACGAGCTTGTCGGTAGTCGAATGGGCGATCCCCGAACAACCTAGGATCCTGCCTTGATCGAGGAGAGCGAGAGAAGTTGCGAACGAAAGTAACAATCCACCTGCCAACGGTGCTGGAATCGCTTCCATTTCTTCCCCCTTGTCTCTTGTCTAAGTGTACGAGAGAGGTAGAAGGGAGAGAAACAGTACGTCTGATCGTAGCGAGACCTTCAAATTTTGATCAAACATCGTCTAATGCCGGCCTGTTCCTTCTTTTTCGCATTTCCGCCCTGTTTCCTTCTTTTTCTTTCTTGCTCGTACGTTGTACTCCACGGCCAATCATAGCAACTTTGCTCCAAAGTGGTTACCGCGAATTGAAGATGTTGGAATCGAAGACCTCGTCATGATCGCCTTCCTAATTCTTCGAGCAATACGCCTTGGATGTCTACGAGCGCAAGTCCGAATACAAGACCAGCTTGTGCAGCTACTGGAAGTCGTGAAGTAGCGAAGAAGGGACAGTGAAAGAAGGAGAGGAGACCGCGTGGTGGAATCGAATCAACGAACCAAGTTGATCTCCTCCACCTCACTCGACGAGTAGCTCTTACGCCTACTACTCGTTAGGATGACTCAACTACCTACTGAAGCGCCTAGTCAATCGGAAGCTCAAACAGACCGTCTCTCGAAAGTCTTCGAATACGTTACCGAACTATACGAAGCACCTTCCTTCACTTCTGCCTCGTTCTTACCTCAAGACTGGTCTCGAGATGGTTTCTGTGAGCTTTCCATTCACCCCTCTGAACTTTCAAACCTGCTGATCTCGGCGCTTGTCCTGACTTCCCCACTTCGATAGTTCAAATCCAGTTGTCTACCTCTCAGAAATCCCTCACAGCTCTCAATAAACGTTCAGGGAACGAGACAATCACTCTGGACTCGGAAGGGAACGCGATCGCTCAGTCTGGAGCTACTTTCACCTCGGACGATGTCAAATTTTCTCTCCTTTCCCCCGACGGATCTCGACTGGCAATCTTCAGGGTCACTACTGGCAAAGACGGGAAGGATTCGAAGAGAGTAGTGGAGTTCTATACTGGCAGAGGCGAAAGGAAAGTAGACGAGATTGAAGTAACGAAAAAAACCGGTGATTTTTACTTTGATGGTGAGCTCTTCCCCTTTATTTTCTGTTCAAGCTTTCGCCTGACGATCCCCTTTCCATAGCTACATTTGGAGGTCCTACTTGGCACCCTGATAACAAGCACATCATCTTCACAGCTGAAGCTCCCTCTCCGAAAGGAAACGACGATTTCTACTCCCTACCTTCTCCCTCCAAATTTCGTTACACTCCCGACTACGGAGAGACTTTCACCGGAAAGAAAGAACCTACTCTATTCCTCATCGCCCTCTCGACCTCTAATTCCTCCTCGACAAAGCCTCGGCCCTCCCTTCATCGTTTGACTTTGCCCGAGACTGGAGGAGAAGCCGTCAACTTTGGTCAACCCGTCTTCTTACCCTCTTCATCAGATCGACTCAGATTACTCGCAACTGGATACTCGTCCCTCGGCGACGATAGAAAACTCGGAATCGTTTATTGCGCAAACAGACCCGCTCGAATCTACGAACTTGAACTCGGACAGAAGTCAGGCGAAGACGGAAAGCCTTCATACGAGACTACAACAGTCACTCCTCTCTCACCTGAAAATCGATCAGCTCGTTCTCCTCGAGTCTACGTTCCTTCGCAATCTTCGGATTCGAAAACCATTTCAGCAGTTTACATCAGCAACCGACTAGGAGGAGTACACTCTTCTTGTGCATCTCTCCACCTGCTCACTTTCGACTCCTCAAGATGGAAGACTAAAGATGTAGTCTCGACCGTATCCTCTCCCAAATCAGTTGAAGAATTCCCAGGCCTTTATATCGATCAACTTCCCTCTCAACTATCTTTCCTTTCCCTCGATTCTGGTCTATACATCGCTTTCACTTCGATTTGGAGATCCCGAAGAGTACCGCTCATCGTCAGCCTCAAAGATGGAACAGTCACGAATCTAGCTCCTTGGCCGAAAGCGAAAGAGGGAGAACTACCTTACGTTGGGAACGAAGGAGCGCTCGACTCGTACGGAGTGTTTGGTACGGATGGTGAAGGAAGGGTATTGGGAGTCAGGAGTAGAGTAACGAAAGTACCTGAGGTGGTGATTGCCGATCTGAAGAGATCTTCCTCTTTCGAGCAAGCTGAATGGAAAGTCATTCGAAAGACTGCACTCTCTGAAGAAGGTACGTACACTTCACGATGTCATTCATCTCTTCGATCGCTGACCACTCCCTGTACTTGTGCAGTCGAATCCGCTCTGTCGAAACTCTCTTCGACTGTTCTCCCACTTCCTAAATTTTCATCTTCCGAAATCGTTTACCTTTCTCCCGACTCTGTCATCGACTTCTCTACCTCTTCCTCCCACCCTCTCTCGCTTACTGGACATGGAGGACCAAACTCGACAACAACGACCGACTGGAACCTCTCGACAGTTGCGTCAGCTCTATCAGGATTCGGAGTCGCTTTCTGCAACTACCCTGGGTCTCTCGGCTTCGGTCAAGACTTTGTCGATGCCCTTGCACCACAGCTAGGTATTCTCGAAGTAGACGCAGTTCTCGAAACGAAACATCACCTCGAGAAACTCTCGCTCGCAACTTCGGGTCGCAAGAAGGCTGTTTACATTGGAGGTTCCCACGGTGGTTGGATTGGCTCAATCTTGACGTCAAGATATCCAGAGGAGTTCGATGCTTGCGTCATGAGGAACCCAGTAGTCGATTTACCTTCGATGTTGGCTTCGACTGATATTCCAGATTGGTGAGCGCTTCTCTCTTCTCTCTCTCCCTCTCACTCTCCTGGTACCGTATTGAGCTCCTTCTTGCAAACAGGACTTATTGCGAGATGAATTTCGACTATTCTCTTTCTTCTCCTCCTTCGATTCTCACTCCTGAAACTTTCAAGAAACTTCACGACGCCTCGCCTCTCGCCAAGTCAGACAAAGTGACAACTCCTACGCTACTCCTCGTCGGCAAGAACGATCGACGGGTCCCTCCGGATCAGGCTAGGCAGTGGTACCACGCTCTCAAGAAGAATGTCGGCAGAGATGGGAAACCCCTCGAGGTAGAGATGCTCGCGTTCGAGGGAGAAGGCCATCCGATCACGAACAACGTCGAGAACGAATGGGTATCGTTCGAACAGGGTTTGAGGTTCTTAGCTAAGCATGTAGAGTTTTAAGAATTATTGGAACTGGTAGAACTGGAATTGGAATTGCGAAGTAATGCGAATGAGAACGAAAGGTAGATACAGACACGAGAAAGAGGGAGAGAGGTTGAAAAAGTTGCGGAAATGCGAGTATAGTGAAAGTAACGAGTGGGAGAGAAAGGGAGACAAAAAGAAAAGGTTTTTTATCGCTTAGGAGGTGGGCGTTTCGAAGGGACGAAAAGTGAAGGGGGTGCCTTCTTGCGAGGGATTGGCACAACAGCTGGATTGACTTTACCTGCGGGAAGTCTTGAAGGTCCAGGTCCGAGTGCAGGTTTCTCGTCGAGTTTCGGTTTCTTGGAAGCGTTAGCGAGTTCCATCGCGTCGCTGATTCGTTTCTTCGCTCCTGACGGCCCGGCACTTGAAGCGATTGAAGGTGTTGTGACAGGAGGAGGAGTTGGTGCAGCGGAGGAAGACGAGGTCGATGCTCCGGATCGAAGGGGGTCCGCAGCCCCAGAGCCGTACGCTGGAGACATCTCGATAGCTCGAGCGTTCGACTTGACGACAGAGATTGCACGCCCGATGGTGGGAGGGGCAGAGAATCCGGCTCGGAAGGTGTTGAGATCGACCTGATCGAAACCGACGAATGATGATTGGGTCAAACTTTAAAGATCGCAACGATTGTGACATGAGACTCACGTTGCGGAACAAGCCACGAGTTTCTGCATCTCCCACGAGGTTGGACCAGTACTGATTCGAGCGAAGTTTGTTCGAGTCTCCGAGAATCCAAATCGAAGAACGAGCACGAGTCAAAGCGACGTTCATACGACTATGATGAGCGCAGGATTAGCTCACTGACAGTGGAAGGCAGCAAAGAGCGAATAGACTTACCGAGTATCAGCCAAGAATCCGACTCCTTTGTCAGCAGAACCTCCTCGAACGCAGGAAAGAATGATGATATCTTTCTCTTGTCCTTGGAAACCCTGCAAAACGAAGAGAGAGCTCAGTTCAGTAAGTGACTCGAGAAGAATGGATCGGCTGGAGACTCACATCGACAGTGTTGAATGAAATACGAGAAAGGATCTCTTCTCCGTAACGTTGTCGGAAAGTCTTTTTCAGTTCTCCTACTTGACCTTTATAAGGTGTGACGATTCCGATTCGATAACCGAAATCGATCGAAGGGTACTCCTTCGAAAGTCGATCGTAGATAGAGAGGGCGGTCTGAGCTTCTTGAGGATTCGTCCACGAATGGTGTCGACCAGGAGTTTCCATACCGCTCACGTGATAGAACGCATAAGGGGGAAAGAGAGGGTTACTGTGCCAAGTCTGAAGCGTCTTTTGGTCCATGTTGGGTCCGTCGGTCAGTCGAGATTGGTAGAAAGCTGCAGAGGGGAAAGCCGAGATGTTCGGGTGCATTCGATATTGAATACTGCAACGGAACGCCGAACTGGTCAGCCCTGTAGCGACGACGGAGATGCTAGGAATATTCTCACCTGAGGAGGTGAACAGCTTGAGGACCGCGCTGCATGACTCGAACAAAGAGAGAACGATCGTAACCTCCTCTAGCGGCGACACTCGAAATGACGGTAGGAGGAAGTTGGAGCGGATCTGCACTCGATCGAGCAGAGTCAGAAAGCTGAAATACCACGAGAGAAACACGTCAGAGACTCACCTCCGACGAGAATGCATTTCGTGCAACCATACTTGAGGGGAATGAGAGAGGAAAGCTCGATCGATTGAGCTGCCTCATCGATGATGACCGTTTCAAAGTCGAAAGGTAGTTGCGACATGTAATCGTGCCCTGCTCCAGATAGAGTTGAACAGATAACGTCTGCTTCGGAGAGAATCTTGATTCGCATTTTGCGTTGTTCGGCGTCCATCGCTCGTCTTGACTGCTGTGCCTTGTCTTTCTCGCTGTCGAGTCGTTGCGATAGGTCGAAGATCTTTGCCTTGATTTGCTTCAGTTCAAGATTGAGTTCTCCTCGTCTCATGTCGTTGTTGATGACTGAATCCATTTCCATTTGTTTTTCGTCTCGTTGAAGTCGTAAACCTTCGATCTCGTTCCTCATCGACTGCATCTTCGTTTGAGCATCTGTGCCATTCGTTGTCGTCTTCGCTCCACTGGTAGCACGTTCAACGAGTTCATCGATGAAGATTTCTTTCACCGAAATGTCGACAGAAGAATCTGCTCCGATTCGAACGACTTTCGGAACGTAGAGTTGACCGTCGGTAGTTCTGACTCCTTCTTTCAGACGTTTCGCAACTTCGTCGACCGCGGCGTTACTCGGTGCGCAAAGTAGCACTTTCTGAACTGGAGGAATGTCGGCAGGATTCGTAGGTTTTCCAACCGAGAGAGGAACTGCGACTCGAGGTCGTGATTCTATGAAGGCACCGACGAGACCGACGATCGTACTCGTCTTACCAGTACCGGGAGGTCTGCGAGGAAAGCGAAGAGTTAGCTGTGATGCCATCGAGAGAATCGAGGTTTCGAGAGACTAACCCTTGAATGAGCGAGAAACCGTTAGTTCTCAGAGAGCCTTGAATCGCTCGAGCTTGAGGCTCGTTGACCTTGTAGGCGTTCATCGTCGACTGGATGAGACGAGAGTCGACCTCGAGTGCAGGAGGTGGTCGGGGATTGAGAATTTCCGGACAAAGGTCGAGCCATTCCAGCGCTTGAAGCGCGGCGTATTCTCGATGCACGGTACTCAAGCTGTATTGAAAGAGCGTCAGTGGGAAGACAAGAGAGGGTAGACGAAGAGAGTGAGACTCACTTTGCGAGTTTGAGCAACTCCCATCTAGTTCTCGCGGCGAGTCCTGAACCAGCATCGTGGACATCCTTGCCGAGGTGACATCGGAGGGTGAGCTCGAAAAAGTCTCGTTTCCTCGAAACTGCTTGAATTTTGGCAAAGATTTGTCGTTGACCTTGTCGAAGCCAAACGAGGTCCGAGTCGCCAAAGTAGATTCGATCCCTCATCTGCCCATGCTCGATCGTGCAGAACACGTCTACAAAGTCATCGACTGACTGCCTTCCAGCGATAATGGCGAACAGTACTTGTCCTTCTGAAGTAGCTTCTATCTTTGCTTGCCGGATTTGCTCCCAACACTCTGTCAGGAGGAGAGGTTCGAAAGCGGTGAAGTAATCTTCCGCGTTCTTGAAGGATCCTGGCAGCTTGGATCGAAGAGTGACGTCGGGAGGTTCATTGAGGTCGCAGGCTGGATCCCACTGGAGAATCTGTCGATGAAGTCGAGAGAAATCTTGGGCGGCGCGGAGTCGAGCAGCTCGAGCAGCTTGTTGATCTTCCTTGCGAACTCCAGGTCGACCGATAGCTTGAGCTCGCAGGCCTTGACCTCCTTCGGAACCGATCACGTCGACCATCTTGATTTGACGACGTTCCGTCTTCTTGATCGCAGGTTTCTGATCCTTCGCGAGTAACGCGAGACCTGTAAGCTTCTTTCCACCAGGTTTCTCATCTTCATCCGACGACTCTGATCCGGACGATTCACTTGAGGCTTTCTTCGAGAGAGAATAAGTCGTCCAGGGAACGCCTTTCGGTCGAACAGGAGCTGCAGGTTTCGCTTTAGTAGTCGATTTTGAAGGAGGTTGACGACCAGGGAGAGTAGGGAAAGGAAGCCTCGACTGGAGAGGACCTGAAGTGACATTGACAGAGGACTTGACTCGGACTGGTTTCGGAGGTTTCGCATCGTCGTCGTCGGAATCGATTTCGATAACTCCCAATTTCGCTTTCTCCTTGTCTTTCCCTCGCTGAATCCTAGCTTCTCCTTTCACCGTATTCGCTTCTAAAGCTTCCCTCAACTCGAGCAACTGATCATCCCTCAGAATCGTTGACCTTTTCTCCGCACTCGTTCCGCTACTCTTGTCCGTCAGTTTCCTCAATCTCGCGACTATCGATTCCCTCAACTCCAATCCAGACTTGGTGAAACGAGCCAACATCCTTCGTACGAGGTTGAAAGCGTGGAGGAGGAGGTCTTGATCGTTTAGTCGAAGCCAAGCTAGAAGTTCTTCGAGTGGATTTGCGAGAGAAGTGATCATCGACGCGGCGTTTCTTGACTCCTTCGATACGGCTGCGACGGATTTGACGGGGGACCCGGGTGCTATCGAAGATTTGTCGAGAGACTTGCCAGAGATGATGGTTTCGAAAACTCTGATTTGGTCGAGCATGTCGACTCCGAAGAGGATTGCGTCTCTCATCCATTCCGTCATCTCCTCGTTCTCGAAGAACAGAGCCCAATCTGGAGTCTTCTTGAACAAGAGTGCGAGGGAATCTCCCATCAACTCCCACAGCTTCAGTAGTTTCCCTTGTAATTTGACCTCCTTACCTCGAGAGACGTAATCCGAGTCCCGAAGTAATCCATCGGTCGTGTCACAAAAGACGTCGATGACATCGCTGAGACAGCGAACGAGTCGTTTAGCCATACCACAGGCTTCAGGGAGAGTTCGAGCGCAGGTCCTGAAGGATTGGATCGCAGAAGCGAGACCTTGAAGAGTTCCGTCGGGGAACCGACCTGCGAGGTGGTAGAAGACGTCTCGACGAGTTGGAACATCGAAGGCTTGCTTGACGAGACCTTGTGCCGTGTTGTGAACTGATTCGACGGGAGAGAAGAGGGCGAGAACAGTTGAAGCGACGGCTCCGGGTTGAGAGAGGAATTCGAGGAGTTGGTCGACTCGTTCGTCGGCGAACGACATGAGAAGAGTGACGAGAGGGTCCCTTGCGGTCGCGAGAGCGTCGTTGATGGCCTTCATTTGAGTCCGTACTATATCTTTGATCGCCCAAGTTCGGCTCGTAAGTTTTTCGTAAGGTAGGATCGGTGCGACAGCTTGTAAAAGAATGTTGGCGGATCTGGCGTCGTCGTCCCTGATCGTTTCGTAAACTCGGTCCCATGTCGCTTTCGAATAGGTGATCGGTTTCGGCGGGACAGGTTGAGGTAGTTCCGGTTCTGCCTTCGCTTGTGCATCTCCTCCTGCTGCTTTTTGTAACCTCCGTTTCTCTTTCTTCTCCCTATCGTGATACTCCTGACTGAATAATGACAGGGAGAGGATACCCTTTGAGATCGTCATACTGTCCTTCTTCAGTAATCCAGCAAGGAATAGTTTTGCTGCACTCGAAGCTTGACTCCATTCTGGTCCCGTGAACGATTTCGAGAAGGCAAGCTGAGAGATGAAGCTGGCGTGAAGGTCGAGAACTTTCGAGGCCGAGGGAGCGTGAGGGTAACGAGGAGCCGAAGAGATGATCTCGATGTCGTTCGACGAGGAATGGGTACAAGACGACGAGGAGGAGGAAGCTGAAGGAGAAATGAAGACGTCGGAGAGTACTGCGAGAGCTGTCTGAATCGCTCTAGTGCGGGAAGAAGGATCGAAACGAAGTTGCTGGAGAGAGTCGAGGAAGGTAGAGGCGATGAGAGCGAGAGCGTCGGTGAAGAGGGAAGGGGAATGAGCGACCGAGAGGAGGTAAGAAGGGATCCACTCTAGCCATGGAGTATCGAGAGGGCTCGACGAGGGTACAGAGAGTAGAGGGTCCTCCATGAGTGCCGTTTGGAAGAGTGGGTTGCCGAGGATGTTGTGAAGAACCGTTTCGGAGTAGGAATCGTCGTCGCTGGGCCAGAAATGAGGACCCAACTTGTCGAGAAGGATCTTTAGACAGATACAGACTTGAGAGAGGTAGGCAAAGTCGCCGTCTTGAGAGTCGTTGAGGTGCCCTGCAACTTGTTTCACCACGTCGAGTCCAGCGGTGTTGAGAGTCGCTCGCTTGAGGAGGTTCTGCCTGATCGCATCTCCCGAGATCATCCTCAAACATGTTGCCAAACCTTCCCAGAAGTCCTTCTTCTCCATCGTGTAGTACATGTGGATCCCTGTAGCTGCTCCTACGTCTCCTCTGTCTCGACTGGCCATCACTCCCAAATGAGAATCCATCACTTTCTCAACGCCGTTCGACCGGTACTCTGGCGAAGATAGTTGACGTGTACATTGATCGAGTTGGACTTGTGCAAAGTCACGGAGGATTTTCGATTGATGAAGTCGGAAAGCGAGGAGACCTGCTGACGCTCGAGGAGGAAGAGGGAGTGGAGTCGAGAGCGGAAGTCCTGAAGCGAGCATGTTGACGACGTTCTCGTTCTCGTAGAACAAGGGATTTGTGAGGACGTTCTGGACAGAAGTTATCGGAAGAGAGACGAGGGAAGAACGACGCGAAGGTCGAAAATCAGGGTCTGAAGCCGAAGCCGGGACGTCGAACCCTGCTTCAGCGAAGGCTGAGAAGAGAGAGTTCCGTTCGATGTTCTCGACTCCGTTGTGGAAGTTCTGAAGTGATTTGTCTGGTTTATAAAGTCGAAGATATCTAGAAACGAGAGATTCCATTCGTGAATTTTCGAGTCACAAGTGAAGACTACTCTGAAGACTGACCTTTCTAGGCATTCTCTTTTGGCCCTCTGATAAGCTTCGACGCAGTCCGGACAACTCGACATCAACCTGTAAGTAGAGGAATAAACGATGCGAAATTGATATCAGCGGTCATTCAAGAAAAGTTCAGCGAGGTGCCTCTCCTTCGCTCACCTGAGCGCGAGAGTGTTCATCTAGGAGAAATACTACGTACAGTTCGAAGTAGTCCCTCCATTCTGCAACCTCATCTTTCCTCTTGAACCCGAGCAACCTGATGAGGAACGTAGCAGGCTCCCAACAAGCCTGTGCACCTCCCTGACCGCAGTACCAGTGCACCAACGCTGTCGCTCCATTCCTATCTGGTTCTTTACCCTTAACTGATGATGTGACGGCATTTGAGGGAGAAGATCGAGTCGAGAGGAGGAAACCGAGTGCTGATTCAGTTGTTTCTTGTACTAGATCGTCTGACACTCTGGCTGGATCTCTCACTGCTTCTAATTGGCGGACTAGAGAGGGCGGAGGGACGTAGGCGGCGTTCGTGATGCGTGAAGGAGCCGATGTTCTCGAGTTCGAAGATGACGAAGTAGAAGGAGCGTACGCCATGTTGGCGACGCGTGGAGTGGTCAGACTGTTCTGCTGAAGGTTCAGGAAGAGGTATAGACGAGCGAGAGTTGGTGAGGGAGAGCAATTCGGGACCAACCACTTCACGAATTGACTTCGCGCTTTCGAACGATTTTCTGAAGCGAAAGAATCGAGCATTACTAGAAGTTAAAGCAACAACAGAGATACATCAAAAAAGAGAAACTATTGCGAATCCAAACGTTTGGCAGATTCCCACGCCCACAAAAGTTGACATTTAAGTCCTAAAATATCATTCTTCCAAACTTTGTCTTCCTTTGTCTGTTGACGGAACTCGTCCGTAACTACAAGTTGGCACAAGTCAGTGATTCGTACGTCGAGCAGGAAGAGGAAGGAGATGCACACCTTTCCAACACCTCCCAACGTTTTCGATGGAAACGAAATCACTCGCGACTTTTATACAATCCGAAAAATTGCAGACTTGATGAGCGCATCTGCGTCGGTATCAATTACGTCAGCTCCTTCCGCTTAATCGAGGATTCGGAAGAGAGACTTACCCAGCAGGGACAAAGACAACTTGAGAGGGTTTTTGATGAATCCTCCACGACTTGACTCCCTTTTTCTCCCACAACTCTTTTCTCAACTTTTGATCGAGGAAGAATCGTTGAGTATGGATTGGACTATAGAGGAGTGCATCAGTTTTAATTCGAGAATTTGAGAAGAAGAGGAAAGGAGAGGGGAGAGAGGCTCACTCGTCTTCATCCATTCTAGCTTTTGCAACGTCTCCTCCGTAGTTTTGCTCAGCGATAAGCTCATACAAGAACTCTCGAATCTACACAGACAATAGTAAGCGACTGAGTCTCCTTCGGACGGGAGGGAGAAGAAGTCGAGACTCACCTTGTCGGCATCTTCAGCTCGATAGAGATCCCAAACGGCGAAACCTTGAGTTTGCTGGGGACCGGGAGAAGCCCATAGCAAGACATTCACAGCTGATTAGGAGTTCAAGACAAGGGTCAGTTTGACGTCGATTCGAGACAAGGAGGATTTGAAGAAAACTCACCATCGGCAGCATCCTGTAAAAAGAAACGGGAGAAAAAACAAACCGAAATAAGTTAGCTCCATTCGAGTCTTGGATCGAACTCGAGCGTCGAAATGAATGCTCACCACTGTCGGAGACGAGAGGGGTCAGCTGTGATCGTCTCGGTTCAGAAAAAAAAAGAGAGAAACTCACTGTGAAGTTTAGTACTACCTTGACCTCCTTCAGTATCGTCACTGATCTCACTAAAGTATCCTTTCGGTCCGAGATCAGGAGGATTCGCATTCTTGGGAGTATGAGTAGAAATATTGAGAACTCCATCTCGACGAGTGACTGCTCCGATCGGAAGCATTTGATTGAACTATTTAGAGAAGACGCCAATAGTGTCAGCTTGAGTGGAAATCGTCGAATGAAAGGCACAGTAA
This sequence comes from Sporobolomyces pararoseus, assembly GCA_010758995.1. Classification (NCBI taxonomy): domain Eukaryota; kingdom Fungi; phylum Basidiomycota; class Microbotryomycetes; order Sporidiobolales; family Sporidiobolaceae; genus Sporobolomyces; species Sporobolomyces pararoseus. The sequence continues at coordinate 1,726,280 of RSDY01000004.1, read as the reverse complement.
GGATTACATCTTGCCAAAGTTCCGGGAAATCTTGACGAAAGTCAGTCGAAGGAGGCCAATCCTTTACGAGACAATCGAAGTCAGCTCAATCTTCTTTTCTAGAGGACGTGAATGGGAGAAAGATAGTTTACTTTAATTTTCTCACTCCTGAGCTTCTTGCCTTGTTGACCAAACCTTCTGAAGAACTGCCCGACAGTTTCCGTGTGATCTTTGACTGTAGGTAAATTGCTGCCAATCGTGACTTCTTGCTCACCAAACTTTTCGACAAAGTACTCTGGACTCCAGTTGATTGACGAGACTTGTGAAAGATCGATCTCGACGACGAAGGCTTCTCCTCGAGACCAGATCGAGCGGAAGAAATCGAGACTTGTGAATCCTGACGGGAGAGTGGGAAGCGAAGGAGGTACAAGGGCGTCGAGAGAATCATCACCGGCGAGCGGGGGAGAGGCAGGAGCTTTAGATGGGCTCAAGTATTCGGCGGGAGTTGGCGGAAGGAGGTTGGAAGGGAGAACTAGGTAAGGATGAGAGTTTTCTTCTTCGTGAGGTTGATGCCAGAATCGATCTAGCCAACCTGGAGGTAGCTGCTTGGGAGGTTCGACGGGATGATTTTTCCTCCATTGTTCCATCTCTTGAACGGTAGAAGCTAGTTTGTCGTCGTCGATTCGAGTGAGAGGTACAAAGTTCAGAGGCTTGTGACTGCTGGACCTCCCTCTTTGAGAGATACATTTCTCGAGCATCTTCCTTGTCGCTGCCGAGACTTTGTCGATACCTGAGGAGCTGCTCCCTCGCTGTTGATCCCCTTCCTTCTCGAGTTCGACCAAGGTTGAGTAACAATCGAAACAAATCTCCTTGCCACAGATTTCACACAGCCAACTCCCACAAAGCATTACATGTAGGCAGGTGTCGCAATTCGTGATGACACTGACGTCTCGAGAGACTCGTCGACAAGCAGCTTGAGAGGCGTGTTCGAGTTCCTTCTCCATCGTCGGTCCTAATTTGTCGGCTGCGATCGACTTGAGCATGTTCGCTTCAGTGATTGTGAAGGGAGAGTTGAAATCGACTCCTTGAGGGAATTCGGGAACTCGATCTGGTTCGTAACGAAGGTATGTTGGTCGAAGGTCGAAAGTTCCATTCTCGAGTTTGCGGTAAGCTCGCAAGTTCTCGAAAGAACAAGTAAACCCAGTCTGCCGACTGCGACATCCGGAGCAGCAGCGATAGCGTACAGCTTTGTCGAGACTGTCGGCGGTTGTAGCTCCGTCGGGCTTGAAGTTCTTGATCTTCTGATGGGGACGAGCGCATCTGAAATCTTGGAGGACCCATCCTTCAGCTGAGAAAAGCGATGAGGATATTAGCTCTTCCTCTTGAAGGGGCAAAGAGGGCTCTTACTCACGGATCTCGGTGCCGTTCTGCTCAGGGAAAATGATTTCGCTTTGAACTGAATCACCTCCGTTCACAACTTCTCGAGGTCTACTGACCTCTTCCTCGTCGTTCTGTACTTCCATCTCGATATCTTGATCACCAGTGTCGCGTTCGTTGACCGTAACTGGACCAAATGAGGTCTTCCTCCGTGTCCTCCTCGCAACTGTCATTTGTTCCGCTCTGACCTGATCGCTCTTCATTTCCTTCTCCGCCTCGAACTCGCTTTCTGAATCGTCTTCTCCTTGTGATTCTGGAGACGAGTATTCGCTGCCTGAAGGAGACCTTGCCCGTTTCCGAGGAGGTCGAACGATTCTGGGTTCCGGCGTCTCTTCTACTACTTCCTCGTCGGTGTTCTTTCGATTCCGCATAGCAGCCAAAGGTTGATTCTGACGGGAGACGAGCACTACAGCGTCGTCGTCTTCGTCCTCCTCTCCGAACCCGGAGGCCTCACTCCCATTTCCTGATGATCCTTTAGCTCTCTGAAGTCCATTCACTCCTCTCACTCGATCTCTACCATTCCCTAACCCTTTCTGCGTAAGAACTGATTCTCTTCCTCTCGAACCAATTCCTCCTCTTGCTCCTCCAAACTGAGTTTTACCATTCGCTCCTCCTCCTACAGAAACTTCCGGAGATCGACTTGGTGAGAAAGGAGATCCTGAATCTACTGAAGGTGGAGGGTACTCTGTGAAAGGACCTGCTTGCATTGGAGGAGGTAAAGAAGTTCTAGTTTCTTCCTGTTGAAGAAGTCGTGAAGGGAAGGGAAGAGCTGGAGTCGCGCGAGTCGCAGTCACTTTCGAGGAAGAAGAGGATGACGAAGGAAGTGCATTTGGGAAAGTAGGAAAGGAAGTAAGTAGAGTGGAAGGTTGACGAGGTGCGGAAAGTTGACGAAGAGAAGGATCAGAGGGAGTGATGAACGAGGCATGACTAGTCGGTCGCTGATACGGCCTAGGAGCTGATTGTTGCAGATCCGAAGTGGGCAGACTGAAAGGAATAGGATTGTTATTGACGGCGAAGGAAGTTGAAGGATAGCTGGAAAGATTAGCTTCAGAAGACGATTCTTGCGGCGCATACTGACTGAATGAGCCATTCCTAATGACCTCGTAGTCTCCTCCGTTTCCTGAATGGGGTTGTAGGTGAGCTTGGAAAGGGAAGTGAAAGTCGAGAGAACCGTGATCGTCTGTGACTACCTCCTCCTGCCCGACGAGTCCTGCTTGATCTGTGCTACCACTTGCCAGAAACCCGTTGGGAGTATTGAAGTTGTCTCCCATCTCGGACTTGATCTGCTCGAGAGGATTAGATGAGAATGTTTGCTGATCATGTTCCGGAAGGTCGTGCAGACTGTACGGGTCGTCCGACTCCATTGGGAGCGTTATGTTCTTGCTTCCGGTCCGTTAGTACTGTGGAGCGGTCGATGCTGGCGGAGAGGTAACTAAGGAGATCAACGGAAGAAACAAAGGTTTAAGTTTCTGGCGAGTATCGATCGATATTTTGCGCTCACGAGTTCACATATAGAACTGATCGTGATCGCGTAAGTTGTCAGCTCAGTCCGCCTGGAGAACTCACGTGGCAGAAGAAGAAAATTTGAAACAGAGCTTTCTCCGACGAATTTCGCGGAAAGAGCTTCACTTCAGATGGATCACCTCAAGCTGAGCGGTGCGACCGATCTCGCGAGTCTAAGTAGGCGTATCTAGAGAGGAGGTTTCACGAGGCACTGAAGAGAGTGTCGGACCTTTCGTAACCAGATGATATTTCGCAAAGAAGGGAAGACTTTCGCGCCTAGTCAGTGCGTTTCGCTCAGAGTCTTCTGCTTTCAATGGAAAGCTTTGAAAACATATTCGGACGAGCTGTCGATCGCTCACTAGCTGAGAAGCCGCGGAAACTGACTTGAAAAGCGCCGTTTCACTAGGCTTTCGATACGAGCTCACATTGGTGTGTTGCGATTTGAGTTAGCTTTCCCTGGGATCTAAATGGAACAATCTAGATATCTGTCCTCAGGCTAAAGTTCGTCTCGCACTAAGCGCCAGATGCTGCAGGGCCTGCTCGAGCGGAGATACCACAATTTTCGCAAGAATTCTGTCCCAATTTCTCATCAGTTTTGGCGCACTCCCGCTCTAGTCGCACAGACTTTGGCTTACAAGATCGATTTGACGCCTTAAAGACCAGCGACCCGTCAATATGCGAAATCTGAGCTTATCATGCTCGATTTTTGACTTCCTCGCGACTTGAACTCGAAGCTCGCGAAAGAGGAGATTGCAGATAATGAACGAGTTTCTGGCATCGTGCTCTGCATATTTCGTTCTTATCATCGTATAGAAACGTAGTAGAAATCTGCGACAAGTGGACTAGGAGGAGTGGGTAGTGAAGGGTTTTCTCGAGTTTTCGCAGAAAATGCAAGTGGGGGTTTTCAAAAAACTCCCACGCTCTCCCTTTTGTTCGCTCTCCCTTTCTACTCTACCTTTCCTACTATTCCTTACTGTCCCAAACGAACTAAAAAAACGAAGCAGGTTGAACAGTAAAAAACTTTTCATAGACGTCAAGGTTCCCCTCACTTTTTCTAGCTCTTCTCCAGTTTCGTAGCCCCTCCCTCTCCTCTTTCCGCGCCAACTGGAAAGTCGCCTACTACACTACACCAATTCCTTCCCTGTTGCAGCAATCGACTGCTGCTCTCGTTCGTCTCGGATTTCGACACCTTCAACTCCGACAACCTCTCAGAGCAGTTTACCTCTCCTCGGCACGACCACGCTCGTTCTCCTCCTCTCGCCCATCACAGAAAACTATCATCAAGACCCGAATGGAACGAGAACTACACCTTCACAAGTTGTCCCTCAGCTCTCCAGGATTAACCAAAGGTCCTGGAGAAGATCAAAACCACCAAAAAGCTCCTCCACCTGCTTACGAGGACGGGGAGAAGAAGGACGGGTCACCTCAAAGGCCTTCGCTGGGAGAAATGGGTCAGACTCCTTCAACAGCACCTGATCGTGAAGCTGTAGCAGACCAGGAAACTGAATTCATCGGGTGAGTCTCTCTCTCGCTTCGGGTAGGCTCAAATGGAACACGAGCTATACTGGATCAATCGTTGGAGCTCAGAGTATCACGTCCACTCGATTTTGTATACTTCCGAATGATCCGTTGTTGGAGATCAAGTGCCGAAAAAGTTTTACTCAACTGACAACATTCTCTCGCTTTCTGTCGCAGTTCGATCGATTGCGGCACCACGAGTTGTCGGTTCTACATCTTCGATCAATGGGCTGATGTTGTAGCTTCCCACCAAATCGAGTTCGAGCAGAGTGAGTTATCCCTACGGTTTTGAGGCTCCACTTCATCCCTTTCGTCATTTTTCTTCACCTCCTTCTCACTCGTTTCAAATGCTGACTGACCCATCGCGTTCTCTTTATGACTACCAGTTCATCCCGAACCAGGATGGCACGAACATGATCCTTCGAGCTACGCGGTTGAAATCGACAAATGCATCTCGTCCTGTCTCGACCAATTTTACGCAAAAGGACACAAGAAGAGTCAATTGAAAGGAGTTGGAATCGCTACTCAACGTGAGACTACTCTGGTTTGGGACAGACATACAGGAAAACCAATTCACAACGCAAGTAAGTATTGATCTTACTTTCTCTTACGCATTTCAAGGGGTCCTCTCGTCTCTTTCTGCAACTCGATTCACCCATCGGCACATTCGAGCTGATCGGGACAAACTGAGAGAACCCTCCCCACTTTGAAACGTCCATTTCGAGCTGACCAAATTTTCGTTACTCACAGTCGCATGGCCTGATGCAAGAAACGCTTCGAACGTTCGAGAGCTACGTGCACGAGCTGAAGAACGATCTTTCAAGACACCGGATGGCGAAGTAGTCGGAGAGGAAGGTATTAGAAAATTGACCGGTTTACCTCTTTCGTGAGTAGAGGAGCTTCGCCCCTTTTTCTCTCTCGTTCGCTTCAATCTGACCCATTTGACTCGTCATCTGTAGTAACTACTTCTCTGCTACGAAATGGGATTGGCTTATCAACGAAGTTGAAGAAGTGAAACAAGCTAGGATTCAAGGTCGTTTGAAGATTGGTACCGTCGAGAGTTGGCTCGTTCACGTCAGTCACTCTTTCTCCTTTCAAGCCTGGACGACCACGAGTCTGACTTCTGATTCTGTAAATAGGAATTCACTGGAGGAGCTCTACACGTTACGGATGTTACAAACGCATGTCGAACTCTCCTCTTCGACATCAACAAGCAAACTTGGTCTACTGAACTCTGTGACTTCTTCAACGTACCTATGGAATCTCTGCCTACGATCGTCAGTAACTCCGAAGTTTATGGTAACTTCAAAGAAGGTCATTTGTTAGAAGGGATTCCCATCGCTGGATTGATTGGAGATCAACAAGCTGCTCTAGTCGGAAACAAATGTTTGAAGAAAGGTGATGCCAAGCAAACTTATGGTGAGTTTCCGTCTTTCCGTCGTCTTTCCTCTTTTCGCTAGCGAGGGAAGCAAATAAACTGACTCGAAATGCGAACTCGCGAAACTAGGTACGGGTTGTTTCATGTTGTACAACACCGGTACAGACATCGTTCAGTCGACTCATGGTCTCGTAACTACCGTCGGATACAAGATGGGAGCCGACAAACCTCTTCATTACGCTCTCGAGGGTTCAATGGCGGTCGGAGGAAGTTCAGTACAATGGTGAGTTTTTCTCCCTTCTCCTATCTCAAGTAGATCCTATAGAACTGACGAGTACGTTATGGTGACCCCGTAGGCTTCGAGACAACTTGGGAATCATCGACAACCCGAAAGAAGCAGGAGAATTGGCGGAACAAGTCGACGATACTGGAGGAGTTTATTTCGTTACCGGTTTCGGTGGTCTTTTCGCTCCTTACTGGGATATGAGAGCTACGTGAGCTCAAAGTCATATTGTTTGATCTTGTCGCAAGGCGAAGAAAGCTCACTTTTTATCTTTTCTCTCTCGCAGAGGAATGATCATCGGTCTCACGACTTACACTACTCGTCAACACATCGTTCGAGCGACTCTCGAAGCTACCTGTTTCCAAACTCGTGCCATCCTCGACGCCATGGCGAAAGACACGGCACTTTCTGGTAAAGCTGGAGGAAACAACGCTGGAGAGACTCACCCTGGAGAAGACGACGCTCCGATCGGATTGCAAGTTTTAAAGGTCGATGGAGGTATGACTGGAAGTGACATCACGATGCAGCTTCAAGCCGATATCTTGGGTATCGAAGTTTGGAGACCAACGATGAGAGAGTGAGCTTTTCCCTGTCCCTTCCTCACTCGGTGCTCCAAGCTGATTGAGACTCTTGCTCGCTCAGATCGACTGCTCTCGGAGCTGCTATGCTCGCTGGTGCCGCTCTCGGACTCTTCGGTTGGGATTTGACGAAACCTGACACTCTCAAAAAGGTCAACCGTCTCGATGTTACCGTCTTCGAACCCGTTCTCACGGAAGAAGAACGAGGTGAGTACTCAATCTCTCTTCTCTCGCATTGACTGCTTCCGTTCACTGACACTCAAGTTCGTTATTTTCTCGCAATAGAATGGAAATACGCTGGATGGCAACGAGCAGTCGATCGAGCACGCGGATGGACAAGTGAGCAACCTTCTAGTTCACAAGATCAACCGCATCGAGAAGACGAAGACTCTGACTGATCAATCGCCTTTCCTTATTCTCCAGCCAACACCGGTCACGGTTAAAACTGAACCTCCTCTAAAAACAGACACTCGCTTTTACATGGCGAAGTACCTCCCTTATACACCATCTTATCCCCTTAATCCTTGTTTATACCGTGTTCCCCAATCTCGTTTCCCTCAGTAGTATTTAAGTTTTTCACCTTAGATGTGTGTGTCATTTCAGTATCTATCCTCTCATCGATGGATACCAAGCTCGGTAGCGATGTCAATCTCGAGAGACGGGGTCAGCAAGGGGATAAGCTATAATTCTAATACGATTCCGAAAACTGGTCTACTTTCTACTTTTGTTCTACGAGGCTCATTCAATCTAGGGTATACATCAACAGAAGGCAAGGAATAAAGGTGCAGGGAAGCAGACATAAGAATAGATATTGAAATGCGAGGGTCAGCGATAATGAAGCAAGAAATAGTCAAAAAAATGAGACAGGGTTTTAAAACAACAAGGGAAGAATGCGGTATGAACAGGGTTTTTAGAAAGTTGCAAGATTAGCCCCACGCCTAACGCCACGGCGAGAGAGGAGATTGACAACTAGGAGAGGAAGATGAACGAGAGTCAGCTTTTTTGCAGCTCTGATCAGGATGCGAGTGCGATTGGAGAAGACTCACGAGCTGCAGAAGTGAAGAGTCCGACAGCCATACCGACGACAGTTCGCACGATACCGGCGGCAGCGTTCACTGAAGAGCTGAAGGCGTTGGAGTTTCCGGAAGCACTTTGGAGAGCGGAAGCGAGTAGTCCTCCGTTAGCCAAACCACTCGGAAGCTGGACGAAGATGCTATAGTGCAAAAAATCTGCGTCAATAGTGCAGATAGGCGATCACTCGATCATAGATGAAGAGCTTACCCGACGATCATCACGACGAAAGCTGATTCTCTCGTTGCTTTCGACCAGAGGTTCCCGAGAATACCGACGACGAACGCTCCGAAAGCCGAGACGGTCGCGGGTGAGTCGACGAATGCCCGTCCTGAGAAGAAATTGGCAGCGAAACCTGCTCCTCCAATGACGACCATCGCGAGAGTATCTCTTCGGAAGAGGGGTTGACCATTCTATCGAGAAGACAGCGAAAGATAGTCCAGCAATCGGTCCAGACTACACTGATAACAGTAGAGAGAAGCACGCTCACCTTCATAGCCATACAGAGGAGGAAAGTGGGAATAGTGAGGAAGTCTGATGTTTCGAGAACGAGAGAATCAGCTGGATCCGAGAAAGCGAGGGAAGTTGTTGCGGGAAAACTTACAATACCATTGAGGAATAGTTGCTCGATACCAAGGTGCATTCGTTCGGAGAGCTTGACACTGAGAGGTTGACGAAAAGCGGGATTAGATGAAAGTCCGAGACTTGACTATTTGAGAAAAGTAAAACGTACAGTATAGTCTGTACTGTTTCTAATAGTCTCATTCGCTCCTCGGGTGTATATCTCGCTACCTAAACTCAATCCGAAGCCCAAGAAGAGCGAGTAGAGAATCGAATAGGTCACTCGTACCGCTCCTGAGATGATTGAGCGATTTGCGAGTTCGAGGGATCCCGAAAGGACGATGAAACCAGGGAGAACTGTCACAAGTTTGAGAGGGTCAGTGACGAGTCTTGCGTGAGGACAGGAGGCACAAAGACTAACTGAGAACGATTGATCCAGCAGCAACGGAGTAGAAGCAGAATTGATTCGAGTAGGCGAGACCTCCTGCAATGATACAATTGATACAAGCGATAGCAATCCTGTGGACGGAATAATGTTAGAAAGATGACGACTGAGCGGAGAGCAAATGATTGAGCTTACTCGAAAAGAGAAGAGTACAAATCGTTACGAGCGAGGAGAACTTGAACGACCACGAGGAGACCTCCTAGTGGAATGACAGCGAGAACATCGATGAACGATCCATAGAAAGCTGTAGGTGCGAGTTATGTGAGCGAGAACATCGAGAGCTAGAGTGAAAAATCGAGAAAACTCACCACTCGGAATGATAGCTGAAGATGCGATTCCACCGATGAGAACCATCTTCCAGAGTGCATACTTTGGAGGAGCTACCATCAGCTCGTCGAGTCGAGCAGAAGCCTCGGTAACTTTCATCTTGTCACGCACAACCTGAGGACGATGGAATTCAGAGCGAATTAGCATCCGACGCTTGTTCACCAATCGTTGAAAAGCGACTAGCTCACCTTTGAATAGACCCAGAACGCTGTTCGTAGCTTTCCAAAATCGAGTCCGGCAGGTTGTTTCAAGAACTGAGAGAGGAAGATTATCTTCAGCTAACGAGCATTGAATCGAGACAGCGACAGAACTGCTTACCTTGATATCGGAAGTACAGGTTGCAGGATCCCCAAAGTTGATGAGCATCACGCCAGGTAAATAGACGCAATGACAATTCGGCAGCTCGAGGACTCGACCAGTAGCTTGAAGTTGAGCTTCGAGACGATGAGATGGTGCACCGAACCTGGAAGATGAAGCTGTGTCAGCGACTCCTATCACTACTGGAGCCATGAGAGGATAATGAGTTACATCATGAGAGCTCGAGCAAGTTTGAGAATGAATTCTTGACGTTCGAGAAGTGCAGCGACGTGAGCGGTAATGAACACTCGACGGGCTTTCAATTCCTTCAGTCGTTGTTTCCGCCTGCGACGTTTCTCTTTCTCCCATTCCCTCAAGTCTCCCTCTCGTTCTTTCGCTTCTCGTTCTGCCTTCTCCCTCGCTTTCCGTTCTGCCCTCTGTTCCGCTCGTTCTTTCTCGAGTTGAGCCGGGGTTAATCCAGTCGTTGAAAAGTAATCTTTGCGAGGGGTGAGAGAGTTGGGAGATTTCGGGGTCCGAGGACCGAAGAATCGAAACGTTGCCGTCGTTGGCGAGATTGTCGAAGTTCGAGAGCGATTCGGATTTGGGTTCAAAGGTGATGACAGAGGGCCTAGAGGTGAGACAGGAGAAACGGGAGAAGATTGTCGGTAATCATCTTCCGTCGGTGAAGGCTGCAATGAGAGAAGTCAGGTTCCTCTTTAGGGATCCAGAGATGGGATTGTCAGAAACTTACGAGATCGTTAACTTGAAGGGAAAACATGGCTTTCTTGCGCCGATCTCTCCGTTGAGATAGAGCTTCGACAGCACTCATTCCGCTTGTGGTCGAAGCAGAAGGGCCTGTCGCGACCCGAGGAGGAGGTAGTTGGAAAGAACCGACGCTGTTTGCCCGCCTGACATTCGTATCCTTCTCCTCCAAGTCTCGTTCTTCCTCTTCCTTCACCATCTCGTGCAGACTCATTCGACTAGCGGCACGAGATTGAGCTTGAGAGAAGTAAGGATTCCGAGTTGAGCTTCGTTCGAGCGGAGGTGAAACGTTCGGAGGAGACAAAGTCGGACCGAAAGGAGGCGAGCGAGCAGGAGATGATCTTCTAGTCTGAGGTGCGGATTCGCTTCGTTCCATCTCGTTGAACCGCGTAACGTGGAAACCTGCTCGAGTGGGTAGAGGGGCGAGACCAGATCCACTGGGTGTAGCGACACCTGCTAATCCAGCCTGAGATTGACGCAACAATCAGTCAGATGATGACCTCGAAAGGAACAAGAAAGAAGGAGCTCACTGTCGATGTGATCAGACCTGCGAAAACTCCTCCACCAGATCTCGCGGCCGAAGGTCGAGTTCTTTCAGTCTCAAGTTCTAACCCTAAACGATCTCCCAATTTCCTGACTCGCTTCGAAAGCTCTGTTGTGAATCGCGCTTGGTATGGAACGTAGAGTCCGGGACTTGGGGGAGGCGAAGGAGAAGAAGAGCGAGAGATGAGTTTGTGGAGTGAGGTCGAAGAAGGTCGGGCTCGTTCTCGAGACAGAGATGGAGCGAGAGAGTTTGCTGAATGGGAACGGTGATGAGCTGCGAGGGAAGTGGAAGAACGAGAACGGTGGGGAGTCGAGGCTGAAGGGTTCTCGTGAAGGGAAGCGGGATAGTGACGACGAGGGGAGAGTGCTCGAGGTGAAGACCTCCCAGAAGGTGAAGAACCTCTCGAACGAGAGGGGGATTCCTCGGCGAGACTATGAAGAGTCGAAGTTGAATGAGCTCGCTGCGAAGCGGACAGATTGCGACCTCGATCGTGTCCTCCTCCTCCGCCTCTAAAGTGACCTCCAGTGGCAAAGTTGAACCCAGCTTTTGCGGCCGATTTACCCTTGTGCGAGACGGCAGCCGAAGTAGCGTGGAGAGCGTTTTTCGTCGCTCGTTTCGCTCTCAACTTGGCGATGAACTTTTCACGTTCCTCCTCGTCGTCAGACAACTCTTCGATCGGATAAGAGAGCTGGGCGTCGTGGTCGGAAAGGGTAGGAGAACCGGGAGTTGAGGGAGCAGGAGTCGATGCAAGCGAGTTCGGCCCGGAGGAAGCTTCAAGTTCGGCTTCTTGCTGCTGGAGGGCCATGAGTGCAGTCAGGATACCAGTATTTGCAAGGGCAGCTGCTGACTGTGTACCGTCCTCCTCCTCCTCCCGCTTCGTGTTGGCGGCGAAGTCTTGCGAAATTTCGAGCTCTCCCTCGTTTTCTACTTGCTCCGAGCCTTCGCCCTCCTGGACGCGTCTTCTCCTCATCGATGTAGACCACATCCCCTTCAGCCCTGATGCGTAAGCTCTTACGATACCCTTCGCTCGTTCTTCCTCCTCGAGCGAAGTTGGCATCCCTTCTCGTTCTCCCTCTGGAACGAATACCGCCGGTCTCGATCCTTCCCCTGCATTCTCCTCTCTTTCGAGCGGTTCAGGAATGTCGTCTATTCGGAGACCTCGATCTGAACTAGCATCTCTTTCTTCCTCGTCCTTTTCATGTTCTTCTTTCTGGTTTCCCTCTCCTTCCACCTCCAAGGAGCCCATCGGAACAACCACCTGGTTCACTACGTCTTGAGGCCACTGCACTCTCCTTCCTTGCTTGTTATCCTGAGGTGCACTTTCGATGCCGAGAGAATTGCGTTCATCTTTCTCTGTCGGTTCTCGAAGGGGAAGGGAAGGATTGATGGTGAGATTGGGAGGAGGCCCTCCCATGAGGGTTTGTTGCGCTTTTGCGAGGTTGAACGAGCGTGTTTGTAAAGTGTAGAGATGGGAAAAGAGCGAGAACGAAGTCGAATGAGCGGGGCAAGGGAAAAATGACTATTTTTCTTGCGGAGAACCGCTAATGATTCGGTGGAAACTCAATAAGAAGCTGTCATCGTCGTAAGGTGACTGCGCGCAGGAATCGAAAACAGCGAAGAGTCGAAGAAGAAAGATGGAATTTCCGCAAAGAACGTTCGAGCTTGCGCTTGCTTGTCATCTTCCTTACGAGGTGAATGTATGGCTGCTGGCTTCAATCATAGGTTGCGAGAACATTTGTCGTGTTCCGCGGCTGTCGAGGTGACACAGATCACTCAAAGTCCAAGCGCTCGAGCCTCGAGAAGGCGCTCTCACCTCCCGACACTTCACTCGATTCTCTCACCATAGACACGAGTGGATGAGTAGTAGATCGATTAGTCGACTCAGAATACGTGAAGGCGACTCTACAGATCCCAACGCTCTCTTTGAAGTTCCTCCTGAACTCGCGAAATTCTACTCGACGCTCGGCACCGATGGATCACTCGAGTGCAAAGGAGGTGCAGTAGTAGACGATAGATCCGAAGGATACAAAACGAATGGCCAAGGGAAAGATGGAACGCATTATTGCTCGACAGAGAAAACAAGGTTCATTTGGTGGCAGAGCAACATGGATGTAGATTGCGACGGAGCACCATCGACCGACGGTATTTGTGAAGGAGACGGTAGCTACTTTGAGCTAACAGCCTTCACTGATGGTGAGCACTCTCTCCCGACCTTGTCGATTTCCGTTCGAGCTCAAAGATTCCTACCTCACGCACACAGGCGGAGGAAAACCTGTCAACGCTCTCACTGTACCTTACGTCGTCATCAATCAGGGAGATGGGTTTGATCCGACAAAAGTAGGCGTTCAGCCTCTCTCGGTCGTCGCAGTGATTTGCGGAAAAGGAGGAAAGCTCACCTTCGGAATTTGGGCAGACACGAGTGAGTTCATTCTACTGCGATCGGTGCTACAAGCGTCTTATGGTCGCTCTCCTTCGCAACAGATGCTATCGGTTCGATGGGAGAAGCGAGTGTAAATTTGGCAAGAATCTGTTTCGGTGGGACCATCAACGGTAACAACGGCCATGGCGAGCCAGACGTACTTTGTGAGCCTCATTCTCCTCTTGTTGGACGGCTTCCAAAAGACGGTCGTCAGAGCTGAACGAGTTACGATAGATCTTGCGTTTCCTGGGTCAAAAGAAGAGACTGTCCCTGTAGGCTTCGGTACCGACCTTCAGGCTATTTATGATATGGGTCACAAGCTCGTCGAGGGAGAGTTTGGCGGCAGCGAGTCGGCAGGAACGAACGAGTCCAGCTCGGATTCAGCATTGTCGTAAGTTTCACGGTGTTTTCGAACGAGTAGCTCATCTAGCTTCTGGTTTCCGTACTGGCGCTCTTTCCTGTAGATTGACCGCAACAGGCAAACCGTCGACGCGAAGTTCGTCGTCAACAGGTGCTTTTCAGAGCTCGTCGTTTTCGACTTCAAAAGAGCTAGAACCGGCAACTACGGGTACTCCTCCTCCAATCCCATCGGACTCAGCTGTGGTAGGGTCGTTGAGACAGAATGCACACTTGCCGTGAGTTTTCACTCTGCACAAATGACCACAAAAGAACTTGAGCTGACTTCTTGCTTTCGACAAAACAGCTCGACTTCGACGCTACTGATCGGAGCGGGAGTCATACTGCTCCTTTCTTCTATTGTAACGTGGTCCTGGATCACAAGACGACACAAAGCAACTTACGACGAGATCTCATCCGTCGATGGAGATTCGACTTCGACAAACTCTGAAGACAGAGAAGACTACAAAGATCGAGCACATCGAAAATACACTCCTCGTACAAGATACCCTTCGAAATCGTCTTCAGCTTCAAGCGAAACATCAGGTAGTGAAGATTCGTCAGGAGAAAGCGAGGAAATTGATGAGAAGGTAAAAATGAAACGACGAGGAGGAGGACGTTGAGGTTCGGTCTCGACTGGCGACTTCCAAGCTGTAGCTTATACATATTATACGTCTTCTTCATTGTAGCAACTAGGCTCTAGATAATCCCTTTTCCTTTAGTTGTCGAGTTTGCTGCGACGAGTTTTCGGATTCTCTCCCCTGCGCTCCTCACTTGAGCTTCGTGCCTGCGAAGCTCGTCCTGTTCTCCGAGGTGTGAATGAAGAGTCTTCCCAACTGATGAATGAGAAGTGTACAGTAGACGGATTGGGTGGCCGAGAGCAGAAGGCGAGGGAGGAGGAGCTCCAGTTTTCTGATTCCTTTCGACTGGGGAACAAAAAAAAAGTACTGCCGGCTCCCGAGGATGCTGTGCACCTGCTCTCTCTCTCTCTCATTCTTCTCACGCTCTCTCACACAAGTTGACGATTCGATCACGATCAAGAAAGGAGGCAAAGCATTGGGCAATTGAACGCACAGACCTCAATTGAGAACGAGTGGACGGTTCCTCTTTCCAATCTCTTCTTCGTTCTTCCATTCCATCAGCAAGTCGTTAGACAACCTTGTAGATGCTCGTGTCGAGTCGAAGCATGACGCCTATTCTGGCTACAGTTGCCGTACTTCTCCCTTCTCTCGTTTCAGGCGCAGTTCTTCCGAATACTTCGTCATCTCTCAAGACTTCCGACTCTCGACTGAGAGGATCGCAGCCTTCCGTAGACGAATGGTGTACACCGTGGTTTAGCGGGTTGGTACAGACAGTGAGGAAAACGGATCAAAGTGAGTTTACTCTCAGGTTCTTTGAAATCGTGAGGGGTTGAAGTGGTGAGTCCGATCCCATGCGAGATGAAGCTGATTCCTCTTATTTGTAGAGGAGATTGTATGGAAAGCGGTATCTGCAAGCGAAACGGCTGTGATGGACGGAGTAAAAGCAGTGAGTCCGCGAAACTTCCGATTTTCGAGGCGAGTTCCTGGCCTCAGTACAGCCGCTGACCTCTTCGCGCCACCTACAGATGAGTATAGGTAAGAGCAGAACGGCAACAATGGAACCTGATCTCGAGTGGTTCGTAACGCCGACTTCAGACGGTCTTTTTGAAATCACGTTAGCTCGTCTCTCTCCTCCTGCTCTGGCATTCTCCAGTCTCTCTCGCTGACACAGAAAGGCTCTCCGTGTTCATCTCTGATAGATCTGGAGCTGCACCGTCATCATGCGAACTTCACTCTTCGAATCTCGGCGCACTTTCGCAACATGCTCTCGCTCCGAGTTATCTGACAACTGCTGAATGTGCGACTCCCCATGTCGTGAGCACTGTCCTACAACTCTCGCAAATGGATGACAGATTCATTGACTCTGAGAATTTCCCGTCTGTTGCAGTTTGCGATCAAATGCTCGAGTTGCGATCGTCATGCAGATTCAGCTACGGGATGTCTGCTTCACTCTCGTTCTCGAGACAAGTGCGTCGAGCTCAGCGGACAAGGGAAGTTGAGATGGGGAGAATGTTCTGATCTCTTCAAGAAGAAACGAGGTTGGATCGGTGAGGAGGAACGAGTGAGTCCCTTTTCTGCTTCTTCTCGTAATGCCTTTATCCCGGAGCTGAACCTCCGCGCATTCGTAGGCCGCTCGAACCGCTCGGCAAACGTGGGACATCACGCCCTGAGTAAAATGACCAGCACAACTCCTCCAGCTTCATCTTTACTGTACAATCATTCGACTTCGCACAGAGAAGTACCTTTAGACACTACAGACACTTCACCCTCGACGAACTCACTTTCAACGATCTATCCTATCCCGATCAGATACCCTTACTTTCAGTACATAGACATATCCTTTTATTTATTCATTCGCACGACGACGCTCCCTCTCGAAGGTTGACACGCTCTTGCAACATTCCTCCGTCTACTCTCCAGTGCATGTATGAGAGAAGGGTCTCACCGTGAGAGAGAGAGAGACAGACTCAATGGAAAGACGTCTCTCCTCTCCTTCGCAGGAGTTGAGACTCGAAAGTTTCAAGCTTTTTTAATTTTGACTTTTTCTTCTTTCTTCCGGTTTCTCCAAAAGCGTACGAATTAGAGTCGAACAGTCTAGTGCTGGGAGTCGACTAAAACATGAAAAGGTCAGAAAATGGCTGGACTTGGGAACGAACTTTCCGCTTTAAGGATGTCTTTCCCCCCTTTCTCTCCCTCTCTCTCCCTCCCTTTTCCCGTTCTAGACCCCCTACAGAAAACTCTCTCTATCGGCAAAGGAGAAATGAGACTTTCACCGCTCTCAAAGGCGGCTGGCATCAAAAGCGAATTCTCACTCTCTCATCACACTTTCTCGCTCACCTCATTCCTCTCACACATTCAACCATATTCAGCTGTGACCGTCAAAGTAGTTTGCTCCGACCAAAGCCACACATTCATTTAGAAGTCTGAACCGAAGAAACTACATCATCATCGATCATTCTCCTCTACCGGCTCTCAATCCACTCTCACCTCTTCAGTCGTCAATAACCAGCATCAGGAAGTAGTCACTATTATGTCTCGTAGACCGTGAGTGACATTACATAGCTAAACAGGCAGAACGATGACTGAACTTCCCCTCTTCTCTTCTTTCTCTCCTCTTCTCTCGTTCCCTCACTCGCTCGATTCCCATACGAAATAGCTCTGTTCATGTATTCCAGATGGAAGACGAAGACGAGAACGTCTTGTCACCCTTCATCTCTCGACCTCAACCTCCTACAGCTCAAAGCGAATTCGACCACTCGAACGAGAAATCGACCAAACTACCTCAGAAACCCGCTGCACGAAGAGCTTCCAACTCTCCGCAATGGAACAAGCCAACAGTAGACTGGACACGGACGAGAGGGACCTCGACTTCGTTCTCGTTTGGAGGGTTGTTTGGAGGAAATGGAAACCAGTCAACTTATTCTCCTATCACTCCAATGGATGCCAGGTCTGGATTCGAATCACCTTACTCGGACGAGAAGAGTCATATCGAGCTCGACATGGATGAGGATCTGAAACTAGGTGGAGATTCAGATGAGAAAGGTATTCGAAGGAGGACTTCGAACGCCATCAACTCTTTCGTAAGTTGCTCCCTTTCTCCTCTCGGTGAGACTTCAGTCTAGCTCATATCGCATACCGTCTTTCGTCAGTTTGATCAATTCTCGAACACTCCTCGGCACAACTTCAAGATTCAAAGGAGTCGTCGAGCTGCAGAAAGGATCGGTCTCGCTAGTATCGTCACCGCGTTGTTCATGTTCTTCATCGTCAAACATGGTCACGGAAAACCTGGAGGAATCGTAGAAAAAGCCAAGATCAAGGCTCTCGGTCGATCAAACGTGAGTCGTTTCTTCCCGTTTATTGAGTTTTCGAAGCGATGGCTGATGCGTTTCTTCCTCTCGACAGCCTCTGAAAAGCAACATTCCTCTGCATTCTTACAAAGCTAACCTCAAACCTGGCGTCGGTTACGTGACGACTTTCCCTTACGGAGGTTTGAGTGAGTTCTCTTTGTCTCTATTGGCTTATTTTCATGCAAGACGCTGATCGGTCCCATCTTTCTCCTTCAGCAAACCAACTCATCGAGATGTTCAAAGTTGTTCACGTCGCTCAACGACTAGACCGTACCGCAATCCTGTGAGTTGTTCGAATTACTTCTCTTGCGTCGAAATGGAGGCTGACCTATCTTCGATCGCTCAGAACGGATCTCTCTGCTGTTCACTCTGAAGGTGGAGATCGACCTCTCGACGAGTTCTTCGACTTGAAATCTTTCGCCTACTACTCGAACGCCTCAATCGTCAGCTGGAACGACGTCAAACTAGTCGACACTGTTGGAACACAACAAGAGAAACTCAGTTGTTGGGGAGCGAGGGAACAAGGAGAAGAAGAACCTCTCAAACGCTACAACATCAAGACTGATTTCTGGGCTTACCCGGAAGAATACCGAGTAATGTCTTCGATCGAAAACTCTATCACCTTCCCGAATATTGAACTCCTCGAATCGAAAGATCAAACTCCCTGGTTGAACAACTACGCTCAAAACACCTTCGGTTCTATCGAGAAAGCTCCAGCGTTCCCCGACCCGAACCTCCTCTGCCTCGAAAACACTTTCTACGTTCCCAACATTCGAACTTTCGATGGTGCACCAGACTACAAGCACTCTATCGAGGAACTGTCTCACGAAGGACCTATCTGGGAGGACGTTGGACAGCACCTTCGTTTCAACAAGCACATTAACCATCTCACGGACGAACTTCTCATCGCCCTCCTCGGTTCGAACCGCAAGAACTTCGTCGCCGTCCACCTTCGTCAAGGAGACTTTATCGATTTGGGAAGAGCTAGTAAAGCTGCAGACGAAGTAGCGGAAACTTACAAAGCTGGAGTTGAGAGGGTTCAAAAAGCTTTGAAGGCTAGGAAAGGGAAAAAGGGAGCGAAAGAACAAGACCTACCGGTACTCTTCGCTACCGATTCGACTGATCCAGCATTCATCAAGAAGTTGAACAAGCTCGGATGGATCTACATCAACCACGTCGAATTCGCAACTTCTGCTCGATTCGGAGGTTGGTACCCAGGAATTCTCGATTCGAGCATCTTGAGTCGTGCTACTGGATTCGTCGGTACTCGTCAATCTACCTTCTCGTACGTTGCAGCTAGGAGGGTGGAATCTTGGAACGGTGGATCGACCCTCGTCGTTGGTTAATCGGTTTTCTCTTTCTTTCCTTCTGTCTCTATCTCGTGTCTGTTTATATATATCATCTCCATGTTTATCTTACTACCCTCATATCCATCTCTCTTTCATTTTGCATATCTTTCTGTACCTCCAATCGACGGAGAATGATTTAGCTCCTGGTTTTGAGTGAACCTTCTCTCTCTTTCTCTTTCTCTCTTTTGTTTGTTCATTGTCTCTTCGCATCTACTCTTTAGACATGTATCTCTCTCTCTTTACAACGACGATTTCTTCAGCAGTACAGTAGAAAGATTATCGCATTTCTCCGAGAGTCAGACCGAGTTCTCGACTCTGCCACGAGCTTTTTCGCAATTCAACTGCAAGCCACGTTCTACTCTTATTTCGGGCTATTTTCCTCTCAGCTCCTCCAGCAGTAATCGCGCACTCGAGGACGATAGATGGACAAGAGCAAGGTGATTTGAGCTCGAACCACCAAATAGAGTTTACTGTCTTTTCGTCTACTTCTCCGCGATTTGATGTTGCACAGCCAAGCCGTCTCTCGCTCTGCGGATGCCGGGTGAAAAAAAAAAAGAGTTGAGTGAAAACTGTTGGTTTGAAATTCTTCCAAGGCTATCGATTCGATCGACCTCTTCTTCCCGCTTTATCCTTCTCTACCTCTCAGCGCTCCTACCTCCTCAACCCACTCTCTCTTTATTACTCGAGTCAACATGCCTGCTCTTCGATCAGTAGCTGCGCTCGCCGCCCTTTCTCTACTCCCTCAAATTTCACTCGCCCAAGAAGTTACAGACAACTCTACTTCGAGTGACACTACCGTTTCGAGTTCTCAATGTGAGCAGCTCTCTTTCCTATACTCTATTCCACTGCAGATGCTGACTACCACTCGTCACGCTGTTTGTAGATTGGCGTGAGTTTCTCTCATCCGCGCAGTCTCCCCCTTTCCCTTTTTGCTACCCCGACTTGTTTTGATTTTATGTTTGTTTCGCTCTCGTTCGCTGACCTTCTTTCTTTGGACCCATCCGAACTGCTACAGATGAACGTTACCACGGATTGTTATCGATGGCGGCATACAGTGATGATCCCACGACGATTTGTACTCAACAAACTTTCACTCAAGATGCTTTGTTGAAGTCTTTCCCTCAATCTACTGAAGCTCCTTGGACTTTGATCCAACAATTCGGTCCTACTGCCTCTGGTGCTTCTGGATTCAACGTAATCATTCCTGGTGAGTTTCGGTTTCGGGAGTCGCACGAAGGAATTGTTGACTGATTCTTCCTTTCTTTCTTTCTCCCGACGACAACAGAGATGGACAAGGTTGTCATCGTCTTCAAGGGTATGTTCGGATGGGAATCTACTTTGTAAGTTATCTTCGGAATTTAGCACAGCCTCGTCGAAATTCGAATCTCGAAAACTGAAACCGTTTATTTCTTCATTTTCTCGCAGCAACGACTCGGTCGTAGATAGTAAGTCTTCTCCTCTGTACATCATTGTGAAGCTGTATCTGACGAAGGCTTGCTCTGCACAGTCGGAACTCTTCTCAACCTTGGACCTAAATGCACGGAAGTTGAAGGTGGTTGCACTGCTCACGCTGGTGCGGTTCAAGCTTACCTCGAAGTCGAGGAGGCTACCAACAACTGGGAGCTTGTGGAGTACTACGTTAACACTACCGTGAGTCTCTGACTGCGAAACTTTCGGAATTCCCGTGTTTTGACGGATTTTCTTTCCTTTTCAGGGTCACCAATGGTCAGTCACGGGACATGGCTTCGGAGGCATGATGGCACAGATTGCTAGCTTGCGTCTTGGGTGGCAAGGGAAAGTTCATTGGTCGTAAGTCGTCGTAGTCGAGATCTCAACTTGAAGAGAAGAACGAAAAACTAAAATTTCCCCATTTTCGCTTCTTCTCTAGTCACTCTCACGGTGCCGCTCGTGTCTTCAACCCTGCTGCTGCTAACCTCTACAACTCTCTCTTCCAGGGGTACGTCGAGATCGTCATCACAACCGAGAAAGGAAACAGGAACTAATCTTTTCCCTTGCTCGAAAACAGTGAGGCCGGTCAACGTACCGTCGCTAACGACGATGCCGTCCCTGGATACATCCCCGAGTCTGCCAACTACACTCACACTCTCCAAGGATTCCACGTTTACGGAGAGAACGCAACCTACGGAATGGACGTGAGTTTTCATGCTTCTCCGTCTCTCTTTTTATCTGCGTGACTCGACCTCACACCTTCACGTTGACGCGATAGTTCGACATCTGCAACACTGCTACTGACCCCAACTGCCTCGGTGGAAACAACGTTTCTGACCATCTCTTCTACTGTGAGTTTTCACGCTTCTTACTCCTTCCCTCGATCTTCTCGCTGACTCAAAGCTCTCAATTCTATACAGACACTCCTATTGGACAATGCGGAAACCCCAACAAGCAAAACATCACTCAACAAGATGCCTACGAATCGACCGCTTCCGCCGCGTGAGTTTTACCTGATTCGCGTCCTTGCGAGAAGCGAAACAGGCCCTAACCCCCCGTCGTCACGAGTAGTTTCTACGCCACCGCTACTTCAACTTTCGTTCCTCCTACTACTACCGCTGAACCTACTTCGACCTCTGACTCTCAACCCGTCACCACTGGATCCGGTGTTTCGAGTGCTGCTGGCTCCGCCGCCTCTGGTGTAGCAAACGCCGCCAAGGCCAACACGAACGGAGCTGCTCAACTCGTCGGCACTGGCTTAGCCGGTCTCTTCGCTACCGCTCTCGGATTCGTTCTTCTCGCTTAAGCAGAGAACCTCTATCGCCCCCTCCTTCTTCTACTTTCGTCCCATCTTCTGTGAATACCTCCTCCCCGTCTACACTATCTACTCTATTCGCATAATTAGACTTCCACTCGACCCTCTTCGACAGACACTTCTTTCTATAAATGCAGGAATTACTGACTCATTAGTATTCTTATCATGACCCCTCCCTCGATAATCCAAACTCATTCACTCATTCTCTATCCACTTTCGCTTTCGTTTTTCGTTGATACTTTATATTTTTCTCAAGGTTGTTCAGTTTTTTTTCATCTTTTAATGCTTGTCTCCGCTACACTCTCTCTTCCCATATACTCGCATTACTCTCTCACTGGATCGATCGCAAACACACACGCTGCTTCCTTACACTCTCTTTTAGTTCTTTTTGCAAATTGTTGGAAAAGGAAAATTCGGAACTATCTCTCTTTTTTCTCGCCTGATCAAGTGAGAATAGACAACACATTGCGAATATCTACGGATCAATTCTAAGCTCTTCAATTCCCTTTCCAACCTCCGTCTCGTCGTTGTGAGCTTCCCTGATCCATTCCCAAACTTCATACCGATGATTCAATCCACCATCCTCGTGAACTTTGTACAAACTACCGCATCCTCCACTACCAGGTGCACTCTTGACGTAATACAACTGTGCGATCCTAGAGTGTAACAAACTCATAGCGCACAACAAACAAGGTTCGTGAGAAATGAACACTGTCAAACCGGTTAAAACGTAAGGTGGATCGAAAGCTTCTGGAGATAACTTAGGTCGTGCGTTGTGAAGGTCTAGGACTGATACTGCATCTATAGCGTTACAGGCTGCGTGAGATAGACAGTTTTGAGTAGAGAGTCGGGTGTCGAAGGCGTTGACGAGAGTTGCGGGAGGTCGAAGCGAAGTGTGGTAATTGGGAGACCAAGAATCCGTTACGTGACAAGCGATGGGATGCTAGATCCATGGTAAGCTAAGTCAATATCTGCCGGTAAAAGCTGCGAAAGGAGCGAAAATTGGTACTCACTTCACCCCTTTCTCCAGCTTGTTTAGATTTTTCCCAAACTTTTCCAATCTCTCTCTCGATCCATTCCATCTTTGCTCTCTCCCACCCTTTCTTCTTCATAGTGGCTTTAGGTCCTTCCCTGATGTGAACGAGCGTGACCGGCCAAACTTTGTTCCATTCTTCCGCTTGTTTTTCTGAATGAGCTGCTTGGGCTGGAACGTCAACCGTATAGAGTGGGGGAATGGGATCCGGAGAGAGTGCCTGAGTAAGAGGAGACGAAGATAGGAGGTCATAGAGATCGGGAGGGGCAGTTGCGACGGGGAAGAGAAGGATTGAAACGGGTGTGTCGGCTGCGAGAGTTCCTTTGCGACTCGACTCTCCTTCTGTCGATGTCGTTTGGGGATCGCCGGCAGTTAATTTGTCGTTGGAGACGATGGGGACAGGAAGAGGAAGGGTAGAAGACTGCTCGGCTGGAGCGGTTTGAATCGGTCGAACTCGTTTGAGATGTTGAAGTTCATTGAATTTCCGACTAGTATGCTTGCGCACGAATTGAAAGACGATACCAGAATGTCGTGCAGGTATGTCGATAGCGTAACAAGGTACTAGATCAGCGAAAGAAATGTCAGTTTCTGACTCTGTGAAAACGAAAGCGAGAGAAGTAAACTCACTCGTCGTCAATTCTGCATCTTCAGGATCAATAATCTCTGTGATCTTCTTGAAAGGGAAATTCGGTTCATCAAATCCGACGACTTCCATATCTCTCTCCTTCAGTTGAGCTTCCGTCAATTTCCTGAACCCTGCAGTTCTAGGTGAGACTGTCCCTTCATTTCCTTCTGCATCTTCCTCGAGTCCCCCGAGTCCACCCCAACCGTCATCAACCAGTTCTTCGTTGTCTTCGACGGGATTTGGGTCTCCGGAGAACCGAACAGAGTGCCCGTAGAAGATGAACAGTTCTTCTCCAGCTTTGATCGGTTTCGCAGCCCTGTAATGAATGGTATATTCCGATTGTTTGATCTCGTATGAAACGTTGGGTAAAGCCGAATGGTTGAATAATGAGCCTGCTCGTGCGAGACCCCTGGATTCAGCGTTTTGAAAGAGTAGAGAGTCGGCAGACAGAGAAACGAGTGACGTACCTAGACCTAGAGCAACTGCCATATCTCCATTCTTCCCCCAGGTGAAAACATACCCCCTCAGTTGACTAGCTTCAACTCCTTTCAAATCTCCTCCTTCGTTTTCTGATTTGGGATCAAAGCCTCTGTACTCCTTCTCGCTCAGTACCAACACAGGGCTGATCTCTACGATCTGACCAGCTGGAATGTCTTGTGATGCGAACACTCCTCGACCTAGAGCTGGGTCTTTCGTAAGAATCTGTAGAGGAGCCGAGGTGAGGTGAGGGGTTAAAGGAGGGTAAGGAAGAGAGGAGGAGGAAGCAGACTCCGCTGTCGAATCTTGATCTTGAAGACCTGGAGGCGGTGGGTAGGAGTAACTGAGACCGTTTGACTGAGGCTTCTCAGCTATCGCGATACCGTTCGAGCGAGATTCGAGAGCTGGGGTAGAACTGCTTCCGGGAGCGTCTCCTTGCTCTATCTTCCCTTTGACACTTTCAAGACCATTTACGATATCCGTTGAGCTGCCCAAAGAGAGTTGTTGGTCGAATTGAGAGGAGAGTTTTTGATCAACCATCTTTGGGCTCGTGATGATGACGCCGGTCTACAGAAAGATGGTGGTATAGATCCATGATCAGTTGAAGAGTATCGCCAAGCTTTATTCTGGCTCGTCTCGTGCTTGGTTGCCAGGAGAGAATGATGAAGAAATAAAAAAAGATGGAGTAGAAGTACTCACGTTGAAATCGTTCTCAGTGAGGCGTTCATTGTTCATATAATGTAGACAAGAGGTACGAGGGCCTTGTGAGCAGGCGAGGAGTCGACAGTCGTTGGTCGGAAAGGTTCGAGAGAGTTGAATGAGAATGAGAACTTTCGAGCGAACCTCTCTTGCTTCCCTACTTCTCACTCGGTATTCGAACAAGCGTCAGGTCAACCTCACAAGTTACACAATCGCTTACACCCCTCGATTTAGCTCGACAGTGGTAGAGACAGCAAGAAATCGGATCATCCTTTTCGGTTTGTCACTATCGCTCGTTCGCCCCTGCTCAAACAGATCTAGCTGACGTTACAATCGTAGCAGTCTCTTGAGTCTCCGGCAGCTCGAAGTATCTCTCGTCCTCGTCATCCCAAACTCTCTCGACATTCCTACCTCGCCCCTCCACCATGTCGTCTTCCCTCTCTCCCATCTCGTACCGCTCTCCACGCTTCCCTCCTGAACTCTTCGACGCGATACTCAGCCAACGAGAACTTGCAAAATCGGATCTCGCCAACTGCTGTCTAGTATCGAAGACTTTCCTCGAGATTTCACGTCCCCTCCTCTATGAGACGATCGACTTCGAGATGAATGTGCTTCCGGAACAACCTGGCTGGATCGAGTTGAACAGGGATGGAGAACCAGAACCATGGCAAGGGGTCAGAATGCTTCAACACACGGATTCGAGCCTCGAGCTTCTCGAAATTCTCGAACAGAATCCTTTTCTCGGTTCTCTCGTCAGTACAATCGGTTATTCGGAGTACTCTACCTCGAGGGATGTCGAGCAACATATCTATCGCTCCGATGGAATCATCGGCACTTTCCTTCAAATCGCTCCGAAGGCTCGCCGCTTCTTCTTCCGCTGTCCTCCTCGAGCTCCTTGGCAAATCATGAAAGTTGAAAGGAAGATGACAGCTCTCAGAGCGACGGGATTGGCGTACACCATCTCGGAGTACGGTCAGAATTCACCGGGAGGAGGGATCAGGCCTCTCAAACGTCTCGAATGTCAACTCCTCTTTTCGGACCCCAACTTACCAGAAACGAAACTTTACTCGGATCTCACCATTCTCGAAGTCACTTGTGCCACCCCTGAGCTCTCAAGGATTCAGGCTCCGAACGTTCGGGTCCTTCGAGTTCCTTTCTCCGAATCAAACAATATCGATTTCAAGCACTTCGCCAAGTTGGAGCAGATTCGTTTCACCCTCAGCCTCGACGAGATCAGTAACAGAGAGGAGCAACTCGCACACGGCGATCAAGAGGAGGAAGAGAGAGGAGACGGGGAGGAGGAGGAAGCTGTCAATCTCACGTCCATCTCGTCCCTTCCACACCTTCGTTCCCTCGCCTTCGATATGGACGTTCTCTCGAATACTCTCATCGCGTCGATCCATCAACTAGGGCGTTTACCTCCTCGCCTCTCTCGCATCGATTTCCCTTCTCTCGTCAATACTCTTCAAATCAACCAACTCCTCAGTCCCGACTTCACCTTCCCTGCATCTTCAAGTGGATTCTCAGAGAACTTACAAAAGAATCCAGCTGACGCAGCAGCTCTTTGTCGTGCTTGCGAGAAGCTCGGAGTCGAATTATACTGGATCTCGAAATGGAAAACGCTAGGAAGTGAGTATTTGATCTCTCTTTCTCCATGCCTGTGCTCAACACAGAGCTTACTGCTCGATCGACTACAGGTATGTAGGGACTATCAGCTCACTCGAAGCAGAGAATTCGTTTCGTTTCAATCGCTATCTTTGTATGCTTTCGTGACTTTCTCCTCCAGCTTCTTCGCTTTGTGCAATTCTTTCATTTCTCGTCCCGCTTCGACTTCGAGAGCATGTTGTCGGAGGAACACTAGCAGAAGAACAAGAAGATCGAACCGGAAATTCCTGCTCGCTCGAGATTTTGATCCACTTCGCTCCCCACCTTCAATTCGGATCGGCATGGACAAAATTTTCAACCTCTCTGCCTCCCCGACTTTTCGACAACCTCCTATCCTCCATTGGAGAGAGCCGACGAATACAACAAGCTCTCTGTCCCAAGTCAAGATCGCTCGCCGAGCGAATGGCTAGCTCAAACGATCCTTTCATCTCGATCAGGAACGACGTCCATACTACAAAGACTTACCTCATCGTGTGGACGACGATACTGATATGGGATTGGCTGACGACCTTGAGAGCTGAAGTGAGATTCATTTGGAGAGGGAAAACGACTCTACTGAAAGTCTTGTTTCTCCTTCAGCGACACGGTACCCTTGTATTCCAAGGGTTAGCTTCCGTTCTCATTCTCACTGATGTCCCCACAAGTAAGAATGCACCCTCTAGAGTTGTCTCGACTGCCGAGTAGCACTGAGCTCTTTTCGCTTCTCCATAGGAGTTTGTAAAAAAGTCTTTTGGTTGGAAACTCTCGGGCTTGTCTACGTTCTTGTGTAAGTAAGCCTTCTTCTACATCATATCAAAACTGGCTCGAGGATGAACCGATGATTCTCGAGCAGAACTGCAGATGCTCTCCTTTCGATTCGAGTTTGGGCGCTTTGGGAAAACTCTCGGAAAGCTCTGATCGCGTCAGCTCCATCCTCTGCAGTAATCGAATTGACCTCGTGACTGATTCACATCTTGATAAATAGGTTGTCAGCACTCCTACTCGCTGAAGTCGGAGTACTAGTCGCGGCTGCTTGTTTCGCTCAAGGTATGTTTTTTCTTTTTTCATCAATCCTCTGCTTCAGTCGCCTGTTGAGCTGACTCGACACTTCTCGACTCCTCACTTCTAAAGCTCTTGAAATTCCTCGCTCGATCGCTGTCGCTACAGATGCCCTAGGATGTGTCGCAGTAGATCCGCCAGGGGAAACCCGCAAACTCACGGCGCTTTTGTACGCTTCTCCTCCCTTTCTCAGCTGTTTCGTTACTGCACCCACTAATGAAGCTTCAAGAAATATCTTGCAGCTTCATAGCACCTTTCGTCACGAATTGCATCCTCTTGATCGCTACCGTTTACAGAAGTTCAAGAATTACGAAACAGCTTGACGGAACGAAGCTACCAGTTCTCAAACGGCTAGTCAGCGATGGGGCTTTCTATTTCGCTTGTATCGTGGCAGTCAGTGGCCTCAATGTGTATTTTCAAGTTCGTGAGTCAATTTTGAGCTTTTCGCTTGTTTCGCTTTCTCGTTTTGGTTTGGTGACTCTCGCTGATAACGAGTGAGCTGTACTCTGTGCTTTCGTTTTCGTTTCCAAATAGAGTCAAATGTGTACCTCCAGTCATTCAATGTACCCGCTGTAGTTGTCTTGTCGTCGACACTCTCCTGTCGACTTTCGCTCTCCCTGCTCTGTCGACCCCCTCAAACCTGCTCAATTCTCAAAACTTCGCAACTTCACGCTTCCCTTGAGCTGAGTTAGATCTTCTCGCTGGAGCTGGAATATTTGTACTTTGTTCTGTTGTGCGAGCAGGTCGAAAGCTGAATTTATCGCAAGTTGTTGTTGTGAATTATATTTAATCATCCGTGCATTTCCGGTTACCGCACGGAAGCTCTGTCTTTCTGAGCAGTGAGCTCCGGCACGGAAGCAGCTTGACGACTCGGGGAAGATGAGATCCGCCGTTGAGAGTAGCTGGAAACGAAAAAAGGAAAATTTCAAGGTTCTATCGCTTAGCGAATTTTATTCATCCGTCAGATGCTCCATGCGATTTCGCATCCGCTTCGCTCTGCACGTCGTTTCGGCTCGGAACAGGCAATCTACTACGACAGCTTGTCGACGATTTTTCTCTCGTTCAACCTCGATGTGCTGTTGCGCTCTGTCTCCTCTCTCTCACCACTCGTCTATTCAGCTAGATACAGCTCGCGGCCCACCACAGCATCGACATCACTCTCTTAAAGGGGCTCGCAGTGCCGGATTCTCTCTCTAGGCCTTGAAGATATCATCCTCATCAATACAATGAAGCACCTCAAACCTCGCCTCGGGCCAGCTTCTCGACTACAGCAGAATGGTCAAGGTACAACTAGTACTTCAAGTCTGTCGCTAGCACTGGCTAGAGAGCTGGCTCAAACGCACTTTGAGTCGGAAGAGATCGGAAGACTCGACAACAGGGCAAAGGGAGTAAAGAAGGAAGGGATCGTAGAAATCTTCCTGTAAAGCTCGGTGGATGAACCAGTAGCTGTAGATGGGCTCGGGTCCTCATACGTAAGCATCGGCGTGAAATTTCGTCGAGGGAGTTTTGCTCGCCAACTCCAGTTCGTGAGTTAGTGATTCTGTTCTCTCGTAGACTCCGAGTCTCTCAGAAGCAGTCACTGACACCTATAGGCTAGTCTTAGTCTGATCCCCAGATATTTAGGAGATGGAGGAGAGAACAGACCAGTTTCCGACGAATCGATCCTCTTCTCCGGCGAATTGACGACTGGAAGACAAGACTTTCCACCGGGAAAGAGTGGGCCGAGGTTTACACGTGCTAGCTCAGAGGTACCAGATCTGTTTCCTCGAGAGGGCTTTGTTCGAGGCAGTCTGAATTTGGGGGGACTCGCTTTGCTCTAATTTTCCCTCGAACTCGACCCTTGTTCGGCTTCGTCTAGGTTCAATCAGCCAACTTTCGTCATAGTGAGTCTACTGATCCTCAACTCGTCGACCGTACGAACAGCTTCTGCTCTGTACCAGCATAGCACCTTGCTCATCGAGGACGAATCACCTCGAATGGCGAGTTCTCTCGACCAAATCAAATTTCAAACGACGGCATCGAGGCAGTACCTAATCGCTTGGTCGACTCTTCTGATATGGGACTGGCTAGCGACTCTACCGGTCGAGATTGAACATGTTTGGCTCAAGAAGAAAACACCTTTGAGAATCACTTTTTTACTCAATCGATACGGGACTATTTTGCTCAATCAAGTCTCTATGGCTCTCATCATATCAGATGTATCTACAGGTATGATTTTCATGTGTCTGTTGTCTTTGACTTTCGAGTATTCGTTGACACCGTTCGAACTTGCAGGAGTTTGCGGCAAATTGTTTTGGATTGAAAGATTGACTCTAGTGTGGGTCCTGGTGTCAGTCTCTTTGTCCGCTTACAATCCGTGCGATTCGATTCGAGCTCAAGCAGTCCGTCATTGACAGACTCACGACTGCTGTTCTCTCTCTGCGAGTTTTCACGATTTACGATCGAAGTCAAATCGCGGGAATAAGGTAAGTTTCGCCAGTTCTTTGCGCTGCAGAGAAAGAGCTCATCTTTTGATTTGAAACAGCCTGCTGCTGATGCTAGTCGCTCAACTATCGGCTCTCATTGCAGCGGCGGTTTACGTACATCGTTCGTCAAATTCTGCTCAATCTACACTTGATGTCCCGTTTACTCATCGCACACTGCACCTCGTAGCTCTCGAGATTCCAGAGTTTGTCAAAGACTATACCGACGCCCGTGGCTGTCTTGTGGCTGATCCAGAAGGAGACCATGCAGATTTAACTCTCATGTTGTAAGCTTCTTCTTCTCCTTGATTCGACATGTTCACTTTCGACTGAGAGTCCGCTCCTTCGCAATGACTAGCTTTTGTGCTCCTTTCGTCACTACCGCGATTCTGTTCATCGCGACCGTCTTTCGACGTTGGCAGATTCAGCGACAACACAACGGAATCCAGTCGGCAATCCTCCAAAAGATGGTCAGAGACGGAGCTCTTTACCTTTTCTGCATTACCGTCGTGACCTCTCTGAATGCGTATTTCTTCATACGTGAGTTTCTCTATCTCTCTCCTGCTGAACGTTTTCCTCCGTACTTCTAGCTCACGTATATTTCTCGCGACAGAGTCTAACGAATCAATCAAGTCTATCAACCTCTGTGCGGTAGTCGTCGTCTCCTGCACCCTCTCTTGTCGACTAGTCCTATCTATCCTCTCTCACAAACCCGACTCTTCGAGCGGAGTCATCGTTTCCAGGGTTTCTGTCTCTCGAATCACCATTTCTCGACCTCCTTCACCTTCACCTGAAGAACCTTCCCCTTTACCATCAGCCATGACGATATCTCCTTTCGTTGATCATTTCGGCGGACTGATCGTCGAGGAGCAGAATCTACCGTCGTCAGGTAAGAAGCAAAAAGGGGTGACCTTCGCATGAGCCCAAGTAAAAGGGGACGTTCACTCTTTCCAGTCTCTGTAGATAGCTCTCATTGTTCACTCTTCTTGTTGTAATGCTTGAATTTGAAACTGACGGAAGTGACTTTTGCTCGCTAAACATCTTTCTCTCGTTTCTTTCAGTTTTGCGCTTGGTCGAAAGTTAATCTCGTTACAACAACAACTGATAGAACCAAGCGATAGGAAGGAAATTTGGAGCTACATGTGATAGAATATCGATAGATACACAGAGGAGACCAACAGACTGAGGAGTTATTTGCCCTCGATTTCTTTCTCTTCGTCGAGACCCGGACTCGGCTCATTCTTTGTCGAAGTCGACTGAGCCGACAGTCCTCTCTGAGACGTGTAAGAGAGCCTCGTCGGTGTAGGATGCAGTGAATTTAGAGGAGCAGTAGTAGTACGGTTCGCAGTTGTCGAGTCCGCAGCTGGCACAGAAGAAAAGTTGAGTTGATGAACCGGTGGCAAGGAGGCGTGAACGAGTGTTGTCGGCTTGCTCACGAACAAGCTCAGAACGAGTCGACACGAGAGTGTGGTGTTTATGACGACGGTAGGAGCGATCCAAAAAGTCGTGATCGCTTGGTTCGGTTCTGCTCGAAGTTAACGATTTAGCAGCGTCAGCCTCGTCAAACGAGATAAATGATGTAATTTGACTGCTTACGGGCATAAAAAGCGATATTCATGAGCGTGAAAACCGAAATGATTAAGAAATATCCCAGTCCGTCTCTAACCATTCGTTTCAAGATTGGCAACTGTGTCCCTCCCAAATCTTTCTTGATCTTCCAACTGCGATAGAAGGTCATAGACAAGAGGACCAAGTTTGTGACGAACGGAGCGATTGATATAACGTAGGTGAAACCGTAGTGTGAACCGATGTAGTCTCCTTCTAAACAACCTCTCAATCCTATGTATTCGGCGATCGGTGGCGGTATTTGAATAGCTGTGATAGGAGTGAGATCGATTGGAGGAGGAGGAGAATTAGAATAGCACGAGCGAGAGAGAGGAAAGGAAGATTAGCTCACGTCTCAACTGAACACCTACAGCGACCATTAGACCGAGTTGCGTTGTAAGTAGGGAGCATAATCTGTTTGATTTAAATATTTTCAGTCTTCAGTAAAACGAGATCTTGCGAAATAGATTGAAATTTGAGCTCACCCGATGATAACTCTTTTTTCATTCTCATACAAAGCTGCGACTCGAATAGCGAGAAGAAGATCGGACACCCTGTTGGACAAGAATGGACTATTTTGAGCCAGCTGCAACAAGTCGACAGAAGGGGATTCCAACGAACCAAACAATGTAAATGAGACCGAGACTCTGGATCCAATAGATTTTCGAACAGACCTCTACAGCAACAGAAGAGGGAGAGTCAATCGACTTGTACAGAACAGTCGAGGGTAAAGTTAAGAGTCCAAGACTCACCTTTCGAAACTGTCGAAACGATCATAGCGCAACAACCTGCCTGCAACAGCAGAGATCCATAACGATTCGCTATGTACACGAGTCGTATGGGAGTAAATCTAGGAGCTTTCCAGATGTGTCGGTACTCGGCGGGGAACATTGAAAGCCAGTCCCAGATCATTACGGCCGTAAATGCGATCAGGTCCTGTATTTGAGCTGTCGTCTGTCGTTTGATCAGGTCTAGATCCATCCTGACGGTCTTGAGGCCTGCAGTCGAAGGCTGTAAAGAGAGGGCGAACGAGAGGGAGAGGGGACAAGGCGAGGTAGAAAAGGAGAGGGAGACGGACTCGCTTTCGAAGTTTCGACGACTAGTTGCAATTTTCGAATTGTTCGAGTTCCACGATCTGACTTCTCTAACGATCTGACTGGTATGCTCACGCGTACCCTTCTAAGAGCACTCGAAGAACAAATTGAGACTCGACCTGCTTCTGGCAGGAATTGTCGATCAGTCTCGATCAAACTTCTCTGCCTGCGCAAACGTTGGCTTTGCTCGTTCGTCTTCATCTCTTCTTCCTCCCTCGAGAGCTCAGTGTCCTTCTGAGGGTAGGGAGGCCCGTAGGAAGATCTGATTTGAAGTGGGGAAAGGTGGAAAGGTAGAACTAGTGTGAAAGCCTCGACTTGCAGATCAGGGAGTCGCGAGATCGTGCTTCAAGGTGAGAGCGATGGAATTGGGTCGTTTATCCTCGTAGTGGGAGGAAGTGAAAGGAAGAAACGCTCCGAATTTCGAGTTTTCCTTCTTACTCTTCGCCGACCTCGAAGTGCTGTTGCTCTGATGCCTTGACTCGAATCTAGTACCTCAGCAGAACCGACGCAACCTCCGCACAGAACGCCTCGTCAGCTCTCTCACCTTACAACGATCAGCACTTTCATCATCTCGATCCACTCGACCTTTCTCACTTCTACAAACTGCAACTCAGCTGCACAGAGTCAGCTTGTAGCTTCTCTCTCACTCATAATCACTGCTGAAAGCTGCTCAGGTCGTGGGCGGAAGAGACTGAAAATGTCGTTCAGGTAGGAAAGAGTAATCGGAGGGAACTCACGTCTCTCGCCGAACAGGGTAAAGCTGAGAACGGATTCAACTGCACTGAACGTACTGAGGTGGTCAACGAGTACGAACTTAGACGGTTTGAAGGACTACTCTCTCAAGATTGAAGAGTTGGTGAATCGGCAACAGTGAACGGTCTTCGACCATCGAGACAGGCCATTGGATGCTTTTCCTAGGCGGAACTCACGTGCTCAATATATATCTCGAGCTAATTCACTTCTTCGCAGCTTGCTTTGCTCCGCTTTTGGACTCTTTTCGAATCTTCTGCTCGGATGTTCTATTCTCTGTCCAGAATTCCTTAGTCTATGGTCACAGCTGCTTCGTTCTCCTCCTCCGTCTCTTGGGATCTATGCAATTTTCCAACTCTCAATGTCAGCTCGAGAAGAGGAGATGAGTCGGGAGCAGTAGGCCCATCCCTTGAAATATCTTGAGCGAAAAAATGGTGAGCGAGCTTTACTTTTGTACCAAGCGACTTGAGCTTCCGCGTTAACAAGTCGTCTTACAGATTGTCCGTCAGATTCTGCGCGTGGATAGCTATCTGTCGTAAATCGTTTGATCAACCCGTTCCACGGTTTCGTTTTCTTCGAAAGTTATTTCGCAAGCCAAACTCGTTTCCCTCACCCTCGTGTGAGCTGTCCTTGCCTCTGTGAGAACTTCTCGGCGCAGTGTCAGGAGAAGTTGAACTTTGCTTTCGAAACCTGACGACTTGTTCATTCCTGCGCTTCGCCAGGGAGAAGCGGAAAGTGATCGAAGCTTGCGTAGGTCTGATCTCTTTCTCTCGCTCAGCGAGGTGTCTCGAAACTGCAACCGTATGTTATAGAACGTTGAGTCATACAGTGTAAAGTCCGACGAGGGAAACTCAAGCTCAAAGTAGTACTCGTCGATCGAGTTCGAGTCCCTCTCCGTCTCTCGTGTGCTTGAGTGTTTCTCGGTCCTGTCTCGTGTGTCTCATCGACGCTGAGATGCGATTTTCTTACGATTGATTGTCTCTCATCAAGATCAGATTGGAAGACCTGCCATCTTTGCGAAGGTAGTAAAGACCTCAGTAGGGAAAGTTTGTCACTCTAGATTCTGGAGATACTGTCTGCTACTGTCTCAGAACGAACGAACCGACTACGAGTGGAGGTTTGATTGACGGTAGCGGTGCAACCGGTGCGATTCGAGGGAGTGGAAAGCTCGAAAAGTCTGGAGTTTGTGAGACTTTCAAGCACTGTGTCTCAAGTGCTTTCTCTCTGCAGGAAATTTTTTTCCTCGAATACGTTTCTGGACCAAACGGGACCCCTCGTTCCCGGGAAGAAAGAACAAGGCTCTGCGTTCGCTTCCCACTGCAGAATCTTTCTCTCGAGTTTGACGAAGGACGAGTTTCTCTCTTCCTCCTCTCTATATCTCCTCTACTCTCAAGTTACTTTTCTCGGCGCAACTCTTCGACTCTCACAAACTCGCGAATTCGGAGAGGACGAACGGGAAGTCGAACTCGAACACGGCCCACCCACTAGTGGCGATTTCGGCGGAGTGGAGCTAAATCAGAAAAAGTCTCACTTTTGAAGGAAGAAAGAAATTGTTATTGTTCTTCCGTCTCGCTCGAACCTCTCTCCCTCCACTACAAACTACAAAAGACCGTTGAGATTTAGAGTCAAGGGAAGTACAAGACGTGAAAAGGTATGTGCGGACAAAGACTCTTTGATTAAAGAACCTTCCTTCTTCCCTTCTCGATCTTCAACAAACGCACTCTCTCACCTCTCAGTCGGCACCTCTCTGCCTTCGAACAGCCCGTGTACTCACCAGGGAATCTCTCCCTCGCTTAACTTACCTAGAGTTCAGATCCGGTTCACCTTTCCCCTCTTTCTTTCAATTTTTCCCTTTCTTCTCTCTCACCCGACTTTCTTAACCCGATTTCTCTCCATTTCCTCTCTATCGCCATGACTTCGACGTTTACCGTGCAACCTATCCCCCCTTTCAATCCCTCGAGACGACCAACCGATTCTACTGCGGCTCATCGAACATCGCAAGCTCTTCCTCCTTTCTCTTCGTTAGCGCACGTCCCCTCTCCCTCCTCGGCGATCGTCAACTCCACAGCACATCATCAATCTAGAAGACCCTCGTCGACTGGAGTAGCAAACCACCCCTACCCTTCAGTGTTCGAAATCCCAAACCCTCACAAGCAATCGGATTCGAACTCTGTCGGTCGCAATAACGAAGAACGAAGTTTGCCGAGTGTCTCAGAGGAAGATACGATGTCAGTACAGAACCTGAACGGAAGGAAGAGACGAGCTATTGACGAGGTGGATGAAGAGACTCGAGGAACCTCGACGAGACGTGAAAGTCACGAGTCAACGGAGCGCAGAAGTTCGAATGAGTGAGTCTCTCAGCTTTCTTTCCCCCTCGACTCGAGCTGTCAACCTGACCCACTCGAGAATTCCTGTAGAAGTAACGGCATTCGAGCTTCTTTCTCATTCCCTGCGAATCCTCACCCGCAATCGAACTCTTCTCGACCTCATTCTCACTTTTCTCGCCCTTCAGTCTCCTCGATTCCTTCTCCTCCTCCCCGCAACTCGCCTTCACCCAAGTCGACTCGAGATCATCGTCACCTAGATCCCTCCGAGCGAAACTCTCCGACCTCTGCCTCTTCGAAACGAGCTCGTACTTCCCTCGGTCCTCTCGAGTCTCTCGCAGCTACTGCCTCTGATATCCTCTCTTCCGGTTCGACGTCCCCTTCACCAGTATCGGCCACTTCCACTTCAGCTTCGACTCCTCCTACTACTGCAAGTCACTCTATCGCTTCTTTGATCGGCCCTCCCTCAGATTCTCAATCCCGAGAACATCAGATCGCGTTCGAGAACAGTCGTCAGTTGAGGGAACAGCAACAGAAGGAGATCGAAAGGAGAAGGATCGCTTCTGGAGGTACTTCTTCGAATCAACCTCCCGTCGGATCTGTTCAAGCCGCTCTCGGCAAACTCAAGGCTAGTAATGGCGGTGGTGATTCTCAGCGACCGACTCACAATGAACGAGAAGGAATGGTCGTCGAAGGAGAAGAAAGTAATGGAGGATTGGCAAAGAGAAGAGGCCATCGACCTCCAGCTGTTACTACGACTTCTTTCCCTCCTTCTAATTCGACTGTCGCCGTCACGTCTGCCAGGAGTTACGAAGAAGCTATCAGGAGTGCACCACCAGGGATCCCGAGCGTCTTGGTAGGTAGTCCAGTCGAAGCTACTTGGGCTGCTAGAATCGGTAAAGAAACTGGAGTTGGACCCGCAAGAAGAGATGTGAATACCTCTCAAACTCACTCTCACTCTCACTCGTCATCTAATGGAGCTTCCAGGAGACAGAGTATGGCTACGGCAGGTCCTGGTGGTCACCCTTCTTTCCCTTCTTCGATTCCTTCTCGCGACCAAGCTCATTCTCGCTCTTCCATTTCAATCCCTACTTCTAACCCTCGAGGTCACTCTCATCAACCTCCTTCGTCTCATCTCATGACTACGAGTCAGTCAAGAGATCGTCAACAGCAACAGAACCTCCAAGTCCATTCCCATTCTGTTTCTCACTCTGGACAACAAATCCCTTCTCCCTCGACTCCAAATTATCATTCTCATCCTCTCTCACAATCACATTCTTACGAGCGTCATCATCATCAGCAACAACAACCACAAGGAGGAGGAACAACTAGATTACCACCTCTGAACTTGATTCACCTTCGCAACAACAACGGAAACCCTTCTTCTCACAACACCTCCTCCTCCTCCGCTCACTACTCCCACCCTAACTTTCAGTCGCAACCAAACTCTTCTTCTATTCCTTCTCCTCCTCCAGCGTCTTCTTCCTCCTCTTCTTCTTCTGCTTCTAAATCAGCATTCCTTTCCCTCTTTTCAAATTTTTTCGATTCTTTACAAGATTCAAAAGTTTTAACGACTACTTTGGAAGGAGAAATTCAAAGGGCTGGTAGTTTGTTGACAACTTTACAACAGAGTGAATTAGTTTTGGAACAATTGGTAGATAGGAAAATTGATCTCTTCAAACAAGATTCAGAGAGGAGACAAATTGAAGGAGAGAGGAAATTGGTTGGAAGGTTGGAGAGGTTGGAAAGTATTGTTTTCGATTCTAATAGTTCTGGTCAATCGGAAATAGGTGGAGGAGGAGGACCAGTTGGATTAGGGATTACTGAACAACCTTCAATTTCTTCTTCTCAATCAATGTTGGAAGATCGATTAGACAAGTTGGAAAGGATGTTGTTATCGTCTTTAAGCCGGAAGAGTAGCAACTTGAACAATCGAGTTCGAGCAGAGGAGGAGGAAGAGCGAGAGGTAGAAGGAGAAGAATCGGAAGGAGATCATGCGAGAGGTAGTTTACCAACTCCTCACGAAGAGAAAACGGATAGAGGTTCTTCTTCTTCATTGACGATGTCGAGTAGGATCTCTAGAGGTGCAGTAGGTGGAATAGATGAAAGGGAATTTTGAGTTTTAGCCTAGTCGTTTTTTTTGTAAACTGTTGTTTGTATTCTCAATTCTTTCGGTAATCTCTGTTAGCCATCTTTCGTAGTCGTTGTTCTCTCTCTCTCTCGGGGTAGCTGAAAAGCATCTAGTGTATTTCAAGCAATCGGAATGAAAATTCTTAGTTACAAGAAGAGAGAGAGATAGTTCGTGAAATTTGGAATGATTCGTCAAAAGAAGGGAACAAGACATATCGAATAAAAGCACACATAAAAACGAAAGAGAAATTGACACCTATGAACCGACTTGAAAGGTGGCGTTGAGAACGAGAAAAAGGAACAAGTTTTCGAATCAATCGAAACTTGAGAACTGAACCCCCCTTAATTCCTCTAACAAACGACACAACTAGTACAACAACCCCCTTGATCTCTATCTCCTCTACTCCTCAAATCACTTTTCCTTCTCTCTCCCTTTTCACCTCCCAAACTATTTGAGTGACCATGATCTGCTGCGTCACTCCCTCTTACCAACATTGCTGCTCTCGTCGCTGCTTCGAACAAATCATCGACTCCATCGTTCAATAATGCAGAACATTCTTTATAAGTTCTAGCTCCTATACGTTGTGCCATGAATTCTCCCTTATCAACGAAATTAACTTCATGTCAGGGTTTTTTGTTCCCTCTTTCTCTCTCTTCTTTCAAAATAGGGAGAGAGATTCTAGACTTACTTGTTCTCTAGTAACGAACCCTTGAGGTGATTGTCCCTGTTGTAGTTGTTGATCCCTCAAATCTTTTTTACACCCAACCAATAAAACTGGAATATTTGGTCCACAAAGTTCTCTAACTTCTTCAATCCATTTCACTGAAACGTTCTCTAATGAATCTGGTGTATCTAATGAGAAAGCGATGAGGATAACGTGAGATTTTGAATAGGATAGAGGTCTCAGACGCTGGAGAGAATGAACGCGAATTTTTTGCGAAGAGAGAGAGAATGAGAGATAAATCATCAGTTTCGGTCAGCATTCCCTCGAAAGGGAAGGAAAGAGAGAGAGATATGAAATTCACCTCGTATTCTTCTTGACCACTAGAAAAAACACAGTATACGAAAAGTCGCATCAGTCTTTTCGTGTACGATTCGGGTAAGAGAGAAAGAAAGAAAAAAAAACTCAACGCAGTATCCCACAATGCCAATTGTACAGGTTTCCCATCTAACCTAATCTCTGCTACATAGTTCTGATATGATTATAAACGAAAACAATGCAACGAGTTAGCTAACCTGTTCCATACGGTCAAAATTCCGGAATCTCCGATTTCATCCCTCCCCTTTCCTTTCTCCCTTCTTCCTTGCACTTGTAATGAGAAAGAGAAAGACAAGAAAAAAAGAACTAGAGGACTCACTTCAAAAATTGTAGGTTCATATTCACTAGGGAATTCACCTAAACTGAAAACTGATAACAAAGAAGTTTTACCACAAGCTCCATCTCCTACTATAACTAATTTACGACGTAACTATTTATTGTCGTCCATACGCACGTTTCGGGGGTTCAGGTTTCGTATTCAGAGTGAGAGGAGAGGAGATAGTAAGAGAGGAACGAGGAGGATGAGAGAGGCGGGGAAACAGAAAAAGGAAGAGTGGGTCGAAGAGATGAGGTGAGCAGGGTCAAGGGTGCACAGTTCGAGTCGAGAGAGAGACGTGTGGAAAACAAGTTGAGTCGGTCCGGTTGCCAAGGAGAAATCAAGGGCGAAGCGGGGGAAAGGGAGGCAGGGAGAGGAGAGGAAAGCGGAAAGTCGGAGAGAGAAGACCACGAATCGGCACGTATCGAAGCGAGACGATTCAGACAGCGGCGAGTTGGATCAGGTAGTTGTCATCGGGACGGGGAGTTGAGAGAGTGAGTGATTGACAAAGATTGACAAACAGTAAAGAGGTTCGTTTTACGAGGTTGAGTGAGAAGAGCGTGAGAAATGAATAGAGTGTGAGTTATACAATCGTCAGAGATTCAAGTCGGCGAGACGGAGACAGAGGAGGAGAGGGAAGAAACGTACAGGTTCATAAGTCATTTCTCTAGAAAGTGACAGAGCTAGTCTGGGTCTATCTGTAGACTGAACTGTAAAGGAACGCTTTGAAGATTGTGTGGTCGGTGGGTGAGAAAGAGAACTGGAGAAGCAGTGAGAAGAGAAGGGATGTGTAATTGATTCGGGGGAGGAGATTTCTGCTCAGGGAGGCAGTGCTAATCACCTTTCGACCTTTGAATGGATTTCGCGATTACAGTTTCATTACTCTTCTATGTTTTCACGACACACGCTTCCTCGTGAGAAAAGAGAGAGAACGTATATAATTTGTGCGTCATTACTGCTGGATACAACAAAAACAAGAACAGCGAGAGACAAAGAGAGAAGAAGGAATTAAGAAAATCCATCGAAAACAATTTACAAAAAAATCCTCATAGCTTAAAACACCCATCGATTTCTACACCTCTCTATCGCCTTTCCAACTAGATTCCTCTTCTACTTTGTTCCCTCTTGAAAGCAGTTTCCCTCAAAGGTGATTCCCTTCCTTTAGGTGGACTAAACTCGTGTCTACCACTCCTGCTTCCTCCTCCTCCTCCCGTTGTTGCTATTGCTGATGTAGTTGTCGTTCTCGTCGTCGGATTAGAAGAAGCTGGAGGTGCAAGAGGTAAAGTTGAAACATAAGAAACTTTCTCTCTCTCCCTTCTAGAAGAAAGTGGTGGAATGTTTCTAGTTGTTGTTGGAGGTAATGGTTTCTCAGTCCTAGATGGTTTCTTGATAATCGATGATGAAGAAGAAGCGGAATCAAAAGTTGGTGCAGAGAATGAAGAAGAAGAAGCAGAAGGAGGAGGAGGAGGAAGGCGAGCTTTATTGTGATTAATGTTCGAAACGGGTTTCAAATTCGTGAATGGTCGTTGTTGCTGTTGTGGTTGTCGAGTTCTAACGGTCGTAGGGACGGAAGAAGAAGGAGGAGGAGGAGGTAGAGTTGGAAGTGGTGGTAGAGCAACAGAAGGTGGTGGATTCAATTTACCAATCGTCATAGTCGAGTTCGTTCCAACCACAAATTCATTCCTCTTTGTCGTTTCCTCAATAAAAGAATTTCCACCAAGTTTTTCTTCAGTACTATCATAACTCTCCAAACTAGAACTTGGACTCAATTGAATTTTTGAATCGTAAACGACTTTTTCCCCTCCTCCTCCTCCTCCGCCAGTTCGAGAATAAGGATCGTAATGATCTTCTGGATAATCTAGAGGATCTATGAACCTTTTCGAATGTAAAACTTTCTTAACGATGAAAATGAAAATGAAAATCGATAAAACAACTGGCACACGCAAGGGAGAGAGGGGTGAGGGGTCAATCAGTTTCTTACTTTTAAGGGAGAGGTAGTACGAAAAGAGATAGAAGACTTACCGATTGAAATGATTACTAGGATACCTACTACGAATAATTTGTTTGAAGGTGTAAAGATATTTCCTCCTGTTGAAGACTGGTTCTCTTGAACTTGTTCTTTAGAGGGAGATACGACGCTTGAACGAGATACCGGAGGAGAGGGTGAAGACGAGGAAGATTGAGAAGAAGAAGAAGAAGGACGAATCTTGAGAACAGTAGAGGAACTCGAAGGAGAAGAAATAGTCAGAGAATTGGTGGTACTTGATTTCGATACCTCCTCACTCGTTGTTGTTGCTGTGGTTTCCACCTCTGACGACGTTGAAGATGATGTTGATGAAGATGTAGTTGGAGACGGAGTTTCGACCAAACTCCAATCCATTGTCGAAAGAGAACTAGCTGCCAATTGTCTCCTCCATAAATTCCTTTCAAATTCTTCCCCAATCGCTCTCACATCCGTTCTTGTTCTTGTTGTTGGTAGAGCAGATACGAAAACTGATAGAGTTGAACAGATTAGAAGGGAGAGTAAAGTTGTTGAAGGATGCATCTTCTTTTTTCAAAGAAACTAAGGAGAACTAACAGCAAGAGAGAGAGAGAGAAAAGTTTCAACTTCTTTTACTCTTTCGTAGAGAGAATAGATAAAGAGTGACTATACTCACAAGAGAGGAACGTTAAAGGCTAGATCCTGCTCCTTGAGAGTTAAATGTCGATTCGACGGCGACGGCTGACGACGACAAAGAAGTGTATAGTAGAAAGACAAGCCTCTGAGAGCGTCTCACAGAGCAGCGAGTTTTTCAAACGGCCCCTCCATCTCCAAGCCAGTTTTTCGAGAGAGAGATAGAGAGAGATGGCGAGTAATCGATGAGATGGCTTTTCTGTAGATCTGTTCCATTGGTGAAAGGTTGGCTGGTGTTGTACTGTAGATCTGTGAGGAGAATAAAGTGTTCTTTTGTGTGTCTAGGCACCTAGTTCGACGGGTACAAGCACAGAGCAGAAAGAAGACTCCTGGGACCTTTTTTTCGATCAAGGGTTTTCTTCTGTTAGCTCGATCATTCTGTCGGGATTGCCTAGACTTCTGTTGTCCGGGTTGATCAGGGCCAAAAGAGAACGAAAAAATTGAGGGAGTCCGAGATTGAAGAATGCGAGGAGAAGAAGAAAAGAAAAATCTCTCATTCCTTCTAAGCTGTCAACAGTAGTCTTTCGAAAAGCAGTTGAAGTGAACATATCAAAATAGAAGAACAAAAGAGATAGAGTCGCGACAATAGTAATCAGAACAAACTAGAACATTGGTTCAAGAAACGAGAGGAAACTGTTTGACGCTAAAGGTACAAAAACCTAGAACTTGGGGCCTTTTGGATCTGATTGAACGAGAAAGATATTGTAAGCTAGACAGTGGCAAACGTTTCGAGCAGAATTGACGGAAAACATACGAAAACCGTAAAAGCAAGAAGAAAAAAAAGAAGGAAAAAAAAAAAAAAAGATTCGACGAAGTCGATAGCTCAACACGTTTATTCGTTCCCTCTTCCCTCCCTTCAGTACGGCACAGTTAATCCACTGGGTAACTCTTTCCCAGTTTCCCTAGCTTTCAAAACTTGAAACCCAACCGATCTAGCTCTCAATTTGATTTCTTTTTCACTCGCTCCCGAAGCTTTCAACAGTTTAGTTCCCAATTCAATCTCTAATTGTAAACGTTCAGCTTTAGAGGAGGAGGAGGAGGATCTGGATGAGGAAGGGGTAGAGGTTTGTTGAGTTGGTGGGGTCGTGTAAGAAGAAGAATTTGGGGAGGAGGAAATTGAAGTACGACGAGAGACGATGGGGATTTTTGGGGAAAGGGTTGGCGAGCTCTTAGTTGTCGATCGGGGAGAAGCAGAAGCTTGTTTCTTCGAGTCGAAGAATCTAGGGAACCTAGGAGAAGGGGAAGGGGAATTGTCGACTCGGAAGAATGTTTCAGCTTGATCTTCTTCTTCGACTACGACGATCGTTGGATCGAATGAAGGTATCGAGAGTGTTGGAGGAGTTTCAAGTTCTGAAACTTCACTCCCTTCTGTGAGACTTTGTGCTGAATTTGAAGATGCGGCGGAAGGAGTTTTTCGATTCATTGGGATCGAAGAGGGAGTTCGTTGTTGTTGTTGGCGAATCAAAGAAGACGAAGAGAGTGAT
The DNA here is from genome assembly GCA_010758995.1 of Sporobolomyces pararoseus. Classification (NCBI taxonomy): domain Eukaryota; kingdom Fungi; phylum Basidiomycota; class Microbotryomycetes; order Sporidiobolales; family Sporidiobolaceae; genus Sporobolomyces; species Sporobolomyces pararoseus. Next base: position 1,683,325 of record RSDY01000004.1, on the reverse strand, counting down.
ACAGAGGATTGAGAAGCGTTTGATCGACTGGTCCCGGAAGGAGAGAGAAGGGATCCTAGCTCCGACTGTGAAAAAGTTTCTTCTCCCGATTCTAAAAGAGTTAAATGTTCAAGATTGATAGGAGTCGCTTTCCTAGTAGATAAAGGATTGACCAGACCTCCTTCTCCTGATTGAGGTTTGTTCATCACTTGAACTGAATCTAGAAAAGTAGGGTAATAAACTTCTCCTCCTCCTCCTCTTTTCTCTTTCTCTTGTTTTCTCACACCACCCCCTACAGTCAATAATCCTCTAAACCTCCTGAATTTTTGTTTCTCACTCGAGGTATCTTGATCTTCTTCTCTTTCAAAAGATTCCAGAATACCACCACCACTACTATTACTCCTCTTTGTGCATTGAACGATTGGAGAAGTTGGTGATTGAACGTGAGGGTCTAATGAAACTATATCCTCTTCCATTCCCTCCTCCTCTTCTAGTTGAGTTTCGAGTCTAGGAATCGAAACTTTCGAAGAAGAAGAAGAAGGAGAAGAGTTTTTACCAACTGTTGTCGTTGTTGTTGTTGAATCGACTGAATTCGATAAAATCAAAGTGGTGCAGGAGGTTGCATTGTTAGCTGCTGTAGAGTAAACACCTATTAGTGAATCCCGTCGAGTTATCCACGATGCAGAGGTGGAGGAAGAAGAGGAACTGTTTGAAAACGGAGCTAGAGGAGATCGAGTTGGAGGAGTTGGAGGTAGGATCACAGAAGGAGGTGAACCTGGAAAAGAATCGTTTCGTCGAGAAGAAAACGGAGACTCTGAGATTGAGACTGAGGTTGAGGGAGTGAAAGGAACCGAAGCTGAAGAATTGTCTCGTCGGTGCTGAACCTGAATCCGAATCGAAGCCGAGTTGTGAGTAGAATTACCACCTGCTGCTGCTGAAGGGAGTCGAGATGATGAACCGTGAACGTCTAATCTCGACAGTAGCAAAATCTCGGAAGAGCGTCAGCTAATCGAGCTCAAAAACCCCCGAAGCTTGAGAAAGAAGGAAGAAAAGAAAAACAGAATATCGAAAGACCAGCAAAGAGAAGAGAGGGGTTATCTACATCACACGAAGAGAAAAGGAAATACAACAAGCAATGTACAGTGAAAGAGAAAAGAAAAAAAGAATGATGTGTGTTTCAAGTGAAAATTAGTGGTTTACCTTGACTAGCTTGTCTCGCCATTGGTTCTGCCATCCCTCCACTTCCTTGACCATGACCTTGGACTTGATTACTACTACTTCTACCTCCTCCTCCACCTGAAGCAGTTCTAGTAGCTCCATTGTTATTCAACATCATTAAACATTTCAAACTCCTAACTTGTAAAGCCGTACACCCTCCTAAAGTAGCAGCTTCATAAACTGCCGGTGCAACCCTCATTGGATCTTTCCCTAACCATTCATGTAAAGCATGAACTACCAGAGCCCTCAAATTAGTTTCTGGATAAATTTTAGAGAAATTCAACAGAGAGGTTAAAACGGGTAAAGAAAGTTGTAAAGGAGTCGACAGGTTCAAAGTGTAGAGGTATTGCAAGAAGGCCAAGACTGTTGAAGAATGTTCAGGTAAGGATAAAGTTCGGGGAGTTAAAAGTGCTTCAGAAGTTTCTAAAGATTGTTGATTCGTTGTCAAAGAAGATGTTCCACCTCCACCTCCACCACCGGGAATCGTACTTGATGATGATCTTTCATCGTTACTGACGCCACCGATTAAAGGTGAAGAAGAAGAAGAAGGTTTGAAACTATTGAAACTACCATTTTCAGAAGTATTCTCAACAACTGAAGAAGAGTTCGAGTTCTGGATATCTTGGTTTCTCTTCTGTTGAGCAGCAACTACTCCACTCGCTCTAACTCTAAATTCTAAAACTTTCAAATTGAACCAACTCCAACGATCTTGTAAAATTTTCCTACAACATGCCAACCTTTTCCCATCTGAACAAACGATTTCGAAATCTGACAACAAAGGTTGAGATAAAGACAATAACCCAAACGATTCAGCCAGTCGAGGTAAAGGTTTAGGTGGAGGTTGATAAATTCCATGAGCTTCTAAATCTATGAATACTAAATGATTGAAATTAGTTTGTCGATGATCGTAATCTGCTGCTATATCTCTCTCTCGATCTCCCAAGACGATCACATTGTTTCTCCAACCTCCTACCGCTCGGTTCCAACTACCTTTTTGTAAAACATTCCCAGGATCGATTCTCATCCATTCCAAGAAACCTCTCTCTCTTTCCACTTCGTTTCCGTTCCGATTCTTTTCTTCTTCTATACCTATCGCACCTCGTTTACCTAAATTTAAACTCCAAATTGAGAAATTGTTTAAATTTGAAGACAAAAAAGTTCCAAAAATGATTAAATGGTTCCCCAATTGAAACCCGGAAGGAAACCTCAACCCTGGTGGTAAAGAAGGGTTCCCAGTCATTTGAGATGATAGAGAAATAGGTGAGAGTCTCTTTGAAGGGTTAGAAGAGAGTGGAGATGAAAGTAAATCTAAATCTCGACGAACTCTAAAAAGTGACGAAAGAGGGAGGTAAGAAGACCAGATACAGCAGAGAAGCGTATGAGAGAGATGAATTTGGCTCAACTGAGTGAAATTGAAATTTGAAAACAACCACAAAGGTTCAGGTCGTTTTAGATTGTTCTTCTCTGTCCAACTCAAACCGGTTAAACCTCCTCCTCCAGATTCTTCGTTCGTAGTGGTAGTGGTAGTGGTAGCAGGTTTGACAGTGAAGTTTGAAGTAGTTGCGATAGCTCTATAAGTACCTATATGTCTTTCCCATTTCCCAGTTTGAATCCAAGTCATAGAATCTAAATCTAAAATATCTGTTGAATGTAAATCTATATACAGAGGGTTTATCAGTCAAGTTATACTTTTGATCGAAAGAGAGTAAGTTAGTTAGTTTACAAGTATTTTTAATATCTTGACCACCCATAATCATTAAACAACTTTTCCCTTCTTCTTTCAATTTCTTCTTCTTCTTTTCGTCATCGTCACCCTCCATCTCCTGTTCAGAATCTCGTTGATCTTGATCTAGATCGTCTGGCCAAGCGGTACAAACCACTCCTAAATGTGCGTACCTAGGTTTAGGTTTCTCTAAAACTCCTTGCCCTAATTTGATCTCTCCAATGTTTTCCCATTCTTCAGTTTCAACATTGTAAATATGTAAATCGTTCAAAGTTTCCAACGTTGGTGCTGCTGGGACTGCTCCTCCTTCATTCGTAGTAGTAGTAGTAGAAGTTTCTTCCGTTGTTGTTGTTGAAGTTGATTCGTTATAACCTTCTCCACCAAAGATTACTAATTTGTTCGTACCCCATGAACAACAAGAATGAAAATACCTAGCTTGAGGAGGTGGTTCAACTCTTGCTACTTTCTCATCGTCTTTCGTCGAGGGAGATAATAATTTCCATTCAAGTTTTAACAAATCCAATTTGTACAAGGTTTGTACCATCGTTCGACTCGTGACTAACCTACCTCCGAAAACGTAAATTGAATCTCCCAACAAAGTTACTGAACAACCTACTAGAGGTGGAGGACGAGTACCACAAGTTCTTCTCAACGAAGCGGTTAAATCAGCTGCTGAAGAAGATACTTGACTCATTTTTGGGGAGGGTTCTCTGTCTTCTCAGCTATTTTTCAGCTACTGTTTATCTATGATCTATGAGCAGGGAGAACGAGAGAAAGAGAGGGGAGAGGGGGAGGAAGAGAAGGAGTTAGCTTCGTTCTCGATTCAAAGTGAATGATTTAATGCTGCTAGAAATCATGAGAAGGCACCTCCTCCAACCTTTGCGCTCAAACAAAAAGAGTGGATAAGAAGGAAAAGAGGGGATCGTGTGCGAGATGGCGGAAACCGAGGTATTCGAAGGAAGAGGAAGGGAAAGGGGTCCGAGAGCTGTTTTAATTCACGATAATCGACAGTCTTGAGCTGTGCTATGCCCTTGTACAAACTGAGAAGCTGCCAGCAATGCTACTAGAGAGTTCTCCTAGAGAGAGAGAAGAGAGTGTGTGTGTCGAGCTGCCCCACTAAGCCTCCTCCTCTGCTCCTTTCTCCGGCGTCTCTCCTCGAATGAGTGTACAGGGCAGGACTCACCCTAGTACTATCTGTCTGTCCTTCCTACTTTATGTACTACGAGCCCAAGTGTTGTTGCAGTTAAGAGATGAGCGTTACGAGTTTGAGGATATTTCGAGAGAGATCTAGAAGATTGGTGAGAGGTAGGAAAGGGAATGGGGGATGCAGTGTTGTAGAAAACTGTCAGGGTTGTTTGATCTTGTTAACTATGTGCAGTGATCGATTGAGTTGATTGTTACAAAGTTGAGAGATCGAACACCCCCTTTCAAATCTCCAGGTTCTCTCTCTCTCTTCTCTTATTCAAACCCGATTCAACTCTCGACACAAATGTTCCGACAACCTTGTACCTGTTCTTTACGCACTCTCTCCTTCTCTTCAACTCGTTCGATTCACGCTCCAGCTTCCCTTCCTTCTCTCTCTAGAGTTCCTAAACCTCGAGGTGAGTCTTACCTACTCTAGCTCTTCCTTACTCCTTCTCGCAACTGACACCACAGAGTTTCTCAAATTGCACTTGCCGAAATCGATTTATCTATCATTTAGCTCCATTCGATTCACCTGAAAAGATCTTGAAAGCTTCTAAAAGGAATTTACAACAGTATTCAGATAAATTCACTAATAACGAGGAGGGAGGTTTCAAAGGGTTGTTTGAGAAGAGTTCTAGAGAATTGAGAGATGAAATTGGAATGACTGTGAAAGAATCTAGGTACTTGTTAAACATTTTAGAAAAATATAGGTAAAATCTCTCTCTCTCTCTCTCTCTCTATTTTCCCTCAAATTTTTTTGAGCTGAAAGAATGAGAATTGTACGTTTTACGTGTAGGCAAGGACTCAATCCTGATCAAGTTGCGGTTGAAGAGAAACCTAAAAAAACTATTAGAGGTTGGGGACCTAGGGTACAAAACGGTGTCAGGGTTAGATAAATTTACAAGAAGAGATGAAATTTTTTATCTTGACGAGACCCCCAATTCCCAAGGGCCTTCCATTGGAACCGTGACGGAGTTTGACGAGAGAGAGATAGGGTTCTGAACACGACAGGCGGGACGAGCGTAAAGAGAAGAAGATGCAGAATTTCACTTCCTGAGCAAAGGACTGTAGATTCTTGGTCCAAGGATGGCACTCTCGCACAACTAAATCCCTCACCCTCGCACTCCCTCAAAGTCCATGCATGACACTCCCTCGAGGCCTTCCCTCTCGTTAGGAATCAGGCGCTCTTCCGTTTCAATAGTTCTGACGACTCTCCAAAACTGCGACGAAGACTAATGCTAGAGTACTGAATTCGAGTATTGATTCCGTGTGTACAATCGAGGAGAAACAGAAGATACTGCAAAGACCAAAAAAGAGAAGAAAGCGAGAGGTAGAATTCGAGGGAGAAAAAAAGACAAAAAGATACCGAGAGGGAAACGAACTACTGAGTGGTGTTAAAAGAGATACAAAACAACTTAGAAAAGAGAAAAGAGATAGTTGTGATTCGAATTTAAAGGTTGAAAAGATCAGATTTCCATCCTTGACGACGTTGTTCTTCCTTCTTTGCTTTCGCAGCAGCTCTCAAAGCTTTCTTCCTTTCCTCTTTGGCAGCGTCCGTCAAACCTTCTCCAACTTGTCTAGCACCTTGTTCCAAATCTTCAGCATCTTCAGCTCCCAAAGCCGACAAGATTTCAGATTGACCTTCTTCCATCAAACTTTCTACTTGACGTTTCCTACCTACTACGTCTCTACCTTGACGACCTAAACCAGTTAGTTTACCTGGTAACAATTCTTCTTCTACTCCGATCGCTAAAATCCATTGACCTTTGGGATCAACTTTGGTGATACCGGTCGAAGTGACTTCAGTCAAGAGAGAAGGAGAAGTAGAAGGAGTAGGAGTTAGGATAGCTCGTAGGAAAGACAAAGGGTTTGAAGCGGCGTAGGCAGCTCCAGTAGCTTTGTATTGGAGAGTGAAGAGAGATTTATCGAGTTGAGCGAATCCGTGAGCGATTTGTTCTTCGAGCTAATTTTTTCAAGATAATTTCTCCTCGTTAGCGATTATTTCAATGAAATTGAGAGAGAGTAGATGTGAGAAGAAAACTTACAACTTGTTTAATCTTGATCTCCATGAACGAACGTACTGCACCTCTAGCTAACCAATTCCTAATAGGATGAGCAGATTCCCTAATTCCAATTTCAAACCCATCGATTTCAACATCTACCCTCTTGAGTTTGAAGAAAGATTCACGATCTTGTTCATCGGCGTTCTCTAGAACCAAAGTAATGTCTAAACCGTTGTCGGCATCGGGGTGTTCAGATCCCAAATAAATGTCGAGGAGACCTGAATCTTCTAATCCTACCCATCCAGTCTTCTTGTTGACTATGATGAGCAGCGATTCAAGTCAGTATAGGTTATGATTCAACAAGAGAAAAGAGGGGGAGACGAACTGTAGTAAGAGATTGATTTGGCAGCCATACGAAGTCCAGCGAAAGAGAGAGTAGTAGAAACGTGTCCCTCTGAAGCGTAAGCTGCGTAACCCTTTTGAGTAGTGTAATCGAGTACCGAACGGAAGTGAGCTCCATCAGGAATGAAAGAAGCACTAGAGAGAGAGAGAAGAAGAAAAAGCTCAGATCTCCTTCTCTGAAAAGGGAGGGACAAGAGGAGGAGAGACTCACGATTCGAAACGAATGTTATCGACGATCAAATCCAAATCTTCTGAAGTGAATTCAACTCTAGGTAAAGGAATTTCTTTCAAAGCTCCCAACAATCTAGGTAAGAAGACTTGAGAAACATCTTTCCATAAATCTCCTCCTCCAGATCCGACCAAGTTGATTCCAGTTTCAGCGAAATCGAAAGTTGATTCTCCAAGTTTCTCACAAGCGTCAGACAAGGCGAGGAGAGCTTTGTCATTTGCGGCGTGTTCGAGAAGTTTTTGAGCTTCAGAGATGGCAGTGTTGGCGTCCTTCTTCCATCTGAGAAAAGAGTGAATGATTGAGTCAGCTACAGAGAAGAGAGGAGAGGAGAGAGCAGAAGGAAGTGAAAAAGACTCACTCAGAGTTGGCTTCAACAATCGACCTAGCTTCGTTGTAAATTTTTTCGAAACGTCGAGAAGCCTTCTCACTAGTAACGTATCCAGGATCGTTGATCGCCCTATCCGTCAACTCTTCAAACTCGTTCCAAATCTTTTGGAACCTTTCATCGTTTTCGAGGTGTTTGTAAAGTGCTGAAGCAGCTTTCAAAGCGGGACTCAAATCTCCAGTGAAAGATTCAACGATTTGTCGCAAGAGGGACAAAGCGTTCTCGGCTTCTTGGTTGGGTTCTCCGTCGAGTTTGATGTTGGCGGTAGTAGCTTGGGCGGCGTCGACGATTTCTTCTTTCGCCAGTTCGAAGTATTTACGACCGAGTCCGGAGAGAGTGTTGATAGCTTCAGTGTATTCGGGTTGATCTTGAATCTCGTTGACGATCTGATTGAGCAGTAGAAAGGAGAGAGAAAATCAGCTATTGACTCTCGAGACTGACAGAGAAGTGGAGAGGACAAAGAGAAAAAAAAACTTACAGCCTTGAAACGTTCTTTGATAGCATCGAGAGTATCGGTAGGGAGTTCCTCCTCTAGGTACTCCTTGAACTAAACATGGAGATCGTAAAGTATTAGCGTGAATGATCTTGTCATTTCGAAAGAAAAAAAAGAGATGAAAGAACTTACAGCACGAGCTTTTTTGACACCTTGACGAAGAGTTTCATCACGTTTATCTTCAACGTCCCTCTTTACTTGTTTACGGAAGTTTTGAACGTTCATAGCTGCGTCTTCCCAATAGAGTCCTTCTCCAGGAATGTGATGTTCCTTCCTCTCCTTTTCTGAAGGTCTAGTTTTTTTAGCAGCCTTCTTCGAAGCTCTAGTCGCTTTGATCGTAACATCTGCAACACCTTCTGCAGCGTCTGCGAAAACATCTCGGAACAAGTTGATACCGTCTCCGATCAAGTTTCGAAGTTCGGAAGAAGTCAACAAGAGGGAGAAGAGTTGGTGAAGGGATCCGGCAGCTTCTTTAACTTCTTTCTTTGAAGGTTTAGGTACCGAAGGTAGTTCGAGATTGCCAGAAACGTCGACATCGACGTCGATATCTGCTTGACTAGCTTGCCAGATGAATCGTTGAATCTAAAACAAACAAAAAAACGAACGGAAAAAGTCAGTTCTCAATTTCTTTTCGATACTAAGTGAATACAAAAGAGTGAGTGAGTAAGTGAGCTTGGTTTTACCTTGTCATCATCATTCTTTTCCAAAATCAACCTATTGACAGCTTCTAAAACTTTTCTAGTATCTACTACCACTTCTTTTCCTCTCTTCGAAAGTTTTGCTCCACCTGCTTTCCTAGCTACCATCCCCCCAATTTCAGGTTGTAAAACTGAAGACCTCAAAGCGGCTTGAACGTATTGTACCAATTGGTCCGAAGTTGGTAGTTTACCAGCTTGGAGGGCACCGTAAGCGGAAGAGAGGTTTTGAAGAGTTAGGGAAGCCGAATCGGCAACTTGTCCTGCTTGACCTGAGGACGAGAGTAATGGTACTCGAGATAATGATTCAGACATGATCTGTATCGCGATAGAGAGACGGAAAGAGTTAGCTTCAGGTTCCGAAAGGAATAGGAGAGAATGACGTCTTGGAGGTGGGGAAAAATTTCGAAAGGAGGGGGGAAAGGAGTCAGAGAGAGAGTCCCCGTCGAGAACGTGACTCACTGTGAGTAAGTTGTTAGATGTGTGAGATTGTTGATGAAAGAAAGTGAAAGGAAGAAGGAAGAGAGAGGAGAGAGAAGAGAAAGAGACAGAAAGCAAAGAAATGACGAGTTTCGAAATTGATGATCCGCGATGCAGATCGAGGCAATCCAAAACTCCGTTGCGAAACCCACGCAGCTTTGGACAGTTAAGCGGTGCACAAGAAGCAGAGTAGGGTTCGGTCTGACTCGCTCTCAATTTCACATGCTTTCTACTAGACCAAACTCTTTTTTGAGCTTTATTCTCTCGTTTCTCTATTCATTCAAGTATAATCAATCAATCGATATTTACCACAGCTAACGGGATAGGTTTAATCTAACAAATACTCCTGAATCTGTCGTCTCAATCCCGACCCTTCCTCCTTTTCTCTTACTCTCGAATCAGTCTTTCTCCTCCTCCTCCTCTCGACATTCTCTAAAACGTATCCAGGTAATTCCATTGTTTCTTCTACTCCGTTTCCTCCTCCTCCTCCTCCTCCTCCTCCAGATTTCTTTGAAGGTTTTGAAGTTTGTAACAGTAACAAACAAGCGTAACATAAATGATTTGACAAATCAAACGAACTGTCCTCCTCGTTTGTGGTTTCCTCCTTCTCGTTTGTCACCACCGTCGAAGTAGGAGGAGATTGTTCATCAGTGTCATTCGTTTCTGTTGTTGTAGTAGTAGAAGAAGAGGAGGAGGAAGAAGAAGGGGGAAGTAAATGATTCTTTGAAGGTTGATAAGGTTCTCGTTTCTTAACTCCTGTTGTTGTTGAAGAAGTGGAATTAATCGATTCTAACGTGGTAGGTAAAGCAGGTTGATCTAACGCTTGACGTGCAGAGATTAAATCTGAAATCGTGATGGATCGGTTCCAACTTTCTGCGTTTGATTGTGCTGGCCTGAAGAAAAAGAAAAAGAGAACGAGAATCGTCAAATCTCTGATCACCCTTCCCCCTTGGCAAAAGAAGGGGTGTACTTACATCTCACATAGAGCACATTGATTCATAGGAAGGGAGGAAGAATAATCGGCAGATCTCATTCCTAATTTGTGAGCAGTTTTAGTAATGATTGAAACTGTACTTGGGAATTGAGCTTCCAAATTCAACACAAAGTCTATCACAACAAGATGTATCGAGGCGTTAGCTTTGAATCTTCATCACACACACATCGGAGAGAGAAAAAGAGAACGAGAGAGATATATAAATACCTTCAACTAATTTCCCAATTCCAATTTTCTTGATATCTTTTTCAACTTTTGCCGGTCCCTCTCGTACTACTCCTGTACCTTCGAGTGCTACTAAACTAGTATCTTCGTTCCTGATTGTAACAGTTTTCAATCCTTCACTCTTTGTAAAATAACCAACTTCTTTACTCAAACTGTTTCCCATTGGTCTACAAACCATCAATTCTCCCCCTTCTCCATCTTCATCATCATTATCTCCTCCTCCTCCTCCTCCTCCTCCTCTCGAATGAATATATTCTATTGAAATTTCTTCACCTAAACTAAAACCTCTACCTTGAGACATTCCACTAATCGTTTTGATTCCAATCCTAGTACTGTTCTCTCCCAACAACAACAATTCACATCCTTTGATCGATTGAGCAGTTTTCAACAACAAAGTAGAGAGTAAAGTTTGATGCAAGGAAGAATAAGTCGTTGGAGGTAATGGTTGAGTAGTTTGGGGATGTAAGAGTGAAAGTAATTGAGAAAGTGGTGATGATGCAGTGGTTGAAGTTGAAGGTTTAGAAGGTAGAGAAGAGGAGGACGAGATCGATGTAGAGAGAAGAGAAGGAGAGGAAGTGGAAGTGGAAGTGGAAGTGGAAAAGATTGAAGATAGTTTGACAGGTAGGAATTTGAATGGAGTAGTCGTTTCTACAATTTCTCGGATTTCTTCAGTTTTATCAGGCTTAACGATTCGACAGAGAAGAATTAGGATCAGTTTTTCCCTCTTTCTAGTCAATAAAATAAAGGGGAGGAAACTTACACCAAATCCAGGTAATTCACTCTCATCGATGAAAACTGCATAACAATCTGAAAAAGCTGGAGGGAATTGTTGAGGTTTCGAAACTTTCTTCTTCTTCTTCGGTTCTAATCCCTCTTCCTCCTCTTCGTCCCGCTCTGCTGCTGCTGTACGTTCCACAGGGTTAGGTTCTTCTGGTTGTTGTTGTTGTTGTTGTTTGTAATAAGAAGTTTTAAACAATTCCAACATTGCCCTGATTCGACATCCCTCTCAATCTTGATCAGCTTTGATGATTTCGAAGTCTCTTGTAGAGAAGATTCTAGACCCCTGGTACTCACCTACTAGAAGCACCTCCAGAGAACGCTAAAACCACTTTACTCAATTCCTTCTTCTTCTTCTCTTTCTGATTGTTTCCATTTCCATTTCCACCTCCACCAGTTTTGTAAGCTTTGAAACCATTCTTTGAAACTATTTTTGCACCTTCTAAAGATTTCCTGAATCTACCTTGGAAAGAATTCAAGAAACAATCACTACACAACAACAAAATCTCGTGGGATTAGCTAGATCTTTTTGAGGGAAGAGAGAGAGAGAGAGGGGGGGGGGGGGTGGGACTTCCTGACACCAAGCAGTTGCTCTTACAACTATTTTTGGAGGGTTACCACACCTTACACAAGTTGTAGAAGGTGGAGGTAAGACTAGAGAGAGATGAGATGAGAGAGAGTTTCAGAAAGTTTGATCATTAGATGTTCAGGAGAGAATTGAAGTTACTGACTAGGAATGTTTTCAGATTGCGCTTCTTCTGATGAAGGTTGTCCACACGACATAACGGTTTGCTTTGAAAAGAAGTGAGAAAGAGAGAGAGGTGGCGATGAAAGAGAGAGAGGAAACAAAAAAAGTTGAGAGAGTTTACTTCCTTCTCCAACATCATCAACAAAAGATCTGTACGACCACAATTCGAGATAGACGGACAAGGCAGTAGTGTATATGTCTTGTTGCAGGTCAATAGGTCTCCAAGTCATTCAACCTCTTCGATTCATCTCTCGAATTCAAAACATGTCAAACTATCACCATTACACTACCAGAGCAAGGTCTCATCATACATGGGAACCGGAAGAACCAGTAGAACGTACAGAGACGTCTACTACGAGTAATTGGAGGAGACGATCAGGAGGAGGAAATCAACAAACAAACTCGTAGGTCTCTCTCTCTCTCTCTCTCTATCTCTCTTTTTATAAGATTTCCTTTTCTTCTAGCTGACACACGAGACTTTTGCGAAAGTGAAGATATCGAGGAGATCGCAACGATAGAACGAGCGGTTATTCAGAATTTCAACCTTTGAGAAACAGAAGAGAAGCTTTACCTGATCAATCTACTAGTTGGAGATCTTCTTCTACCACCACTCAAGGTCAAGGTGGTTGGGGAACTAGAAGAAACAATTTCGACAACAGAGGAGGAGGAGAAGAAAGCTCGATTTGGTCGACAGGGGAATACAAACCAATCTCCTCTTCTTGTCGAAGAGGTAGTAAATCTCCATCACCACCTCCTTATTCACAATCTGGATGGACAACTCCTGAAAGACGCCAAAAATTACACCAGAGGTCAACTCCACTTCCAATCCCATCTCCCGCTTACCTTGAAGCGGCTTCTTCTTCCACTTCTCCTTCAACGAACGATGAACCACCGATTTTAGTACTAGATTTGAATCACACATTGTTATGTCGTTCAGAAAGGAACAGGGCAGGTTCAAAAATCCCTCTTGTTCGACCTTACTTGTCAACTTTTCTAGAATACATCTCTTCTCCATCCTCTACATCTTCTTCCACTGATTCTCAACGAGTACAGAGGTTCTTACCAATAATTTTCAGTTCAGCGAGGTATAGGAACGTTTTATCCCTGTTATCTGCTTTGAACTTAGTTCCTTCTGAAAAATTACCTCCTCCTTACGATCCTCGTCAACCTCCCTTACCACCATCACCGGAGGTTAAAGGTCCTTATTCAGAAGTTTACGTTTGTAATCGAGAAGAAGAAGGAGACGTTTTGAGGTTGGTTTGGACGAGAGAGAATATGGGATTGAGTGATCGAGATTTCAGAGGAGATGTTGAAACTTGTAAAAATTTGGAAGGAGTTTGGAAAGCTTTGAAATTAGGTCAATCTCCTTCTTCTTCTCAATCTATAGAGGGAGTAGAACAAGTTGAAGAAGTAGGAGAAGTGGAAACAGAGAAGAAGAGGAATTTAGAAGGTGCTAAGAGGACGATTTTATTAGATGATGAAATTTCAAAAGCTGTAAGTCTCCCATATCTCTCATCTCTCTCTCTCTCTCATTTTTTTCCTACCTAACCCTCAACTCATTCACAATAACAATCTTCCCGGGTTCTGTAAGGCACAACAACCATATTCATTATTACCTATCAAACCCTTCATCTTGACTCGTAAAGATTTCCCAATTTTACCTAGTTTTCAACAAAAATATCCAAACGAACCACCTCCACCTCCTTTCGCGTTAGAGTTACCTCATAGTGATCATCCAGCTTGGCAAGACAAGAGTTTGTTGAAAGTAGTTTTCGAATTGGATTGGATTAGAGAAGAATGGTCGAGTAAAGGTAAGAATATAGCTTATGAGATCAAGAATGGTGGGTTTGAGAAAATGAGAGAAGAAGTTGAGAAAGAATTGGAGGAGGAGAGGGGAGGAGAAGTGATTGGACAGAAGGAAATTGAAGAAGAAATGGAAAAGAGAGGAGAGGAAATTTGTAGGAAAGCTGGAATCCAAGTCAGGAGGGAATGGGACAAAGGTTGGAGGGAGAGAGTTTTGGAGAAATTTAGATGAGCTCTCTCCTCATCAGATGTTGAGCAAGAAGGGTGTGTTTGAGCTTTGCAAAAGGGTTTCTTCCTATCGACGAAAACGTTATTAAGTTGATTTGTGTATCTTTCCTTCCTTATCTCTATCAGGTTGAGATCAAAACTCAGTCATTGCAACAGGCAGGTCCATTTGCAATTATTTCTTTTACTTCTCAACGGACGGGAAACGAAAAGACAGCAGAAGAAACAAACAAGAAAGGAAGAAAAGAAAGAAAAAAAACCCCGATCCCTCAGACAGAAGCAGTTCCATCCCTTCCACTACTACCACTCCTACTAGTACTAGTATTCTTTCCAAGAACTTTGTTGCCACCTTCAGATTTAACAGATCTAGTATCTTCTTTCTGTTGCAGTTGATCGAGGATTACAACAACCCCTTCAAATTTAGGTAAACCTTCATCCCCACCATTAAGGATTGAACCGTGTCTAGAATGGATAGATGCGGATCTACGATGATGATATTGAGGTTGACTGTTGTTGTTGTTGTAAGAGAGAGTTGGTAGAGTCGAAGAAGAAAGATCAACTTTGAAAACTTGTTCAGATTGTTCCAAAGGTCCAACTTTATCATAATCGTCACTATCTCTTCTGACCCCTCCACCTAGATGGTTCTTACGACTCTTGTTAGATCTGATAGAGTGGTAAGATTTCGGAGAAGGTGGTGGAGAACGTTGTCCTTGTGAATTGGAAGTTGAGACGAAAGAATCTATCGAAAGTCTAGAAGAACGATAATTCTCTGACCAGAGATAAACTACCAACCTACTAGACATTAAAGAAACTAGTACTACACTAGCAGGAGTATTAAAAGTTTGTAATGGTCTCTCAGTTTTTACTACTCGGACCCCGGGGGGGAAAAGTTAGTTTTCCGAAGAGATGATCAGGACCCCCCTCCTTTCTTCTCACACACGAATGAGAGGAGACTAATTGAACTGACCTGAGTAGAAAATCACACAAGCTAGATTACTAACCAAGATGACAAGGTAATAAACGATTCCAGCTTTTTGTAACCTTTTCCAGATCGTTACGTGTTGTCGAATCTTTTTAGTAATATTCGTACTCTTCCACATGGTTAATCCAAAGATCATCGTATTGAACGCTAATGTACTTGACCAACTGGGAGTCCAAACGTTTTATATCAGCGATGTTCGACTAGAGAGGAGAAAAAGGGGAGAAAAGGGGAGACTCACAAAACGATTGAAAGTTTACGAGTTACGGAAGAAGCTGCTACAGCTACACAACCCTGAAAATCTAAAATTACTGAAGCACCAGGAGTGAGAACCAGTGCTGAAAAGAAGAAACTCGTTAGCGAAAGCTTTTTCGTTAAAGGAGAGTGTACGAAAAAAGAAAACTCACGACGAAGTTGAGAAACAGTTCCAACGAGTAATCCGATCTCGAGAGCTAACATCAACAAGAGCCTGGTGATCCAGAGATTAGTTTGAAACTCGACAGGTTTCCAATTTATCGAGAAAACTAACAGAACCATCATTTTTCGACCTCGTTCAAAGAGAGCCCAGCATCGGATACTCAGGATGATTGAACAGATACTGTTTTTTCACGCGTTGATTGAAGAAATTCGAAAGGCATGACGAGTGGAACGAGAAAAAAAAGTGAGAAGGGAAAATTGATCGAATTAGCTAAATTCGACATTCTGTCAATCTTTCGAGAGAGGGGTGTACTCACGTGATGACATAGACTAATGCGAAGCATTGAAACCAGAAAATAGATCGACACAGATCTATCCACTCCTCAGAGAGAGAGAACGTCAGTCAAACCAAACGAAATTTCCGCAAGGTTGTGTTCGAAGCTTTACTCATTGGAACCGCGAGGACCACCATCATCATACACAACGATTGAAAAATGACTGTACCGTATCGACTAATGAAGAACTTGTTTTTGTCAGCTGGGTGAACGAGTAGATCTTTGGAAAAAAAGGCGGCTCACTTGAGAATGTAAAGCCCTTTCATTGGAGTCCGTTTCGCTTTCATCAAGTATCGATGAGCGGAAGAAATCGTAATGATCTATCAAAGTCATACAGAAGTCAATGTCAGCTTGCAACTGGAGAGAAGAAGGGGAGAAAGTTCTCTCACGTTGTCCCACAAAAGTACTGCTGTCCATCCTACTAACCAGTAAACGTCCGCTTTCGTGGTATTCCTATCTTCTTGAAGTGTCGACATCTCTCAATTGGAACTTCTAACCCGGATACGACAACCAAGAGCGAGCCTTTCGAAAAAAGTTGCGGAAATTGTCGAAACTTGAGAAAGCGGGAGGAGAAGGTCCAGCGAAGGTACAAGAGCGTTAAGGTTTCAAGTCTCGATGCTGTTGATTCTGAAGTGCTCGATGAGACTGAAGTGCAGAGTAGTCGAGTCGGTCAGAGAGGGGAAGAGGTGGAGGAGGCTAGCTAAACCAGATCCCCTGGTCGTCCTTCCTGGAAGAAGCGAGTCGCCAGCATCTCGGTAGCTGATGAGCTCGTAGTCTCTCCCTCGTTGCTCGAACGGGGGTTTCGCTGCCGAATAGGGAAAGTTGAGCGAGAGAGAATCTTGGAGAACGAGCGAGGAAGAAAACCGCTTTGAGACGGGAGAGCACTGCTGAATACGAGTTTCTTGATCTGTTCGAACGACTGACAGAAGGTTGAAGGCGAGAATTGTAAGAAAGGAAAGAGAAAGAGCAATGAATTGAGATGAAGCGGTTCTTTGGATTTTTGACGTTTAGAGAGTCAGGATACCTTCTCGAGTAGTATTTGCGCTGAGCGAACATGGCTGGAGACAAGGAGAAGAAACGGCGACAAAGTTTGTTTCGCGAAAACTCTCTCGCAGAGAGCTAATCGCTTGAAACCAAAAGATTGACATACAACATTGAAGTGAAACGATACACAAACATGATCAAGGGAGAGTTAACCGTTTCGGTGTCCCACTACTGTCAGGAGAAGGGTAAAGATTCTCCCTCGACCTCGACCTCGAAAGGGACCTTCTTCCAATCGGAACTGGAGGATCCTCTACAGCAGCGACACTCACTACAACTTCTCTAGTCACCTGAACAGCTAACACTGGAGGTTCCGAAGTCGAAGTCGAGAGTTGACTCTTGCGAGACCGGATCGAATCGATTGTAGCTTCACTTTTTCGAGAGACGAGAGATGGTCGGTTTGAAGTTCCTGGTGGACGGAAAGGTGATCTAGGAGGACGTGGGATAGGAGCAGGAAGAGTAGAAGATGAGAGAGGAACGGGTGAGGGAGGAAGAGGAGGGGGAGTAGGAGACGAAGAAGAAGTTTCCTGGAAAACGGGTACGGTTGATTCCTCCGACGTTGTTCGATTGAGAGTACTCGGCGGGATCGGGATCTGACTTAGTTTCGGACCTCCGTTATCTACTAAAGTGGTCGTCAAAGCTAGTGGTCTCACGTTCGGTGTCGTCCGCGACCTCGAGAGTAGGGAAAGAATAAGTCGAGAGCACATCAAAGAAGGTAAGACGATCGAACAGGGAACGTTGAAGGATTTGAAGGCCAGATCATTTTGATACCACAGATAGACTGTAACGGTGTGAGTTGCTGTAATCGCGAGGTAGTAAAGGAGGCCATCTCTGACGACGCTGCTGAGAAGTGGTATTTTGCATTTGAACTTGTGTCGAACGCTGATTATCCGGTAAGCTGCGAGGAAGAGAATAATCGTATCGAAAACGAAAGGGAATATAGCTCTGCAGGCGAGAACAGCAGGAAGAGTCAGTCAACTCTGAGACGGCCCGAGGAAGATTGGAATTTACGAGCTCACAGAATGAAAACGATTTTCCCTGAATGATCCGTTCTCGCAACAACTAGACATCCTTCGAGCTCAAGTGTCTTGGCAATGATGGGCACTAGATCGAGAGCTGAGTGAATGAGACCGAATGAGCTCAGTGCCATTTTGTTTCGGTTGAACAAGATGCAAAACTCACGACCGATTCGTGTTGCAGCAGCGATAACGCCGATAGCTTCAATCGCGACGATAGAAATTAAGCTGTAACCATGGATATCCAACCTGTGAGCAAAATCCGAAATAGACGAGACGGCGAGAGAAAACTGACAGGTAACCGATTTTTTTCTCTCGTTCATAAATCGCATAGATCCTGATCGCCATAATACTCTGACAGATAACGATCGTGAAAACAATGGTGAACGGTTGAATCCACGAGATCCGCCGACAAGTGACTACGCAGAGGAGAAATTCAGTAACTTGGGGAGAAGACGAGCGAGAGAGAAAGTACAACTGACCCTGAGATGTCGGGGTCAGGATCACCACAGCAGATGCGATTTCGAGTGCAAGTACGCCGTAGCGGCTGTGACAAAAAGAGAGAATCGTCAGATCAACTCTTCTTCAAGGGAAAAAAAAACGCTCACTGACTTCAAGAGGTAACAAACTTTCAACAGGGTCCATTCCCTCTTCCACAGCAGTCTATACTCTAATCTCAAAGTACTCAGAGTATCCCATACGAAGAGGGCTGTCCAAACGATCAAATATTGACTCGTAGCTCTCGCGACCGTTCGAACATGATTCACGTCCATTCAGCGAACGAGTTCACTTCTAATGCTGTCGGTTGCTCTGGAAGTCGATCTCGATGAGAAGAAGGAGGAGAAGGAGGGAGGGCGAGGGAGAAGAGAGAGAAGGGGGGGAGAGAAGAGGGAGCCGAAGTAGACATTTCCCTAATCCGGACTTCCGACTCGTTTCCGTTGATTTTCACGAGTGAGAGAGGATCCGGATGTCTGATTTCTCTTGTGCTGCTCTCGTTACGAGCGTTCATCAGCGGTTGACGCGTCGAAAGGTCCAATCTTGGCCAGAGAGAAGAGAATTCGAAACGATTGCCGAAGTTGAGCTTGTTGTTGAGCTAGACACCTTGTTACAGCTCCTCAGGATAGTTTGAGGGCACGAGTGAGGTTCTCTGAGGCGTAAGAGTGTTGCGAGGTGAACCGTAAGAGAGAAAGGAGGGGAGTCGCGAGGTTTGTTCCGTACCACCACTTCTCAACTTCCAAGACCGCCTCTCGAGCACTCAGAAATCGAATTTGCCCCTCTAGAGATCTCACTAAAACCGTCAATTTATCCCAAGACCAGAAAATGGGATTCTTTACGATTCTCATCATGTTGGCAATCGCAGTGGGAGTCGCAGCTGGTGGATTCGTATCAGTACCAAAGGGAGAGAATCAAGTGTGAGTAGATCTCTTCTGGTCCTGTATCTCGAGAAGGGAAAGTCGAGAGCTAAATCCTCTCCACCCCTTTCGTTGCAGCGTCATCCGAACGAGTATCATGCTCGCGGTCGCTTGTTGTTGGCTGATGTGAGTTTGCGTTGTATCCTATGTGTGATGTACCCAGCTGACCGTCCTATCTCTGTTTCTTCAGGTGGGCGATCACGTACCTCGCTCAACTTCACCCTCTAATCAGTAAACACGATTCTTCTCCTCTTCTTCTCCTTTACTCTCTCGCGATTCTGAATGAGCAGAAGCTGACACACTTCTACTCTTTGTAGAGCCCATCCGTTCCGACCTACGACCGATACAAGATCATTCTTACGCTCCTCTCTAAACTTCTTCACGACGAAACAAGCTTCTCTTCTCTCCCCACCTTTCTTTTTACCTTTCATACTCCGTACCCAGTTGTTCTGTAATATCCTAGTATGTGCATTCACTAGCTAACTCACACTGACGAAGTCGAAGAGCTGTTGAGGGTCGTTTATCTCTTCGCGAAAGAAGGCGGAGGGAGGACCATGACCTCATGCGACAGCTGACAATCCACCGTGCGCCATGAACGTCTCGCCACCCCCACAGTTCTCTAGACAGAGGCGAAGAGCCGCAACGGGAGAAGGCAGGGCCGATTTTGACTTAAATAAAGTATTTTGGTCGCGTCGCAAACACGGAATATCGTTAGGTGATTCGAATTTGTGAGAGCTTCTGTCGTAACATCTACGAATAAGCGGAAGTATTTGAGCGCGAAAGAATCACCTCGAAAATCGAGAGACGCGATGAAACTGAAGTTGGCCTCTGACTTCTCACCTTGACTAGCTCGTTCGACGGCTAGCGGCACTTTCAGGTCAATAGAATAGCCAAGTCAATTCAATCGAGCTACAGAAAGACTCTTCAAGTGCTGGAACCTCTCTCTTTTGATCGTCCTTCAACACCTCTCTTCTCTCCTTCCACCTCTCCTCCATCGAGAGGGGAATTCAAGCTAGTCAAACATGTCTTCTCTAGACAAGTTAGCTATTCGTGGAATGTATGTTCTCTCACTATGGGATCCTCAATGACTATGAATAATCTCTCGAGCTGATGAACTCCCTCTTGTTGCAACAGTCGTTCATTCGATTCTAATGAGATCTCAGTGATGCAGTTCTTCAGTCCTTTGACCGTAATCGTAGGTCACAATGGAAGCGGTAAAACTGTGAGTTACCTTTCTCTCGATTTCTTTCAAGTGGGGGTAGCTCGAGGGCAGACGAGGAGAGATGCAACCAGGTGTACATGACTGTGTACGATCATGAAGAAAGAGCTACTCCGGACCGAGCGGGTCGAAAGGACGGTCCTCTGATTTCGACTTTCCGCAATCCGCCTTGGGAGAAATTTGTTGACTGACTCTACTCACCTTTCTCTCCTTTGTCTGAACTTCTTTCGTTTACAACTCGCAGACTATTATCGAATGCTTGAAGTATGCTACGACTGGGGATCTACCTCCAGGATCGAAAGGAGGTGCTTTCGTTCATGATCCTACTGTTCGTCTCTCTTTCCTTCACTCTTGCTTCTACCTTAGTTCTTTTCGGAGTAGTCGCTGATACTGTTTTTGTTCTCGTAGATCGCTGGTACTTCTGAAGTGAAAGCTCAAGTCAAACTACGATTCAACAATACGAGAAGAGAAAAGATGTTGGTAGAAAGAAGGTTACAGGTGACGAAGAAGAAAACTGCGAGTGGATTGAGTATGAAAACTCTGGAGGGAACGATTAGTTACGCTGATCAGGAGAATGTAGATCGCAAGGTGAGTTGTTCACGTCTTGACGAGGAGAAGCCTTTTATATCTACCTTCCATTCTCTTCCGATTCACTCTAACAACTCTCGTCTTCTCGTCGCTGAATCTTCGGTTGATGCTCACCGCTTCCTTCCTTTCACGCAGAAACGTCAAACTCTTTCGACCAAATGCGCCGCTCTCGATGAAGAGATTCCATCCCAGCTCGGAGTTTCGAAAGCTATCCTCCAGAACGTCATCTTCTGTCATCAAGAAGAGTCGAACTGGCCTCTTTCGGAACCTGCTGCTCTCAAGAAGAAGTTTGACGATATTTTCGAAGCTAGCGAGTGAGTTCTCTTCCTCTCCGTTTTCTAGGTCCCCACTTCACACAATACTGACCTCGCTGAGCGGACTTGTAGCTACACGAAAGTATTGGATGAGATCAAGAGGTTGAGGAAAGATCAAACTGTCGAAATCAAAGTTGACAAGGAGAAACTCGCTGCTCTCAAAACTGACCGTGATCGTGCTTTCCGAGTAAGTCTCTCGCTGCATACATTTTATCTCTCCCCCTTCCTCGATCCAAGCTGACTCGCATCGATTGCGTGGTATTCTCAGCTCCGTGAGAACGTCAAGAAAGTTTCATCTTTGATCGCATCGAAACAAGCTGAACATGACGATCTAGAAGAAAGGATCGAGAAATTAGTCAAAGAGAACAAAGTCTTCTTCAATCAAGCTACGAAGTATCAAGATATATTGGGAAAAGTTGATACTTTGAGGGAGAAGAGAAAGTTGCACGAAGATAATTTGGAACAAATTTCATCTGGAGTCAAAGAGTTGAGAGGTGAGTTAAAAGTCTCTCTCACAAACCTCGTTTCTTGGAGACTCGGTGATTTGACTTTGGTCCTCGTCCCTCTCTGTCGCAGATACCGACGCTGAACTGAATGCCAAGATTGAAAATCATCAACAATCTCTCGAAGATGTACGAGGTGAAAGAGAGTCAACCAAGACGAAGCTTTCCGACGAGCAAGATTCTATGGCTGCTTACGAGAGGAAGAGGAGTCAGGCTCAGACAAGTCATGGAAGGTTGCAAGCTATGAAACAGGTGAGTTCTTCCTCCCTTGCTATTTCCGATTTTCCATCTGCTGACTTTCCCTTCTTCTCCTAGCGTCACCTCGATTTGCTCGAAGCTCGTAAAGTACTCGTTCGTGATCTGTCGGAGAAGCACAACATCCCTGGTTTCAACCGAGAACTCCTTTCTGAAGACGATATGAACCAGTTTGAAGAGAGATTGGAAGAGTGTATCTCTGCACAACAAGGAAAGATTGAGAAGATCAAGGTAAGCTCGTTTTTCCGTTCAAGGTTTCGATTCATGTAGTCGCTAACTTCGATTCCGTTCTTTCGACTCGCAGAGTGAAGCAAGAGCTACTGAATCAAAGTTTCAAGACGAGATTCAAGCTCTCAAGAGTGCTAGAGCTGCAGATGATCGAGCTAAAAGGACCATCGGAGAACAAATTGTGAGTTTCCCCTCTGCCTTGAAATCTATTGAGATTTCCAACTGACCTTTCCGTTTGGTACAGCGTCAAGCTTCTTCTCGCATCGCTTCACTGAGTCGTCAACTAGACTCGACAACCGCTACCGTCGCCGATATCACTTTCGCCGAATCAGCTCTCAAAGATGATCTCGAACGCAAGAAAGCTACCGAAGATGCTCTCAACAAGGCAGATTACTCTGGACAACTATCTCAGAAAGCTCAAGAACAGAAGCAACTAGAAGAAACTCGAGAAGCTCTTCACTCCGAATTGGCAAGTTTGAACGCTCAGGCTGATACGAGAGCGAAACTACAACTTAGAAGGACCGAGAGAGCTAGGAAGGAAGAAGCTGTACAGAGCTTGGTGGATAGGAATCGAGCAGTCTTCAGAAAGTATGCGAAAGCAGAACTTCAAAGAGAAACTATGGAAGGAGAAGTGAATGGATTGATAGCGTGAGTAACTCTCGAATCAACCTTTTCGTTTCATGATCTCCCTGCTGATTTCTCCTCTCTCTTCTACACTTAGCACTCTCGATGCAGATCTCTCGATCGCTGAACGTGCTTCTCGAGATGCTACAAGGGAACTTCAAATGGTCGAATCGGGAGTCGGTTTCGCAAAGAAGAAAGTAAAAGAACTTCGTCAATCAGCTGATGGCAAGTCAATCGTCCCCTCTTCCACTGCGAGGTAGAAACTAACTCCTCTCTTATTTTTGTCAATTCTCAGCTGCCAAGGCTCGAATCTCTCAAGGACTCAATACTGCCGACACTGACTGCAAAACTATCGAAGCTGCCGTCGCTGAAGCGGAAGAAGAACACTCGTACCGTCAAGGAAGTATCACTAGTCAAGGAGCTGTTCAACAATTCTACCAAAGTATTCTCAAGAAAGCGAAAGATTCTCGTGTTTGCATGGGATGCGATCGAGGAGTTTCTGCCGAAGAGTTACCGGATCTCGAACGCTACGTGAGTCTAATCGTCTACTATTCTCGAAATACGAAGTGAACTGACTAGATGCTCGAGTCTCTGCTAGCTCAAACGTCGAATCGAGAAAGCGCCTCAAGAACTGATCGACCTCAAAAACGAACTCGCTCAGTGGGATCAACAACTCACTACTCTCAAACGACTCATTCCCGTCGAGGTCAACTACAACAAGCTCATCAAGGAAGAGATTCCTAGTGCTGAAGAAGCTGTTCAAGTTCAAGAAGACAAACTCGCTCCTGCCAAACTCAAAGCTGAAGAGGTGAGCAAATCCCCTTTCTCACTAGGTTCGAGGCAGATCTGACCTCCCTTACTTTTCGAACTAGGCTTCGACTAGTCTCAACGAACTCAAAGATCGTCAACGTGACCTCCAATCGCTCAAGAAGACTGCTTCAGATGTCATGCGTCTCCATCGAGAGACTGTCGATATTGGAAGAGATATCGAGAAACTTGAATCTGAACTGTCTGCTACTGGTTCAACTGCAACTTCTGACGAAATCCAGGCGAAATTGTCTGACATCTCTGAGAAGCTGTAAGTCGCTCTACCTTTCTTCATTTATTCTGCGAGATGCTGACTGAACCCGACGCTTTCAATAGTCGTCTCGTCAAGATCGCCACCGACAAGATTCGTTCTGAACAACAATCAGCTACGAGAACTATTCAATCTCTCTCGAGTTCGATACATGCTCGCGAAATGGAACTCAGTCGAAAACGTCAAGAATTGAAAGACAAGGAGGCTCTCGAAGCGAGACAGAACGACACTCGAGAAGAAGTTGCGAACCTCGAGAAGCAAGCCAAGGTGAGCCACTTCGTCTCTCAGAAACCCTCTCGAGGGTTTGCTCACCTCGAATCATCTTGTAGGAACTCGACAAACGACTCGCCGATTCTGTAGCTCCTATTCGTCAGAAAGAGAACGATCTCGCCGCTGCTCGAACGCAATTCATGGCGGAGGAGTCTGCTGCAAGTCGAGAACTTCAAGCTTACAACAAGAGTGACGAACAGATTCAACTCAACAAAAGAGAGATCCAGAAGTGCGTCTTTCTCGTTTCCTTCGCATCTCCTCCGCGTTGACTGACTCCCTTCTTTCTAGCTACATCACCCGAGGAGGAGACGCAGAACTTACCAAAGTCGAAAGAGAACTCCAGAAGCACGACACTCTGATCTCGGAGATGAAACAACGAATCGCGAACCTACAGAATCAAATCTCTCAATTCGATCAAACTCTCGCAGATTCGAAAGCCGTCTTGCGAAACTTCCAGGACAACATTCGATTGAGGAGGGAGAAAGCAGCTCTCATCGCTATCGACAACGAGATCGATCAACTTGACGAAGACAGTGCTAGGAAAGCTTATCGAAAGTTTGAAACTGAATACAACGAACAACGAAGGAAACAATCTGACCTTCAAGGAGAGGTACCTTACGGCTTTCTCTTCCCTTTTATGTGACTCAAGACTGACGCTGCTCCCACGTTGTCATTGCCAGCAATCGAAACTTTCCGGAGAAATTTCGACTCTCAAAAAAGATTTCGAAGAAAAGGAAGAAGAGCTCGGTTCAGAATACAAAGATATCGATGAAAAGTACCGTCGTGAACTCATCAATGTCAAGGTTAGCTACTTTTTCGAATGTCACTAGACCGCTCGTGCTGACTCTTCACGTTCGCAGACTGCTGAAATGTCGAATCAAGATTTGGAGAAACTTCAAAAAGCTCTCGATGGGTGAGTACACTCGATCTCTCTTGTCAAGTGCTCATCTGATTCGATGTGTCTGTCATCAGTGCCATTATGCGTTTCCACGGACTCAAAATGAAAGAAATCAATGATACAATCGCTGACCTCTGGACTAAAACTTATCAAGGAACTGGTTAGCTTTCTCCCTTTCACTCGTACATGAGGAGCTCGCTGACACTCTCGATTGTGTAGATATCGACAAGATAATGATCAAATCTGACGCCGAAGGAAAAGCTAGTGGAACTGCTAGATCTTACAACTATCGAGTAAGCTCACTTTCTCTTCTCTTTCGTGGACGAGTCGTACACTGACTCGCATGCTTGTGCTCCCAGGTCGTCATGTTCAAAGATCAAACAGAGATGGATATGAGAGGTCGTTGTTCAGCAGGTCAAAAAGTTCTCGCTTCGATCATTATTCGTCTAGCTCTCGCAGAATCGTTCAGTGTCAATTGTGGAATCATGGCACTCGATGAACCTACTACGAACCTCGACAAGGACAACATTGTCGCTCTCGCTGGTTCCCTTTCAGAGTGAGCTTTCTTTCTCGTCGTAGAGTTTGGGGAGACGAACTAATCAAGTCTTTCGCACAGTCTCATCAAAGAACGTCAAGGTCAAAGCAACGTGAGTCCACTTTTTGCCTCTCTCGTATCACTGAACTGACCTTGTTCGTTGTCCAGTTCCAACTTATCGTCATTACTCACGACGAAGAGTTCCTCGAGACTCTCGGAGGTTCAGGTGTCATCGACAAGTGAGCTCCAACCTTTTTTTGTGGAGTTGTTTCTTTCGCTGACTCTCTCTCTCTTTTGTTTTTCAGGTACTGGCGTGTCTCGAGGGGAGATGGTGGACAAGTTTCGACGATTGAGAGGCAACGTTTGAATTGATTTTCGTTTCGTTTGTGCGCTTTGTAGTTAGTGTCTTGACGATACACTTTCTTCCTGCTCCTATTGATTAGTCGCGAGTTGAGAGGGACTCTTTCAAAGCTTCCCGAAAAGAGTTTTCTTTTCCGCTGACTCTGACTCTGAGAGGAGCTCGATGACCTTTTGTGAGAGTGACTTTGTAGTTTCGACAATATCTTGGAATGATAGGCGCCGTCGAGGGTGGTAAGGAAGGCACAAATTGCTTGACTGTAGTGGACGACGAGCTGAACCGAGCGTGAAAAGGGCAGATCGTTCACTTACTTAATCTCACTTTATCGTCACCATTCAGCGCTAGTCCAGAACGACGAAAGACAAAAGACAACTCTAGCCTTGGACTGGACAGTCGGGGGATGCACTGCCGCTCGCAAATGTCTGTTCGATAGTTGTACATTTTCGTTTTTCCTTTTATCAACGAATTTCCCACTTTCCTTTCTGCGCTCCTACCCGGTCTTCGAAGGAGTTTAGGCCTCCCGCACGAGCCTTGTGCACCAGGTGGACGAGGTGCGTGCTTTTCTTTCATATACGCACACGGGCCGCGGCACATCAAAAAGGCGACGATGGTCCTGGCCTCGATGGTGTAGTTGGTTATCACGTGGGTCTCATACTTTGAGGACGTCTACGTCTGCAATCCCGAGGTCGAGAGTTCGATCCTCTCTCGAGGCAGACCATATCTTTTGTCGGTATACGACAGGGAGGAACCACTTTTTTTCGGATTTTGCTCTAGTCGAGTCACCTTAAAAGCTTCTTGCGTTGCCGTCGTCTGACAGACTGACTCCCGGAGCATCCCCATGTACTATTCCAGTCTCTCCGCAGATCTGCGAGTCAAACAGAGGTAACTTAGAGAGGCTCGGGTTCGTTGCGAAATCTGTCGAAGTAACAAAGAACGACTAGCTCGCGCCGTTTCTGCCTCGGCACGAAGAGTGTTACTGATGAAGAGTTTCTCAGCAGTCGATCCACGAGCGAGCGACACAAATGAGCGGTGAACCGACCAAAGCTTTGAGCTCGCAAGTCAATTTTGTCAAGTTTTCTCACCCTTTGGAAAGTTTTTCGTTCCTCGTTGTTCCTCGTTTGCGGGCCTAAATAAGCTTCAAAGTCGTATAGTTCCTCAGCATCGCTCAAGACAGAGTTAAAGAAAGAGTGTGCGACTTGAATTCCGCTCGAGCGGCTCCAAACGAAATTTATTTTCGACGCTCTCTTTTCCTTCCTCTCCATACCTTCTCGCTCAATTCTCGGCATCATACACTTCGTTACCCTTCTAGTTACGGTACGATATCATATTCAGACCCACTCCCACAGCTTCACGCGATCCTCAGCTCTCTCGAAACTTCTCATCATCCAACGAACTCTCATACTTCGCACCACTCTCAAGCACAATCAGCATGGCACCAGTGATCGTTACTCTAGTCAGGCATGGAGAATCGATGGACAACCTCACCTGTGAGTCGATTCCTCGTTGTTCAATGACGCCATTCGATCTCACTCGAGCTTTCGTTCTCGCCTCTCTCTACAGCTCTATGGGCAGGACACAGAGATGCTACACTTTCAAACTATGGTTACACTCAAGCACAGAGACTTGGAGATTCCTTCAAAGACGTTCCGATAACTGGTGAGTTCTCACTTACTCCCTCCTTCTGACAGAGAGGATGACTGATAGTACACACACGGTTGCAGCTATCTATACATCGGATCTCAAAAGGGCTCAAACAACTGCGCGATGCGTGTGGGAGAAGAATCAAAGTTCACCGAAACCTCCTTTCACCGTTTCACCGGTAAGCTTCCTTGAGCGAGACTCACCTGAGATCAAGCTGACATGAATCCTACGTACAGCTATTGAGGGAACAATTCTTTGGAGAAGCCGAAGGTGAGAAATTACTCGAAAGTCGTTTCCCCTTTTCCGCAACTGACATCCTCGTTTCTCTCTCGAAGGTATGCCCTGGGACGCTGGAAAGTATCACAGTGCACATTTACCTTGGGAAGATCATCGAGCATTCAGACTCGCACCGAACGCAGAATCTCTCAACGATGTAGCAGCTCGAGCAACTCAAGTTCTTCGACATTTCATTCTCCCTCACGTACTCGAAACCTCCTCAGCCTCTGCAACTTTTCCAGATCAGCATCATATTGTGCTGTTCGCCCACGGTATATGGTTATCGGAAATGTTGTTCGCTATCAAAAGAGCAGCAGATCCTGGAGTTCGATTCGTAAAATCTCCAGGAGGATATCAAAATACTGCATGGAGTAGAGTAGAGATTGAATTAGATGGAGCAGCTGGAGGTAGTTTACCAAAGTTCAGTGTCACACCAGAGGGAGGAGATGGAGTTGAAAGTGTAGAGGAAGATGAGAAAAAGGGGAAAACAGAGTTTGATTCTCCTCCCGCACCTTCAGAAGCTGCCGCTAGTCCTCAACTCGATCAAGATCAAGATCAAGATGAAAGACCTCCTTTGCCTCCTCAGTTCGCTTCCCTCCTTCCTACTCTACCGTCCATTCCTCCTCGAGATCCTTCTTTACCTCCCGTGCCAAACATGTCTTCGCAAGAACCGATTCCGAGAATTCGATATCGAGTTGTCGCATTCAACCAGAGTCAACATTTGGTAGGTTTGAAGAGGACAAAAGGTGGAGTCGGGAGAGGAGAATGGGATGACAAGCAGAGAGGGTTGAAAGAATTTTTCGCTGGAGGTGCAGCGAATCCTATGAGAGGTAACTGATACGTCGGTGGTAGAGTGTAGATCGAGTTATCAGTCGCAAGTATATCATCGCAGTCTCACAGTTTTTTGAGCCGTTTGAGAGAGAGAGAGATAAATTACTGCAAAGTCTCAAAGAAACGAAATTAATGTTCGAACAAAAGAGATTCTGGGAACCAGGTGAGAAGAATAACATATAAGGAAAATAATACTAAAATCCAGAAAGCGCTCGAGCGAAAGAACGATTTTTGAGGTACCAGAGTTTGCTCCTCTCCAGCCTCCGATTCTTGAAGTGAGACCTGAGGTGAGACTATCGAGGCTCGTTTCGACCTCCTTTGAAGGTTCCATTCGAGTACGAGATCGAATGCGGCAAAGTTGAGGAGAAGTTCAGCCCTTTTGTATCGTTCGAAGGCCGGTTCCAACTCGACCTTGATCGCGTGCAGCTGCTGATCGACGTCTGCTATGAGCGAGCAGAGTCTATCACTACTCTCGTAGTCGAATACGAGCTTGTTCAAGCGATGAGCACGCGCGTCGGCCTTTGCTATCTCAGTAGCGATCCGCTCATACGACTACTTCGCTGGGAGGTAGCGCCTTCCCATTACACGAGCCTGAGGAAGGCTCGCGTATCAGCTCGCGTAAGCCGAAGCAAAGGGTGAAATATGACAGGGAGACAAAAAAAAAAAAACGCACCTCGTTACGACTTCTCCACGTCTCGATCAGACCGTAACGCAACACGAATTGCGCAGCGTACAGCGATTCATTCAATTCGGCTCTCCTGAGATTGTCTATGAAGAGCACAGAGCAAGTGATTCACTAATCTTGCCCAAATGAGTTTTTAAAAGCCGAAACTCACCCTGAGCGACTCGTTCAGAAAGGCTCACAATCTCGTGTAATTCTGACCCTTCCCTCATTTCGCTGTTCGCAAAATCCCTCAATACCTTATCCTTCTCTGCCTCTGCTCTCTCACACGCTTTCTTTCATGATTCGATTCGCTTCAGCTGTCGGAGAACGACGATGATAAGGAGAAAGTATGAGTTCTTGGAAGGGCCCACTACATCTACAGACGGTGAACGATTCGAAG
This sequence comes from Sporobolomyces pararoseus, assembly GCA_010758995.1. Taxonomy (NCBI): domain Eukaryota; kingdom Fungi; phylum Basidiomycota; class Microbotryomycetes; order Sporidiobolales; family Sporidiobolaceae; genus Sporobolomyces; species Sporobolomyces pararoseus. The sequence goes on along the minus strand of RSDY01000004.1, from coordinate 1,653,879 downwards.
AAGGTCGTTGTATCGACGATTTCTTTTTCTTGCGCCTTCGTCTTTTAGATTGGAGTAGAGGGGAAAGAGAGAGGTATTTTGAAAGCAGGGAAACGAGAGCAGAGAGAAGAGCGGTACGAGCCATAGTGAAAGCGTAGAGTGTATAAAGCGATTACATACAGCTCAGAGAGTCCTCTGAGGCGGAGGACTTTGATTCGAGACGAAGAGAGGACTCGAGAGATGAAGAAGTTGAGGGACTCGAAGAAGCTTGCTGAATTGTTCCCTATCTGTAGGGGTAGGGGCTCCAAGTTGATCTTGACAGTCTTGTAGCTTGTTTGAGCTAGAAAGATTGCCGGTTGAGGTAAAGTTAGAGAAAAGTGATGTCAGGTCAAGTTGAAAGAGTAAACTGCTCCCTCTTTTCTCTTCCTGCCTATCACTCGCCTACTCAGTTTCAGATGTCTAAGAGATCAGCAAATACTACAGCAAACGGAGAACCAGCTTCGAAGCGTACGACTCTCAACTCGTTCTTTCCCTCAACTTCAGTACCTACTCTCCCTTCTCCTTTAGTTTCGTCCTCTCCGATCACCGACAGACAATCGACATTCATTGCAACCGCCTGTCCGATAACTCACCCTTCCCAAGCCGTCCTCTTGCAGTCTCACGTTCGTTCTTCTCGTTCTTCGTCCCATCCTGTAGAATGCGATCACGAGATGCTAGCATGGCGTACGATGACTCTCAAAGTTGGAAAGAATGGATTGGGAGGAGAAGAAGATTGGACAGTCAAAACTGGAGGAGACGACGATGGAGAGAAAGGTGGTTCGAGAGAAATTCACAACGCTATTCAGAAAGAAGCTGCTGTAGATGTTGCTGTTGTAGTATCGAGATTGTATGGAGGTGAGCTACATTGTTTCTCCAGTTCGTAGCGAAAGAACGTTTAATTCACTCAGTCTTCGGAACCTCTCTGGAAATTGTTCTTTCGCTCTTTCATAGGTGTCATGCTAGGACCGGCTCGATTCCACCACATCAATCAAGTCGCAACTCAGGCTCTACAACGTCTCGCTCACGCTCAAACTATTCCTCCTCTCATTGAACGACTCAACTCTCTCGATGAAGAAATTTCTCAATTCACCTCGACGACGGCAGGGAAAGGGAAAGGGAAAGCTGTAGTCTCGGTAGATTACGAAGGAATGCCAGTCGAGAAATTAGAGAGATTGACAGTCGCTAGGGAGAAGAGGTTAGAATTACTCAGGAAGAAGTTCAGAGAGGAGGAGGAAGCACTCTCGAAAGAAGTCGATCGAGAGGTAAATTCTCCAGAGGCTGTGGGAGATACGAAAAGCGATCAGAAACAGATGGAGAAGACAGAAGATCCAGAAGAAGCAGGTGGAGAAGAAATCGACGAGGAAGAAGAGGCTCTGTGGGCAGCACTCGAAGCTCAAGCCACGACAAGTTCAACACCTCAAGGACCTTCAGCAGTCGATTGGGACTACCAGATGAAGAAGATGCAGCGATCGGAGCGGCTACTCTGTCGGTCGCGAGGAGGAAGCGAGAAAAAGAGGGAGAAGAACCTGTTTCAGCAGGATTAGGAGGAGGGTTCCTACTCGATGAGTGATCTGTGTAGTCGTGAGATGCTACTTACTAGTCGTGGAGCGATTTTGAGCTGTGGATAATCTCAGGCAAGATACCTTTGTGAGTTAGCTCTCTTCTTCTACTTCGCGATTCCGACTTCTTCGCTTACCAAAATCGTTTCGCCCCTAGTCGACTGAATATCTTACGCTCACTCTGCAATACTCACTAGAATAAACCTTCCACTTTCCCCTTCCGAAGCTGTTCCCGCTTCTCTCCTCGCTCGAGAAATTTCCAAGACCGAGCTGTGTCCTCGCAAGTCTGCACAGCCTTCGAACGCTCAGACCATTGCACTATTGAGCATCAGTCTGCCCCTCGTGGCTGCATCGGTCTTGTCCCGGACGTTCGACACTCAATTGAAAGCTCGGATCCGTTACCTTTTGGAGCCTCTGAATCGAGGTGAGCTGTTCCTTTCTTCTCTCTCACTCTGTCCCTCTGTCACTCTGTCACTCTGTCACTCTGTCACTCTGTCACTCTGTCACTCTTCACTCTTCTCAAACTTCAAAGTACGTCAAGTCAGACTCAGTTCCTCGCTGTGCACGACTTTCGAAAGTCAGGGCTCACAAGTGATTTTTCTGATCTCGATTTGCAGGTCAAAGCTTCTCTACCATGCCTAGAGCTCCAGCAGCGCCTCGTAATCCTTCCCACCGTGTCGGTCCATACACCGCTAATCCTTCCGGTCCAAGCGGGAACGTTCGAGTCGACTCAGCACACCTACCCGCAGGAAGTCTACACGCCGAATGGGAGACGAAGACGTACTGGGACACCATTGGCACACATTCTTTTCTCTTTCGGGGACGTGAGGAGTACACAGTGGCACTCTACGAGGGCTTTCGAGACCTTAAAAAGGAAGTGGTCGTCAACTTGGAAGTTTTGGTGTCTGCCTGGCCCAAACGGCTGCAGGAAATCGTCTGGCACTTACTTTCCGCCATCTTACATCATGTACGCCTCAGTATAGAATCGGAAGAACCCGGTTTTCAAACACACAAGCAATTCTGCGATTATCTCGTCAGTTTCTTCTCGTAAAATCTCTTCATTGCAGCGCTTGGCTGACGAACTTGCCATATTTCACAGCAAGTGATAGATCTCGAAGACACTGATGGTTCCGCTAGTACGGCGGCTAAGCGCCTCCTTTTCAAAATTGAGCAATATCAGATTCCTTTCGTGAGCTCTATCTGCTTTTTTGCTAAAGCATTCGCTGTCTCCGTAACTGATTCTGGTACATGCAGCTTCGTGTTCGACACCAAGCGACCGAGTTCTGGTACGCTGTCCATCAAGCCATTCTCAACTCACAAGTCGACATTGAGGTCGAGAAGCGATCGATGGAACTCCTCTGGGAACACGAGCGAACCGAGCTACGTGACGCTTTTAAGCTCTTCTTCCATCGCGTCGGCATTCCATTAGTTGTAGATTGGGGATTTAGTGAAAAGGAACATTTCGAGGCTTTCGAAAAATGCGTCAAGAAATGGATTTCGAACGTCCACGAGAAATTGAGTGCGAAACAAGCATGTCTTCTCTTCGACTCGGTGAGTATCACATCGACGTTCTCGATCCTCTAATGACCAAGGACTGATTCTTGATTCTCGCACACTCAAGTTTGAGGCTGACGACGTTCGAAAACAAATCGACGAAGTTTTGCACCATGATGGCCATCACAAGCTTATCAAGCGTTCCATTTCCGAGTCTCTTCTACCTGATAATCCAGACATTGTACGCTAGCGCTTTCGTTTCTCTCCTCTTTCGCACACCAGCATCGCTAACCGCGTTTTGAACTTGTGAGACAGGCATCTGAAGGGTCTCACGAACACACGGAAGCTCAACACAGTCTCGGCAGTCACTTGTACTCTCGCAGGAAACGCTCTGTCTACGGAGGTGTTTAGAGAGTAGGAAAAGTTGTAACCTGAAATCTCGTTCTCGATTTCGAATATCTCTCTTTTTGATGCAATTCTCTCATTCTCCTCCTTTACCCTTCCCAGTCGTCCTTGAATGTTCAGCTTAGTTCTCAAAGGGCGAGAAACCAGCGGGAAGCAAGCGGAGAAATGGTCGCGACCGTGAGCTCGAGGGAAAAAGAATTGAGAAATCTTTATTTTCAACAACAAACGAGACGAGCACAGTACAGCAAAATAAGGTAATCCAAAATACAGAGGACCGATAAAGATAAGGTTCCAGAATACAACAATTCCTTCAAACAATTTCCTTTTTTCATACATATTCAAAAGAACTCTTCCTAGTCGTAGCATCACTTGACCTCCTGATCGAACTTTCTTCTAGTTCGATCTCCCTCAAGCTTGCGAAAGGTCGTTCAGCGTCGGGATCTCCTTCCCTCTGTCGACGGTCCCTCTCAATCTCCCTTTCCCTTTCCCAATCTCGTATTCTCTCCCTTTCGTATTCGAGTCTCCCTTTCGTTCCTGGTCCATCTTCCGAAACGGGTGAAGGGGTCGAGGGAATCCCAGGAAAGTAAACTTGAGTTTCCACCTGAACGCGAATTCCTCCTCCCGAGCTCAGTTGATGAGTTGCTCCTCCACTCGACTTCCCTTGCATCGTAGTCGAATCCCTGGAACCCGCAGTCCAGTGATTTTTGTGAGAGAAGAAGAAATCTCGAAGTCTCCTCCTACCGCGTTCACCTGATAGAGAGTCGAACGAAAGAAATCAGCTTTCTAGTTTTTTCGGAAAAAGATTCGAAAAAACGAGACTCACCTTGAGCGAGACCAGAGATTGTACCAGATTGACGACTACCCCTCCTGATAGCTCCTACACTTTCTGAACTGATAATGTTCCTAGTCGTGGCGTATATAAGACAGTTGACAAACCCAGAGAGGGTAAAGACGAAACCCGCAGCTAATTGAGCATCTGTACTCCATTTGTGACCTGCCATACTCGCTACCCTGTAAGCTGAAAGTGGTAAAATCGTGACGATGTAACTGATTGAATATAAAAACATGATTTTGCTAACTCCCGAAAGATTTGAAATATTTAGAGGAATTTTTGCAGTCGTTCTTCTAGCTTGAATGGCGAGATAAATAGCGATGATTGAGTAAAGTACTAGGTCGACGAAAGCGACAACGAAGACTAGCAAAGCCAAGCACGAGGTCAGCTGCCGAATCGAGCGAGCCCGGAAAAAAAGCGCTGAACTCACCGAAAAAGTAATGAAGCCAGAGTCTCGCATCAACGTAGTGAGCGCTGATCCAACACCAACTACCAGCGTCGGCATCTATTCGAGAGGAACGATCACAGAGTCAGTGAGACGTACAAGAGGGGATGAGACAGGAATCGAAAATAACTCACAAAATGGCATTCCCTCGTGCTGCAACCATCTCGGTCCAATCGCAGCTAGAATCCCTACGATAACCCATTGAAGTACGATGATACACCCGAGAGCTTTAAAAGAAGGATGTCGTGAAAAAACGATTACAGAGAAAAGGTTGAGAGTTATGATAAGGGAGGAGAAAGCGCTAGCTGTGTCTCCGACTTGAATGAGGACGGCTTGAGTTGTGCATAGATTTGTAGGGTTCTCGGTAGGCGGTAAACCTTGATGGCGATACCACTGAGAGCGTAATTTGAGTAAAGTCAGCGTTTTTTCTTTCTCGCTTTGCGAAAGGTTTGCGCGAGTTTTTATCAGTGAGCTCACGCTGTAATTTATTACGAAACCAATCGCTTGAAGCAGATCCTACAGTTTGGCAAAGAATAGTCAGCATTCCGCTTCAGCGAGAGAGAGAGAGGAGAAAGAGTTGCAGATTTACACCGAGTAATAAATCGAGAAAAAGTAAACCGTGAGTTGAAGCTAGAAACCTAATAGCTTTATTGTTCATCTTCCTCTCCCTTCTCTCATTCTCGTTCCCCGTCGAATAGAATCTCCAAAGTAAGAGACAAATAAATGAAACTAGCGCCGCGATCGTAAAGAGAGAGAGGTTCGCTGCGATCGCTACCGCTAAGACTCCTGGTAAATGTGGCATCAGGGAGATCCACTCGGGAGGGAGTCCTCCCATTGTATCCTCCTCGCCAATTGATGTCGCTCACTAGTTTGAGGATTGAAATTAAAAAAGTCGGTTGAAGGAGTGGGGGTTTCTGAAATATTCTCGAGGGTTGCTCAGGTGACTGATATGATATAGGTTCGTGTAGAGTGTCGTAGATGTACAGTGTAGGAAAGAAGAGGGGATCGTTCCGAAAAGTCTGAAGTGGAGAGTGTCAAAACAAACAGACTTGTCTGCGGCAAATTAATCAATTTGTAATCTCGCGACAAAAAAGACTTGCCTGAACAAGTTATTTTAATTTCGCAACCTCCCGAAAGTAGTCCGCTTTGAGCTGTTGAATAGAGAACCTAAAGATAGCGCGTGATCGAAAAAAAAGTAGAACTCGGAAAGATGCGACGCGAAAGGCGAAAGAGAGGTTTTCGTTCGTAACCGAGGCTGACTCGCATCTCACAAATCTGAGCGAAGTGTGACGAAAGAGAAGAGATGTACTGGTGGAACAGCTCGTTTCCAATCTATAAGCTCTGTAAATAGTGAATTTTAATTTCTGACCTGCCATTTTCCTATGACTTGCAACACTCGATCAAATTAGTCAAACACTGACCTAGTTCTCCAAGCTACTACTTCTCCCAACTCGACCTTGATCCCTTTCTCTTTGCACCGATCCAACAAAGCCTGCCCTCCGAATTCCCTAAACTCTGCTTTCGCCGGTGCTCTCGGAATCTTGAGAGTCTCCAACCCTTCGAGCGTAGGAGCCTCTAGCCGTAGTAGCAGAATTTGAGCGATGTCGACCAAGTTGTAATCTAGTTCTATTGAAAGAATTCTTAACCGTGCGTTTGAAAGAGAATCGATGGTTGCTCCTAAATCCACTGCGAAGGAACATTCTAGATGAGAGAGTCGAGTACAGAGAGGGAAAGTAGAGATTAGAGTTGGAGATGGACGATGTTGTAAGGACAAATGAAGGAGGTTCGATGCTACTGAAGGGAAAGCTTTGATGAGAGATGGGTAAGACGGGGAAGAATGACTTGTAATCAGCGTGAGGGATGTCAAAGTCGACGAACATTGACTTAACAATGTTGGAAGAAGGTTAGATGAGTAGGATCGGTTGAAGAGGTGCAAAGTTCGGAGATGGAAAGGGAAAGAAAGTGAATTGACCGTTGTCGATTTATCGGGGAAAGAACTCATGAGGTACAAAGTTCGAAGTGCTGGAAACGAAGTGCGTGTTAGCTGGATCATCATCATAATCAGGGTGTCTCCGTGAATGGGACTTACTCGAGAGGTTTTCGTTTTGTAAAACTCTCAAACTCAACCTACCGAAATCCATCAACCTCAACGTTCTTACTCCAATGACTTTTCCCAATACTCTAGCTGCAGTTGATCCACTCAATCCATCACTTCCCGAATGCACTCCCTCGAGTGACAACTCTTTCGTCAAATACATCTTTACACATTTAGATCCCAACAGTTTCCTCGCCGTTTCAGGAGTGTGCACCCTCAGTATACTCCAAAGGCATGCTTGTGCAGGATGTCGAAAGTCGGAAGAGACTAGAGCTGCATCTCGGAGGAAAGAGTAGCGAGATAGGATTGATCTCTTGTCTTCGAGATCGGCAGGTCCAGCGGCGAGGTCGAGAATGTTTTCTAATACTTCGAATGGTAAATCTCTAATGGTAGTAGTTTGAGGCATTCATTGGCGATCAAGAAAGTTGTCAAGAGTAGAAGATCAGACATGAAATTACGTCGAATCATGTTCTTTATGCAAGCGAATCAAGCTCTCGAGTACCGAAAGCAGGGGTCTGTAGGAAAAACATGAAGTGCTATATAACTTTTTGGGATGTGGTACGGAACAAAAAAATTTCCACTAATTATTTTCAAACCCACCTTTTACCATCTCCCTTGACAGCATCCTTCGCTTTCTCCTTGACATCTCCAACCTTCTCTTCAACCTTCTCCTTGACATCGGTAGGAGGTGGAGTAGAGTTCAAACCTTGTTTGACTTGATCTTTGGCGGGATCGAGTAAAGCTGAAATCGCTTTGTCATCCAAAAGAGCGTTCGCGGGGACGGCGAGAGGAGAGTGATCGATGTTTGTTGAAGTCGTCGAAGGAGTAGAAGGCGAGGCAGTAGAGTTAACAGAGGAAGAAGGGAATTTCGAATCTGGAGTTGGAGGGGTTGAAGAACTTGCGGGAGTAGGATCGGTGAGAGGGTTCGTAACGAAAGGAGATACAGTAGCTTCTGCTACAGGTGCAGGAACAGCTACTGCCGGTTCAGTAGTAGGAGGTGAGGAAGATTTCGATTTGGGTTCTGAGGAAGATGGAAGAGTCGCAGCGAGGTCGGCAGGAGGTTTCGAGTCCGACTTTGATTTCTTCGTAGGTTCGGCGTCTGCTAGTTGTTTGAAGAGAGATTCGAGTTCGATCTTTGCATCGTCGAGTCCCTTCTTGAAGTCAGATTCAGTTGGTTTTTCCTCCTTGTTTCCCTCTACTTTCTTCTCCTCGAGAGGTCTCTGTTGCTCCTTCATCTTTTCAATAGTTTCAACCTTTACTTTTTCTTTCCTACCAGTTCCAATAATTTGTTTCCAACTCTTTCCTTCACTTTTCAACAACTCTGTCAACTCATCCTTAATCTTGGCAGGTAATCCAACTCCTTCGTAAACGAATCCAGTGTAGAGTTGTACCAAACTTGCACCAGCTTTACCATACTCCAACGCATCCGCTCCCGAACTGATTCCTCCGCAACCGATCAAAGGAACTTTTCCTTCAGTTTGTTCATACAACGCCGACAAAGCCTTGAGAGCTAAAGGTTTGACAGGAGGTCCCGACAATCCACCAGTCTCTTTCAACCTAGGGGAAGTTCCAGCTGAACTAGGTCTAGAAATCGTAGTGTTTGAAACGATTACTCCGTCTACTCCAGAACTCTTGACGGCGTGAGCGATATCTTCGATTTGTTCTTCAGTGAGATCTGGTGCAACTTTGACGAGAACTGGGGGTTTCAATTGAGATTTGAGATCGTTGCGAGCAGAGACGACTCCCTCGAGTAATTCTGACAACATTCCTTTCCTTTGCAAGTTTCGAAGTCCGGGAGTGTTGGGAGATGAAACGTTGACGACTAGGACGTCGGCGTAAGGACCGAGAGATTGAATTCCTTTGACGAAATCGTCAATCGAATCTGGATCGCTAACCTTGTTCTTGCCCAAGTTGATACCGAGAACCTTGCCTTGACGGAGGGATCGAGGAATGTTTAGATCGTCGATAGGTTGAGCGGCCTGACCAGCTGGAGAAGAGAGGAGAGCTGCGACGGGATCGTATTCGCTAGGAACGACGAGAGAGTGGGGAGAAGGAGCTGGGAAGAGGTCGGATGGGAGGACAGAGGCGTAACGAGAAAGGAACCTTTCGATACGAGAACGGAGACGAGCGACGACTGCATCGTGGCCTTCAGAATTGAATCCGTAACGGTTGACGACTGATTTCGTTTCGGGAACTCGGAAAACTCGAGGTTTAGGGTTACCGGGCTGTACAAAGAAGAAGCATTCAGCTCTCTCTCTCAAGCTTTATCAAATGTTGTGTCGAATGGGCGACTCACTTGAGGTACGGGGGTCACACTTCCAATCTCGACGTATCCGAATCCTAAATCGAAAAGTCCATCGATCGCTTGACCGTGCTTGTCGAATCCAGCTGCGATTCCAACCGGATTCGAAAATTTCTTGCCCCAAAGCTAATAAGATTCAAAGATTTCAGTTCGGAAACAGGCGATCGCAGATGGAGAGAAAATTCGCGAAAAAAACATACCTCGAAAGCTAACCTTTCATCGTCTACTCCCAAATCTTTCGGAGTCAATCCACTCTCCAAGAATGCTACTGCGATTTCGTGAGCTCGTTCAGGGTCGTCTTTGGTCAGTTGCATAAGAACGGGGACCGATAACCATCTAAGAGAATAAATTGGAGAGAATCAGCTCAAAGATGCACCAGTGTCTATAGAGATTCGGAAACTTGCCTGTGAATTCCAGCTCTCGAATCGTAAGCGTAGAGGAAGAAAGCGGTGGTACCGAGGAAAAGGGCGGAAGAGAGAAGGAAAGAACGGAAACGACCTTTAGGAGGAGGAGGAGGGGGAGGAGGTCCAGAGAACGAAGGGATCTTGGGAGTCGAAGGAAGCTCAGGTTTAGAAGGAAGTTCAGGCTTCGAAGGGAGTTCAGATTTCAATTTCGAGACGACCTCTTCAGGTTTCGGAACTTGCGAGGTGAGAGATTCTTTCAAAGGAGGGGGAGCTCCGGCAGAGGTACTTTCGGGACGAGGAAGAGTTTGATCTAGATGGGCTGTCCCTTGTTTCGTAGGTTCGGAGAGAGGAGTGACGGGTGCCGGAGTGTTCGAAGGAGATGAAGGCTCGAGAGGAGGAAGGGTGAGATCCGGTACTTTAGGAGGAATCGCTCTATCTGCTGTGACTGGTTCAGGATCTGCTAGACCCTTAGTCGTCACTGGAGTGAGAGGAGTTGCAGGTTGAGGAGGAGGTGGAGCGAAAGGAGCAGTTGCCAATCTACGGGCTAGAGGTAGAGACCTCGTTTGGAGGCTCCATCTGACCAATGGTACTGTTCTGAGCATGATCAGGAGGTGTTGAAACTAATCCGAGTGGTGGAAGAGTGGACAACCCGTGAGGTAACCAAAATCATCTCTTGATTCTCGACTATTCACACAACATACGCACAACATACGATCCGAGTTCGTTCGCCTGCTTCAGATAGCAAAGTAACCCGCACAAACACTCTCAGCAATCGAAAACTCTTGAAAAGTCGTCAAACTCTCATCAATCTACTTCAAAAATTGTAGCCACATCCGAAGGTCAGTGAGCATTCTCTACTGCATGTTTGTGCTCTATACGAGACTCGTACTGAGCCTTGTATCTCTCCACGATTCGGTGAAACAGCTCGCCTGATTTCCTTCAACTTTTTTTTCAGTTTCACCGCCTTCAACCTCCAACGACAAAGATGGGTAAAGCAGGACAAGCGAGGAAGCGTAGACGTGCCGAAATCGCACGGGTAGATTCTACAGCAGCATTGGCAGCAGATCTAGACAACAGTGATTCGACTGAACCTTCTTCGAAAACCGACTTCATGAAAGGCTTGATCTCCCCGGCTGAACTAGCTACGGCAACTCGAGTACTCGCAACTTTGAGTAAACATCCTGAAGAACTCATCAAAGATCAGAGGCAACATTTGAAAGGATTGAAAACTGCAGTTTTCGATTTCCAACGACAAGCTGCGAACGTTTCTGGAACTGGTGAGTCTCCCTCTTCTTCTCTCGAGATCGTGTAAATGAATGATGCGCTTATGTCTCGCTCAATCTAGGCACATCTTTGACTTCTCGGATTTCGGAAGCTCTCTCTTCAGGTCGACACACGGACGCTCTCGTTTTACTCTCTGAACTTCGAATTCGTAAACTCCCACTCCCTCTCGGTAGTCTCAACAGATGGGTTCGAGAATGTGATGCCGCATCTCGATCAGATGGAAGTTTCGGAGATGCACAAGTGTTGAGGGTACTCGATTCGATTCTAAGGTGTACTTACGATATCGACGAGCTACTGCAACCACCTGTCGTCAAGAAGGACGAATGGATCTACAGGGAACGAAGTGGGTTAGATGTTTGGAAAGAGATTCAAGAGGGTCAATTACCGAAACCAGAAGAGAAAGAAACTTTGGCGAAAAGGTTCCGTCTTTGTAAGTTTCTCACTCTCTTGATCGCATTTTCTCGACTTTGGTGAGACTCACTCTCACTCTGTTTCCTTCAGTGCACACGACACCTGGTCCCGAACGACTTCCTCCGAATCAATATCCAGCTCTCCTTTTCCATTCTCACGCCGGAGCAGTTCCCCTCTCTTCTCAACCTTCGACTCCTTCGACTGCCATTCCAGTACCAGGAGTCGACGGAGCTATGATGCTCACCGACGTTCTCTCCCTACCAGAATGTCGTGAGATTTTAGGATCTGCCGAAGCAGTCGGATTTCATCCAGATCAACCTATCGCAGATCGATCAGCTTCAGTTCTCGCTCACAACCTCTATTGGTTAGCGGATGAAGTATTCCTCGAAAGGTTCATCAAGAGGTTTTTGCATTTAGTACCTCAAGAGATTCATGGTGGAAAAGTAAAAGGAATCAATCCTAGATTCCGAGGTGCGTCTCCCACTCTCAACCATTGACTTCAAACTGATCGTCTAGTTTGATCTCACAGTGTATCGATACGTTCCTGGAGCTATCTATCGACCTCACATTGATGGAGCTTGGCCTCGGTCCGGTATCGACCCGAAAACTGTCGGTCATTCTCTCTCTTTTGTAACCTTTATCGACTTTTGACTGACTCCTGAATCTTCAATAGGGAGAATATCTCTACGATTCTTCACCTCCTGATGCACCTGAATGGTCAAGATTGACTTTACTCGTGAGATGGTTTTCCTTCTCTTGTCGCAGAAGTGCGTTACTGACCACGAAAGGTTAATCGTTTATCAGATATATCTCAACGATGGATTCGATGGAGGTTGTACTACATTCTTTGTCCCATCTGGAACTGTAGGAACTATGGACGCTTTCCCCGTTAAACCGATCGCTGGATGCGCCCTCGCTTTCCCTCATGGTTCTTCTATCGGTTCATTACTTCACGAAGGGTCTCCAGTTGGAATCGGAGGAGCCAAGTACGTGATCAGGACAGAGATTCTCTACGAATCGAAAGATGGATTCAAAGCGGAAGGATTCGAAACTTCTACTCTTTGATTGGTTTTTTTTCGAAGTTTTTCGTGTAGCGACTATTTGTTCTATCGTGTATCTTGTAAGCTTAGACTATGAAAAACTCGATTGCGAAATAACCAAAGAGCTGCGTCGTAAGAAAATACCAAGTGAAAAATACTGATTGTATGCAGATTGAAAAAGTTAACAAAACTGGGAAGCGCTTCTCCTTTTTTCTTCTTCTTCTTTCAACTGAACCGTGTCATCTGCTCTACCCGCTTGGAGGATCTTCTAGGATGTTCAAAAGTAGCGGTGATGGATTCCTGAATTCACGAAGATGGAGTATCGGCCCTTCCTGAGAATAGTAGAATTCATCTCATCGTAGTTTCTGAGGTGGATGGTAACTGGCGTCATACAATTCATTACAACCATACTTTCCATACTAGATTGAAAACCCTGAGAGCGCGAGACCTGAAAGAGAGAGAACTTTTTTTGAATCGCTCGTTAGATCGTCTCTCTTTCTCTCCCTCTCACCACACTTCGATGTTTTCAGCAGATCCATCCCCGAAGGCCGCGACTCGTCGTTACCCAGCACAGATAACTACAACTCCATAGTTAATCATTCACTACTTAACGACGGGGTCAAGGTCCGAGTCATTTACCTCCTCCCAAGTGCCCTCAATCGCCTCTTTTACGACGTACCTTCGTAGCTACCCGAGACCTTGAGAATTGGCTGGCTTAGGTGCTCGTAGAAAGCATTGAGGGCTTAGCCCAGAGGGCAATGTCGGTTCATCTACCTCTGAAATGTGCAACCAGCAAAATCACACCTCGACTCTCTCTCTCTCTCTCAACCTTCCATTCTCCTTCTTTCGACAATTACTAGGATCGGTTAGAACTTTGTAGAAATCTTGAACAACCCGTTCGCTCGGTTTCTTACCGGGTGACATAACTGGGTCGAGAAACTCCACCCGAAGAAGTCTCTACGATGGAGGGTCTCTCGAAGGATTCACACAAAGTTACTGTAGTAGTTTCGAGATACTCAAGAGGGAGTGTAGGGAAGGAGTGTCGAGGATGGGAAGTACGTTCAAAAGGGGAGGTTGTGGGTTTTCCTTTTCCTTTCTCTCCCTTTCGAGGGTAGAGACTGATTCGATTGGAAGGAACGATACGGGGAAAGGGAAGGGGATAGCTTGATGTACGCTTCGTCACAGGACAGTAGGGGTACAACACTATCCCTTCCTTTCCCTCATCGATCCTTTTCCGACGAAATCAGAGATTTCTCATCGAAAGTCTAGGAGGAATTTTCACCACTTGAGTGCAATTCGCGGTGATCAAACCTCGACTCTTCGACAGAGGAAAGGGTTTGATCAACTCGATTCGGACTACTCTCGGGAATGGATCTCTTTTTTCGTCGACGTGATTTGGAGAAAATATGATGGATTACTTTCCTTTCGTTTTCATTCTCTCGTCGATTGAAAACGAAACGAGGGCGGGAACACATCTTTCAATACGAAGCGAGTTTTCGACTTGCCATTTCCCGAACATTCTGATTTTCTGTTTCGTTCATTTGATCATAGTTTCTTGTAATGAGATTTTTTTCCCTCTCACTTCCCCTTTCGTTCTTTGAAGAGTTCTCACGAGTGAGAGATTCGTTTGTTCTGCTCTGACTAGGAAGAGAAGCGAACTCCATCTTTAAAGGAATGAAACTGAAAACTAAAAAATTATTTGCAAACGACAAAAGACTGCAGAGGAGAACTGTTCAAAGGGAAAGAAGTACTCAAGGTTGGAGAAAGAGAAGGAGAGAGTAGTAGTTTCAGTGTGAGGCAGAAGAGTTGACAGGAGGAGCTTTCCATCCGGTTCGTTTGAAGAATTCTTCAGGAGAGGAAGCTTTGACACCGAGATCTTCGAAAGAGGTATCTTTGTCGATGTAACCGGGACCGTAAGTGTAGGGAGAGGGTTCGTTCTGAATGAGGAATCTACGAGAGAAGGAATGAGAGATTAGTTAATGAAAAACGAGGAATGAATAGAAAGTTTAGACTAGTATGAGAGCTTACTTGATCATGTTGACGAGTGCTTCCGAGAGTACAGGTCCTGCGAAACTGTTGAGGATACCGGCGTAGGATTCAAGCGAGAGAGGATCGACGTCTGCCGGTTCTCCAGTGACTTGAGTGTAGGCTTTCGCGAGTTCTTGAGAAGTGACAGGAGTCGAGTTGATCGGATAAGTCTTTCCAGCGGTGACAGAAGGTCCCTTCTTGAAGATAGCTGTAAAAATTCGAGAGTAGAAAGGAGGATCAGCTTTCTTCGAAACTTTAAACAAAAATTAGAGAAAAAACAGAAAGCAATCTTACCTTTAACGAAAGTTCCCATATCGTAAGATTCATCAACCCATCCAACTTTTGTTTCGGCAGGAAGAGGAACCGTCACAACGAAGACACCATCGTCTGTAAAAGAAAAAAAGGATCGGATGCAAAATCGTCAGCTCTTCCGAAGAGTCAGATAATGTGACGAGAACGAAAGAGCTTACCTCGTCTCTTAGCCCAGACTGGCATTTGAAGATTCGAGAAGAAGCTACCAGGAATGACGAAAGTGCTGTTCTTCAATTCTTGACGAGCGTAATTTTCGACCAAAGCTTTCGCTTCGAAAGGGAAAACATTCAGTTTTCCTCCCGTGAGTTCAGTGACGCTAGGAAGAGAGCTGTAGACGAAGTGTTCGACACCCATAGCCTGGAGAGCCGTTGAGAGAGTGTTAGTTCATCAATTCACAAACAGCGAGAGTGAAGCGAGAGAAGGAAAAGAAAAAAGGTTCACTCACTTTGGCAGCATCGACGAGGTTTTTTCCTTGAATCACTTCAGGGTTCTCTTCGATAGGTCCTTCACTAGGAGAAGGAGAGAAGGAAGCGTAGAGACCGTAAGAACCCTTGATAGCGTTCTCGAGAGAGTTTCGATCGTTCAAATCTCCTTGTACTACTTCGAACCTTCCTTCGTCGACGTACTTGGAGTATCGCTCGAGTAGAGATTTACCTTTGTCGGAAGCAGGACCTTTGGAAGAAATCGCTCGAACTTTGTAATCGGAAGTTTCGAGTAAAAGTTCAACAACTCCGCCTCCCTGTTTGCCGGTAGCACCGATGACAGAGATTCGTTGAGACATTGTTTGTGAGAAGTTGCGTGAATGGGAGGGTGAGAGAGGAAGGATCGATTCGAAAGAGAGAGACAGGTTGAGTGAGAAGTGAGGAAAAGAAAGAGAGAAAGCTGTCGCGGAGGAACAGTTCGAAAGTCGTTCAAAAGTCTGTGTCGTGCTTTCGTCAGCTGTCGAATAAGCTGTTTGGAGGAACGTGTATCGATTACTCAACTCGCCGCGTGTGATCGAAATTGATCAAAAGTGGAGAGTGGAGCAAGGGAAGAAAGTGGAGCTGATCTAATCTCGGTGGAGGTTTCGTAGAAAGGGTTCGCAATCTCGAACTTCCGCCGGCAGATCCGTTTCGTTGCTTTCGTAAGCTCAAAGGGTTCGCTATAAGCTTGTGATCAGTTTGCATCTCGAACTGATTGTCAGCGAAGAACGAGAAAAGCGGTCAAGTAAAAGAGAGGAGAAATAAACGAGGAGAAACCGGAAGCAAGACCGGAAGTGTAAGATTGAGGTCTATGCTCTTCCTCTCTATCGTAGACTAGACTGAAAGGAAGTCAAACGTAGATCTACGTTACTCCAAATGAGATGACCATGAATAGCCCTCCTTTTTCCGTCTCGAAGCACAACATCTTTAGTTTCCATTTTCCTTCGCTTCTTGTTCAATCTCGATCTTTGTCCAATCAATCTTCGCCTCAGCTGAATGAATGAATTGTTCCAGTCAGTTTACATGAGCGAATCGATGGCGGAAACAGAGGAGAGGAGTAAAATACTGAACTTACGTCCGTATTTCTTCTCGAGCCATTCATTTGCTTTCTTGAAGTGACCGTTACCGAAGAATCCACGACGTGCAGAGAGAGGTGAAGGATGCTAGAGATAAGAGAAGGATATGGAGTTTGATCAGAACAGATCGCGAAGGCTGAGAGAAAAGGAAAAGACTTCAGAAGCTTACGGCACTTGTGAGGATCAAGTGCTTTTTCTACAAACGCACAACTCGATACCACACGTTAGCACAAAGCATTATGACTCGATTCGAAGAGGAGCCGAGTCTTTACCTTGTCCATTTTCGCAACTCTTTTCGCAGCCCAAGCTCCCCAAGCGAGTACGACCACTCCTTTCCCTTCTTTCCCAATTTCTCCACTACCTCCATACTTGTCTACGAGATCTACCAACTTGTCAGTGAAAGTTTCCCACCCTTTCCCGGAATGAGAACCCGCTTGATGAGGTTTGACAGTGAGAGAAGTGTTGAGTAAAAGTACTCCAGATCTAGCGAGTGAAGTCAATGAACTACACGAGGAAGTGTCAGGTCAGTCTCTTTTACACGACGAGTCAAAGAAAGAAGCGTCGAGGTTACCCATGAGTTGGAACTGCGAAAGAAGGGTATTCTTCTTTGATCTCTTTGTAAATGTTTCGAAGTGAAGGAGGGATCTTGACTCCCGGTCGAACCGAGAAGCAAAGACCTGAATTGTTGTTCGAAAACTCGTCAGCTAAGGGTGAAGGCACTGGCGCGGAACAGTATGAAAGCGACTCACCATGAGCTTGACCTGATTACCGCACGTTTTCGATATCGAATTGAATCAGTTTAGACTGATAGAGCAAAGTAGGAAGAGGGAGATTTATTCACCGTCATCATGATAGGGATCTCTAGGGGACAGCAAGCAGGCAGAGAAGAAAGTAAAATCAGCTTGATAAAAAAAGAGCGAATCGAGAAAGAAAGAGAAACGCCTACTGTCCAAGAATGACGACCTTGACATGCTCAAGAGGAGTATAGCGAGACCACGAGTACACGTCGTGAGCTGCGTTCAAAAGAGCGAAAGGGTCAGCTCGTCGCGAAGATCCTAGTTTCTATCGTTTGAAAGTTTCTAATTCACCTGGAGGGAACACAGTCAGTTTCCCTTTCCCGTCTTTATCCTTTGTTCCCCTCAACCCTTCTTTCCACAAGAACTCTTTCAATTGTCTGAAGTAAGGTTTCTTGATCTCGTCCTTCAGCAAACTCAACCAAGATGGGTCGAGAGTTTCACATTCGAGTCTCAACAAGTCTGCTTCGGTAGGTTCAGATCCTTTCGTAGAGAGTTGAGCTTGGTAGGAATCTACTGAGAATGCGGAAGTAGAAGGAGGAATCGCTTTGGAAGTGGAGGCGATTGGAGCAGCTGCTGAAGAAGAAGAGGAAGGGGAAGAGAGTCGAGGACGTTTCGCGGTAGGAGGTGAAGTAGGTACTTTCAACGCTTCTGCGAGGGTTAGTTGGCGTTTAGACATCTTGTTCGAGTCGGATTGATCAGGATGAGATGTGAGAATCGAGTTGAAGTTGTTTGAGCGTGACAGACGCGTTTCGATCGACCTTGATGGTTCTGATAGTCTACTGACAGTCCTGCCTCTCGTCGACCGGGATTGAGGTGTGTATGGATGAGGCAGAGAAAGGAAAGTTCGTTGAAATTCTTTCTCCCTGTTCTTTGGCTATCGAAAGCTCGAGCTCGCTCTGAAGATTTCTCAGGCTGTTACCAGATCGTCATAACTACCTCAAGCTACGCGAGGATATCCACAGACGCGTTAGGGCAGGGTTCAGAAAACATTGTTCTCTCTCGCGACGCGCTCACACACCGACTAAGAGAAAGGGTTATTCCAGGTCCTCTGTATCAAAGAATCTTAGATCTAAGCCCTCCGTAATGGTCGTCGATCCTCTTCTCCCTCCTGCTCGTTTTCACTTTCCCCTTCGAACCCTCCCTCTCTAGTCAATCCAGTCTCGTACCTTCCTGCCGTAGCTCTTTCTCGATAGTTAGAACGTTCCCTTTCTTCAGCTTCTACTTCTGCCCAAATTTCTCGAGAAATTTCTTCCAATTTCCTCAAGTTTTCGACATTGATTGGAAAACTGTAACCATCTCCAGCTCTTGATACATCGACAAGGGGGGGGTTAGACAGGTCAGCATTTCCAAGCTGCTTCGAGTAGAATCGGGGTGGGATATCCTGAAAGAGGAGGGAGAGAACTCACGGTTTACCCCAAGGTACTATCCATTCCCACCAATTCCCTTTTTCCAATTCTCCCTCTTTCTCCCCTCCTCCTCCTCCTCCTCCTTCATCCCTTACATCCATCCTTCTTCCACTTTGACGAGTCCTAGATTTAGAATCTCCATTCTTCAAGAAAACTTCTCTCAAATTCCCTCTCCAACCTAAATCGTAAACGTTGTATTTCTGTTTAGCTCTGTTCATTCTCAATTTCTGTTTCGGAGTCAACCTTCCGATCAATTGCAAGATCGATTGAGAACGAGTTGGAGTTGGAGGAGTAGCCAAAGTGAGTAAGTGTCTAGGGGAAGTTTTCGATTGATTGAAGATTAGAGAGATTAGGTGAGGTGGTGGGAGAGTAGTAGAGAATGTTGTAGGTGATTCCATTGCTTCTATCGTTGTACTAACAATCGTGAATAGTTTTTTTTGAGGGGGTAATGTCAGCTTGAAATGAGGATTTCTCAGAGATTTTCTTCGAGAGTCGAAAGGGTTTTCTCACTCACCGATTACTGGCTACTAGGTAGAGATGATACAACCCGAATAAACCTGTAGCTGAACCGAATATGATACCCAACAGAGCTGCGAGTGCCCAAGAGATTGGTGCCATTTCGTAACCCTTTCGTTTTGTTTTGCCGCCAATACAACGTTAGTGCTTCAATCGTTTTCACGTTCCGAGAGCGTGAGTAGGGAAACGACTCACGGATGGTTCATTCGAGGTATAATTGATGAGAGAGTAGAAACAAACGAAAGAGATATAAATTCCTAAAGCTCCAGTGTAGAGTAAAAATTGAACAAAGAATTTATAATTCGCGTAACCCTATGCATCGAGGTTTTTCAGCGCATCAGTCAGCTTATTCGGAGATGATGTTGGGCGCTACTGTGAGAAGTGTTTTAAAGGGGAGACTTACAGCACAACCTCCTCCAAGCCAAGGACAGTGATGATCCATTTTTAAAACGCATCTTTGACAAGTTGAACAATGATGAGCTCTATCAGGTTTCAAGATTTTACACTGAGAAGCCCTCCCAATCGATCAGTTGATCCATACTCTGAGAGAGAGGGAAAGAGGGGGTAAAAAGGTGTAACTCACTTTTCTACAAAACCTTTTCGTTCCATCCGCTTTAAGTTGAATAGTTTGTGTCTGCTTCTTATTACTTCTTTTGTAAACTCGATTAACATCACTTAAAAGACCTCTATGTTCCATTCCCTCTTCTTCCTCCTCCTCCTCCTCCTCTTCTAGTCCCTCTTCCGGTATTCCAATTCCTTCTTCTTCATCCCTCGACATCTCTACAAACTCGTCTCTCGTCGAAATTTTGACAAAATTCTCATGACTCTTTCTGTAACACATCCATAAACTCCCACCGCAACCAAACAATAACCAACCATAACTGATTAAAATCAAAATCGTTTTAAATTTCTCTTTTTTATTGAACCAATAATAATCCTACAACATTCCCTTGTTTTTTAATTTTTTTGTTCTCGTTAGCTTTGCAAAACGGAAAAAGAAGATAGATAAAGAGTGATAAGGAAAATAGAGGAGGAGACAGGCTTACGATCGCTAAAGAGTAAACTACTGAATAGAATGAGAAACTTAATAAACTGTAAATGAAACCTAATGGAACTGTAGCGAGAACTCTATAACATAATGATCTGTTCCTGCCTTCCCTGCTTGTTCTAGAGGAGGGTGAGGAAGTGGTGGTAGATAGAAGTGAGTTCAAAGATGGTGAATGACGATGATCGATCGGAGGGAGAGGAGAAGTAGTAGTAGAGGATTGAAGAGGAGGAGAGGGAGGAAACGTTAAGAGTGGTGCTGCTGGTGCTGGAGCTCGGCGGTGAGGTAGCATGGGAAGAGAGAGCGAGAGAGAGAGAGAGATCTGAGCGGGGAGAGGAGGTGAATCGAGATGGAGAGGAGAAGAGGGCTTCGAGGCGATCTTCGAGAGCAAAACACTACGTGCGTGCTATCATCAGGGCTAATCGAGAGCCAGTCGAGGTGTCGAGGGAGAAGTAGGAAGAAGAAGAGGAGAGGGATCGAGAGAGGTTCGCTTGAAGCGCAGCATTGACAGCTTTTCCCCATCACTTCTGCTCTGAGATTCGAAGGACCTGAGTCATCAAAGGGTATGAATTGCAGAAAAACCGTCGAAAGTGAAGCGAGGAAACCCCCAAGCTTTTCTTTCTTCTTCGCAATTTTGTTGGCCAGAGTATCGAATCTCTCTCTCTCTGTGCCAACTCGCTTGAGATACGGAAACGATATAAAGATGCTTGAATACATACAACAAGTCAGATAATAAAAGAAAGGAAAGGGAAAGTCAAAACCCGAAGCCAAAAACATTCAACCATAGCTGATCCTCCTCCTCCTGCTCCATCCCCCCAATAACTATCTCTCCATGATTTCCTACAACGAAGAACCTTATGAATCACTTCTTGCCACTCTCTTCCCTAGCTTTCTTCTCTTGTTCTCCAACCGGTCTCATAATAGTTAATTTTCCTTTCGAAAGTGCCGCAGCTGCGATTCCTTTTTCAATGTTTGCTGCATGAGATGAAGTGTTTTTCTATCAACACAGCGACACCATCGTTGCTTTCCAGTCAGTTCCTCTCGAACGGTCGTCGGGTGGCTGTGAAGGGAGAGAGAGGGGGAGAGAGGAGAAGGGAAACCTCACTCGATGAACAATCTCTTTGTGAACTAAAGCAGCTTTCTTCGGTGGAATAGCTCGAGCTAACAATTCACATCAAGGTAAGTATTCTCCAAAAGTATCAAGTGCTAGAAGGAGAGGAATGGATCTTACCTCCTTTTTTAGGATCTTTAGGTTGTTGTTTCTTTTGTGTAGAAGATTTAGTTTTGTGACCGTTCGTAGGTGGTTTCAATTTAGATCCTTGAGGCATTTCTCCTAGTCTGATAGAGTTCTTTAGTAGGGTAGAGTGAAAGGGAAAAGGGAAAAGAGCTCCTCCATCTTGTTCATCAACAATTCACTTTTCTTCTCAAAGACCAACGTTCCCCCCTCACAGAATGAGAGACGTAAGGGTTTGCTTGGTAGGTGATGAAGGTGTAGGGAAATCTACTATCATCTCGTCTCTGATCAAGTGAGTCCCCAAAGAGCTCTTCTCCTCTCTCGGGATCTCAAAACTCAATCAACCTCTCGGCGAGTACCACTCTAGGGAATCATTCGTCAAGTTGGCACCTAGAACTGTATTACCTGAAGTTACTATTCCACCCAGTGTCACACCTGGACACGATGTTACTACTCTAATTATTGATACTTCTCGTAAGTCTCCTCCTTCTCCTCACCTTCTGCTCCTCCTCCACACACACACACTGTCACTTAACTACTTATTGTATTACAGCTAGACCTCAAGATCGTAACCATCTAGTGAACGAAATTCGTAAAGCTCATGTAGTAGCAATAGTTTGTTAGTTTTGATCTTCTCTCTCTCTCTCTCTCCTCTTCTACCTTGAACTGACTTCACCCTTTCGCGATTGACATTCTAGATGCTATCGATAACCCAACTACTTTTGATCGAGTACCTACTTATTGGTTACCTACGATTAGAAGTTTAGGTGTCAATGTACCAGTAATTTTGATTGGAAACAAAATCGATCTGAGAGATGGAGTAGTTACGAATCAAGCACTCGAAGAAGGTGAATAGTTTCTCCTAAGGACCAAACCTCGCTGCAATGACCCGGAAGGAAGAGCTAACTCGGAGAAAGCTTTCTCAATTTTGTTACAGAGATTGTACCTATTATGCAAGAATACAAAGAGGTTGAAGTGAGCACCCACATGATATAAACCTCTTTTTCCCCTTTGAATGACTGACTGACCCCCCCGAGCGAGTGATTTGATTAGACTTGCGTAGAATGTTCAGCTTTCTTACCTTTAAACATTTCCGAAGTTTTCTTTTTCGCTCAAAACGCAGTCCTACACCCTACCGCTCCATTGTACGACACTCGTTCTCACACTTTGAAACCTAGTTGTATTTCAGCTTTGTCGAGGATTTTCAGATTGATCGATACCGACAAAGATGGGTTACTTTCTCCTGAAGAGTTGAACGATTTTCAAACTTTGGTGTTTGACGCACCTTTACAAACTAGAGAATTGGAAGGAGTTAGAGAAGTGGTAGAATCCATGACGAACGGTAGTGGAATCGAAGAAGGAAGAGGAGGAGATCATGAAGGGATAGGAATGATCAACGAAGAAGGTTGGTTGAGTTTACATACTTTTTTCGTACAAAAAGGTAGGTTGGAAACTACTTGGAAAGCTTTGAGATGTTTCGGGTACGGAGAAGATTTAATGTTGAGGGAAGAATTTTTACATCCCAGGTAAAAATAATCTAATTCTCTCCTCTCTTTCAAACATCCTTCTCTGTCCAAGAAACTGATCCGACTCGACTTGGATCTCTTCCTTTGAGTTGACTTTAGATTCGATATACCTTCAGATTGTACATGTGAATTATCTCCGAAAGGTTATCAATTCTTTACAGATTTGTTTGAATCTTACGATCAAGATCGAGATGGTGCATTGTCTCCTGAAGAGTTGGCAAACTTGTTTGAAACTAGTCCGGGCAATCCTTGGGAAGGCAACGAAATGAACATGACAGTCACGACTAGTAAAGGGGAAGTCACTTTACAAGGTTGGTTAGCTCAATGGTCGTGAGTCCCTTTCTATATACTTGACTATCTTACTCTCAAGTTGACACTCTTTTTGGTAGGATGACAACTCTATTGAATCCAACTTTAACTCTATCTTATCTAGCCTACCTCGGTTATCCTCATTCATCTCTATCCCTTTCCTCCTCTAATCCATCTGCATCAACGGTAACTCCACCTCTAGCATCTACTTCCCATTCCTCCTCTTCTTCTTTCCCATTCTCTTCTACTTCTTCTGCTTCTTCTTCGCAATCTTCTTCTGCTGCTTTCTCTTCAAAACTTTTACCTACGACTTCAGCACTTCAAATTACTAAACCTCGTAGACCTTCCAGACGTAAACCCAACGTGAGAGTAGAAAGGAATTGTTTCTTGGGATACGTTTTAGGGGCTAGTGGGAGTGGTAAAACTAGTTTGTTGAGAGCTTTCATCGGGAAAGGATTCAATGAAGAAGAAGGATTAGGAGGAAACAGAGTCAAACTTTCAACGACGACAACGACAGGGACAAAGGGAGTTGGAGATAGTTTGAGAGGTAAAGGGAAGAGTGTAGTGAATTGTGTAGAAGAAGGAGGAGGTGAAAGGTATCTAGTCGTAAGAATTTTGGCTCCCTTTTCTCTCTCGAAAATCCTAAAACACTGCCAAGTAGAAACTGATACTTCGAGAATTCCCCATAGTTACAAGAGTTTGGTTCAACCTATGAATCTGAAGTATTACGAAACAAGAAGAAATTGGAATTGGCAGACGTTTTAATTTTCGTTTACGATTCTAGCGATACAAACAGTTTCAGTTATATTTCGAATCTAAGAGTGAGTGCCCCTTACTTCGATGATCACTAGCGTGTTCTACTATTCTGACAAACTCTGCCCTTCGAGAAATAGCAACAATACAAATTAGATGATATTCCATCAATTTTCGTAGCAACTAAATCAGATTTAGATTTAGCTCAACAAGTTGAGTGACAACTAGGTTCCTTTTCTTCCTTCTTCCAGGAGCTGATACCCCCTCTTTTTTTTTTTCGATGTGAAGAGACACGAAGTACAACCAGATACTTATTGTCGTAAACTTCAAATCAGAGTACCAGTTTCAGTTTCAGTCAAACGTGGAGAATTGGCAGATTTGTTTCATACGATCGTTAGAATAGCTATTCATCCGTAAGAGAATTCTCACACCTCTCTCTCTCTCTCTCTGTGAAGAAAAAAAAAAGACTTGTACTAACCACCAAAGAACTTTGTTTAGTATGTCTTCAATTCCTTATGCACCTTCGAGAGCTTCTTCGACTATCTTGGGACTCTCTTCTTCGAACCCTATGGGTCTGATATTAACTACTGGTGCAACAGTTAGTGCAATAGCAGTAGCTTTGATGTGGTGGATGAAGAGTAATGGAGCAGCTAATTCAATAGTTGGAGCTGCTACAAATGGTATCCTCACTGGTGGAGCGGGAGGAGGAGGAGGAATCGGTTCAAGTGGAAGTACAAGTGGTACTAGAGGCGGTGGAGTTTGGAATTGGTTCACGAAATGGAGATGAAAAAACCAAGTTTTATCAATTTTTTCTTTCTCTCTTCAAATTAGTGGTTTCTGTGCTTTAACCTCTTGTTGTATTGAACATATTGACCCTTCCCGTTTCGAGATATAGAGAGCAGATGACACAGTCTACTACTAAGTCGAACGGAAAGGGAATACGAGGAAGCAGAAGAAGGAAGCTCTTCAACGACGGAACAAGCTCGAATCGCCTCCGTTCGGAAGAGAAAGAGGGAGGCAGTGTAGTCCAAGAAGCACACTGTTCCGATTCAAAGAGGAGGACGATGGAGAGAAGCGAACGAAAAAAAAGCTTGAAATCTCTCTTGAAGTCGTCTCTGATAGCTCTCTACATTTCCGCAAACCGGTACTTTCCGGTTCCTTCCCCCCTTCCTGTAAGTTGCTAATTCACTTATGCGGTCAATGAAAAGGAGAAGACGTATCACAATTGTCTAGAGTTTCTAAACAGTTGAAAGCTCCTTCGTTGCGAAAGAAACAGAAGAAGAAGAAAGGGAGTTTAGTTTCCTTCCCGGAGATCAGAGTGAGTACCTTTGTAGATCAAACCTTTTTCTACCACTGCCACGCGAGCAAAAGATATCCGAAAAAGGTGAAAGTTTCCGAGAGCGGCTCAAAAAAAAACAGAGAACGAATTCGATCGAGGTCTTTTTGTTTCAAAGACTTCTCTTTTCTCTCTCTCTCACACAGACACCGACACATCATTTACTGGAAGGAGATGTATACGACAATTCTGTTGCCGATTTGCCCGTCTGGCCTCGCTCTGTCTACTGTTTCTTCTCTTTCTCTCCTCTCCTCTCGCTTCTTTCCTCAAGCCATCTATCAGCCTTCACCTCCCGAAGAAACTCGCCAGCCCAAAGCCAGCCCGAGCAATCACAAATCAATCTAATCTAGAAGAGCAGGTCTCTCTCTCTCTCTCTCTCTCGACTCGGAGAAATATCTCGGTTTCAACCAACTTTCAACCCAAACCCGATCTATCTTGAACAAACAACAAACAAGTCTAAACAAGTCCTGCACTTGAGAGAATACTTCGTCTGTTTGACATTCCTCTCTATCCCTCTCTCGTGAGTTATTCGATAAACATTCCTCTTCCTGCCTCGACTTTCTTCCCCCTCTCTTCTTGTCTCTCTTCCTCTGCATCGTCATTCTTTCGAAAGAAGGCTGACCTTTGCCTCTCTACTTCACGGTACCACGATGGAGCAGATCGAAGAAGAACCCGAACCAGCAGTAACAACTTCAACTCATCCTCCTCCTCGAGATCTCGACACGTGAGTCGCTCCCTTCCCTTTTCTCTTCTCTTCTCTTCTCTCTCTCGTATCGGAATTTCATGCTGAACTTGTCCGTCTGTGTCGAGTAGTGTCAAGATGAGCGACGAATCTTTCGCAGCTATCGACGCAATGTTGAATCAAGAAGTTCACCTAGTTTCAACTCTTTCTGAAGAGAACGCTAGACTTCGAGCCCTCATCCAAGAACAACAACATGATTCTTCTTCCTCTGCCGCTCAAGATACCGTCGTCCCTCCTCCGACTTCTTTCATCGACTCTCTCGATCCCGCCGCCCTACTCGCAGAACTGCGAGCTACGAAACAAAGACAAGACGAGATGGCTCGCGAGATGGAAGAACTCAGGAGATCCCAAACGGTAGTAGCTACCGCAGCCAAGGAGGATCAATCGAGTGAAGTAGCTCTCTTAAGGGCGTCCCTCGCAAACTTGGCAGAACAACTCGAGGTGGAGAAACAGAGGGTTACCGAAATCGAAGCTAAACGAAGGGAGGAGGAGGACAAGGTAGCAATCTTGAGGTCCAAAGTCGAAGACTCTAGGAAAGCATTGATGAGGTTACAAGGTGAATCGACTAAACGAGCTTCTATCGACGCCGGTTCGAATATCGGTGGATTCTCTTTCCCTCCTCGACGTTCATCTTTCCTCGACCTCAACACTCGTCGTCGATCTTCCCTCGGACTCGCCTCGATCTCTGGTTCCCCTTCTCTCGAACAAGAAGCCCCTCCTTCCGTCGTCGGACTCGGATTAGGTGTCGAAACTCCTACTTCGTCTTCTTCTTCTTCATCTCTCCTTGCTCCCAAACCTTCCTCGACTTCCTCTGCTTCTTCTTTCGCCCGGTTCGCTCACCGAAGAGGTTCGGCAAGTGTCTCTCACATTCCCGATGACGACGATCGTACCGCTCGACTTCGAGACCTTCGATTGGGAGTCATTTCGACAAAGATCAGCAGTCGAAGAAACTCTGCCATCTCTGGAGTTCCCGAGTTCCTCGCTCCCGACGATTTCGTGTTCAATCCTTCGGGAGGAGGAGGAGGAGGACGTCGAATGAGTAGCGTTTCGAGGAGACACCGCAATTCGATCTGCGAAGAAGAGGAGGACCGAGACGATGTAGAGTCTGGACCCCCATCTGCTGGCTTACGACTTCGAGGTAGGAGGGAATCAGCTGCCGTTTTCGAACAGTTCAGTCGACGATCTTCTTCGAGTGAAGCAACTTTCCAAACTTCTTCAACTTCTTCTCACTCGTGCGGGTACAGCAGCGGTACGGTCGAAGATCTCAAACTACAACTAGAAGGTCTACGTATCCAACTAGCCGAATCGGAGGAAGGTAGAAGGGCGAGTGAATTGTGTCTTCAAGCTCTCAAGGAATTCATCTCGAAATCGGATTCAAACTCGACCGAGAACGTTTCCTTACCACCTCTACCTTCGGATCCTACGATGGACGCTCCCGACCGAGCGAACAGCTCTCGATTCAGTTCCGGTTCGACTTCGACTTTACCTCGCTGGTCAATCCCTCGTCTCTCGATCGGTTCTTCTCGAAGGGAATCAACTCAATCGAACGGTTCGTCTTCTGGCTCTTACCCTTCTGGTCAACGACGTACCTCTGGATCCTCTTCGTTGTCGACTTCGACTCTCGCTGAACTCGAAAAGGCTACCCCTTCGGCTGCTCCTTCTTTCGGTGGATTCTCGTTCTCGGCACTCGTCAACCGTTCTTCTTCGACTCCTGTATCCGGTGACGCTTCTCCTACCGCTCCCGCCTCTTCTCTGTTCCCTTCTTCGCCTCGAGAACCAGAAACTTTCCCTGTCGAACCTTCTCCACTCATTCCTTCCGATCACGAACACGAGCAAGAACACGACGACGCCATGTCGACTACCCCTTCTCTCGTTTCCGACCTATCTTCCGGAGCTTCCGTTTCCCCTTCTTCGTCTCGAGCTTCTTCCCCTTCCCCTCGAAACAGCGATGTAGGTTTATCGGTCGCAGAAGGAGCTAGTGAAGATGAACTCGTTACTCAAGCTGCTCGACTTCGTATCGACGTTGAGAAACCTGTTCCGTTAGTCATCGACCCTTCTAGTCTACCTCAAACTATTTAGAAGAAACTTTTTATTATACCATACATCATCTTTTTTTTCTTTTTTGTTCATCTTTTGTCGGCTTTTCTTCTTTGTTCACTATATCCATTCTCTCCGACTTTCTTCTATCTTCGTCTTTTCTCATATTGTAGTACTACTCCACCTCTTTTGAGTCAGTTTCAATACAATCGCTTTCAATTCGAGATTGTCAGCTTTGAATCAATTTCTCTCTTCCGATTTCTCATCTTAGCCGCATCTTCCACCGGTTCGATGCTGAGACAGACTACAGCTATCTCTAGGAGACGTATCAACTCTCCTCGCAAAGAAAAGGACACTACTCCAAGCTTTGAAATTCTCATATTTTCTTCCGGAATTCTGCTTTTCAATCGCTCAGTGCCCCATTCCCTGTTGGCATTCTACCACTACTCTCGTCACCATTCTCGTTCTGATAAGGATCCGTCATCCTCTCCAACCTCCTCCTCCTACCTTCTCTAACGATTTCTTCCCTCTCCCTTTCTTTCCTCAATCTAGTTGCTTCAGCTTCTCGAATCTCTTGTAACCTTTCTGGTGAATCCAACAGCTTGACCCTACACAAGTCAAGGGACAATATACTTCAGTAAGGAGAGGAGCTGGAAAAGGAGGAAGAGGAAGAAGAAAGAAACTTCTTACAGGAATAAAGGACATTCTAACCAATTCCTACCTCCAGAAGATTTTTCCCTTTTCCAAATCTCTGTCCAAAAGTACCTATAGTATCACAAGTTTGATGCTGTCAATTGAAATACGAGAGAGAGGAAACGAAAAAATAAAGAAATGGAAAAGTACCACCAATGACCAGTAGCGATTCCCAAAAAATCACTAATTACAACTCCTAAACCCCAACCTCCAGCACCACCACCTCCTCCTCCTGCAGCGGCACCTCCAGTACCTGCCAGAGTACCTCCACCACCTGAAAGGATCCAAGAGAACAAACAGAGAGCGTAAGGGAGATAAGGTGCGGTTATAGTGATCAATCCAAACAAGGACAGACGGATTGAAGGGTTCAAACGAGACCATAAATACACCAACTAGAAAAAAAGAGAGAGAAAGTGAGAGAGAGAGAGGAAACGAAAAGAGAAAAATCAGTTTGTTTGCGTGTAAAAAAAAGTGAAAGCGAGAGAGCTTTTTTGCTTACAGTGAAAGATAAAGGACTCGAAAGGAAAGGACTAGGACTCAAAGGACTCAAAACGATCAAAAAAGTACAAGAAACGATCAACAACCAAACGTATTCAGCTTTTTTACCCAAGAAAGTAGTTTCTTCCAACATTTTTGAATACCTCATACTAATAGGCCGAATCGTATGTGTCATTAGTCAGCTCGAGAGAAAGAGAGAAGGAGAGGGAGAGGCGGTTTACATGAAGAAAACATGGAAAAAGAAATCTAGGGATAAAGGTCCCCAATAAAGGAAACAAGTTACTAGTCTCCATAACTATATTCAGCCCGACGAGCGATTAGTGATTTGCGAAAAGTATATATAGACCGAGAAGTTGGAGGAACTGACTTGTAGGTGTTCGAAACAAGAACGGTAAGTGAAATATAATTGAAGTGGTGTAACTAGATTACATTGCTAAATGGAGGAAGGATATAGGGGTTTAGCTGTTCCAACTCGCTACAAGCAAGGTTCAGTGAGATGTGACTTACTACGGCAGCAGAAGTAGCTACTGCTCCACTGTGAGAGAGAGAAAGAGAGACAAAGGAGGTTTCAGAGGTGGAGCCGAGTTTCAAGCTTTCGGGGGAAGGAGGAGAAAGACGTTACATTAGATAGGCTTTGGTTATCGGTGGTACATCTGCTAGATCCATTCCACAGAAACGAGCAAGTTGGTTTGAAGAGAAGAAAGATCAAAGATCAAGTTCGAATTCGATGATGATGATCTAGTTTCCTTCTCTTTTACTCTTCACTTCTGCTATTCTCGAAATAGCCCTCAAATCACTAGATACCTCTATATCGCAGTTCAGTACCGAGATCGCGAAATGTCACCAGCTCCAGTTCCCGTTTCATCAAACGACGCGAACCTACCTCCTCCTTCTTCCACTACGGGTATCACAGAAGATGAAGCGGCATTGTACGACCGACAATTACGTCTATGGGGAGTAGAAGCACAAAACCGTATGAGAAACAGTCACATTTTGTTGTGTGGTTCGTTCAGAGGGATCTCTACCGAAGTTTCAAAAAACATTGTTTTGGCGGGAGTTGGGAGAGTTGGATTGTGTGATCAAGGCAAAGTCGAATGGAAAGATTTAGGTTCGGGATATTGGGAGAGAGAAGAAGATATTGGGAAATATGTCAGTTCTCTCTCCCTTCTCTTTCTCTTGAGTATGACGACTGACGATTGAAGGTCGAGGGTAACACAGAGAGTCGAAGTTGTGGCACCTAGGTTGCAGTTATTGAACCCTAGAGTTCAAATCACTACTCACACTTTGTCACGAGAAGATTTATTGAAAGATGAAAACTTTTTAAACGGTTTCGATTTGATCGTTTTAACTGATACTGATGCTAAAACAATCGTCAGTCTCCTACTACTACACATTCCCCTTTGATCTCTTCTACTATAGAATCTAGTAACTCATGCGTTCTTTCTCTGGTCGTAACGTTTAGATGAGAATGAATGAATTGACTAGAAAATTAGGAAAGAAATTTTTCGCTTCTTCAAGTGTTGGAATTCATGGTTGGGTATTCGCAGATTTGTTACAACACGATTTCATCATGTTTGTCCTTCTCCTTCTCTCCCTCTCGAATTATCTATCTGGCACTTACGATTTTCGAGATTTCTCGTAGAGACGAACAAAAATCTTCAGGACCTGGAGAACCTACGAAAGCAGTACCTTTGAAACTATCTCACAGTTATTGTCCTTTCGAACAAGCTATCACCAAGCATGATTTCTCTGGAAAAGGTCAAAAGAAATTGAGGAAAAAGACTATGAAAAAACGGGAAGTTTTATGGGCGGTACTTTGTAAGTCTCCAATCCACTCGACTCTTCCTTTACAATTCTTCGCGCGTAGCGTAGGGGAATGTATACTGATTTTAGCGTGTGGGATTGATCATGTAGCTACACTCGCATTAGAATTAGAAGAAGAAGAAGAAGAGGAGGGGGAGAAGAAGAAGGAAATTACTTTAGAGAGTTTGAGAAAGAAAGCAGATAATTACTTACCTTCTATCGGGGTACCTTCTACAGATCTAACAGATCCTATCATCTCGTACGTTCTTCTTCTCCCTTGTGCGCGTTCCTCTTTGGGAAGCTGACTGACTGAACGAATAAATTTTTCGAATGTCTTTTTTTAGGAGGTTCGTTTCTTTGAGGAATCATGAATTCGCACCTAGTTGCGCTATAGTAGGTGGAGTTTTAGGTCAAGACGTTCTAAACGCTGTAGGAGGTAAAGAAGAACCGGTGAGGAATTTAATGGTGTTTGATGGAGATTTAGGTGAAGCAGGAGTTTGGGCTTTAGGTTGTTGATCTATCGAACGACCACTTCTTTCTAAAACAACAATTGAACGAGAAAGAGAAACGTCTTTAATCGAAAGAGAAAAGATGTTTGCAGAGAGAGAGAGTTTGTTTTTTGCGAAATATCGAAGCAAATGTATGCCAAATTGAGAATAAATTACAAACTTTCTCTGTCTTTCCCTCAACTTGAGACCTCTTCCCTCTAATCTCAACCCAGACACAAAGAGCCGGAGGGAGATAATGCCTCGCCTAACTAAATTCAATGATTCATCAGATGAAGAATCAGATACCGAACAACAACTAAAGACTGTTCAAGGAAAGAAAGATCCTTTAGCTTCACCACCACCTCGTCAAGTAGTCCCCTCTCCAGAGAAGAAGACTACACCTGCTAAACGATCAGCTCCAATCAATGGGAATGGGAATGGGAATGGGAATGGGAATGGGAATGGTTCAACTTCAGCAGCAAAGAAACGAACTAGAACTATAGGATTTACAGAATCAGATGAAGAGGAAGCCAAACTTGAAAAAGATTCTCTATTACATCTAGGTGGATTAGCGACGAATGGTAATGGTGGAAAGAGTAGCAAAAGGATTTTATTGAGTAACGAACAGAAGAAGAAATTGAGAGAAGAATCAAAGAGGTTGTTGAGTTCTAGGAAAGAGTTACCGGTATGGGAAGGTAAGTTTTCGCACAAATACTCGCTCTGACTCTCGAATGAAACAAGAAACTGATGGGAGAGGAGAGATGTGAATGAATGAGTAGGTAAAGAAGAAATTTTGAAAAGTGTTCAAGAGAACGATACAGTAGTAGTTTTAGGTGAAACTGGTTCTGGTAAAACTACTCGTAAGTGCCATTTTAGGTCTCGAAGGGGAGGGGGCGAAGGGCGAGAAGGAAGCTCAAAAGGTTTTCTCATGCTCTAACTCATTTTATCTCTTTGTGAAAACCTTTACCAAATAGAAATCCCTCAATTCTTGATGCGTTCTTCAGTACCTTGTGAAGCACCTAGAATAGTTTGTACTCAACCTCGACGAGTAGCTGCAACTTCTCTAGCCTCTCGAGTTTCTTCAGAAGTTGGATGTCCATTAGGTTCACTAGTAGGATACACTGTCAGGTTTGACGATTGTTCAAGTTCTAAAACTAGGTTGAAATACGCCACGGATGGTGCATTGTTGGCGGAAATGTTGTCAGATAAAGATTTAGAGAATTACGATGTAGTAGTTTTGGATGAAGCTCACGAGAGAAGTTTGAGAACTGACATGTTGATGGGCTTTCTGAAAGATATTCAACTGAGGAGGAAAGAGAAAGTTAGATTGTTCAAACAAGGGAAAGGGAAAGGAAAAGAAGAAGCGAATTCGGGAAATGGGGTAGCTGAGAGGGAACCTACAGAGTTGAAGATCGTCGTAATGAGTGCTACGATCGATGCGAAACGTTTCAGTCAGTTCTTCAACGAGTGAGTTCTCTGTCCCTGCCTTGTTCCTCTTTCGAAGAAGATGATTCGAGACTCATTCCCCTTCTCTCGCTCTCAAGTGCACCCGTTCTATACGTCGAAGGTCGACAACACAAAGTAACAATCCATTGCACTACAGAACCTCAAACTGATTACTTGGATGCAGCATTGAAAACGGTTTTCCAAATTCACACGAAATTTCCTCCAGGAGTAATTTTGGTTTTCTTACCTGGTAATCTCTCTCTCTCTTTCTCTCCTTCAAAGATACCCTACTAATAGCTAACAAATTTCCTAATCATTTTCAGGTCAAGACGAAATTGAATCTCTAGCAGCTAGTATCAAACAATTTTTACCTGACCTACCAAAATTCTCTCCAAAATCAGATCAAATCCTAGTCACTCCATTGTACGCGAAACTACCTTCTCAAGAACAATCTTTGGCGTTCTCTCCGTGTCCTCCGAATACTCGTAAAATCATTTTATCGACCAACGTAGCGGAAACTTCAGTCACTTTACCTGGAGTTAAATATGTTGTAGATTGTGGGTTCGCGAAAGAGAAGAGGTATCATGCTGGAGTCGGAATCGACACTTTGACTGCAGAAGGGATTAGTCGATCGAGTGCTAAACAACGTGCAGGTCGTGCGGGTCGAGAGGTAAGAAAAACACATTTCTTTTCCCCTCTCCTCTCTTCTCTTCGTTCGTCGTGACAACCCAACTGATGAAGAATGGGTAAAATCAACCTCGTTTTTTTTTTGTGCGTGTGAATAGTCTGATGGACATTGTTTCAGGTTGTACACTGAAAGGGATTTCTTACAAATGCCAAAGAGAACTGAACCTGAAATTTTGAGGGTCAGTTTAACTTTTGCTTTGTTACATTTGTTGGCTTCGGGTCAACAAGATGTTACGAAATTTCATTACATGGATAAACCTGAACGTCAAGCTCGTAAGTCGACTGACTTGCTCTTACTTCTTCTGCCTTGTCTTTTTCTTTTCCTTTCAAACTAACTGAAGTTTTCTCGAATCGACTAATCGTGTGTTGAAAATAGTTTCATCAGCATTGTTAACTCTTCACGGGTTGGGAGCGATCGATAACAAATCTGGTATAACTCGTTTAGGTTTACAAATGGCACAATTACCTCTCGATCCGATTTACGCCAAAGTTTTAATCACTTCTTTCTCAGAAGGTTGTCCTCACGAAGCTATCAACTTGGTTTCATTGTTGGGATCTAAAGAACAGATTTTAGCAGTTAGTTCTAGTCAGAGAGAATTGGCGAACGAAGCTAGGAAAAAGTTTTTACACCGTTCGGGGGACCATTTGACTTTGTTGAATATTTTACAAGCTTTTGAAGAGATTCAACCAGGAGAAGGTGGAGGAGAGAGTAATGGAAAGAATCAAGAGAGGAAACAATGGTGTAGGGAAAACTTTATAGGGTTCAAAGCGATGATGCAAGTTTTAGATGCTAGGAAACAATTGAGGGAGAGGGTAGAGAGGTTGAAAATTGGAGATTGGAATGTCAGTTGTTTAGGAGGAGAAGAACAAGCTACAGCAGAAGATTATGAACCTATTTTAAATTCACTAGTTGGAGGTTTGTTCAGTAATGTCGCTTTGAGAAATGAGGATGGAACTTATAGACACGTAGTCACTAGGGAGGTGAGTTCATCTATACCTTATCTCCTCTTCTATCACTAAATTGTCGAGGACTGAAAACTGAATCTCTCGTGTGTGCTTTTAGCCAATCGCGATTCATCCTAGTTCTTCTTTACATGGTAGAAAAGCTCTCGCAATAGTTTACGATGAGCTCGTGAGTTTTCAAATCGAGTTTTCTCTCTACTTTCTCATACCACCAAAGACCATTTCGTTGACAACGTATTTTGTTTTTTAACAGGTCTTGACGACGAAAACTTATGCGAGAGGAGTTTCAGAAATCAATCCTAGATCGATTACTATCAAGGCACCTGCACTGTTCGCTTCAGGTAAACAAGAGCGATAAAGGTTGAAGAGAAAGAGAGAGGAGCTTTTTTTTAATTTGTGTAGTCTCTTTTCTTTTCCTTCTTTCTTTCTTTTGGTGTCGAGTATCGATCTTGAATTCGAAAGCATCGCATTTACTTACTTGATTGCATCTATTCGATTAGAGAGGGAACGGAAGAGAAGTGACCCCTTCCGCGGAGACGGGACGAAGAACGCTCAAGCCTCGTCGAGGAAAAAAACGAAAAGAGGTTCGAGGGGAGAAGTTTGTCCTCTCTTTCCTCTCTTTCCATCTTCTTTCGTTTTCCAATCTCTCGATTCATTTCGATAATCAGCTACTCGCGCAAACACTGATCTACCGCAATCGACTTCCAACCGGCTTTTTCTCTCTCTCTCTCTCCCTCTCCTTGATCAAAATCGAAAGAAGCTAGAGGAGGATAGATGTCTAGTCTACTGTTCTTACCTGACGGTTACTCTCCCGATTCCAATCAACTTTCTCGAGGAGAGATCGAGTATCCTTTCGAGGCAGTCAGAGTAGAGGGAAGGACAAATCAAGGTTCTTCTTCGAGTAGTTCTTTTCCTCGAGTTCAACCTGAGCTAGGGACAATCGTAGATCTTTCGGTACACCGGGATAGTCGATCAGAGGATAGTATGTCTCGGAAAGAAGCTGGTGGAGAAGAATTTGAGATGATGGGAACGATTTCGCAAAGGTGATTGATGACTATACTTCCTCTTTCTACTCCCTCACAACCTACCTTGGATATGTTACTGACGAACAAACATCCCTTCCTCGTTTCCACCCTCAGTAACCAAGTCGATTCAATCTCGTGTACAGCTCAATCTCCCTCGACGACAATTTCCTCCTCTTTTACCTGTTCTCCTCCTCCTCCTCTTTCCGTTTCTACTTCATTTCGCACAACTCGTTCAGGACGTAGATTCTCAACGACTTCAAACACCTCTACTTGTTCTTCCTCCTTGTCTTCTACTTCTGTCACGGCAGCACCTCGTCCTCGTGGAAGACCTCGAATGAAATCCCTTTCTACCACTTTCAACCCTACTACAAATCTCTCAGCTTCTTCTCCTCAAACTACTACTACTACTACTCTAGCGACAAGCTCGGGACAAAGGAAGAAACAACAACAAGTTACTGTTCGTCATCAAGCTCGAAATCCTAAAACTGGTGCATTCATCAGTAGTAACAATCAAAACAAGGATCGAAAACGTCGCACACAAACTACTACTTCTTCTTTCATACCTCCTCCGAAACGTCGACGTTCTTCTTCTTCTACTTCGACTTCGATAAACATCAATCGAAACAACGACGACATTCCTAGTAGTCCATTCAAAATACCTTTCATCATATTTGAATCGGACGAGGAGGAGGAGCAGGAGGAGGGGGAGGAAATCGATATAACCAGAAGAAGAGGTCGAGAAAGAAAGAAACTGGAACTGAAGAAGAAAAAGAAGAAGAAGAGAAGTTTTCAAGAAATTACTCAACAAGATTCGGAATGGGAGAAATGGCTTAAGATCCTTGGGATCGATGAACCTTTGAGAACTTCTTCGAGGAGGTATAAGTCTGTGGAAGAGATGGGAGGTAGAGGAGCTTTAAAAAAGTGGGGTTGGTGGAAACAAGCAGGAGGACAAGGGAAAGGAAAAGAAAATTTCATTGACAACGAAAAGGAAGGATCTACTACTAGAGGGGGACCTGAGAAAAAACAAGTCGAGATCAATGAGATACAGGCGGCTCCTCCTGAAGTCACACCTATTCATGAGGAAGAAAAAGAAGAAGAGATGCAAGCGATACAAGTTCTTTCGAAATTTTCAAATTTTCAATTACGACGTCCTATTCTCGGTACTACTTCTCCCACCTTCATCATCGCCAACGGTACCTCAATTTCTACTCAAGAACTATTACCATCTGCCGAATCTCTTCTCCCTCCAACTTCCGTCGACGAAACCAAACTCAAGAAACGTATTCATCATCGTAATCCTCAAAGCTCATCTTCTATCACTCTCGGAAGTCGTTCTTCTACTCGATTAGCTCTCAAACAATCAATAACGATACTGGAAGAAGCAGAGCGAGAGCAAGAGGAGGAGGAAAGAAAGAAGGAACCGAAATTTCAATCGAATGAAAATAAATCTCCTCCTTCAACAACCTCTGTTTCGGGAGAAGATGCATCAAGCTCGATTGAGGAGGAGGAGGAGGAAGAGGAGCAAAGAGAAGTGAGGATCAACGGAGAAGGAACAAGTTCAGGATTCATAGATTCGACAAATGATCGAACCGCAGACGAATTAGAAGTTCTCGAAGCCCTTCTTACTCTCTCTCGGAGGATTCAGGATGATGATGAGGAACGAGGGGGCTCAACTCAAAAAAGGAGAGCGAAATCCAATGAGGGAGAGGAGATGAAATCTAAAGGGAAGCTGGGAAAAAAATTCTCTAGTCGTCGATAATGAGTGAAAACCAAATTCAACAGCGAGCCTAGATTATACATTCCGCAAATGTGAGGGTGTGAATACGATCACACAACGGGGGGGAAAGCACGCACGTGAAGAGGGGGAGAGTTTTCTCTGTAGTTCTGATGAGCCGTCTTCACCAGTCCAACTTGACGAATTCACACCTCTTTGCCCACACACACTCACACACACACTCTCTCTCTCTGATCTCGACGAAGGAAGCAAATTCCTAAAAGCAAGAAAATAGCTTTTTTTTTTTCCAGCTCTATCGTTATCTTACGGTTTCCCTTACAAGCTTGATGTTAGCCAGAACTCTGCTCTTTTCTCTTGTTGACAGTTTCCCTCGCCTGTTTTAAAATCTCTTCAATCTTGTCAATGATTTTGTCAATTTTACCTCCTTCACCACCAACCGCTGTATTTCTAATCGTCTTTTCCGATCTAGATCTTTCGAAACCTCCTCCTCCTCCTCCATAAACAAGTTCTTGAGGTCTTTTGTAAACTTGAGTGAATTTCCTCAAAGGTTTATACAAAATCTCAACCAACCTAGTAGAAAAGAGAGTTTCTAAAACGTAATGTCGAGATTTAGTGATTGATTTTTTCAAGAAGGAAAAAGTTCTTGAAGGTATCGTGGTTAGGATTCTAGGTAATTGATGTAAGAGGAAATGAGGGATAGTTTTAGGAAGGGATAGGAATGTAGAAGTAAAGGAGAGGAAACGAGGAGTTAATGAGTGACGAGAAGAGGAAGAGGTCGTTAGTGTTTTGGTTGAGGAATTAAGAGTTGCTGTCGTTGTTGTTGGTGTTGTCGGTGTCAATGATGATGATGAAGAAGATTGAGTAAGAGTAAGAGGAGGAGGAGGTTGATAATTTTTTAAACATTCTTCCCATTTCTCTCTTCCTCCTTCCCTCTCATCATCGTGAATAATCGAGTTCTTCCTTCGTTTCTTCCTCTCTAATCTCTTCAATAGTAGTTTTTCCAACCCTCTCAACAAAGTAGTACCTAAACCTTCTCTTTCATGTAAACCGGTAGTTAAAATTCCAACTGTTTCAATTCTTCTCCTTCTCTTGTTTGGTGGTACTATTGTTTGATGGCGTTGTGATCGGAAAGGAATCAAACGAGATAGAATAGAAGTTGTAGAAGTTGAAGAAGAAGGTAGAGGCGGTAGAGATGATTGAGATAACCTAGTAGAAAGGATTAAATCTGTAGCTAACCTATCTCCGATCACTAATAATTTGATCGTATCTCCTCCTTCTTGACCTATCGTCAAAGGTCTCGTTGTTGTTGTATTTGATCTAGCTGCTAATGGAGAGTAAACGATTTGAGAGGAAACGTTGGGGGAGGAGGAGGAGGAGGAAGAGGAGAGTTGATTGAAGTGTGTAACGATTTGTTCGACGCATTTGAAACCTGGTTTAGGTTGAGAGTGACACAATACTGGTACCTTCAAGTTACGTGAGACTGATTCTGCCTGTGTAAGATTCCACGAGTAAGAACAGAAGAATGAGAGAGAAGAGAGAGAGGAGAGAGACTTACTCCTAGTAAAGCTGGATCTTTTGCAAAAGTTCCAACAGAGTTACTAACTATCAATACATTATCTTGACCAAACGTATCCAACAAGTCTTGCCATGGTTCTCTCAACCCTTTAGCTAATTCATCTTGATGAGGTACCGTCTACTTTTCAAAAGTGAGAGAGAGTGAGTGTCAAGAAAGAGATTGAAAGGATGCGCGCGTGTGTGTGTGTGTGTACGTACTATACAGTTGTCCTTATCTATGACTACTCCTACTACACCGCGTTGTTTGAACTTGATAAAATCTAATTGAGAGATGGAACTGACTACCAACCTCGGTTCAACTATTGAAGGTCTAATCACTGCCGAAAGAGATGCTAAAATTCCTGACCAATTAGCCATTGAGCTAACTTTGGCTGAGTAAGCGAAGGAAAAAAAGACAACCACGCGGTTCGAGGTGAATACGCGCGATCTCAAACTTTGGGAGTACTAGTTCGGAACCGCTTTCTCTCTCTCACTCTCCTTTCCGCTTCACTACCTCCTCCCTCGTACCATAGGTGGAACGGGGTGAGCTGAATGACTCCTCCTCCATCATCATCGAATCCCTCGTCTCTAGATCGGAATGATCGGATCAGTCATCAACCGACAACTTCTTCCCAATTTTACGAAGGTGGAACAGTAGTACCTCCAACTCTAGCCAACAACCTATTACATCCGATGAGACCTAGCAATCTGGAAAGGACAAACAGTTGGAAAGAGTTGTTGTTACAAAGTGGAGCTCAAGAAGATTACAAATCAACCTCACCTTCAACCTCAACCTCCACCTCACGAGAAGAAGAAGATGATTCTGATACTGTGACGACGACATTAGGAGTAGACGAGAATTCAAGACTCTTACAACAAGGAGGAGCAAGATCTCACTCTCATTCTCATTCTCGTGAAATCTCTCTACTACCTTGGTACAAACGACCGTCTCCAATCTGGTTACTACCAGGTACTTTCTTAATGGCTATCTCGATGGGTTTGACGTTCGCCCCCAAGTTGGAAATTTATACTCAATTGATTTGTAGAACTATGGATCCTTTAAAATCTAAAGTTACTTTACCACCTCCATTTGAAACCTTTCACCAAACTAGCAGCAGCAGCAGTTCTTCTTCTTCACAACAAGATTGGGCGAACCAATGTCACCGTTCTTCAGCAGTACAATCTTCAGTCGCGAGATTAGCATTAATCTTGACCTTGTTGATGGGAATCCTAAGTAGTTTAACAACTGGTTGGTGGGGTTCTTATTCAGACAGGAAAGGTCGTAAACCAGTTTTGATCTTGGCAATGTTTGGTACCGTTTTAATGGATTCAATTTTCTTGATCACTG
Organism: Sporobolomyces pararoseus; assembly: GCA_010758995.1. Taxonomy (NCBI): domain Eukaryota; kingdom Fungi; phylum Basidiomycota; class Microbotryomycetes; order Sporidiobolales; family Sporidiobolaceae; genus Sporobolomyces; species Sporobolomyces pararoseus. The sequence goes on along the minus strand of RSDY01000004.1, from coordinate 1,613,772 downwards.
TAAATTTTCATCAAAAAGTTTCTTACAATTTTTTATTACTAGGTCCAATCTTGGATGGTTTGTTGGGAGGGTTTTCAACTGCTCAAGCAACTACGAACGCTTATTTGTCAGATGTTACTTTACCTGGATCGAGAGCTAAAATTTTTAGTTTATTGGCAGGGTTAATGTTTCTTGGATTCGCTTTGGGACCAATCTTGTCTTCTCTCTTGATCTCTTACTCTTCTAAATGGTTTGGAATCAAAGATCCTAGTCAAGTAGTTTTGATACCGTTTTATATCGCTTTGGTTAGTCATTTAAGTTATTTGATAGTTTTGAGTTTCGCTTTACCGGAAAGTTTGAGTAAAAGTAGAAAAGAAACTAGTCAGAAGAGGTACGAAGAGGAATTAAAGCTGAGGAAAGATCGAGAGTTCGAAATGGATAAGAAAGCTCGACAAGCTGGAAAGGTAAAAGTTTGGTTGAGGAGAATCAAAAGGAGTTTAGAAAGGATTTTTGGATTCTTGAGACCTTTGGGATTGTTGTTACCGAAGAAGAAGAAAGATATGAGAAAGAATCTTGGTGAATCAGGAGAAACCGGAGCAGATGAAGAAGAAGAAGAAGAAGAATTGAGGAGTAATATCGATTGGGGTAAAGATTTGAAAGAGTATTGGAATCCTCAAGATGTTTGGAAACACAGTGAAGCACAACGAGAAGGAACTCGAGGGGGAGGTAGAGACTGGAGTTTGACTAAAATCGCAATCGGTTATTCTTCCTACATGATGATTATCGTAGGATTCTCCTCTTCTTTTTTCCCTGATACTGCATTTCATTCGCTAACGCCGTATACCCATAAACTTGGTATCAGGCAATCATTCAAGTTAAACTTCAATACGCGAACTACACTTTTGACTGGTCTGCGAAAGAAGATGGGTTATTCCTTTCTTACATTGGAGTTTTGAGAGTAGTCGCTCTACTAGTATTCCTACCATTGTTCATTAGAATCTTGAGAAGACCAGCTCCGGAACCGATCAGGCCTAAACCTCAAGAATCTGATCAAGTTGAACTCGAGAGGTGGGAAAAAGAAAAGAAATGGCTCAAAGTAGTTACTGATTCTCGTATGACTCTCTTTTCTCTCTACCTACCTCGAAAAGGAAACTTCTCAACTCACGAAAAAACTCCGTGTGTCGTCTCCTCTGGAACTATAGATTTCGATTTGAGATTGGCATCCCTTTCCCTCTTACTAGATTTATTCGGTTTCCTCTTTTTCTCCTTGATCTCTCTATCTCCTCATCCAACTCCCCCTCTATTCCTTCTCGCGACTTTTATCCAATCCCTTGGATCGGGTGCTTCCCCAACTATTCAATCTTTGGCATTAGCTCATTCGAGTCCTAGAGATTCAGGTAAATTGTTTGCATCTTTCTCGGTAGTACAATCTCTGTCATCCCAAGTCGTAGGTCCGATTTTGTTTGGTACTACTTTTATAAACACGGTAGGGAAAGGTTCGAACGGTCATCATGAATGGAACGGGATGGTGTTTTGGTTGGCGAGTTTGTTGTGTCTGTTGAGTTGGAGTTCTATCAAGAGTTTGAGGTTGAGAAGAATTTGGATAGATCCAGAATTTTTAAAGGTTAGTGAAGAGAATAGGAAAGCTCAAGAAGAAGAGGAAAGAGGTAGAGTTCGGGGAAGATCTTGAAAGGAGAAAAAAAAAGTATATATATTTTTGTAGATAGTTCTTTTTTTTCCTTTTCATTAGTACATACATATCAGGGGTCCCACCTTCTCTTCCATTGTGTTGTCGTTCACTCTATTTCTGTGTTACCTGTAAACTATTTGGAACTGGTTAATCATCCAATTGAGTCTTTTTTTGCATCTTTCGTTCTCGTCGCGCGTTCGAACGAGAAAAAGAGTTCCTCCTTGCAAGTGCGGAAAGGAATTGTATCTCTCAATCAGTGAGAGTCGGACGAGGAGAACAGCACAAGACAGAACAAACGACCTTTGGTTGACTTCAATTTTTTTCACATACTTGGGAGGAGACAGGGGGAAAAAGGGATTTGAAACCCCAGAAAAGAGGGAGAGGAGCAGACAGAACCGGATCAGAGAGAGAGGGAGGATTAGGAGAGAGTTTGAGATGATGAATTTATATACAAAAAAAAGGAAAGAGACGTGAGAGATAAAGAGAGAAAAAAGTCTCTGAGCTGGTATTCTGCTGACTGCCTTGGAGAGGAATGTGGAAGAAGGTGAGGTAGAGTTAGAGGATGCGGCTTAGAGAAGAAAATGCGGTGGTGAGGAGGAAGCGAGAGAAAAACGATTCGAAGAGGGAAAAGGACAGAAGAGAGGGAACTGCTTGCGAAAACGAAAAGGGAAACGATAAGAGAGAGAGAGAGAGGGAGAGAGGACTAGGAGGGATGTCATGCCTATGCTTTCTCTTTGTAGAAAGCTTCCAACCATTCTTTAGCTTCTTGTTGTTCCCGTCTCAACCTTTTCAATAACCCTTTGCATCGGTTCAAAGCTTCTTGTTCTGAAACTTCAGGTCCTTCTCCGTGTGCGTCCTTTCGTTTCCCGAAATGTTGCATAGCTTCACAAGAATGCTGTACCCTTTGAAGTCCCAACGCGGCGGAAGAACCTTTGAGGAAATGACCTTTACGAGATAAAGCGTCTAAATCTTTTGCGGCACTGTAGTTTTCAGCCATTCGGAAAAGGTTTCACGTCAGTTTTTGAGATTCGATTCAATGAGAGAGAGAGATTTAGGAGAACAACTTACAGAGCTTCTTCAATCTCGTGGAAAGTAGTTTCTGCTTGAGAAATGTAATCGAACGCCAAAGTCTTTGAGAATTCATGAGTTTCGTCGTCGTCCTACAGGTGTCGTATAGAGCGGTTCAGGTAGCGAGTAGGAGGGAGATTCGGTGAAGAACGAGGAATTGAGGAAATTGAATGACGAGCCAGGAGGGGAGGTGTCAACTCGGATCTCAGCGACGTGAAGAGGAGAGGGTAGAGAAGATACTTACGATCTCTAACAGTTGACCAAACACTTCCATATCTACTACTTCTTCAGTACTGGGGGCTCCGACATCTGCTTCTACTTCTTCGACATCATCATCATCAACCTGTCCTCCTCCTTCCGCTGCCAATCCAACTTTGGCTTCCGGTGCGCCATCTTTACTCAATCCTGGTGCTAGTGGTACTTCTTTGCTTGTAGAGGATTCAGTGGTTGTAGAAGTCGATGAGGAGAGGGCGTCATCCTTTAGGGGAGGAGGAACTGATTTCGATGATGAAGAACCATTGAGAGGAGGAGGTGAAGTAGAGGCGTCAGGACCTGGCATTGCCGTTGATTGAACTCGCTCAGGGTTTATTCGAGCTGAACGTTTGTAAAGTCTGCGAGTTCTCTCTCTCACTCGTGTCGCTCGATCACTTTTTTTTTTTCGCGGGTCAAGTTTAAATTTTTTTACACTACGCTTTTCGCTTCGACTTCCCTTTGTTGTAGATACCTATTCTAGTGGATTCGCAATCACTACTGACTGCGACTGAGAAACAATGATTTTTGAGATCTCGCGTAGCGAATTCAACTTGATCGATATTCCTGCACTTACAAACATTCTCGCGACGTCTCTTACTGCGTCTGACTCGTCGGTATCAGGAGGCATCAGGTAATCAGGCTTCAAGGCCGAATCGCTTCTATTTCTTCGATTTTTCTTTTCCTCTTCGCAACAAACCACTTTACTTCTCTTTGTTCACCACTTGAGACTAATGAGACATTCGCTAAGGATGTTTGACTGGAGACCGTGAAACGGAGAGAGGACTTCGATTCTTGAGAGCTGAGCGTCGCGAGAGGGTCGACCTTTTTTTGAGCGCCTCTCTCTCTCTTCCACTTCACTCTTTCGTCTCCTCAACTCGATCGGAAGTCAAAGGATGTCTAACAAAGGTACTGGAGACGTTCGGGTAAGTCATACTCGGCTATTCATGGCTGTAGAGCTCATGCTGATGTCGAGTTCGTGATTTCGCTCAGATCTCTCGAATCGATCACTTCTCGAAACTCCCTTACGACGTGTTGAGCCCGATCTTCGAGCTCGCCTACGAAAACCACGTCCCAAGTGGTCCTTTGAGCAGAGGACTCCTCTCTTTCTACGAAAAAAACGTTTGGCGGTCAATTCATCTCGAGGGATTACAAGAAATCAAGGCTTTTACAGGGGTTTTTCGCGCAAGACCACAACGCGGGAAAGATATTGAGAACTTTGGGGTAGAGGTCTTAGGGGTGGTAGCTGAAAGTCGCCAGATGCGCTGCAGCGTTCAGTTGCAAAATTTCTTCGCATACCTCTTTCCCCTTATCCCTCGCCTCAAATACCTCAACCTCACTAAATTGCCCGAAGGAAGCGCTCTCTTCCGAAATGTTCTCGAAGCTCAAGTCTCTCTTCCGAACCTACGATCGCTCCTCGTCTCTCTCCCCGAACCTCCCAAGCTTTCAAGCTCTAGCCTCGACTTTGTCGCCACCCTAACCTCTGTCACTGATCTTCACATTAGAGGATACGAAGTATTCAAAGGCTCACCCCTAACGACACAATGTTCAGAGGGAATCAGAAAGTTGACGATAGTCGGAAGTGAAATTGAAGAAAAATGGTTGGAAGGGATAGTTCGCGCAACTCCGAACCCCTTCGGCTTATGGCTCACGATTGACGGAACGGCAGCATCGAACCTCAAGAACTTACTCGAGACGCTACCTTCCGATCTAAAGGCCCTCAAGATCGTGTCATTCTTAGACGACTCGCCAATCATTAGTTCAATGCTTCCACAATTTCAATCGCTCGAGCAACTCTCGCTATGTGGGAACATCTACGAAAGAGGAATTCACGAATCGCTTCTTCGCCTCCCCGCCCTCTCCTCACTTCGGTTAGCTTATGGACGAACCGATCTATCCAACCTCAAACACCTCCTCCTGAGCCCTGATCGTCCGCCTCGTCTCAGGTTCATCATTCTCGACCACGATCGAGGCGTCATGGGCCCGAGAGTTGGATTGTCGCGAGGGAAGGGCTTCAGTTGGAAGGAAGAGAGGCAACGATACACGACGAGAATGAGATGCTGGACTCTTCCGAACTGGGAATTGCCGACTGAAAGGGGTCAAGTTTTGTTCGGTGCTCGAGCTCTTGAAGACTTTGTGAAGCTCGCGGAGGAGAGGGGAATAGCAGTGAGCGGTTCAGCGGTGGAGGATCTTCGGATAGTTGAACACTATTTCATCGAGTTCAACAATCGAGCAGTACTTTTCGCTTACTACGAAAAGAACTTTGGCCCAATGAAAAAAGCAAGGAAACGGGCTCTCAGGTACGACTACGCTCTACCTGAGATCGACATCGCCACCCTCGGACCTGAGCTCGAAATCGTCGAAACTCCTCTCCCCGACAAAGATTGGTTCATTCTCTCGCTCAAGAACAAGGAGCAGGCTACCATCGTACAGGAAGAGGCTTGAAAAGCGGCAACGGTCGAGTGAGAGGATGAGGGAGTAATCGAGGAGGGTTTGAAAGCTATGACTTTATAATTCTTTCTTTCTTGTTTAAAAATTTGTCTACACTACTTTGTTCTCTTTCCCTTTATTCTGTAAAACTCTCTTCTACGCACTTGAGATATTCTAGGTCTGAAACGAGAAAGACTGATAGCGATGGCGAAAGAGAGAGTAATCTTACAAACAACGAAAATTTACGATCCTAGCTACAAAATTCAAGGAATCCAAACCTTCAGTCGTACAAAGAGACGCACGAAAGAGGCGTTATCCAAACATGTTTCCAAAATTGTTTCCACCACCTCCTCCGAATCTACCTCCAATCCCTCCTCCTCTTCCACCGATTCCCCCGAATCCTTCAGGTCCAGGTTGCTATCGAAATTCGAACAGTCTAATCAGCACAAATTAATGAGCTCGAGTACTTGAAGTTACTCACTTCCATATCAGGATGAGCTTGTCTTCCTCCAGGTCTTCCAATTCCTCCTCCAAAAGTTCCTTGAGGGAGACCTCTCGAAGGACCTGTCGAACCCGGTGGTCCATTCTAATCCCCCGATCGACGACCTTGTCAGTCAAACAGCTCAAAAAGAGAGAGAGAAGGGACGAAAAGAAAGTACTTCTGGACCTATCGGATCGAATCTAGCACCTGGAGGAGCACCGATTGAAGGTAAAAAACCATCTCCACCCCATCTCCTTCCTCCTCCATCTCTATCTCGAGCTATACCGTCGTCTGAGAACCTCTCCCTGAACAAAGGATGATCAGGACCCATAAACATGCCTCCTCCTCCTTCTGAACTACCTGGTAAACCTTGAATTCCTCCTGGTCCTCCAAAAGTTCCAGTTAAACCACCTAAAGGTTCTAGATCGTTCCTACCAATCTCTCCTATAGCTCTACCTCTACCTCTACCTCCTGAACCAGGTATCCTCAGAGGATCATTGTCACTTTCCGGTCGATCTGGATAAACTCCCAAAGGTCCACCTCTATCAGGTAAATAATCTCTTGTACCCGCTAATCTACCTGAACTAATCGAAGTAGTAGAAGTTGAAGTAGAGGTAGGTAATTCCGAATAACCAGTTTTCGATAAACCTGGTACTAAATTTTGTAAAACGTTTAAACGATACAATAAAATTAAATCTTCTAACCTTTTCTCAGTGGAGAATGGATTTGTAGAATTCAGATCGTTGATTGAGAGGGGTTTAGAAGTAGAAGGTAATGAAGTTGGAGAGAAATAATCAGTTTTTAAAATTTCGAATGAACTTGATCGAGCGTTCTAATTTATACGAAAGATTTAGCTCGACAACTGAGCGTATGGGAGAGAGAGAATATTGCTCACGTTTACTGCGTTACCTACTATCAAAAGTTTATCTCCTAGATCTACAACAGAAATGATGAATTCTAACGAAGATTGATCATGTTTGTATTTGAAACCGTTGTTACTATCACTATTCTTTTCCCAATCTTGTGGTAGTTCGTTCTTGTCTTCTTGTGGAGGTTTTGGATCGATCAAACGGAAAGAGAGGGAAGAATGAATCGAGTGAACGAGGAGGAGAACTACTTGAGATGGGGAACTGAGAGAAGTGGAGGAAGGGGAGAGGGAGTGGCATAGTGATAGTAGTTGAGTGGCAGATAGTAAGTCTTCGGAAGGCATTGTAGTTCTCTGGGGGTGAGGGAGAGAAGGGAAGAGATGACGCAGCGAAGTTCGAGTTGATCAAAGTGGGGAAGCTAACAGTAGAAAGAAGGAGTGTGAGAGAGCCGCAAGTATTTTACAAGTGCTAGAGCTATCGAAGAAGAGATGTGAGCGCGTCTGGTGAGATTCAAAAAGTTTCAAGGTGAGTGAAAGCAAGCTAAAAGATGATTTCTGCTGGAAGCTTCCGAGCTCTCTCGATCGCTGCACCTCGCTTGTGCTCGAACTAGCAGATGACCTGGCAGAGCGATTAACAGACTCGCAGGCCGTCGTGATCGGATCAATATCTCTTTCGCAATCGAAAATCCAAGCTATGGGTTTTGCGAACGAAGAGAAAACCCCTCAAATAACAGGACTAGTATTAGATGAAATAGATAGCTTTCTATTCAGTGATTGTATATGAGAGAGAGGTAAAGTAAAACAATAGTCGTCGTAAACGAGAAAGAACGAAAGGAAGGGAAGGGACAAATCCATAGTTCAGCTTGACATCTTCCTTCAATCCTCACCGCAGTCCCCCTAGATGCGAATAAGATAATTGTACAGAATCGATAGTGTCTGTTTGCGAGCTCCTCCTCCTCCTCTCACTACTACTACACCCGCCTGTATTTGGAAGTTTTTTTCTAAATGGTCCTATTCCAAGAATTGATTCAAAAACTCTTCATAATCCAATACCGTTTCTTCTTTCATTTCTCCTCCTTCTAGTTGAGTAGTAGAGTCATTGTCCATAGAACGAGGTACGTTTAGTTTGGTTTGTGGCATATGAAGTTTCAAAAACTCTAAACTTGATTTAGGTAATTGTAACCTGATCAAATCTAATTCTGTTACGTATCCCTGCGCAAACCACCACCACATGACGCGACTGTCAGTCTCTTGCATCGAAAGAAGGATAGAATAGAGAAGAGAAGGTTTGTTCTTACTTTTTCAGAAGCGATAGAACGGAAACAAGATTTAACTTTTTCTCCAGTTAACCTATCTTCATTCCTTGCAGTCTACATAGGACAAATTATTCGTCAGAGGAGAGAGCGAGAGACAGAGAGAGAGAGAGAAAAAAAACTCAACGAGGAATCTAATAAACTCTTTGAATTCAACTTTTTCTTCTTCGTCCTGTCTAATCTCTTCCAAGTTTATTTCTGCAACTCCTAAACTTCCCAATGCACCGATCAATTCGTCCAACCCTAATTTGTTGGTAGAATCTTTATCGAACGCTTTGAACGCGGATTCGAATTCTTCTAATTGTTCTGGAGTTAGGGAAGTTTGTTTACGTGCTACGATCTGGTAATTAAAAAGCTATATGTCGGTCATTCTCCAAGGTAGAAAGAGAAAAAAAAAGAAAAAGAAAAAGAAGAAGACGAACCTGATTTTCTATGAAAGAGATTTGGTTTGAAAATTGTAAAGAAATTGAATCGATTTCCAATCTCAAAGTTTCTCCAGATTGAAACGACTCGTATCCATCTCCTTCTCCTTCTTCTTCGTGTGGTGGTAGGATTGGAATTGGTACATCTAATGAAAGACATTTAGATTCTGTTTGATCTAATCGATCCAACAGTTGGTACAACCTAGGTATTCTAATCGATTGTAAATTCTTACAACTTTCCAATTGTACTTCTAAACTAGTAGTCCCTGCATATTCAGTAACTTTCTTGAATCCATTCTCTACCCCTTTCAACTCTTCTTCAATCTCCGAAACCAATTTCCTAACTTGTTCTTTCACTTCTCTCCTCAACCTCTCAATTTCTTTTCGAATCCCTCTAATCCATTCCTTATCGATTTTTTCCAAACTACTCCATTTATCTTGCAAAGTTTCAATTCGAAACTGTTCAGTAGGTTCGTAATCTCTCAAACTATAAGTTTTCAATTTCTCTCGGATTCGAAACAATAATCCAATCAATGATTGTTTCTCTTTCAACCAACCGAACCTAGTTTGGGGTAAATAAGTTGAATAGAACTTCGTCGAAAGAGACTGGAGAGTTGGGTAAGGAGTTTGAAGAGGAGGTGGTAAGGCCAAGAGAGTTTCTAAATGAGCTGAAATTGAACTCATCAACTAGTTCACAAAAAAAAAACACGGGGTGAACTGATTAGTTCCCTAAGAGGATAGAGAGAGAGATAGAGGGAAAAAAAGAGCTAGACATTACAGAAGTGAAACGTCTTTCATAATCATGAACTGACAACATTAGTTCAGACATGTTTTCAACGAAATTTGAAATCACTTTAGATTCGTTCTCTTGTTGAGCTTTTGAACTGAATGCGTGAAAGAATTGTGCAACATAAGTCATTAAACTCCTTTCATCAGGTTTCGAACCTCCTACTAAATCTTCGACGTCCAACAATTGAGGAATTCCTAAACTTTGTTCCGCAATCTTGAACGCCAAACTCAAATTAGAAATCGCGGTTTCCAAAGTATTCTGTTTAGGTAAAAGGTCGTAATCTAATAAATCTGGTCGATGTCTATGAATCAAAGCACAGAAAGCTAAACCATCTGTCCAACTTTTAGTAAAATCTTTTACTTGAACTCTTTCGTAACCATTAGTTTTCCTCTGACACCACAACAACAAACCTTCTTTCGCATGACTACCTTCTTGATTAATCTCTGCGATCGAGAACCTCAAAACTAAACTCCAAATCATTCCCAAAATCAATTTCCTATTCCCATCTACGATATCTTCAGGTCCGATATTGGTCAAATAAATCCCAGTTTGTTTGATCCGGTCTAAAGCTTTTTTAGTATTTTCCATTTTTTGTACTCTCAAACTAGGATTCAAATTGTACCTCCCGATTGAAACTTCAGTTAAAACTTCTACCAATTGGATCAACCTAGTACCGTCACAAAAATCTTTACCTAAATCTGTAACGGCAGGGAAACCTTGAGGTTCCAACCTAGCGTTTAACCATTTCGCAAAAGTTTTGTTTTGTACATGTTCAAATTCTTTACCAACTGATGAACTATTCGAGGATGAATTCGTAGTGGTGGTTGTTATTGTTGTTTGAGTAGTTGAGAATGTACCCCAATGTAAACTAGGTGATCTTTCTAATCCACCAGGAGTTTTGGGTGACAGAGGGAGGAGAGGAGGAGTGTGCGAACTCGTCGATCCATTCAAGTTTAATTGAGCAAGAGAGGATAAACTTGCAGTTGATCTATGAGTTGGTCTACTAGAAGATCTTGACGAGGATGCCGAGGAGGAGGTACTACCGATAGTTGAATCGGGGGACAAAGGTCTAGAAGAGTAGTTGAATGAAGTGGAAGAAGAAGAAGAAGAAGAAGAAGGGAATGCGAAGGATAGAGGTCTGGTACGTGTAGGTTTCGTAGGTGAATATTGTAAATGTGAGTCTACCATCTCTTCTGAATGGAGGCAGGTGATAGAGTGAAAAGGGAGAGAGAGAGAGAGAAACGTTTTCCGACGGTTGTTGTTGATCGAGACCAACCGACCAACCAACTCACTGTTTCTTCTATATACTTTCTCTACCTGTCCCCGATTACTATTACTTTGGGGATTATGTCTACGAACAATCTACCACCTCAACAAGAACGAGAACAAAGACCTATCGCGTCTACCTCTACATCATCATTGACCACTACAGGAGTTCCAACTCCCGAACCCTACTTTGATACGACCTCTCAGAAATGGATGGTAGAAACTCTAGATGGTTCAGAATTAGAATGGGACGTTCAAAGGAATAGTTGGGTACCCATCGTAAGTAATCTTCTCTCTTCTCTCTCTCTATCTCGATAGGGTATCCCACTGAAGATCTCTCTTTCTTATTGATGATGATTAGGTAGATGAAGATTTGTTAAAGAAACAACAAGCTGCTTATTCAGTTACTGGTGTAGATGAATCAGTAAATCTCTCTCTCTCTCTCTCTCTGTCTCTTCCTCGCTAATCAACCTTTGTGACTGTTGTTACAGGAAGAGATTCAACCTCTAAGTAAAGAAGAACGTAAACAACAACAACAAAAGAAACGTAAAGCTCAATCGTCAGATCCAAAAGCCTCTTCTTCTTCACAAAATACTGCAATTTTCATTTCAAACCTTCCAACTACCCCTCTTCCTCCTTCTATTTCACTCCTCTCTTCGATATTTTCGAAAGCGGGTTTAATTTTACAAGATCCATTAACTAACGAACCTAGAATAAAACTTTACAAAGATTCAACAACTGGTCAATTCAAAGGAGAAGGTTTGGTAGTTTATTTACAAAGGGAATCTGTTGAATTAGCAGTCAGGTTGTTTGATCAAACTGAATTGGAATTGGGTAGTGGCAAAGGTTTGATCTCTGTACAAGAAGCTAAATGGGAACAACCTAAAAAACGAGAAGATGGACAAGAACCCGAAAAGACAAAAAAGAAGAAAACTGAAGAAGAGAAAAAAAATGAAGACAGAGTTAAAAAAATGGGAAAGAAAGCTGCCGCTTTGAGACAGTAAGTCTTTTTCTCTCTCTCTGTATTTCTGGGGAGATCGTTTTGACTGATTGGAATGAGCGAGAGTAGAAAATTACAAGATTGGGATTCTTCAGATGAAGAAACTTCAGAATCTATTTCTAAAAAATTCAAAGGAGTAATAGTTCTAGAAGGAATGTTTACTTTGAAAGAACTAGAGGAAGATGCTACATTGCTGTTGGATTTGAAAGAAGACGTTAGAGAAGAATGTGAAACTTTAGGAATCGTTACAAACGTAACTTTATACGATGTAAGTCACTAAACTAACCTTTTCCATCGTGAACGAGATCTCTTCAATGAGCTGACGTATTTGAAAACGTTTCTAGAAAGAGGAAAAAGGTATAATGACAGTTAGGTTTAAAGAAGAATTATCTGCTCAAGCTTGTATAGCAGTAAGTTTCCCATGCCCTTTCTCTTTTCTCTGTATCTACTCTCAAAAGCTGATATTGTGAAAACGCACGCAATCGAAAAAAAAAAAAAAAAAAAAACCCACAGAAAATGAATGGTAGATTTTTCGCAGGTAGAACTATCAAAGCTTACCCAATGAATTCTAAACACAAGTTTTCGAAATCTGGTAAAGGTGAAGACCATCATCACTCTATCGAAGGAACTGAATCAACTACGACTGCTTCTACTGCGGGAGATAGTGTAGGAGATTCGGAAAGTGAAAAAGAAAAAGAAAGGTTGAAGGCTTATGCAGAATGGTTAGAAAAAGGAGGAGAATAACACGATCTCTCTCACTAGCCTTTGCACTCCTAGTGTTCTGAATTGGAAACAACACATATTTTTTTCAACACTATCCTTGAGATACGACACGAACAACTGATAAGATCCCCAAAAGAGGGACAGAAAGAGAGAGAGAGGGAAAGACAACAGGTTTATTCTTTCCTTTTCTTAATACATTCCTTTCCTAGCACTCCTAGTTACTCTTTTTCCCTGCGTTTCATTCTCAAATTCCTTTTCCAACCTCTTCTTCTTTTCTTCTTCCTCCGCTTGTTGTTGTCTCCTGATCGCGTTTTGTCTAGCTTGGAACGCTGCAGGTTCATCATAAACTACCCTAATCTCTTCGGCCTCCCGGTTGTTCGTCAATGCTTGAGATTGAGAATAAAATGGAACTGAAGAACTAGAAGGAGGTGGAAGTGAATGTAAAGCAGAGAGTCCTCCTCCTCCAAACCCTTCTCGTTGTTCTTGTTGTTGTTGTTCTTGTTGATGAGAAGGAGAAGAAGAAGGAAGGAGAGTTGGGAGAGAAGTTGTGCGGGTTGGAGAATTGAGTTTCTTTTTCAAAGGTGATAAAGAATTTCCACCACCAAGTTGAGGAATTGATTGTTGCTACAGAATCACACACGAGGGAAATATGGTCAATCTCAAGAGGAAAGCTTCAATTGGAAGAAAGAGCGAGAGATTCTTTTTCTCTTACTTTTTTCCCAAAAATGTTTGTACGATTCCTTCCATTTTTACCTACTCCAACTCCAACTCCTACACCTACACCTCCCATGGCAAAATTCAATTCATCAGTTTTTCTTTTCAACTCTTCATCTTTTTTCCTCTTGTCCTTCAAGTTTGAATCTTCATCAGTTTGTCGAAGTGGGACAGAAGATAAAGCTTGAATAGTTGATACTCCTTCCGAATGACCACTCGCTCCTACTCCTCTCGATGCTGTCGTAGTTGATGAAGAACCGACTACAGTTGACCTAACGGTAGAAGGTCCTCCTCCTACTACCGGTTCTTCTTCTTCAGGTTCTTCTTCGATGATTTCTGTACGAGTTGAGTCTGATCTACGTCGACGAGGTGTAGGTGACCTAGAATTTTCGACTCCTTGGTCACTACCGAATTCCTCCTCTTCTTCAAATTCTAATCGATTCTTCTTTTCTTTTGTCGGGGTAGTCGTCAATCTTGAACCTGATCCTTCACTTCTCTTTGATAACGATGGACGAGAGTCGACAACAAGAGGTGGAGGAGGAGAAGGAGCTACCAAACTCATTCCAGCTTGAAATAATTGACCACCTTTTTTTGAATCAAAAGTGAAAGGGAAATCTGCTTCAGAAACTTTTGAACCAATTCTTCCGCACTACAAATAAGAACATTTTTAGCACTCCTTGATCAAGAGAGAGGAAGAAGGAGAAATGCTTGTTTCTTTTTACCTCTTCAATCCATCTAGGATGAACTATTTGACAATTAGAGTTTGATTTCGCGAGTTTCAAATCTTTGTAACTTGATGTACTTGAAGAAGAAGGATCTTCTACTTGATGAATGAAGTGAGTGATCGAATCACTGTATTGTCTTGCGGCAGTACCTCCTAGATCTTTGACGATATTCGCTAAACTTTGTCGATCAAACTGACGACGACGAATCGGAGCAAACCGGTTAGTTGAAGAGTTGCGCTTGAAAAAGAGAGAGAGAGCGAGAGTGGAATGAGATGCTTACGTTGGATTTGGTAGAGAAATATACGACACAATCTTCCAGAGGACCTTTAATCGATTCTTCTCCTTCTCCTTCTCCTCCTCCTTCTATCCTCTGTGCCTGCTCTGCGGCAGGAGACGATGCCTGAACAGCCAACTCTTCAACTTCTTTCCTCAACTCCCTCATTGAGACAACTCGTTTCCCCCATTCTCGAGCTTTTGCCAATTTTCGATTGTTTGTCGATTCAAGCTGCGAAGGAGAGACTTCTGGGAAATCTTCTAATTCTTTCAAGATTAGATGAGTACAAGCTCGACTGAAGTTCATAGATATTTGAACGCCTGAATAGAAAAATCACGAAATTATTTTCGTCAATTTCTCCTCAACCGAGCGAGTCTGCGATGAAAAGAAACGCGGAAGAGACTTACCGACTGCGTTCAGGTATCTTCTATTGTGATGCATATCTGGAGATTGTTCTCGATCCCAACCAGAGAAATGTACTAAAAACTTTTCGGCATCTAAAAAAACAGACAACAATCGAGTCTTATCAGTAATTAACTTGGGTGGGAAGGACGAGGAGGGCTTTTAGCTCACCTTTGACGGGACATTTGAACGGGATAGGTCTATCTAAAATTCGATCAGTGATCGGGACTACTTTGTCTGCCCAAAGACAGTATTCGATCCAACAAACTGAAACTACTCGAGGATCAGAAGAGTTCATGAAACGTTCAGGAGGTCTAACAAAACGACACAGAGAGACGTAGATCAGCACATGAGTTGATACAAAGGCAAATGGAGAGGCGAGGACAAGGACTCACTCGACGAAATCTACAACGATCCAGTCTACTTTAAGTAAATCTTCTTCCGAAGCGTTGACTATAGCTTTACCTCCACATCGCTCTATATGGGCTGCAATCGACTTTGAAGGTTTAGCTTTGATCTCCATCACTGCTGAAGTCAACCCTTTGAATATAGTCGGATTCGCTTGACTTGAACCGTTCGAAGAAACTGGTGCTTGTTCTTCCTTGTTCGTTTCTTCAGTGTTGTCCAAGAACCCTGAATCATCTCTGTCCTCTGTTGTGGTAGTCGTCGTTGTAGTAGTTGTAGTTGCTGTTGTTGGTCGAATCGATTTAGGTGCAGTTTCAACTTGAGAGATAGTTCGTTTCAAAGTGATAGCTTTGATAGCTGATTTACTCTTCTTCGTCCTTTGTAATCCAACTTCTCCTTCCCTCATCTCGTATACCATATCTGCATCTTCGTAACCAGGTGGTGGGACTGGTAATTCTAGTTCTCCTCTTTCTCCTCCCCCTCCTCCTCCAATTTCATCAGGGTGTGGAAGATCGAAAGCTTCTTCTTCTACTGGCTCATTCTGGAGTTGAGGATTGTTGTTATTGTTTGCTACGACTATTTGCCCGAAAACATCGAATAGTTGTTCAGGATTCCCTTGAGAAGCGTCAGGAGCTACAGTAGATCTTCTTCGCTTCTTGAGAATTTTCCCATTCGCTAAATCGTGATTCGATGTTGCTGCACGACGAGTTTGTTCTTCGATTGAATCAGTGATCGAAGTGTCGTATCCAGTGAATTTACGAGTTGCGAATCCTCCGCCTCCTCCTGCACCTGCTCCTGTGAGATCCCGAGAAGTTTGAGAAAGTTTCCTAGTCGGGTCGGGTAGTAGTGCGGTTGAAGTAGAAGCTCTAGGAGGGTGAGGAGTACTCGGTAGATAACGTTGTGGAGGTTGATCGACCGTCCAACTCAAATGTTCAACAGGTTCTCCTTTCCCAGGTTGATAAATCCAAACTCTATCTCTTTCTTCCCTCCTACCTCCAAATTTGATAGCTTCTCTAGCCCAACCTTCCCACAATATTTCAAACTCTGGATGTAAATGTTGTCGGTTCCGTAATCCGTGAAGGATTTTTTCACTCGGTTTGGTCGAACGAGGAGAATTGAGGGAAGCGACGATGAGATGAGTGACGTTGTTGTCGAGTCGAGGAGCGTATTCGCCGCCTGCATCCATCATCAGTTTCTTGAGGCTTTCTTTGTAATCTCCTGTCAGGATCATTCGTCGACGATTTCAGATTTTAATCGTCCAAGGAAAAAAGCAGAAAAGGAATTAGTTACTAACCGGCTGCAAATTGAGTCATGGTAAAGATGACTCCCTCTAGCGGTCTCAAGCGATAAAGTGTCTCAATCTGAATATAGGAATCAGGATCAGTAAACGCTTCATTGACGAAGGCGAAAAGTTAGAAAAGCAAAACTGACTTGATCGAAATCTACTTTCTCTCCACTTGTCCAAGCTTCTCTCACTGCAGGAAGCCATTCGGGGATCATAATAGACATTCTTCGTTCCAGTGCAGTCTGTCACACAAAACGTATCGAGTTAGCTGAGAGAATGGTTAGAGGGAAGAGAAGTTGACTGACTTTGTATTTTGCTCCACTCATTTGATCAGTTACGAGATGGGTAGTGTTCTCTTGCAAACCAGTGTGCCTCTCTGCACCGTACTCTTCTGCGAGTTTGAGTAGATCTTGTTTCTGACCTGAACAACCTGAAACTGTAATCCTGAATCCAGCTAATGGTAGCCTGTCCTGCTGGAGTGATTCCCTGTATCCGTAGTGCTCTTCTCCATCGTACTCTTCATCTTCTTCTTCCTCCTCTTGCATGTAATCGTCCTCATCCGGTTCAACCTCTCTCTCTTTCCCCTTTGATGATGAAGTCTGGTTCGGAGCTGGAGCTGGACGCAAGATGATCTTCTTCTGGTGTTTACCAGTCACTTGTCGCATTCCTTTCTTCCCTCCCCCATTCTTGAAAGGTGGTCGCATGATCGAGGTGAGGAAAAGAGTTGAAGTCAAGTTCGAATGTCGCGACTTTCACTTTTCATCAAACACGCGTTTCTACTCGACACTCCTCTCGAGGCTATTCCACTTGAGGGAAAGAGCTATACACGCGCTCGAAATCGACGCGAAAGATGCGAGAATGATACGTTTCGATAGAAAAAGCTGAAACATTTTTGCGAAGCGAGTCTCTTTCAGCTATGGCTAGGGTCTTCAGTCGCCGATGAAGACTCTTTGCTCATGTTAAACGTGTAGAAAAAGTCGCTAGAAGAAAACAGATTAAGCAGGAAAAACTGACAGTTGCAAAAACGAATCCAGACGAAGCTACTAGTATGCACCTCCACTTGATCTATATACATACTCTCCACGACGAAGCAAACTAGAAGACTGAAAGGAACCCTTCCCTCTCGTCTTGACTTCCTCGCAAACTCTGGTGATCCTTCTTGACCGTTTTCCCGAAAACTCCCTCGTAGCACACTGGTGTGTAACTCCCTTGCAAATCGATACTAGTCATCGTCGAATCTCCGATACTTGTATCCCATTCATCTTCTCCTCGAATGAAAGATGGTGAAAAAGGTAAATCAACGGGAGATGAAGAAGAGGAAATTGAAACGATCGTGTCGATCGTATCTTGAGAAGCGGCAGAGAATGTAGATTCCGTAGGAGAGATCAAGGCAGGAAGGTTGTCAGTTGTTGTGTTGTTTGAGAGGAAGGAGGTAGCGGTTGGAGAGGGAGTGATGGGAACTGAAGATTTCGAAGATGAGCCCCGGATCATTGAAGAGAGGGAGAGTAGAGATGGCATCTAGTTCGGGATAGCGCTTCAGTCATATAGATAGATGACGATCGTAGATAGGGGAGACAAACCTGTCGTAGCCGGAAACGAGGGACTGGTTCTTCCTCATCTTCGTGCTCAAATCCGACAGCTCGTTCTTCCTCGTCTTGAGTTTCGAAAGCCGTCATCGTAGCTGAACGACGAGAAAACTACAAGTGAAGAGTGTCGACGTCAGTCAGCAGAATCATCACGAGAGTGAAGCTTTGAACTCACCAAGTCTAGTGCTCCAGCAAAAATGCTTCTCGTAGAGCCAGATCTCCTCAAAGATGGTCGGACCGGGCTGCTACGTTCAAGAGAGGTATCAGTCAAAATTCGATTGGAAGGGACGAGGGAAGAACTCACCGAGCAGGCTCGTTCGCTACTCCTCGACTCTTCTTCGTGAGTTTGTTAGGCCTCTCGCCTGTAGATTCGTTGCACCTTCGTCAGTTCATCCTCAAGCACGTAACTGAGAGCGATGATGAACGTACCAGCGAGAGCCTCGGATCCCCTCTTGGTAGTGGTGGAAACAGATTCATAAAGTGACATCTCGTGAGTGATTTCTTGCGATCAAAGTGCAGGACAGAATAAGGGAGAGAGAGAGGCAGATCAGCAATCAGAGTCTCGAAGAAAGAGTAGAAGCATGGCTGAACATTCGATTCGAGACTGCTGAGCTTGTCGAGCCGGCAAGAAAGGGGAGAGGGAAGAGCCGGTCAATAAATCGATCAGTCTATTTCGAAATCACAGAAGACTCAGAAGATTTTGAGCTTCTTTGTGGTATCTGAGCTCAATGCTCGCTGAGAGAGCCCAATAGGCAAAATGGCTTGACGGAACGAGCTGAGAAAGTAACGAATGATTTGAGATAAAATTGCGCTTGAAATCAATGATGCGAATGAATCTTTTGTACAAGTAGAACAAGGAGAAGGTTGTCTACAGCTGTTTACTCCAATCCGAGATCCTTTCATCGCGAAAGAGAAAACGGAAGTCAGTAAAAGCTCTTTCGAAAGGGAAAAAGAAAGAGAAATTACCCTCGCAACTACAGTTCGAGCGATCGGGTGGTAGAATTGTTTCGACTCGAGGAATGTCTTCTTCGCCAACTCGGGATCGATGTTGAAGATAGCTCTGTAGACTGGCCTGACGTATTTCATTCGTCCAACGGTCTTGACGAACGCTGCAGCTTCTTGCGCGTAGATTCCAGCTTTGAGCGAAACAAGGAACCAGCGGAACTATCACGAGCGAGGATATGAGTTCCATCGTTGACATACATGAAAGAAGCTTGAGAAAACTCACCTTGATCTCAGGGTTCTTCGTATCGAGGAAGCCGTAGAGCTCGCTGATCGTCTTGATGACCTCTGGACTCTTCTCGAAGGAGTCTTTGTTGGCAAGAGTTTCAAGGAACACGATGACTTGGTTCGTCTCAAATTCAGAGATGTCGGCCTTCGAAAACTTTTTGAGTAGTTCTTCGCGAGAGAGGGATCTAGCAGAATCCCATGAAGAAGCGAGAGAGTAGCAAGCGTCGGCGAGAGAAGTGTCGTACTCCATCTTGACGGGAAGTTCGAGTCCTTCTCCGTTGAGCCAAGCGTCGAAATCAACCTTTTCTTTCAACGCCTTCTCCTTCTCGGGGAATTGCGACCAGTAAGACCTGTTTGACTTACATCGTCAGTGATTGCTGTCGGTCTGCGTTCGTGGAGAAGTAGAGTGAATGAACGGACCAGAAATGGTCAAGCCAGTCTTGAGTCGAAATCGAGTATCCCGAGAATCTTTTAACGAATTCCTTGTGATAAGCTGTTCGAATAAGCGATTGTCGCTCAGTACCATTGAACAGCTGTAGTAAGGTAGTGAACGAGACTCACGAGCGAAGACCTCTAAACCTCCAACAGTTTTCTCGAGATAGTAAAGGAAATTTGCTCCTTTCTGCTCAATCGAACGAGATCTCTCGTCAGCTCTTGCAGAGCAGATTGAATCAGGCATGAAACTCACATCATACGCGACCGAAGAGTAAACGTCATCAGGGTCTACACCTCGCTCGTAAGGAATGTGAAGTCGTTGTCCAAATCGAAGACCGTCCTTGTCGAAACGTTTCAAATCGTCTTTCATAGCTTTCTCTCCGATGATGTACTCGAAATCGCGAGCGGGAGCGCCGTGAAGTCGACCAGTGATGAGTCGTTCGGTGTAGGTAGTCCAGCCCTCGTTGAGCCAGAATGAAGCCCAATCTGAACAGGAGACGAGATTGCCGTGCCAAGAGTGAGCGCATTCGTGAGCTAAAACGTCGACTTGTGATCGATCCCCAACAACGAGAGCGGGAGTGAGCTGTAAGGGAGAGATAGTGTCAGTCTGGTCTCGATCGACAGGAGCGTTCGGATCAATTCTCTTACGAAAGTCATCTGAAAGGTGAAAGAAATCGAGCATCGGTCAGTAAAGATGGCGAGAGAAGAGGAAGGAACAGTTCCTCACGTTCGAATTCTCCATACCTGGTCGAAACAGATCAGGCAGGTCAGATCTTGCAACAAACGAAGAAATGAGGAAAGAGAACTCACCTCCGTAAGGGAATGAAGCGGGCAGGACAAGGAAATCGTAACGGCTCCATACGTAAGGAGTGACGATGTCTTCAGCAATTCCGACGATCCTGGAGAAAGTCAAAATCAGCTTGGTGAAGCTTTCAACGGCAACGGGAGGACGCAACTCACTTTTCAGCATCTTCCTCAAATTCCCAAGCAGCACGATCTAGCATTCCTGGTTCTGCCCAAACTCCAGTCCTTTCTCCCAAGGCTTTGAAAGCCAATTCACCTCCAGCGATTGCGATCAAGTAAGAAGGGATCGCAATAGGTTGTTCGAATTTGAAAGTGTGAAGGGAACCGTCAATTTTGGGTTGAGGAGCAGAGGGAGGAGGGGAGGTACGACGAGCTGATAGAAGGATAGGGAGAGGAGACTGAACTACTGCGCTGTAAGTTGCTTTGACTGAAGGAGTATCTTGGCAAGCTGAAGAATACCGACGGGATTTCAGTTTTGATTCGAAAGAACGGGTAGTCATTCGAGGCTTACGAATCATGGAGCGGCAATGGATAGCTTGAGCTTGACTGTAGAGGAAAGCGTACTTTCCGCTATCAGTCTGTGAACGAAGAGAGGATCAGCGAGTGTCCCAACGATCGAAAAGGAAAACTGAGAAATCGCAAAATCAAGACTGACTTGTTCAGGAGTCAACCAGCCGAGAGCTGTACACTCATCAGTGGTTGAATACTCGATCTTGACATCTACCTTGTCTCCCTTGTTGAGCTCTTTACCCAACTCGACCTTCAAAGCAGAACCCATCGCCTTGTTTCGCTTCGGCAAATGCCATTTCAACTCCTTGTCACCTTCTACGAGAGTGACCTTCTTGATCGAGATGAAGGAAGAATCGAAAACGACTTGGTTGACCTTGTCCTTGAGAGCGATCAGAGAGTGAACGACTGAACCTCGGATGAACGATTGACTGAAATCTACGGTCCAGTCGAGGTGGAGGTGAGTAGTACGGATATCATTGTAGTTTGACTGAGTTGCAGGCTAGAGGGTCGAGTCGAAAGCAGTCAGTTGGGGAGATTAGTGAGGGCAAGTCGGCCGAAGGAGAAGAAGGGGAGACAAGAAGAGGGGAGCTTACATCGTCTGAAGGGTGAAGGACTATCGCTGTGGTCATAGTTGAATGTATTCAACGTTGATCGAGCGAGAAGAAGGGAGAGAGAGGGAGAGAGGGAAACACGCGGTGGTCATGGATCACGTGGTGAGATTTCGAGTGAGCTGGCTCTGCTATATTTTTTCGCACTTCCAATACACTTCCTGAGTCCTCTTAAGACTTGCGTTAATGTACAGAAGCTTCCAAGAATTTCGAGTAAACCAAATGCGATGAGAGGATTCGAGGTTGAAAGCTCTGCTCAACTCTCAGAACACTTCATTCGCACAATGTCTAGCACACGCCTACTATCAACTGTAGCTACTTCGCTACCACGCGCTTCAACCTCCTGTCTCCCTTCAGCCTCTGTCCCAATCCTCAGATCTTTTTCTTCAACTCCCTCATCTCCCGCTCAATCGACCGCTCACCGCCCGAAACGAGACGAGACCAAGTACGGAGTAACTGGAACTAGGATCCCCCGGAGTCAATGGCCGAAACAGAGTGAGACGGACACGGAGAATCATCCTCTCTGGAAGTTCTTCCACAACAAGGAATCCCTCGAAGTACCTGATAAGCGTAAAGATTACTCTAGTCAGTTCACAATCATACTCTCTCAATTGCTCGAGATACGAGCGCTGATCATTCGCGAGCTGAGAACAGGTCGATCATGGACTTCATTCGAGTTGAGACGCAAATCCTTCGAAGAGCTACACGCTCTGTGGTACGTATTGTTAAGGGAAAGGAATGTATTGTTGACTCAAAGGGAGGAAGCGAGGAGGTTGAGGGTCGATTTGACTGGATTCACAGCAGTTCCCGAAAAGTTGAGAATGGTTAGTTTCATTCGTCTTCTCTTATCTGCTGCCCGACGTGGGCTCTGTGGAAGGATCTGTCTCGACAAGGGCGGAAGACAGGCCACCTGGATTGGTGACGCGATTCACTCGAGGCCATAACGAAAACTGACATTTACCTCCTACTCTGTGAACAGTGTCAAAAGTCTATGGCTCGAGTCAAGCAAACAATCTCTGAACGTCGACACGCCGCTCTCGAGGCTGCCGAAATTCTGAGAAATGAAGGAAACGTAGAGGGAGCTGATGCTATGGATCTCGAGGCGAGGAAAATGGAAAACGCTGCTCAAGATGGTGGAAGATGATCAGTAACATGAGCTGAAGATGTCTCAGATGTAAAACAAGTATTTCACTCGTACCCGCAAGTAGGTAAGGGCATGAAGGGAGAGAGGGTCAGCGATCAAATAGGCATTTCGAAGAAATTCTGATTTTCCTCTCTCTTGCGAAGACTCACGACTGACGCGTAGCTACGAGCCCACCACTCGTTTGAAGCTCAGTGGTACGGAACGCCAGAGGTCTAGCCAGCAGAGAGTCCACACACAGAAATTCTTCCTGCCTATTTATGCCTGTCCTTTCTTCATCTCCTTCCCTCCTGTTGCGATCGTGTTCTCTCGCTTCAAGCGCAACTGGTAGCATTCGACATCGCTGAGGTTGATTGCACAAGCTTTATCCGGCTAATTCTGAACAAGCTCAAGCCTCGTAAGTCAATTCTCTCATTTACTGTGACTGAGCGTGAGAGCTCATTCCTCCCTTTTCTCTCTTCTTTCTCTTTCACTTCTTTACTTCGAAGCTTGAAAGCTCACCTGCACCACAAATACATCAATAGGAGCTTTCGCGCGACAACTTCGACGCCTCGTCTCGTTCCCATCTCCTCTCTTCTTTTCATCTCTGTCTCTTCATCTCGCTTCCGCAACTCGAAAGACTACCCTGCAAGGATGGGGGATCATCAAGGATCTTCTCCACCTTGCTTTGCTCACCCAGATCAAGGTGGATCAGGAGGAAGTGGACATACAAGGGCAGCAGATTTCGAACTCACTAAACTTGAGAAACAACACCCAAAAGAGAATCACCCTGTCGAGCTCAGCCTCCATCAGCTGGAAACGTTGGAGATGTTGGAGATGGAGGAGAAGGACGAGATGCAGGGCATCGAATTGGATGAAGCTGAACAGTTGGAATCAGGAGAAAACGAATTGGAGGAAGGAGAGATTGTCGAGGACGATAAGGATCTCACGCAAATGAGCGTTGATGGATCGGGACAGGAGATATCAGCAATAGGGAATCGAGATGAGAGGAAGGAGATCGCAGCCAGTCAAGCGAATGTAAGTTTCGCAAATCTTGACAAGAAAACGCAACAAGAGCTAAATCTTCCTTTCGATCATCATCGTTGTCTTCACAGCGAGACTATCTATTCAACGCAGACCCTACAAGTTCCCATCACCGTCTTCCTTTCGCCTCTTCCCCCTCGGAACAACCCTTCGATTCGAATCTTGAGGAAGATTCTACAATCTACGTCTATCGCTTCCCCGTTCCTTCAGATGGACTAGTTCCTCTTCTTATCGGTAAATTGGGAGCGGTGGTGAAACGAATCAGGGAAGAGACCGGAGCTGAAATCCGCTATGTCGAATCTGTCAAAACTCCTCTCTCTCCGCTCGACCCTTCTCTCGTTCCGGCAACTGGGTTTATTCAAGGCACCATCTATTCAATTCGAAACGCTCTCGATTTAAGCAAGAATTACCTTCTGATCAGAAACCTCTCTTATCCTGTTTTCCTCGATTTCAATCCAAGTTATCTCGAAGTGAGGGATCAACAAAACAAAATCTCCAACTTCTTTCGAAAGGATTTGAATTGCGACTGGGGGAAGAAAGTAAATGCACAAAGGAGGAGGAGCTCACATCGAACAGGAGCGAAAGCTTTTGGGAGAAGTCAGTGGCAGCAAAAGGCTCGCCTTTCCGAACTACTCCAAGAAGTAGATAGTTCCCTCCCTCTTCTTACTTCATCAGATGAAATCGTCGATCACCAGGAACAACTCTTAAACGACTCAGGTATCGACCTCACTTCCACCTCCGAACCTGCAGACCCTTCTCTTGTGCCTTCCCCTCCTCCCGACCTTCGAGCCTATTCTCCATCGGCAACATCAGATTGTCCTCAGCGCTCACTCTCCCCTTCTCCGTCCACCCGTTCGATAAGCCCTCCCTCCTCTCCGCAAGCTAAACGTCGTCGTCGTTCGTCTTCTCCATCTCCAGCTCGCTTTTCTCTCGATCTCACTCGTTCTCGACCAAGGAAGAATCCTCGTAGCTCTCCTCAAGAAGACAGGATGCAAACTGAAGAAGCTCTGAGAGCTGCTGCACAAGCGACTCGACCATCGAAGAGCGAAGAATCAAATTTCGAGTGAGTTCTCCCTTTTTCTTCTTCTTCCGTTTCTCTTACACGCACCATCGACTAACAAGTACCTTTCGTAGAATTCCTCTCGTGGCGGCTACACTCTTCTTAGGACCCGCTTCCTCGCTTCCTCATCTCGAACGAATCTCCGGAACGAAGCTCAAACTCGAATCTGAAGCTCTCGGCGCAAGGTTGGTTGCTGTTACGAGTACCGAAAGTAGAGACAAGCTTGAGAAACTGAAGATGGGAATCGAGGATACTGTGAGATCTCTCAGAGGTTACGAAAGTTGGAGTCTCGATCAACGTGAATCTCAGAGTAAGGCGAATCCTCTTGCTCTTCTCTCAGTCCATAGATGTTTTCTCTCTCAGGACAGACTGGAACAGCTGAATCGTCTTTCCGAGAACAACAGGCTCTTCCAATGAACCTGTTTCAACCGATTCGGTCCAACAACAGTACCCTTCGCCCGTTTCTCTTCGCTCAAGCAATTCGCCCGAAGCAACGCGTTCTCGCTCGACCAGGAAAGCCAATCATGGAGGAAGATCACGCTCAAAAGGTGGACTTATGGTGAGTTGAGCGTCTTCCTCTGACGTTCACAAAAGAGAACTGAATCAACTCTTACCCGTTCACTCCAGAATCGAGCTTTGTCTCGTGCACATGACGCTCTTTCAGGGTACCTTCCTCCTCCAGCTGAAGATTTCGTTTCTTCGCGTCGTTCCCGAAAGCTTTCTCCTGAAGTTGAACCTCCTCCTTTCAAGATTCGTGCTCCACCAAAATCTGCCCCTCTCCCTCGCTGCAAAGAGTCCGACTCTCGATCGATTTTCCCTCTTCGTTTACCCTCGACAGACCACCCTCTTCCTCCTCGTCCTTCCCTTCAGTCTCACCTCCATCAACCCGCAAAGTCTCAACCGCAAGCGCAACACCACTTCCGCCGCTTGTCACCCCTAGAGTATTGGAGGAACGAGAGGGTAGTCTACAAGAAGAGGAGACTTCCCGAAAGGTAGACTTCGAGGTAAGGGAAAGGAGCAGGAGGAGGAAAGCTCATGGTGGAAAAGAAGAAAACTGGGAGGAAAATCACTTGTTGCGTCGTGTCTGTTTTTGGTACCTTTTGTTCTACGTTTGTCAATGTCACACTTTTGTTTGTCGCCTGTAAGAATACGGGACCTCTCAACGCGAGTCCGAGTGTGATTAGATCTACGATTCAACTTCGACCCCATCTCGCTTTGTCTCTTACCTCTTCAGACCTTTTCAAGTGCCAGCTCTACAGATAGCACCATCGTACCTCAGACCAGCCGATCATGGCCTCACCGGACTCGATTCCTTCTCGCAGCACAAGTTCATCATCAACTCAATCAAATGAAGCTAAAGCAGCATCGAAGGTGGTTCGCGTAATCTTCTTTGCGTTGCTACTTGATCTATTAGCTTTCACTATGCCGTGAGTACCTCTTTCCTCGCTACCGATGAGATTCTCTCGGCTGACGAGTTGATTCATTCCGACAGCTTGCCTCTCTTCCCTCGGATCATCGATGATTTCGTGCAGCAAGAAAGTCAGTTACTCCGGGTAAGCTCTCAATTCTCGATTGGGAGGGAAAGAGTCTTAGCAAGAGGTAATGCTGACCCCTCAAGTCGCAGTCTGAATCAACACTTCTTTCTCGAACCCTTTCGACGGTCAGAACCCTCCGATCCTACCTACTTTCCTTCACTCACAAATCGCTCAAGAGCTCGCCTGTCAATTCCCGCTTCGATCTCACTCTCCTCGGAGGACTTCTCGGTTCAACGTTCTCATTTTGTCAATTCCTGATCTCTCCCTTCCTCGGTTCACTATCAGACAAGTTTGGAAGGAAGAAAATCTTGATGTGTAGTATGCTGGGAAATTTGCTGAGCGCGGCGTTGTGGTTGGGATCGGGGAGTTTCGGAATCTATTCAATTTCAAGAATTGTCGGAGGTCTTTCTGAAGGCAACGTGAGCTCGTTCTTCTCGGTTCCATGCTTGTTGATACTTTACTGATCTACTAGAAATCTATTAGGTACAATTGAGTATAGCAGCAATCTCGGATGTCACAACTCCCGCAAACCGGTCAAGGTCCCTCTCTCTTGTCGGAATCGCTTTCTCAATCGCGTTCACCCTCGGTCCGAGCCTAGGTGCCTACTTCGCGTCGAAAGATCTCTTCCACCTCGCTTCTTCGCCGATCGTCAACGTACCGATACTAGGCAACATCAAACTGAACTCTTACGCAGTTCCTGCTTCTATCACTCTGGCTCTCTTGACGGTCGAGACGCTCTACCTTGCCGTCTGTCTACCAGAGACAAAGGGTTGGAGGAAGTGTCGGAGTGGGGAAGCGAAGGAGGTCAAGGAAAAGAGCCCTCAAGAAGTGACGAGAACGCTGGACGAGAGGAGAGAAAGGTTGAGGAAACTAGAATGGATTCATTTTGGATTCTTGTTCTTCTTCTCGGGTAAGCTCACACTGTCTTTTTGTGCTTGAAAGAGCGACTCGTCTGACGTTGATCTCTTCGAGATTGCAGGAGCGGAATTCACAATCACTTTCCTCACAAACAATCTGTTCGACTTTTCAAACGCCGTGAGTTATCCCGTCGGTAGGCCGACCCTCTATACCTTTACTGACGCGTAATTTATGTATTCTAGCAAAACGGCCGCCTTCTCGGATTTATCGGAGTGCTCTCATCAATTTTACAAGGAGCCTATGTTCGCCGAGCTTCTTCGACCCCTCAAAAAACCTTTTCCCTTGCCCTATCCGGAACCAGAACTTGCCAACTCTCCCTCCTGCTCCTTGCATCCCTCCCTTTGCTCTCGATACACAACAACTCGAAACTTCCAATGATCGTTCTCTACCTCGCTGCAGCTGGGCTCGCTTTCGTCTCTGCGACAGTCGTCAATTCTCTCAACTCTCTCGCATCACTCGAAACGGACGAAGGGAAGCCACGAACCAGAGATGACGAGGCAGGAGGAGGAGGACTCGAGAGAATCGAGAAAGGAAAAGCTTTGGGGAAGTTCCGTTCGAAAGGACAGTTAGGGAGAGCTTTGGGACCTCTCTTCGCTACGGGAGTGTATTGGTGTATCAGTCCAGGAGTGGCATACGCCTGCTGTGCCGTTGGGACGATGGGCGTCGCAATGAAAATAACTGGACTGAGAAAGAAGGAAGAAGCTGAAAGGATCAAGAAAGAGTGATTTTCAGATTGTGTACGTTTTCCCTCTGTCTCTGTTGTATATGTCGTCAGAATAGAATAGAAAGATTTGCATCGAGCCTCGAGAGAAGGCAAGATACAAAGAGCGAAATCTTCTCGACGAGGTTCGATCCGACACGATTCGCTATCTGTCTCTCGTTTCTCTCCTTCTCGAGCGTGTCACTCGGATCCGAACTGAAGGTGAGTCCATTTCACAGACTTCGTCATTTGGGCATCCGCGGAGGACTCAGTCCTCTTTTCTCAACGCTGACTCCCCTTCCAATCCATTTTCTTCTCCCTTTAGTCCTCTTCCTCCCTTTTCTCTCTCTGGCTCTATTCGCGTCCCAAACTCACTGGAGATAGTCACGTACACTCTCGGTAGCTCGCTCTCTCGACGATCCACAACTCGGTTTTCAACCCTCTCTCTTCCCTTTCCCCGCGAGTCGATCCGACTCCAACTCTCCACCTCACGCCCTCTCTTCAGCTCTCCCTCGACTTCGCATCCTCATGAGTCAGTCACCCTCAGATCGACCGCCTGGTGTTCCTCTGTGCTCAGTCGTTACTGAAGCAAGAGAACGTACAGAAGAATCTTCATCAAACCTTGTCGAGTCTCACCCTTCCGAACACTTCCAAGACTCGAAACACAGCTCTATGGACAGGGTCCATGATCGCAAAGAAGGTGTAGTAGCTATGATGGAAGACAGGGATTTCGACATACCCGAGGCGGGATGCACGGAAAACGAAACAGCAAATGCGCTGGATGGCGCAAAGGAGATTACAGATTCTGGAGCAGGAAGAGTCGAGAGGATGGGAGGATGGGAAAGTGCTGAAGAACGAACGGCCAGAGAATTGGAGGAAGCTCGAAAAGAGGTAAGTACTTTTGCATCGTTTTGTTTGAACGAAATGCACTGGAATAAAAGCTGACCAAGAACGAATCTTGTCTCGTACTTTAGTATCAAGATCAAGTAGCTTTACGTAGAAAAAGTACTCCACAAGCATTGAGTACCATCGCTACGAACTCTCAACTCGCGAGCCGGATAACAAATCCGATTCCGAAACCTCACAACCTCGTCTACGTCTACCGCTTCGAGATTCCTTCCCCTCAATTGACAAAGTGGCTCATTGGAAGTGGAGGCGAGCTATGTCGTCGTGTCAGGAAGGTCGCACAAGTCGACGTACTCTACCTGGATCGAACCCTCGCCCATCGACTCCCCTTTCTCGTTCAATCGAAACCCGTCGGACTTGTTCAAGGAACAATTGAGCACATACAAAATGCACTGAAATTCATCAAACAGCACCTCGAAGGCTGTCAGTACCAGTGGCGATCTCGAGTTGGAGTCAATACGAACACTCTCAACTTTCTCGATTTCCTCGACTACAAGCCCGAAAGACTGCTCGATCTAACAAGCGAGAACGACCTCACCAATCTTCACAAGGCAGGAGCTACACACCCCGCGCACTTCTCTCCCGTTTCTCAACCTCCTGACCTACGTTTTCCAGTTCATCAAAACCGACTTACCTCTACCTTTGCGAGCTCGTACCCTCCTTACCAGCCTACTCGTCTTCAATGCCAGCCTCAATTCACCTCGACCAAACGTTCTCGATCACGCTCGAATTCACCCTCCAGTTGTTCTACCTCCTCTTCCTCTCGAAGTCGAGATCTCTCACCCCAGATCAAACGCCAACGTCCCTCGTTCACTCAGCCGCCTCCTCAAGGTATAGAGTCTAGTCCTTCAGAGTCTGAGCCGCGCATCGAAAGCCCACCACCTGTCGAGATTGATCTAGAAGAAGCTTCTTTCGAATCTGATCTGCCGAAAAGTACTGCTCTATCTTTCAAGTGAGTCCTCAAACTCTTTCAATTCTTTCTCGAGCATCAGCTGAACCTTTCTTGTCCCTCACTGTGTAGCATTCCTCTCACGGCCGCTTCAGCTTTCTTCGGGCCAACGTCTTCTCTTCCTCATCTCGAGCGAGTCACCGGAACAAAGCTCAAGCTAGAATGCGAGACTACAACCGCCAGAATAGCTGTAGTCTCTGGCT
Organism: Sporobolomyces pararoseus; assembly: GCA_010758995.1. Classification (NCBI taxonomy): domain Eukaryota; kingdom Fungi; phylum Basidiomycota; class Microbotryomycetes; order Sporidiobolales; family Sporidiobolaceae; genus Sporobolomyces; species Sporobolomyces pararoseus. Next base: position 1,584,083 of record RSDY01000004.1, on the reverse strand, counting down.
TCAACCAAGGAGTACCAGAGCAAGAAAAGATTGACCAGTTGAGAGTCGGAATTGAAGAAACGGTTCAAGCAGTTTCGGGAGAAAGTTACAGTATCCCTCTCGAAACTAGAGGTCAAGGTGAGCGAGCTCTATCAATCTATTCTACGCATCTACTTTGCTGATCTCCAGCTTGAGCAATTTTCATATCATAGATCGCGCTCATTCTCGCAAAGGATCTCTTTCCAAAACTCCTACTCCCACCAATTATCCTTCCCCGGTTTCTCTCCGTCAACATTATCCGCCAGTGTTCTCTCGCCAATCTCAATCAGCAGTCGACTCTCAGCAGATGCAAGGTAGAAAGACTGAAGCTGAACCTCTCGACTCGAGACCTTTCGACGCAAGCTCAAAAGATCTCTCGCAGAGTCCGTATGATACTGTAGGAAGATCAAGAAGTACTACTGTCTCGCAAGAAGAGGAATACCGATGCTACAGAAGGTCAGGAAGCAATCGACATTCCGTTCGAGGTGGAAACTCAAGCTTATCGAGAGATTACGAAGAAACGAGGAGAGGTAGATCGAGATCACCTCCTCCGAGACGACATGGTGACAGGAGGAATGTGAGGCTCGATCGAGTAGACGAGGTGAATCCGAGTTGTTCTTCGGTCGTCGAGAAGAAGGTGAAAGATTGGCTAACCCAACAAAAGAACAATTCGAAGCAGATCCATTCTCGCACTCGTTCTCGACCTCCTCGATCTCCACAAGCTTCTCCCTTGCCTGCTTCCGCTTCATCTACGCGCTCATCGTCGATAACTTTCACTCGGCCTCATCAACGAGTACGACCTTACGTTTCACCTTTCGTCTCGAATTATTCTCCACCTCGCGAAGAACGAACAGGACTCCGCCAACGCTCCTCCTTTCCACAAGCACCTCGTCTTCAATCTCGCGAAAATGATCGTTACGTTCACATGCCTTCTCGTCCACGCTCTCGCTCTCGCCTTCCGTCTCTCCCTCATCATTCTCGCTCATCATCGAGATTCGCCGACAGCCCCTCGCTCACCCCTCAAATCAGTCCACCAATTCATCTCACGATCACGGAAGAAGAACGAAGAATTTTACAGAAGAGAGAAGAAGGATACTTGTTTGAACAGAAAATGAGAGGAGAAGGAAGATGGAGATTCGAAGGACCTAGTGATCCTACTGAGAGGTACAGATGGGCTAGAGGAGGAGATTGGAGTAAGTTGAGAGAAGTCGAGGATGAAAGGAGGTTTGAGAATCGAGTTGAAAATCAAAAGGGATTCGAGGAAGAGATCAAGAGGAGAAGGGAGAAAGACGATCGAGAAAGGGGATACGCTCCAAATGCTGAAAAGCGGTCTGAAAGGCGATCGATCGATATATGGAGACGCTGGTCAGAAAAGGGACAGAGATAACGGGAATCGCTTGAGAAAATGAGAATTCGTAAAAGCGTCAGGTTCAGTTTCAATTTTGTACCTCTCCGTCAATAGTTTGTCGCAATACCTACACCTACTCAAACGAGCTACTAGATTGATCGCGTTCGCTTGCCGTAATGAGAAAGTGGATAGCAAACGAGAGGATGAATTGCGCAAGAATTGTTAGATTCCCTCATGACTGTAAAGAAAAGACTGCATCGTAGATCCTTCAAACACTGCCTCCTGCTGATCCAGCCGACTGGTCTCCCGCAGTGAAAGGGAGAATGTCAGCGTTGAAGTTCCTTCTCGCCTCCTCCTCTTCCTTCTCATTGGCGTAGAACGGAAGATCCTTGTCGGAAACAGTCTCGGATGGGAGGTAGGTCGACGAGTTGAGCGCTTGATCAGCAATGATAGATCGACTGTAAGAGTCATCGGAAGCGTCAGTCAATGTCATAACATTCTCAAAGTGAATTACGAGACTCGAACGAACTGAGTAGTGACTTGAATCCCGTTGAAGCCTCCACCTTGATTCGGTCGACCAAAGTTCTGATCGAACGTCCAACCGTTGATTAGCGGAAGTATCGACATCGGAAGGAAGTGAGAGAACGGGTCAAGGCTTACCTGAGGTTTCGATTTTCCTCCTCGAGGTTGAAAAGGTTGTCCCGCAATCGATAGCTCCGCTAGACCGTGAGATTCACCTCCGTTGCCACTATGAGACTGAATGAGACGACGTTCGAGAGCAACCCTTGCGTTGACTGAATGAGAAGCGAATCAAGAACGAATCAGTCAAAGGATAGAAGAGATTTCTGTTGTCGAGAGGAAGAAACTGACGCGAAACGAGGAGCGAGTTGAAGTAGAGTTTCGGCAAGCACAGATTCGGGGCAGCGTGAGCTGTGCTATTTGGAAGAGCAGCGAAGAGGACGACATCGAGAATCGCGACGGTGCAGGTTAATTCGTTGGTTCCAATCGTCAATTCAATGATACGGTTTAGGATTCTGGACATAGAAGTCAGCTTCAGCGCTCGAGAATAAGGGAGAGGAGCGGTGGACCAGAGACTCACGAGTTTGTTGCGTTGAGACCTGATTTGCTCTCGCTCAAATAGAAAACGAGAGACGCCGTGATCAGAATGTCAGCGGCAGCAGAAACTCCTCTGTAGCGTCGATTGGGAAGAACGATTAGCTGGATATTTACGCAAGGCCTGTGAGTCGTCGAAGAGCTCACAACCAAACTGGAGGAAAAAGAAAAAAGGGGGAATGAGTTCAGAAATTCGAGACGGGACAACGTGGGACCACTTACTAGCTACACCGTAAGTAAATTCCTTGAAGCGAGCGAATTGCTCCAAATGGAAGATCTGCACGGTGGAAGCGATAGCGAAAGCGAGAGATACTGTCGAGAGAAGCCCGATGAAGAGCGGTAGGAGCCACTTTCGCTTTCCGACGATGTGAACTCGGTAGGCGTAGAAAGCCTGACAGGTGAAAGCGACTACTCCGACCATAGCTGGATCGATGGCGAATGACCAGGGCGAGACAGCGAGGTGCTCGATGTTGCCGTAGTTTTCTACGAACCAGTCCCAGAGGGTGTTGCTAGTCGAGCGAATCCGCGTCAGGTCACAATCGAGCTCACTGACAGTTTGAGAGGAGAAGAGGGATCGACTCACATTGAAACAGCCGTGTGAGTCAAGTCGAGAAAAAGGAGACCGAAAACGAGCCATTTGTAGAGTCGTCGATCATTCGGAAAGTTCTGGTAGTACTGAAAGCTCTGACTGGCGGTGACACCCGTCAAGAAGCAAGCAAGTACTTTGCGGGCAAGTAGAGGTAAGCATCGATTTAGAGACGAAGAGAACCAAGCTTCACTCACCGGTTCCGAGTAAAAAAGGCCCAATCGAGCTGTCTAAGAGATAGAATCGAATTACAGTCTAGTGTGAGGCTCGACATAGAGATAGAGAAGAGAAGACTCACCAAATACACCCATCTAGCTCGACGTAGGCTTCGAGTTGAGAAACACAGGAAGATAGACAGAGGAAAGCGAAAGATTTCAAAAGAGCGGAGGTTCAAGAGACAAGGAGTTAGAGATCAGCCAGCAAATGAAGGAAACTATCTGCACACAGGAAGAAGAGAAGAAGGAACGCTTTGACTTCCCTTCAGTCGAAGAAATGCGGAAAATGAAACGGTCGCTTTTCGGTTTTTTGCCCGTCAACCTCGTATGCTAACTCATTGTTCGAGCGGTAGCTTCGTCGTCCCCTTCTATGTAGTCTCAAGATAGTGCCGAAGCTAGAAGAACGACGGGGTCGGTCTCGAAGAGGAGAAGTCTGTGCGAAACTGAGGGTTGTTTGAACGAATGTCGGAGAAAGGTAGGGGCTCGATCTCACGAAGCGCGGCTAGCGATGCGAGCATATATGGTGTATGCAAACGGCTTGTCGACCGAAACGAGAGGAGTGGTCGATTCGACCGAAGAGGTGAAAGGGCGTTCAAGTCGATTGCTAACAGCCGTTCAGTCGTGCTCACCTGATCTTGTGTAGCCTTTGACTAATCAACGAGTATCTGAAGTATGGCGGTGAATGGTAGAAGAGAGAAAGAGGGGGGCAGCCTCTTTGATCATCAACCAACAACTTCTCCGAATGGACGACGACGGCCTGCTAGCGTTCGGTGACTTTGACATAGATACCTCAGTTGCAGATGCACGAGCTGCACGAATCGAAGCTGCTCGCGCTCAAGCTAAACTCTACTCTGCCAAAATTGAAGAACCTGGAGTGAGTCTCTTTCCTCTCTTTCTACCCCTCGAGGAGTGGTGTTTACTTATCCAATGATATCTCATTAGTGGTATAACGATCCTTTAGAAGCGGCACGGCTGAAAGAACCAGCTCGAGCTACTCTGTTCTCCCTTCATCAACTTTATTTTCAGAAGGAATGGGATCAAGTAGTCGAAAGAGGTCTCAAGTTGTACTCAGATGGAACAAAAGATGAAGGAGAAGTGATGGATTTGATCATGAGAGCATGGCAGAAAGCAGGAAACAAGTCAGAGAAGAAACAAAATCAGGTGGTGGGAATTGCGAAGCGTTGGATCGAATTCGTGAATTGTCCTGCCTCCTTGAACGTACGCGTGAGTCTTAACTGACAGCATGATCGTTTGATCTGCCGCCGTAGACTACTCAACCCTCGATCTGCCACATTTCTGCTCAAATTCTACACTCTGCATCTTTCGCTTCCTCGTCCTCCTCCTCGTCAACTTCTTCTCCTTCTCTATCTTATCCTCCAGCTCGTAGCGATCTCTTCAAAGACGCGCTGAGTGCCTCTCTCGCATCTCTTCGCCTTAATCGAGCTCAAACTCCCTTCCTCCAAACTCTAGAGCAAATCCTGTCACCCTCTCATCGACTACTCGCTTCAACCCTACAAGATCGGACAATCGCTACAAGTCGGAGAGAACAAGTGGTGAAAGAGGTTGAATGTCTTGAGCTCAACGATACGGAGAGGGAAACGCTGGAACACGTTCTCGGTTTGCACGGAGAAGAGAAAGAAGTAGAGGAAGATGCCGGACGGGATGTTAGAAGTCTCTAGATGGCTACACCGAACTGAAAGAATGAGTCTGCAGCTCAAGAGGCCACTCAAGAGCGTTGGACGGTCGAAACAAGCGAGGTAAATAATTAGACACTCTCTTCTTATCTCTTTGTGCTCTTGAACCTGCGAAGGCTGATCGGATGTCGTGTCTCCCCTTCTGTAGGCACCTCAAAACTCATCGTTGAAGCTCAATTACCGACAGCGATCAAACCTCTCGACACAGGATCCGGTCGTCAAGCTTAAAACGGCGATTCTCTTTCGGCGCATCGGCCGAGTCGAGTACTGAAGGAGGAAAACAGAAGGTTGCGAGCCATGTGACGGTTCCTTGAGCTCATTCGGTGGGAATCGAGGTCACTAAGCAATGGAAATTATCGAAAGTCTCCTTCTTTCTAGCTTCGAAACCTCGTGCAATGAGTCTCGAGAGTTTGAACAGTGATAATGATAGACAAGGTTACAACAGAGGTACTAAGCAGTCTATCGGCGCTCTAGCGCTCCCTTAAGCAGGTCTACCACTCGATTCGCTTCCTTCTCGCAATCACTTGACGACCTGCGAGAAACCACAGCTAATCAGTCAACCGTTCGCGGAGAAGGCAGACGGGTGGAGGTCAAGGAACTTACCAGCTCGTTTCGGAAAGGAGTGACTCGAGTTCCGTAGAATCTTCTTCGAGACCTAAAGAAGAAACTACGCCGAAGAGATCATCTGCGGCTTGTTGTCGTAGCTATAGAGAGAATGGATCCGTTTAGCTCGATACATTCGCCCGACACTTCAAGTTGAAGGAACTGACCCAAGTAAGGTGATGCAGTAGGAAAAGGGGAACTTTCTCGGCTGCGAGAACACCTGCTGAAGGCACCGCTACGAACGATGTTACCCTATTCAGGAGATGAGCGAGTCATCGGTGAGCGACATACTCTCAGAGGAGAGAAATCGAAAGGGCTAAACTCACACTTTCGAACTAGCAGCGACTCGTTGAGCTGCTTTCGACTTTTGAATCGAATTGACTGCAAGCGCAAGAAGCATCTTCACGCATTTCGCCCCTTCCGTCTCATTATCGGAGATAACTTCGTCTAGAGATCCAGCTTCTGCCAGAGAAGACAAAATAAACGAGAACGGAACAAAGATTCGATTTTGACCGAAATTGCGTCTAGCTAGAGCGTGAAGATCTTGTAGAGCTCGGAAGAGAGTGTATTCTGTAGGCTCAAGAGACACTGAAGGAAGTATGAGAAGATAGTCGAGGAGCGGCGTTGACGAAGAATGCTGATTCTGCGAGATCATGTGCGAACGTAGAATGAGTAAACTAGTTCGAGCGACAGGCTATCAAGATCGAAACACACAGTGGCAATCAGTGCTCCTTCGAGGAGCAGTGAACGATATTCCTCAATAGTTAGAAGTGGTAGAATCTTCTCAGAAGCCCAAACTAGGTCTCTCCATTTTGACGTCTCCTCCCTTTTAAGATAAACAATTGGAGTCAGCTTTGACATGCCACAATCGAGAGAAAACGAAAAGGACTCACTCTGATAGAGCTCCGGAAAGCAAGTCCTTCCCTTTCATGATAAGCTTCTCTCCATTCGTCTCGATTCGTGCTAATTCGAGAAGTCCAAGTCCTGCTGCTTCTCGTACCGTGTCTATTCGCTCGAGTGCCAGTTTTGCAAAAGTTCCGATCAGGGTATCGAGCTGAGTTTGGGTGAGCACTAAAGTGAAAGGATTCGAACCATCGAGGAGGGAAGGGACCAAGCTGGTAAGTGATCGAAGAGTAGTAGCTCGAACCCAGGAGCCGACGTCTCCGCGTTGGTCGTTCGTGTAGTCATGCAATCCAGGTAGTAGAGACTCGAAGGCTTGAGAGTAACGATCTTGAGCTGTTTAGATTGAGAATTCATTTGTGAGCGAGGCCTCTTCCGCGAGAGGGGAAAGGTGGTTGGACTCACTCAAGGGTTCGAGCGTCGTTTGTGCACGAAGAATCGAAGCGAGAGCTTCTACTCCGTTCTGACGTGATTCAATCGATACGGCTTTCTTGACACCCTACAGAGGAACAAGGATGAGGGTTGACTTTCGAACCGACGAGACAAGCAGAGAGCGAGCTTACCTCTCTGGAAACGAAAGGAATCAACCTATCGACAACCTCGACCAATTTGAACGAGTTCTCTCGAGCATAATCGATTTTACCGATCATGAGAACAGCTGCCTGTTGACGAGTTCCACTCTTTGAATCGAGATCTGTCAACAACGTGTGACGAGGACATTCGAGAGTCAGTTCAGAGGTTTCTGTGTTCGAACCAAAGATCTAATACTTATCTGTCGATTTCCTGCGAGCATTCTCGAGATTGAGAGATCCTTCGAACAGCTTCTGCAGCTTGTCGATGAACCTTGTCGTCCGAGTAACCGCCAGCGTAGTGCACCAATTCGATCCATCGGGATCCATCGGTGATAGGGTGGCTCGATCCACGTGAGGGTGACGAATTCGAGAGAGCGAGAAGAGCAGCGAAAATGACAAGAGGCGAAGTTTTGAGCAGTCGAGCAGCAGGAGGAGTTTCCAGTAGGCTTACAGTCGCTGTGAAGACCTGTCGAGGAGAAACAATGTCATGTATCAGTGCCACTTCAGCTTGAGTAGGTAGAATGTCCGGACTCACTCGGCTTCGAAGCTCCTCTCTTTTCGTTTCTTCGAGTTTCTCGATCGAGTCTGACAAGGCCGCTAGACTCAGCAGCGTACCATGTAGCTTTGCTGAGTCTTTTGTCGCAAGTTTGTCGAGCTATCGAGACCGATCAAGGCATCAGAACCGAAATTTAGACAAATAGAGAGAGCTCTCACCTGTTGTGAGATCAGACCTTCAGCTAAACCTTCAGCATCCAGTGATGTAGCTTTCCCTAGAGCAGAAGCGGATAGTTCTCGGATGTCGGGATCGTAGTGAGCAATTCCAGTCGTGAGGAGATGTTCGAGAATAGCTTGTCGATATTCGACGTGTCTATTTATACGAGGCCAGATCAGTACGGGTCAGACGATGCCCTCGGGTCTTTTAGGTTGAGAGCTAGGACTCACAATGCGACTGAAGGAGCAGCAGTGAGGTAAGCCCGATGTCGAACGCTCACAGTGAAGAAATCGATCTTTCTCAAAACATCGATGCCATGAGGGAAGATACCCTGAATCACAGTCAGTACGTCAGTCAGCGAGCTCAGCTCCAACGACGAAGGGGCGAAAGGGGAAGAGAAGCTTACCCAACGACCGACTGCCTCTTGAAAAGCAGCACTCGCAGCTCTCCGAATGCTAACTTCCCGATCGAAGACAGCAACACAGGCAAGTCGTTCTGCTAGTTGTTGACTAAACGGCCGAACTTGCTGAGGTGTGAGTGTTCGAGCGAGAGACCAGAGAACGTAAGCAGCTGAATCTCGAACAGAAGTTCCGATTGTTTGCATGTTTCTTCTCTTGTCGAAGAGCAGAGCCTGTAGGAAGCGAGATCAGCTGTTAGTGAGATTTCTAGCAAATGCGTCGAAGGTATCGAGCTCACCTTCATGACGCCTTGTAGCAGTCTTCCAATTTCCTCGTCGCTGTTGATCAGTCCTCTTCGGCCAAGTTCTCCGAAAGCGAAACAGGCCCCTTGCAGGCCATGCTCAGCACGGTCGGACTCTTCGAGGCATTCTTCAAAGAGTGAGAGAATTGACTCGATCACGGTTGAAGCGAAATCTGGTGGGAGCGGTGAAGTGAGACGAGAAAGGTATTTCGCTGCCGACCATCGAACGATCGTGTCCTATTGATGAGACGAGCGTGATGAGTTCATTCAAGAGCAATCGGAGTAGAGAGAGAGAGAGAGAGAGATTTAGGCTCACCGGATGAGAAAGTCCCTCAATGAGTTCTCCCAGAATGACCTCGACTTCCTCCGGAATATCTGCCTCGCTCGATCTCTTCCCCAACTTCATGAATGCTAATCGACCAGCCAGCTTCACTCGATATTTCCCGAGTACAGCGCCGCCTCTTCCGTCAGAAGGGAGAAAGGAAAGGAGGTGGTAGAGCGGAGAGAAATGAGCGGTGAGGTTGTCGGGAGAAGCAGTTTTCAGAACGATGCAGAGAGTTTGTACGAGTCCAGAAGACTTTAACAACCGGCGATCAGTCAAAGGTGCAACCTGAAGGGGAAAGATGGAATACTCACGAAGAGTAAATTTTCATCTTTCTGCAGTTCTCTTTCGCATTTCTCAATAAGCTCTTTTAGCGGTGCATCTTGCCTATAGGATGTATCAATATGTGAGCTAGAGCGTCGTGTTCAGTAGCGCGAAGGACTCACCGAGCGTAATACCTCGCTAAAACTTCGATTCCTCCCTCGCGTTCCTTACTTCCACCTCCAATCCATCTCTCTGCGCAGAGCTGTATACGCTCCCCTGTCCCTGTTTCCAATCTTGACAAGTCGAAAGGCAATCGAACACAGACTGATAGCCAGAGCAGCAATAGGAACCGAAGTTCCCAGGTCGTCGAGAGTAGAGGACCTGAGGTGCCGCTAGATGAAGAAGGGTCGGTCGGCGCGAGGAGGGAGAGGAGATGAATTAAATCTGTAACCTCGTGCGGGAAGAAGCGAACTACAGCATTCATTGGAGGATGAGCAAAGAGAGGTATGAAGCGAGAGGGAGCAGCGGAGAGCACTTACCAACAACTTTCGCTCCTCTCACTTTCGTTATGAAGTATAGCAATCTAGCTATTCTCTGGAGCCTGATCTTCCCCAGCGCTTGTGCTCCATTTGCAAGGATCTGGTCTCTCAACTTTTCGATCAAAGGACTGACTAAACTTTCCAACGAAGGATCTAGGAGATACGACTGCTCTTGGTATTCGTCCAGCTGTTATTTCGTATCAGTAAGCAACCGCGACCTCACTCAATAAGGAGGAGATCGAGGGACGCGACTAACCTGATTACACAACTCAGCGAGTACTCGACATTCTTCCGTATCTTCCGCTGCAGTCGGGGTGGCTGTACAGTCTAGAGAGCACAGAAGGCTGGACCCTTTCAGAAAAGAGTCGACGTGGGTGAAGCTTGATAATTGATGTGAATCGTCCATGTTGAAGGATCGAATCTCCTTCTCTCTTTCTCTCTGTCTCTCCAAAAGACACTAGTTCAAAGTTCGGATAGCTACAGAGACATGAACATGACATGGAGGAGGAAGAGGAACGAGGGGAATCAAGCGAGAATTACTGCTATTTTTTCCTGAACTACACACAGAATCTACTCTTTCGAGGTCTTTTGCTTCTTCTTCGCAGGTTTCTTGACCTCATCCACCATTGGATCACTAGCGTTTCCATCATCGTCGTCATCATCTTCCGAATCCGAGGTAGCCGATCCACCATCTGAGGAAGAAGCTTCGAAGTCCTCGTCGACTATTTTTGAAACAACGGTGAAGGTCAGTGAGGTCTACTCGAGAGATGAGATTGAGCAGAATCAAGACCCACCTTCTGAATCTTCGTCGTCCGCAGCCATCGCGTTGAGAGTAGTAGGTCCACTTCCTTTCGCACTTTGTCTCTTCTTGGGTCTATCGTCCTCGTCCGAATCGACACTCATAGCATCATCGTCATCTGAATCTTCTGCCAATGCACCTCCGAGAGCTTCAGCTTCTGCAGCAGCGAGTTCCTCCATCTCGTTCTTGACCTTGATCTTTTTCATCGACAAGAATTCAGTAATCGAGGTCAATTCTTCTTTGTTGACAGCTGAGAAGACTGGGGTTCCAGACATTGAATCTTTGAGTCGAATGTTGAGATCGAATGTTCGTGCTGAAGGTAGAGCACCACCGACACTGAACGGTATCGAGAAGAAAGTTTAGCTATCAATCTGCGAAAACATGATTCGAGGGAAAAGAGGGTCTCACCGAGCGAGGATGACAGCAGAGATTTCAGAGAACATGACGAGAGTAGGTTGTTTCGAGACGAAAAGAAGTTGCTTCTCGAGGAAGTAAAGTTGACCTTCGTTCGCTTTGAGGTTGCATTTGACGGCAGCTTGTCCTTCGTGACTGCGAGTCAAGAGTTCAGGAGATTAGTTGATGAACGAAGGAAAAGTGAGAGGGAAAAAGATTACGATTGGTAGTTTCCAGGAGTGATGACACGTTTGCCAGTCAGAACTCGGAAGAGTAGAGAAACGACTTCGTAAGCTGGATCGTCGTATCGTTGTTTCAAGTTTCCATCGTACTTGTCTCGGATCGTCTCCCTGAAAGGTGGAATTGAATCAGGGAAGCTCCTTCAAACGAGTCTTAAAAAGAAGGGAACTCACTCGTCGAGGTTCAAATCTAGTTCCATCATTTCGTCTTTCGCGAATTGCATGACCAAGTAAGGGTACCTCGTTTGACCTTGACGGATAGGAGGATCGATGTTGACAATGAGCTGAGAGTGAATATCGTCGGGTTTGGGGAGGAGGAACAAGCGTTTGATCTGTTGATAGGTAACTCGGTAATCGTAAGTCTTTCCGCGAAGTCGCATGAATTCGGGATAGATATCGATATCTAAAGGTATGCAGAGCAGTGATGAGTCAGAACGATATCGAGAAGCGAGAAAGTGGACGAGAGGAAAAGCTCACCGAAACGACCACGAGGAGTAACGCAAAGAACTTCTCCAATCGTACAAATCGTATCTCCGACAACTTGACCAATCTCTGCCTTCTCCTTGACTGCATCGTGGAAAGCTTGAGCTGCCCCCTCTTCTCCCTCGTCATCGTCATCACTAGCTTCTTCGTCACTCGATTCTGCTTCTCCTCCCTCTGCTTTAACCTTCATCTTGTCTCCCTTCTTCTTCATTCCTCGAGCACTTCCAGGAATGTACAATCTCATTTCGGAGATTTCGTCGGGGAGTTGGCGGAGTCGTTTCTTGCGAGCGACCGCATCTTCCTCGCCGCCAGAGGGAGGAGGAGGGAGAGATGAACCGAATTCGAGTGCGACTTCAGCTTTTGTAATCGAGGTATTTTGAACGAGGGAGAGAGGGACGGTGAACGAAGGTTTTCCAGCAACTAGGAACGCCAGGTCATCGGCTATGAAACAAGGCGGTGAGTGAGTTAGCTAGGAGTTTTTGAGTGGAATAAATCGACTTGACTTGCCTTGAACTTCCGCTACACCCCAGTTCCATCCACGTACACTAGTATCTTTCGTTTCAATCGTGATGTTGTAGTATTGTTTGCACAGGTTAGAGAGACGTTCGTGGTCGTCTTTGAGGAATCCGTCGAAAGTAGTTCGACTCTTTTGGGTACCGATTCTCATTTGGTAATTCCTTGCAACACTACAGGGATTGTATGAATTATCAGCGAGAGCTCTCCTAGTCTGCAGAGCACGAGAGAGACAGGGAGAGCAGACTCACCGGATCCATTGGATCCATTTGATGTCACTTCCAGGAACCGTGACTACAGCTTCGTTCTCGTCAGAAGATTTCCATCCCAATCCAGATTGCGCAATACGGAGCTCTACTCGTACAGAACGGATAGAGGGGAGAGAACGCGAGAGTTTGATCAGTTTAGTGGGAAGACGCGTTTGAATGGAAGATCGAGAGCCGGTCCACTCACTGCCAGGTGCAGGACCTAGTCCATGGTAGATCTGTTCGAATTGTGCAGTCGCCATCCTCCCTGCTGAGGTCGAACGAAAAGTAGAGAGCCAACTCTCTCTCCCAACTTCTTTGCCTTTGACCAGTCACTCGACTCTCACCAACGGCTTTCTGCGGATGCTCTGTGGCTTCGAATAATCCTAACAAGTCAGGCACGGCTAGTCCTTCTCTCCCCCACCTGGAAAACGCTTCAGACTTCGAGGTTGAGTCCTCGTCGAGGTTTCTCGCAGTCTCTGCATTCGCACACGGTGCTCTGACGCTTAGGTTGACGATCGCTAAACTCGCTCAGGTGATTTTTTGGGGCAGGGTCGTATAGTTGGAAACCTTTCGTCAAAAGATTTATCCTCACGAGATTTTTCTGATTTGCTCTGTCTCTCCCTGGCCAACGTACCACTGTGGGCCTGTATTCATAACACCATCTAGAACCGTTCTTGCACTTCGCACGCTCTATCAGTGATGCGCCAAACCTGAGTTCGACTTCGCGGTGAACGAGCATTCCGAGAAGTGAATCTCAAACCTTCAGATCTCGCTCGGTTGAGACGTTCCACGCTGATACCAGATGTCTCATGACACTTCAGCAAGAATGATACATCGGAGGCGCTCTTCTTAGCCATCTTTCCGGACATGTGACTAATAAAGAGACCGATTTGTTTGCGAGACTTGAGAATTAGCTCAGGTTTTCGCCAGAGATGCTGGGCTACCTTCGCTTCCCACAGAATTACGGCCCGTCAGCATCTTTTGAGAGCGGCTCGCGTAACTTTCTGCAGGTTCCGGGAAGCTTGACGAGTCGACCAAAGCTGAGAGAAGTCAAAGAGAAACCGAAAGCCTGACATTTTCGATCCACGGAACGAAGTCTGCATGTAGCGTTTGCGACTTTCGCTGAGGAGAGGAAGTAAAGAGCCATGAGATGCGTCTGACGCAAGCTTAGTTGAGCTTACCGCGACGAAAGATGACATAGAATTTTCCCTCCTTTACAGCTCTTTCTCTCACCTTCCTCTGCTCGGTATCTCAACACAGCAAGCTACTACAAATAGCACATCTTTAGACAGCAGCCTCTCAAACTCGTTCTTCTCGCTGTTAGCTTCCCCACTTTGATCAACTCGAACTTCGCTGCGTCATCTCTTCCCTTCTCTCCCTCACCCCAGAGAACTGCGATGCCTTCCGAAGACTTGCTATCTGCCACTCAACTACTATCACTATGCCACTCGCTCTCCCCTTCTTCTGCTTCTCTCAGTTCCCCGTCTCAAGTAGTTCTCCTCCTCGTTCACTCGATTCATTCTTCCCTCTCTTTCCGTTTGATCGATCCAAAACCTCAACAAGAAGACAAGAATGAACTACCACAAGATTGGGAAAAGAATAGTAATAGTAACAACGGTTTCAAATACAAACATGATCAATCTTCTTTAGAATTCATCATTTCTGTTGTAGATCTAGGAGATAAACTATTGATAGTAGGTAACGCAGTAAACGTGAGTAATATTCGTCCTCTCTCTCCCAAACGCTCAGTTGTCGAGCTAAAATCTTTCGTATAATTCAAGAACGCTCGATCAAGTTCATTCGAAATTTTGAAAACTGATTATTTCTCTCCAACCTCATTACCTTCTACTTCTGAACCCCTCTCTCTGGACGACTTGAGTTCAACCAATCCATTCTCTACTGAGAAAAGATTGGAAGATTTGATTTATTTGTATCGTTTAAACGTTTTACAAAAGTTGGTACCAGGTTTATCGAAAACTGGTTACTCTGAATTACCTGACTCTACTTCAACTTCGACTACTTCGACGAGTTCAGGTAGATTAGCTGGTACTAGAGATTATTTACCTGATAGAGGAGGACCTTTGGGAGTTTATCCAGATCGATCTCAACCTAGAGGAGAAAATGAAGATGATCCTCTGAGGATACCTGGATCAGGAGGTAGAGGAAGAGGTGGAGGTAGAGCTATAGGAGAGATTGGTAGGAACGATCTAGAACCTCTAGGTGGTTTAACTGGAACTTTTGGAGGTGGACCAGGAGGAATTCAAGGTTTACCAGGTAGTTCAGAAGGAGGAGGAGGTATGTTTATGGGTCCTGATCATCCTTTGTTCAGAGAGAGGTTCTCAGACGACGGTATAGCTCGAGATAGAGATGGAGGAGGAAGGAGATGGGGTGGAGATGGTTTTTTACCTTCAATCGGTGCTCCTCCAGGTGCTAGATTCGATCCTATAGGTCCTGAAGTACTTTCTCTTCGTCACTTCTCTCTCTCTTCTTGAGCTGTTTGACTGACAACGTCGTCGATCGGGGTTAGAATGGACCACCGGGTTCGACAGGTCCTTCGAGAGGTCTTCCTCAAGGAACTTTTGGAGGAGGAGGAAGACAAGCTCATCCTGATATGGAAGTGAGTAACAGTACGTTCTTGAGCTCGTGTATTTGTGCTGACTTCTTCTGTTGATAGCAACCTGGACCTGAAGGATTTGGAGGATTCGGAGGAATCGGTGGAAGAGGAGGAGGAATTGGAGGTAGATTCGGAGGAGGTGGTGGTGGAAGCAACTTTGGAAACATGTTTGAATGATTTCTCTCTCGTGTAGGAGCTTGTACGAACGTAGGTTTGAATCGCTTGAATTTTGTAGCTAGGATCGCAAATTTTCGTTGTTTGTAAGACTACTCTCTCTTTCGCAATCCCTACCAGTCTCTCGCGTGTTCCCTGGCGATTCTGGCTTAGAGACATCTCGCGTGCATAGAAGGGAGTGTGACAGAATACAGGAAAAAGAATACAAAGTAGGACAGACAAAATTCGAACATAAAAGAAAGAATTATAAAGTCAAAGCTTTCAAACCTTCCTCGATTGATCCCTCATCCTCTCACTCGACCGTTGCAGCTTTTCAAGCCTCTTCCTGTACGACGGTAGCCTGCTCCTTATTCTTGAGCGAGAGAATGAACCAGTCTTTATCTGGGAGAGGAGTTTCGACGATTTCGAGCTCGGGTTCGAAAGAGTCGATGTCGATTTCAGGGAGGAGGTAGTCGCACTTGGTGGCTTCTTCTCGAGACTTGATGAGTGGTCCAAAGTCCTTCTCGTAGTAAGCGTAGAGGACTGATCGATTGTTGAGCTCGATAAAGTAATTTTCCACCGTCCGAAGAGCCTCTAATCCTGCTCCACTCACTTCTACTCCTCCCTCCTTTGCTAGATCGACTAATTGCTTCAAATCTCGATAGTTGAATAGACTCGGAGTCCTCATAGCCCATCTCCATTGTGGAAGAGTCCAATCCTTCATCTCCGTCGAATACTCCAATTTCACCACGTTCCAGTCAACGATCCTCCCTCGAGGCGATGCTACTTTGCTGCCCGGAATACCTATGTCGTGGTCGAGAATGATGGAGCGGAGACGAGGCGGACGATGAGGGCTCGTAACGAAAGCTTTGAGCTGAATCAGATCGATTTGTCCATGAGCTAAACGAAGGAGGACGAGGGCTCGAAGCTGCAGAAGCGATCCGCAGAGGGAGTTCGGATTTAACCAGATGTAACCAGACAAATGTAGTCGCTCTAGGGATTGAAGCTTTGGAAGAATCGGATCGATGGTCTGAGGAGAAGAGCTTGTCGTTACGATGTCGAGGCCCGTGAGGTTGATAGGAAGTGATCCAAGTAGTCCAGATAGGTAGTGTGGGGCTCTGTCCTGCCTTCCTAGGTCAGAGAGCGTAAATCGAGTGAGATTCGGAAATGCACGAATTAACTCTTCCATCGATTGTTTTTTGATCCCGACGACTCCTCTCGCTTCCAGCGCTCTGATGCCCTCAAAATAGCGGATCGGTGGTGAAATTGTTTTGGTGTCCCCACAGAAGCCATTGATGCGGAGTTTGGAGAGAGAGGGAAGGTCGGCCATAAAGTCTAAGCTCGAGAGGCCGTTGTTTTCGGGAAGAGCGATGGCGAGAGATCGAAGGTTCTGAAGATGGAGGGCGGGGGAGTGATGTCGAAGAGCGATGGCGAGAGATCGAAGGTTCCGAAGATGGAGGGCGGGGGAGTGATGTCGAAGAGCGTCTCCGATCAAGAAGAGCGGCTCTTTCAAAGAGATTACATTGAGGTGTCTGAGGACAGGAAGGAGGGGAAGTAGAGGAATGAACGGATTTGGCGTAGACAGGCTCGTTCGTGACTGGACTTCTGCGGCGTGCCTTGTCCAGATATTTACTATCAACCTTTCGACGAGAGATCCCATTTGAGGCACGGCCTGAAGATATCTTGCGAAATTTTCGATGAATATCAAACCTCGTTCGAGGTATATCGATTGGTGAATGTACTTGAGGTAGTAGGGGAGCAGACGTTTGCTGAGAGGACCAGTAGGGAGACCGCCGTCGTAAGCGAGCTCGAGGATCGGGTCCAACACGTCGTAAGGGAGTTTCGAGAAGTGATCGATTCGAGAGGTCTAAGCGAAATCACAAACTCGTCATCAGCATGCGCTCTATAACCTTGAGTAGCTGGATATAACATACCTGTTCATCCTCAGTAGCGCCGGTAGACATCCTTTGCCTTTCACTCGAGTTGAGAAGATTAGAGGGCGAAGTGGAAGAGAGAAAGAGAGGTTCTCTCCCCCCCAAGAAACGGTCGAACCTCTCCTAGGGTTCAGATCGCGCAAACAGAGATCATCTTCTGTCGCCTCTACCGGTTCACCTCAGAGAGTTGGAGCAAGTAGCAACAGCCTTTACGAAGGTGGCAAGAGGAAACAGAAAATCCGATTCGCCATCGAAACTTGGCTCACAAAAACGTCCCTTTTCCTTCTACAAAGTCAGAGCTTCGAAGCCCTCTTCGATTGGCCCCTCATCTCCTCCTGAAGCCATTGTAGACTCACAAAGCTCTTCCTTACCGTGTAGCACCCCCTCCTTGTTCTTGAGTGAGAGAACGAACCAATTCTTCTCTCGAATTGCAGTTTCGACGATTTCGAGTTCATCTCCAAGCGAGTCGAAGTCGATCTTCGGCAGGACGCAGTCGTACTTGAGAGCGTCTTCTCGAGCCTTGATGAGTGGTCCAGGGTCCTTCTCGTAGTAAGCGTAAAGAACCGATCGATTGTTGAGCTCGATAAAGTAGTTCTCCTCCCTTTCCGAAGCTTCCAACTTCGAACCTTTCACTGCTATACCCCTTTCCTCTGCGAGATCGACTAACTCTTTGACAGCTTGAGCTTTGAACAAGTTAGGTTCTTCCCATCTCGGGAGCGACCAATCCTCCATTGTTGTCCTGACGTGAGCCTTTTCCACATTCCAGTCAAAGCTCCTCCTCCTAGGTGATGCGACGAACCGACCTGTACTTCCTCCTTGATAGTCCCGATGATTGAGAACGATGAAACGGAAACGGGGCGATCGCAGAGCGCTTATGACAACGTGTTTGAGTTGGGTCGAGATGCCTGAGGAGAGGAAGAAGGGGAAAGATGCGAGCGAGCAGATGTATGGCCGAGTGCCTGATGAGACCTTCAGCTTCCTCCCATGACATGTCTACGTGTGGATCCTCGACTAGAAGTCCCAGTCGCGGTTGAGCGCGAAGTTCATGTACGAGGTCATCTATATCTTTCAAGCCTTCACTGAGCTCTATTGTTCGCCAGAGGTTTTTCTCGTAGAAGGGTAGGAGTCGTTTGCTGAGAGGACCGGTAGGACGACGAGAGTAATAAGCAAGCTCGAAGATTGGGTCTAGTAGATCGTAAGGGAGGTTTGAGAAGTGATCGATTCGAGTGACCTTGTAGAGACCGCCAAATCGAGTCAGCTCAGCTACACACTTTTGACTCGGTGGCAGAACATACCTCTACAGCTTTAGTCTGTTCGGTAGACATCCTGTGGTGTGTTGTCGCTTCTGAAAGAGTGTTGAATGAAGTTTGGAAGATTGAGAGAGATCAATACAAGCGGCTTCGGAGGTCGCTGACGATACTCGTTGAAGTTCGAGCGCTGCAGTAGTATTCTTGCGAAGTCGTGAAGGCGTAGTCAGCAGAGAGATTGTAGAAAGTAAGGTGATTTGTAATCAAATCTCGGCGTTTTGCAATTCGGAACATGAATTGCCAAAAAATGTCGATGAGCTCCGAATCCCTCTTTTGCTCTCTCATCTCAACTCCTCGACAGGTCGGACCATGGAGTTCGCGAATGGTTTTCAAGAGGAAGATTCACCAAACTTGGCTAGTCGACCTTCGAGTTCGAAAACAGGAGTAACGCAAAATCCTCCACTCGAGGAAACTCGCACACAGCCTCAACCTCGATCAACAAGACCAGATACACTAGATCTCACAGACGATACTCCACCGGGAACACCAGCAGCCAGTGGTAGTGAGACCAAAGGGAAGAGGAAAGGGACAGGGAACGGACTTCGAGATGATCAATTGATTGGAAATGGTCGCGATCAAACGAGCAAGACTCAATCAGGAGCAAACGGAGCAAGTTTGCAGGGATCAGGGAGAGCTCTAGGTAAAAAGAATGGAGCGAGTAAAGGTTCATCAGGAGCGATGTCATCGACTAGTCGATCAGTTCCTTCCGCCTCCTGCTCTCAATCCTCGACTTCTTCCAGTTCTGCGTTCGCCAAATACGCTTCTACTCCTCAACAGACCACTTCCACCAAGTCGAACGACGTCAAACTCTGTCTCCCTACCTCTTCTTCCTCCTCTTCGAAACCCTCGAATCCTCCTTCTTCCTCTTCAGCAGCAGCAGTCGCAGCACTCGGTCGCGTTCCAGTCATTTCTTCCGGTCTAAACGCGAGAACTCCCTCAGCCTATATCCCTTACTCTCCAGCTACTCTCGACACATTGAAACAATCGACCGGTTCGACAAAGAATTATTATCAAGAACAATCGAAAATGGTAGCTGACCGAGTAGCTTCCGCCTCTACCTCCTCCTCCTCGGCAAATCAATCTCGAATCACTCAGCAACCTCAAGCAGCCTCTTCGAAAGGTAAATCTAGGGAAACTGTCGATCTCACGAACGAATCAAACTCGGACGACGACGTGATCGTTCAAGAAGCTCCTCCAGTTTGTATCGGTCAAATAGAAACCTTCGCACTCATTATGAGCCAAGTAGAAGAGATCTTACCTCCTCGACCAGTTCCAGAGAAAGGACCGGATGGGAAACCTTGGGGATTAGCAGAATTGGCAGAGGCTCAAGCAGAATACAAGAAAGCTAGAATCGCTTATCAGTTACCTTTACCGGTTCACATCAGACGAGGAGAGAGATTGACGGATCCTCATGGGAGACAGAGGGAGATGTTGAGGTTGTTCACTCCGAAGAAAATTGAAATGTTTGGTTTCGTCGATCAGAACGTTGGAACTTTGTTAGGACCAATGTTGGGAGATGGTTGGAGTGGTACTGGGTTCAGGCAAGAAAAGGAACCTAATTGCATTCTTCACTGCGAGGCGGAAGTTGTTCGCGAGGGTCAAACTCAGGTGAGTTTTTTTCTCTTTTTTCTCACCCTTTCCTCTTTGATCTCGAATCTCAACTTTCACTCGACTCGATCATTCGACAGCCTTACAATCTCCGACTACGACTCCTCTTCTTCGCTCGACCTCGTTTCGTTCCTCAAATCGCTGAAGCTCTCGAACGAGCGGATCCTCCTCGGTACCTACAACATCCTCCAGTCTACAATCCAGCTCATCACCGAAATTACCGTTACGCGAACCCTCACAATACGCCTCGAGCCGGTGCTCACTCTGCAGATGCAGCTAGTCGATTGGCAAAGTTGCGAGGTGGACTCGCTGGAACGGGATCTGGATTCACGAACGGGTTAGACGCGAGTAGAAGTGGGAAACAAGTCGATGTTCAGAGGCAACAAGTAGAACAAGTATTTCACAGTTTGACGAGTGGAACTGATCTCGAACAAGTTACTCCTCGTAAGTTCTTCTTTACTCCTCCTTTTCGTTTTTTCGACGCGCGAGGCTAAACGCATTTCTACTGTTTTCAGCTCCTGTCGTATCTACAAAACTCTACCCTCATCAGAAACAAGCTCTCTCGTTCCTCCTCGATCGTGAAAAGGAAATCGAAATCCCTGCAAAAGATCCTCCTGGTAAAGAACCCATGATGGTTTCGCTTTGGCAAAGGGTCAACGATACCTACGGGAAATGTATAGCTTGGCAGAATGTCGTGAGCGATTTGAGAATCTCTGGAAATCGACCACCACCTCAAGCTCGAGGGTGAGAAGAAAATCCCTTTTCCTTCTTCTTGTCCCGTTTTTCAAGTTGAAAACTGACTATCGAAAGTCGTCTTTTCTCCTAGAGCTATTCTCGCAGACGATATGGGTCTAGGCAAAACTATTGTCGTCATCTCTCTCGTCTGTACAACCCTTCCCGACGCTCGCAAATGGGCAGCCGACAGACCGACGAAAGACAAGCATGATTCTCGACTCGACGCACCTACTCCGAAGAACGGTCATTCGGTTTCCGTCAATCAATTCGGAGGAAACCTTTACGGAGCTCCTCAACAGATTCAGATTCCGGTGATACCACCTGCTCAGAATGGGAGACAGAAGAAAGCGGCCGAGAAGAAGGAGAAGAAGAGGGAAGAAGCGATCGAGGATCGGTACAGACTCGTCGAGTGTCGTTCTCGAGCAACTTTGATCGTATGTCCGTTGTCGACGGTACAGAATTGGGAGTGTCAGTTTGAAGAGCATACGAGGGCAGTCGAGGAGGGAGAAGATGGTTCAAAGATTTTTGAAATCGAGGATGAGAAAGTCGTTCAAGAAGTTCGGGAGAAGTTGGGAGTCGATACGGAGATGAAGGAAGAAGGAGACGATGAAGGCAGTGACGAATCGATGAAGAGAGAATTTACTCCTCCTCCGCCACCTTCGAAAGCCGACAAGAAGACCAAGAAGAAAGCTCTTTCGATCTACGTCTACCACGGAGCTTCTCGAACTACCGACCCTCACGTTCTCGCTGACAACGACGTCGTCCTCACAACTTTCTCGACTCTCGGCAGTGAATACTCGAAACAAGTCAAGGTTCTCGACAAGAAGGAGGAGGACGAGGAGAAAACTAAGAAGCGAGTTGCGCGAGAAAGAGAAGAGGCCGAGAACGGTATTCAGGTTATTTACGGGTTCGGACCGAATGGAGAGATCTTGGAGAAACCTGAAGACGAAGGGGAGGAGAAACCGAAACCGAAGAGGAAGAGGAAACGAGTCGAGGGAAGCGGTATCAGTCCTCTTCAAGCTGTTCAATGGTATCGAGTAGTTCTCGATGAAGCTCAGTAAGCCCCGTCTCTTCTACGTTTCCCCAACCTCTCGATTATGTTGACACTAGGCTCGTTCCTTTTCCTTGTGCAGCATCATCAAAGAACACAAAACTATTCAAGCGAAAGCTGCTTGCGATCTCTCGACCTCTCGCCGAATTTGCCTCTCCGGAACTCCTCTTCAGAACAATCTCAATGATATCTTCTCCCTCATCAAATTCATCCGTCTCGAACCTTTCACCGAACGTTCAGTTTGGAATCAGCACATCGGCAACTTGATCAAAGCGAACCAGACGAGTGAAGGAAATTCACAGATCAACGAAACCCTCGGCACTGAACGTCTCAAGGTCATCATGCGCCACCTCACGCTTCGCAGGACGAAAGATACGAAGGACGAAAACGGCAAACCTATTCTTTCCCTCCCTCCGATCGACAACAAACTCATCGAACTCGAATTCAACCCTACCGAAGCTGCGTTCTACGCCAGTCGACACACTCGGTACAAGCACGAGTTCGCGCAACTCGAAAAGACGGACTCGGTCGGCAAGAACTACTGTACGATCCTGCAAGAACTTCTCAAGCTTCGACAAATCTGCGTTCATCCGGCTCTGCTCCAAGAATCGGAGGATCGATCTGCCGCAGCTGGAGACCTCTCTTCCAACATTCAGCAACACGGTATCAGCAAATCTCGTGCAGTACAACTTCTCGCACTCGTTGCTGACGTAGGAGGAGGTGAATGTGGTGAATGCGGAGTCGTTCTCTCTTCGATCGAGAATCAGTCAAGCGCGAACGACCTCGACCAAGAGGAGGACGTCAAGCCGAAACGACCCGTCAAGAGGCAACGCAAGACCGCTTCGACGACAACGAGCGCTGGACCCTCGACTGCCAACAACTCGGAAGACGATTCTCCTTCGAACACCTGCACTTCGGAAAGTCCTTCGACCGTCGTCACCAAATGTCAACACATCTTCTGTCACGACTGTTTCAGGGCGAAGATCTGTCCCATCTGGCCCAAGGTGACGAGCGACGACACTGCCATGTGCTCGACTTGTCGAACCGAGATCGTCCCAGCTCTCGATGCTGTCGAAATCGGTGCCAAGGAGTTGCAACGTTCGCTGGAACAAGCTCTCGATCAACAAAGTGCCGAAGACAAAAAATCGAAAGGAAAGAAGAAAGCTACGAGATTGTTTGAACACAGCACCAAAACGAGGTGAATTCCGTCCTCTGCCTTCTATCTTGTCATAATAAGCTGACGAAACTTCTGGTCACGTTCGATAGGGCTCTACTACTCGATCTTCTTCCTTTCTCGCAAGCTAATCCTGCTTCACCAAACTACGATCCCGACGCTCAAAAGCCTCTCGAAGGTCAAGAAAATCCTCCGATGACGACTATTGGTCTTCAACCTGTCACTGGAGAGATTGTCAAGTCTGTAGTCTTCTCTCAATGGACTGCTCTACTCGATCGGTTAGCTTCTACTCTCACTCTTTTCTGAATTCGTCGAGTACTGACTTGCTCCTCGCTTTCTAAGATTGAGTGACGCTCTCGACGCTGAACACATCGCTCATCGTCGACTCGACGGATCTATGAATCGTGATCAACGTAACGACGCGATGGAAGCTTTCAAGGTTGATCCGAAATGCGAAGTTCTCCTCGTCTCGCTTCGAGCTGGAGGGGTCGGGTAAGTTCTCCATTTCTCGCCCTCACTTCTCTCCGTTACTCAGATTACTCATCTTGTTATCTCTCTAGACTCAATCTCACTGCTGGACGTCGTGTCTACCTCATGGAGCCTTTCTGGAATCCTGCTGTCGAAGTGCGTTCTCTTCTCTATTCTTTCTCCATTCTTTCTCGACAGCTAACTTATGATTTCCGCAACTCGCCGCAGAATCAAGCTGTCGATCGTATCTACCGTCTAGGCCAGACGATGCCGGTTCAAACAGTTCGATTCATCATGAAGCACTCGATCGAAGCGAACATGCTAAAAATTCAAAGACGTAAAATGGATCTCGCTCAGTGAGTCCTACTTTTTTTCTCTTTCTACCTCGTCTCTATCCACACCTGATCTGACTTCTCTGTGTGATCTCAGAATGAGTGTAGGTCGAACCTTGAGTAAAGCAGAATTAGCCAAGATGAGAAGAGAAGAACTCGGAATTCTTCTCGAATAAAACCCCTCATTCTATAGTGCACAAAGTCCTTTTTCCCTACTTTACCTTTGTCATTACTAGTCCTCGTTTCCCATTGTCGTATGAACACCTTATAACCCTAACTTCGCATTCGCATTTTTTTTCTTTTTCTCCTGCAAATCTTTGATTCTTCTTCCGAAACTCTTCGAGTCTCTCTAGCTCTCTCGAGAGGCGATCAAGGTAGAGTAGTAACAATAGGCAGGCTTTTTTCCAATAGAGTGATAATCGATCCCGAGAACGACGTGAGAAGTAATAGGTACGACAAGAAGAAGGAAAACCTTGCGTGAGAGAAATGCTGAAGAGCCCAAAACTTTGAGAGAGTAAAACCGGAAAGGAAGAGAAGGAGTGTGAGAGAACAAACGAAGGACAAGAAGAAAACCCGTACAACTGAGAAAGATAGAAAACGATACACTCAAAGCTGTAAAACTTGATGAGGAACTGGCGAAGAAGGAACAAACAACAACGATGGAGAAGAACAAGAACAAGAACAGGTAAAACTTTCGAAGTGCGAGGAAAGCGGAAGCGAAGATTGGTAATGATTAGGTTTGGTATGGGATTAAATAAAGCGAGAAAGGGTGAAAATCGAAAAAAACGAAGAGGGGGTATAAATTTTGGTAGAAGAAGAAAGAGAGATCAGACTCAAGCTTGGGTGATACCAGGACTCCAAGGAGCAGGATTGAAAGAGTGAGGAGCTTGTTGTTGGTACTGTTGGGGGAAGTAACTCGGTTCAGAGTTTGAAGGTTGGAGACGAGGTCGATGAGCTTGGGTAGCTACTCCTCCAGCGTAATCGTGAGCGGTGACATGGTTCGGTCCAGGAGAAGAGTAGTGTTGGTAGTAGGAGTGAGGCGAGTGAGATTGTGGAGGGAGTTGAACGCAAGAGACGTTCGAGGGAGGCAACTCGTGAGTCGGCGAAACGAGAGGCGAGTTGTTTTCGATGGAGCCGTGCTCGGAGGGAGAGGGAAGAGCGTGAGGAGGAGGAGAGCTGCAGGGGAGTCCGTTCGCGTGAGCTCCGTAGTAGGAAGGATCGAATTTGAGGCCAGAGAGGAAAGATCCGTTTTGGTGACCAGTGCGAGGCATTTCGGGAAGATTCGTTTGACCTCGAGGAGCAGGAGGAACAAAAGTCGGTGAAGTGAAGAAGACGTTCTGCTGAGAGTCGTAAGAAGGAGTAGGATATTCTGAAGCTCGGAAGTTTTGAGGTCCTCCTCCTTGTTGTTGTTGTTGCGGCGATGGTTGAGCTTGCTGTTGAGGGGGAGGAGCGAGGTATGCTTGTTGATGTTCCGGCGAACGAGGAAGCTCGGGAAGACGAGAGAGGGTAGGGATAGAGTTGGTCGAGTAGTTTGCGCGATGAGTCGGACGACGTTCAGAAACTCCAGGAAGAGGGACGTAGGAAGGAGGTGCAGAAGAAGGAGTTTGGATGATGGGACGAGATCCTCCGTGTGGGTCTTGTTGGTCGTTTGAGAAGTAGTCCATGACGGGCATCGAAGCTCGACGTTGGCGTTCGGCAGCTGCAGCGACGGCGTTTTCGCGGGCAGGGTTTGTGAAACCGGCAGTCGATGGCGAGTAGTTCCTCCACTTGTTGGCAAAGTCAGGAGTAGGTTGATCTCCAGGGACGGGAGTGAAGCCTTGGAAGGGACCCGAGGTCGAAGAGGAAGAGGCTGATTCCAACGAGTCACCGTTGAAGAAAGGAGTTTGAGAGTCTTGCGCTGCCCAAGCTACGGCAGGGTACGATCCTTCACGATCTTCGGAGCCTGCAGACATGTTTGAGGCGAAAGATGCTGCAGAGGGGCGACGAGGTCGGTTCGTGCGAGGACGACGAGTGATGCGAGAAATTTGCGAGGCATCTCCGCGAGTGAAGTATCCAGATTGATGACTGTGGAGACGGTGCTTTTCGTCAGCTTTATACAATCTACAACGAATCTCTCAGAGAGAGGAATGTCGAATGAGAGAAGTGAGACGCACGTGAAACGGATGAAACCTTTCTTTGCTGTACCTCTTTCAGACGAACGACGACGATCGGAGAGACGTTTGAAGTTGTAGTACGAGAGTTGTCGCTGTAGCTACAAGAGTCAGCTCTGATCGACCTGTAGAGTTGCGATTGAGAGCAAGCTTACGACGAAACTACCGAGAGATCGGAATTCGAACTCGGGACGAAGAGCAGCGATAGCGAGACTGTCTTCGATAGCGATTTCAAAGGTAGTCTCCGAGGTCCACCTCAACGACGAAGGGTCGGTAGGATGTTCGAGAAGGCTGTACGTCCAGCATTGAGAGAGAAGTAAGTCTTCGGAGTTGCAAGTGGGGAGAAGTGAAGTGTAGAGAGAGAGACACGGGAGAGGAGAGAGGGAAGACTCACCGGTGTAGCTTCTTGAGGAATTGACTCCTAGCAGGTCTTTCGAGAACGTTGACTTGGTTCATCGAGTAGAGAGAGAGTGTGACTAGTGATGGGAGCAGGAAGAGAGTTCGTTGTTGGATTGTTGGAAACTCTTCAGAGAGTTCGTGTTGGAAAGGGGGCTCCGAGTGGGGTCCGAGTAGGGTGGTGAGATAGAGCTGAGTGGAGAAAGAAAGATAGAGAAGAGGAGAAGAGGGAGAAGAGGGAGCAAAAGATTCGAGGGAAGACAAAGTCTTGTCCTTCTTTTTTTCTTTCGCGACCTTCCAAAGCTAAAAAAGAAAGAAGTTCGGTGCCTTGCACACCTTCTATCGAACACCGAAGTTTCTCCGATCGCTATTACCATGCGAAGGCGACTTTCGGAGATATACGATTAGGGGCTCTCGAAAGGCTCAACCTGCACTGCAGACCACTCTTCAGAGTCGAGACTCGTTCGTTCGCTCCAGCAAGACGCGAAACTTGCCATTTCTCTCGCTTCCACGGTTCGCTCATTTTCGATTGATAGACATTACTACGTCGATCACTCTTAACTTTAAAGCCTCTCGAACCTTGACAAAACTTCGATCGGGAAATTTTTAGGTGCTCACTTTTCTTTGCGATCTGAACACATTCTGTCCCCCTTCCCCTCTGCTCCCTCTGTTGCCGTCAACAGGGTTGGATCGGGGCTGTACAAAGGCGTCGACATCGTCAGAAAGAAGGAGTCCTCTCGGCTCGAGCGAAATGATACCAAAGTACCGCTTTCAGGCTGATCATCAGTTTGCGGAAAGCTATACAACAAGTCTCGAAAGCATCCCTGTATCTTTCTCGTCGACTCTTTGCTCTTCTAGCGTTTTCTGAAAGCCCGAACACGAGAGACTCGAAAATGCGAATGATTCGTTTCTTTCTTTACAACAGCAAGAGATTGGTGATATACTAGAGAGCCTTCTATTGACGTACAGCTGAGCGAGGTGACCTTCCATCGAGTATAGGTTCATGAGGTAATTCGTATTCTCCGTCTGAAACCAGTCCGAAGCGAAAAAGAAAAAAGGAAACGAAGAAAGTGTCAGTCCTGCTACACTGTGAAAACGAACGAGAACGAGGGAGAGTCCCACTCACAGCAGTCAAAGTCAAAGTCCACGCTTTCGATCCATTTCTGAAGTGAAGGGAGATAAGATTCCAAGTAACACATTCCGTCGTCGTTTTCTTCGCAACCTTCCATGTTCGAAATCGGAACGACTCCATCGTTGAGGATCCATCGGACGAATCGAGTGTCAGTCTTTCCTTCAGGGATGAGAGGGTGTGATGGGCAACTGAGGATTTGAGAGTGGAGATTCGACGAGAATGGAGCGATTGACGAAGTGACGAAAGAGAGGTTCTCAGGAATGTGATCGGTTGGTAGTGGACCAGATTGAGCAAATGTCGAAAAGTTGAGAGAAGTGATCACTGCGGAAATGACTGTTGCGGGAAGGGCTAAAATGAGCTCGACGAATCGCGAAGGAAACGGGTGTGAAAAAGTTTCTCACCGGTATCGTGACTCGCGTCGACGTAAAGTTTCTGGTCGAGCGGGAAGTACTTTGAGTTGTGTAGAGTCGAATTGGTAGTCGAGTTGAATTCAGAGATAGGTTGCCGAAGAGTTCGAGCGAGCCATTCTTGCACCCAACCTTTTCCCAAAGCGACTTGAGCAGGTTGACCGAAAGCTAAACGACGGCGCAAGGTTTATCAGTGAGTTCAAGGCTAGTCAAGAGGGGAGAAAAGACTCACAGTAAGCTCCAAAAAATTGCAAGTCGTGCGCATATTCGAACCCTTTGAATTCTTCCTCTGTAAACAACTTGCAGAACTCTGAACCACCGAGAGCGACGACTTCATAAGCGCAAAGCAATTGCATCTAGAGTACAAACGAAATTGGTGAGTATCGAGGGGAAAAAATCGAAAGATCGCGAGAGCTCACGTTAAAAGCGTCTCTCGGAGCAATTTCAATTCCTTTCATTTCTTTCTGGAGACGCTGAGCAGCTTCTCCTAGGTAAGTGTTGATCCAGGTGTTCATATCAGCATGACCGTGAGTGAGGTTCGTTCGTCCCGCATTAGGGCAAGTCACTGTCGCGATAGAGGAGAGGCGTCAATCACTGATCTTGGGAGGGAGAAATCTCGAGCTTACTGTAAGGTGCGAGCGTATTGTTGTAGCCAGGCCATTCAATTGTGACTAGTTGATGATATTGATCCTCGAAAGGGACTGTACAAGCCGAGAGGAGTTTCAGAGTCAGTTCTGTCGAATCCGGTTGAGAGGAGAAAGCTTGAAAACTTACAACCGAAGAAACCGGCAGCAAAGTTCTTCGCACTGTTCAGCATGCGATCTTGCGACTCGGTTCTGAACACTGGTAGCTTCTTGCTTTCCGTCTCGATCAAGTGTCCATACTTGACTCGGAAACTGACTCCGAGGTTGAAAAGTTGCTCTCGACCGAACGGAGTGAGTAGCTCCGCACCGAGCTTGTAGGTCCAGTCGTTCAGGAAGGCAGATTCACCGGTACTGTTGTTCAGAAAGGGTCAGACCAAGTAAGAGAGAGGCAAAGTGGGCTTTCGAGGGGGAAAGAGACTCACGCTTTGAAGTGCTTCGCATCCGCTACCT
The DNA here is from genome assembly GCA_010758995.1 of Sporobolomyces pararoseus. Classification (NCBI taxonomy): domain Eukaryota; kingdom Fungi; phylum Basidiomycota; class Microbotryomycetes; order Sporidiobolales; family Sporidiobolaceae; genus Sporobolomyces; species Sporobolomyces pararoseus. The sequence continues at coordinate 1,555,268 of RSDY01000004.1, read as the reverse complement.
TGCGAGCGAAAGATTCGGTACCAGACCCAGTCGTGGGATATCTAGAACGCGAACAGTGGAGTTCAGCGGCTCGTTCCTCGTGGCCTAAGCTTCGAAAGATGGATTTTACCTAGCACCTGCGATAGAGCGAAGAATTTCGAAAATGTGAGCTCGAGTCTTCCAGGGCGAGACCAGGTCCTGTCGAGAGGAGTCTTACCGTGTCTGTGCAGTAGTTGTACCTAGTGGGAATGGCAGGGTCACAGAAGTAATGGGATCAGCGCACGTTTCGTGAAGATTTTCGATTCTCATCTTCGTTTCGGAGATGCTCCTATCTGATCGTTCCAATTTCTTCACTCGACCATTCCGCTGTTACGATGGGCTCTGTCGCGATGTCCGACGCTACACCCTGTCATAACGTACGTGATCTTGGAAAGATTTGTTCGCGAGAGTGGGTAAAAACCGGGTCTCGACCTCGAAAGACTGTTCTTCCTCTTCCTTGCTCAATCTCCTTCCCCATTATTTTTTGACAACCTTCCATCTTTCTCCGCACCCACTTACACCGAACGAAGGTTTTCTCATACCGAAAGAAGGCGATCTTCGAGAAGCCAGGAAATTACAGTTTTTCGACTAACCTGTTCTATCTCACAACCTGGAGGTGTCTGAGCTGTTCCTTTCAGTCCATGGTTGACCGTTCGCCAAGGACTCAAGTTTCCTAAATAGTGTAAAACGTTGAACTCTTCTGTAGGTAGAGGTGGGTTCAAAGGAGAGGAATCAAAGTTTAACGGGTACGAAGTCGAGGCTGCGAAAGCTTCGGATCCCTGCTCGCATCGCGACACATCGAGCGAGTTAGTCAGCTGAGCTCGTCTCTAGAGATCGTCAAAGAGTAGCTTACAGTGGGAGTTGGACCCCTGTAATCTGGCCAAGTAGGCCACTTCGGATCTTCCTTCTCCAACGACGAAGACGATTCTCCCGTGAGGCCTGAAACAGAGATCGCAGTCCATAGTAGTACGACAGTAGCTGCACCTAGTACAGGGTGCCACCATTTGAGCGAGATTTGCTCTCGAAAGGGGAGCTGAGGTTGAAGTGTCGAAGAGTGAGCAGATTTCGAAGGAGTGCTCGAGGCAGACGCGGGTTGAGGTAGCAGAGGTGCATTCGAATCTAGATCTTCTGATTCTTCATCTGTCTTGCGAGGCATTGTACCGAGATTGTAGAGTTGAATGAGAGACGAACCATCGTCGGTCAACTCTTTTGTCCTCAAACCACTACCTCCGACTCCTCAAAGGTCCTCGGAAGAACTCAAATCGAATGGACAAGCTACCTGATGAGGTACTCGAGAAGATAGCTCGTGAGCGAACGTTCTCTCCCCTCCTTTCGACGCGTCCATTGACAACGACCTCTCACAGTCTGCTACAGAGACTCGCCGCCCCCGTATTGGTCTCCCCAAGAATGGATGAACAAGAAACGCTGGTCGGAGGAGGAGGAGCGGCTCCGTCGTGCAGGTAGAGCTGTCGAAAAAAGAGCAACTCTCGCCGCTCTCGCAAGGTCTTCGAGAAGTCTGTCCAGAGTCGTCACGCCTCTCCTCTACGAATATGTTCATCTCGACAGTCGGAAACGTTCTGACAGGTTTCTCCGAACCTACACTGGCCATATCAATCCGTGGTCGCGAGAAAGAAAACCAGCAGTGAACGAAAACTGCAACGCAAAAAAGGTGAATCAATCCTCCTCTAGCTATTGGACTAATGCAACTCAGACTGAAACCATACGAAAGATAGCTTTGCATCGACTTCTCAGAAGAAACCCGACCGAAACTCCTCCCCAATCTTCGACTTCTTCGCGATCTCGGTCACTTCGCTAGGCTGCAGTCTCTCAAACTGTGCAACGTTTCGGACCCGACTGATACGATTCCCGATCTACTCCAGCCCTTCTCCATGATTCGAACCCAGCTGAAACAACTCGAAGTCACCCGCCGAGAAAACCTCCATTCGGCAGAGCTCGCCATAGCGTTCGTCTTAGAACTTCCTCTTTACATCCCTGAGAAGGCTTTCGTACTTCGAGGTAAGGACACCGAGCAGGAGGTCTGCTTCGGAGCCCAAGGATTCGAGGGACGAGACGTTTGCCGGGTTACGAAAAGACTTCGCGAAGAATGTCGGACAAATTACGCCCTCTTCGTGTCTCTCCTGAATGACGAATACGATATGGCCGACTACTTCTGGCCGTACGACCCGGAGCCGTTCCAGAATCCCCCAAGCCAGCCATCTCCGTTCATCGCTCTCACATCGCTCAGTCTTACGATCGACGAAGCTGATATGATCAGATTACTCCTGGAGACGCCAGTCGTACGAAACCTCAAGCACTTGAGATTGACCGGATCTTCTGCAGTGGAGGAGGCACATATCATTTTGCTCAGGCGCTCTTTGTGAGTTAGATTCCTCTCTCCGGTGGTATTTCGTCACGTTGCTCACCTTGTCGCTCACCTTCCTCCCTCTTCAGCTCGCTGGACAACGATGAAGACGGTTATTGCAAATCTCCCAAGCACATCAAGTTTGCGGAGGATTACCGGATAACCCGTATTCATCGGTTTCTTCTAGCTTTCATCGGTTTGAACGAACCTTGGCCTGGTTTGGAACAAGCGGATATAGATAACTTCGGAGAATACCTCGGGCCGTCTCTACACATCCTCGACTTGGCAGATTTATCGCTGTGGGCGTTCGAATAATCTCGAGAAATGAAATCAAAGCCCTCCTCTTCGCTAGTCGCTCAATCCAACCCCCCACCCCTTCGGCAGCTTGGTATTTCATGAACGCACGTTACTCTCGAGCTCCACAGCTTCAGAGCTTTGCAAACTTGGCTGCGTGCCCGGCGATTCCTATTTGCAACCTTCGACGCTGAGCTCCTTCCTCACCAAATTTGATGCGCTTTTCGTGCCTCGCCACAGAGAAGAGTGCTTCGTTGTTGTTGCAACGCCTTCCATGATCGAAACGAAAATCGACTCTTCTCGCGCGCGAAGATGCTCACTTCTGCCTTCTACTACTACTCGCTCCTGACTCGACTCGACTATATAACGTAGCTTCAACGAAGATGCCTACAGCACAATTCATTCCAGCACCTTCGCTCTCCTCCAACGCAGCTCCCCACCAAGATCATTCTCACTCTCATTCGGGAACTCACGACCACTCTCACGATCACGGTACACAAGAACATGGACACACTCACGAGTTCATGGAACACCCTGGTCAGTCAACATCAGCTATTCAGGAATGATGGATCAGAGAGGAAAGCTAATCGAGATAAGAGATTTGATCTCGCCGGGTTCGAGGGAAACAGGCAAATTCGCAGAGAGGGATCTACCGGATTACTCTCAAAGGAACTGGAACGAACGTGGATTCACCATCGGTATCGGAGGGTGAGTAGCACACACTCTTCTTCGTTCGGAACTCGAGATGTTGGCTGATTCTTCTCGGGCTCACTTTTTGGCGTAAATCTACAGTCCCGTAGGATCTGGAAAGACTGCTTTGACGCTCGCATTATGCAGATACTTCCGTGATACTCACAACATTGGTGAGTCCGCGACCTTGAACTCTCTCGAGAAATCGAAAACTGACGATAGCTCGAGTTTTCTAGCTGTCGTAACGAACGATATCTTTACGAAAGAAGATCAAGAGTTCTTGATTCGTAACCAAGCGCTGTCAGACCCCGGAAGGATTCGAGCTATCGAAACAGGTCGGTCGAAGCCCTCATCTTCCGCTTTCTCCGTTTTCTTTCCTAGCTCGGATCTAACTGTGCTTGATGCATACTTAGGCGGATGTCCACATGCAGCTATTCGGTGAGTACAAGCTGTACGAAGCCGAGAATTTACCGACCATCGAGATCACTGACGTTTGCCATTCCGCGAAACTTGATCAGGGAAGATATCAGTGCAAACATGGGAGCTTTGGAGGACCTTCAAGCTACTTACAACTGTGATCTACTCGTAAGTCATCTCGACTTTTGCTAACACCTCTAGAGTCCCGAGTACGCGAATTGACTGACTCGCTGATTGGCAGTTTGTCGAATCTGGAGGAGATAACCTAGCTGGTGAGTAGCTCAAGTAGAGTCAATGCTACAGTTCGTTCTGCTCGACGCTTGCTGACGAATCGCACTTTTCATTCGTAGCTAACTATTCTCGCGAATTGGCTGATTACGTGAGTTCTATCCTCTTTTTTTCGATGTTTTGGTACTCGACGAAGTAGAAGAACTGACTCTGATACTTGCACCTCGTAGATCATTTACGTTGTATGTTGGCCATCTGATCTGATTCTGTTCTGCGAGTGAGGAGTGTTTGACTGACTCTCGCTCGCTCGCTTGATTCAGATCGATGTTTCTGGAGGGGACAAAATTCCTCGAAAAGGTGGACCTGGTATCTCTCAAGTGAGTTGTTGTATCTTTCTCTTGCCTATGAGACAGTTGCGTAGACTTTTCAGCACTGACACTCTCTCTTCTTGTTGCCGTTAGTCTGATCTTCTCGTCGTGAACAAGGTGCGCAAATTCCCTCTCTCTGTCTCTACTTGTTTTCGAGATTCCCCTTCATTCAGGAGTGATTGATATTGACTCCTCTCGATATCTATGCTGTAGATCGATATCGCTGAATACGTCGGAGCTTCGCTCGAGGTGATGAAACGAGATGCTGACAAAATGCGAGATCATGGACCTACCCTCTTCACCAGTGTCAAACGAGGAGAAGGAGTAGAAGGAGTAGCAGAATTGATCAAGGGAGCTTGGAAGAACGCTACTGGCAGGAGTAGGTAAAAACGATGAGCTAGACTAGTAAAGTTATCAGTGAATCGCAATTGAGCACAAAGAGCTCACTAGTTTGTTGAGGCGTCGCTTGCTCCGAGCTTTTGAGAGGTGGGGGCTCACAAGAGACCACGGAACACGAGCTCGGGGTCTATGCAGAGCGTTCTGGTTTCAGATCAACAAACAGGAAAACAGGCAAAAACGCACGTGAAAGATTCTCACGTCAAGAAGGGGAATTTCTCCCATGCGGCGGGCTTTACTCGAACGCTTCGACGAGTCATTGAAAGCTGAGCGTCTCATTCAATGAGAGGTGAGAAAAGTTCTGCGAAACTTCGGCCGCAGTCTTCGAAACCTTCTCGCTCCCTCTTTCCCTCCCCTTCCAACTCTCTTCACGACAATCATCATGCCCGACAAGATTGCGCTGCAAGACCTTTCGGCCGAGGAAGAAGCTGATCGACTACTGGCGGAAGAAGAAGCAAGAACAGGACCCAATTCTAACTTCACTCCTCGATCCGATGATACAGAGTTCAGGGAGGGATTGCGCGAGTTGGAGGAGGAAGAGAGCTTGCCTAGTCCGGCTACAGCAGGAGGACACAGCACTACAGCAGTAAGTTAGAGCAAACATCCACGTTGTTCTTCGATCATTTTGATCGCAGTCGCGACTTTTCTCTCTCGCAACACCTCGAGCTGGAGCGGGTATCGGGTATGAGCTCAATAGGGACCTCAGCTTGAGATCAGACGCGTTTGAGAGGCAAGAGCAGGAGGAGGCTGAATCATGGAAACAATCCCGCTGACCGTCCCTCTTTCGCTTGCTAATGACAGGTCAAGCGGATGCACCCTGCTCCTATCATTGCTATCTGGATCGCCTTATCGTCCTCAGTCATTCTGTTCAACGCTGTAAGTTTTCGAGAACCTCTCCTCTCCCCACAACCGTATCTCCGAGAATCGCTCGCTTACCGCTTCCTCCTGCTTCTGCTCTTTGCAGTGGATTCTGTGAGCTTCTATCTAGTGCCCGAGAGCGAGTTCATCTGGAAGCTGACTCGTTCTTTGACTTGAAACAGAGGAAAAGACGAAGGAGATTTAAACTTCCCTTACCCTATTACTCTCACGACTTTCCATCTAGTCTACGCAGCCATCGCTACGAGGTTGATGCGAAAGTTCACTCCTCTACTCGATGGACTGGACAACGTCGAGATTACCTGGCAACGGTGGTATTCGAACGTGAGTTTTCCGAGTCTCTTGCTCGCAAAATCTCTCTAGCGTTACGAGCTGAAGTCTTATCATGTATTGTTCAGATTGTTCCCATCGGTGCACTGTTCTCTGGATCCCTCATTTTCAACAACTTGGCCTACACGACTCTCTCAGTTCCTTTCATTCAGATGTGAGCTCGACTTCGAAATGCCTTACGAACCTCGCTATACTATCCTCTCTACTGTTCTTTCTCGTCCGAAAAACCACTGACTCCACTCAAAAATTACAGGTTGAAAGCTTTCACCTCAGTAGCAGTGATGGGTCTTTCGGTTCTTATGGGTCTCGAGCAATTCTCGAGACGAACAGCAATCACGGTCGTAGCAATCTCTTTCGGCGTCATGATCGCTAGTTATGGAGAAGTCAACTTTGTTCTCGGAGGGTTCTTAGCTCAATGTATCGGAATCGCTTTCGAAGCTACTCGTTTAGTGTAAGGTTCTTCCTCGCCAATCGCTCTAGAACCATTTCAGTTTCTCTTCTCCGTGGCGGGCTACCGAGCTGATATTCCTCTTCAATCCAGTGCCATCCAGAAGCTACTACAAGGACTCAGAATGGATCCCCTCGTTTCGCTTTACTACGTGAGTTCGATCTCCTCTTTCCACTTTTCATTCCCAATGCGCTGATAAGGCTAATCTACACTCTCCCGTCCTCATTACAATCGCAAATTAGTATGCACCCGTCTGTGCAGCATTCAACGCAATTTTGATCCCCCTCTTCGAAGGATTCGACCCTCTAGCCAAAATCCTGCCGACGGTCGGACCTTTCACTCTCTTCTTGAACTGCAACATCGCTCTCTTGCTAAACATTTCCGTCGTCTTCTTGTACGTCTCCTTCCTTCGCTCTCGACTCGATCGTCATCCTTCCTCGATGGAGTTTGCTTTCTTGCGAGAGCGGTGACTGATGCTCGTCTTTTCTTCTCTGCACACTCAACAGGATCGGTTGCGCAAGTTCATTGATCTTGACTCTCTCCGGTGTATTGAAAGATATCCTATTGGTGACTGGAGCAGTATTTTTGTTCGGAAACGTCGTTACGTACACTCAAATGTTCGGTTACGCTGTCGCATTAGTCGGATGTGAGTCATTAACTTAATATCACTCTTATCCCCTCTTCTCGGTACTGCTTGTCGAGACCGAGAGGCTAATGAGCTGACACTGTCGGTTCTTCGATTTTCTCGAATAGTGTTTGTTTTCAAAACACCTCCAGATGTTTTGGCAGGTTACGTCGCAAGTGTAAAGTCGTTGGTCGGCCTCAGGTGATTTAGCGAATGTGGGTCAAACAGGGAAAAGGTTTGTATTGTTCGCCATTCTTTAAAGAAGCGAAAGTTTTTCTCTGCAAAGGAAATTATTGGTGTTTAACTCTCGATTTTACCGGTGTGTGGGATTCTTCCGCCCGCTCGACGTGAGTGGAGCATCTCAGGAATCACAGCAGACCGTGAGTAACTACCCAAGGCCTCACAAACCGACTCGCGAGAAAAGGGTCAACAAGCTTGAACAGATTTTGTGCAAATTCTTAGTTCACGCTGTGAGAAATCGTGCTTCATCAGAGGACTTTCGTAAAACTTCTCGAGCTCCCACAAAATAGTGGGAACAAGTCGAAAAATCGAAAGAGGACGTTTTCTGCAAGTTTCTTCTCTTTCTCTCTCCTTCTTCACTGACTTCAGATCAAGAGTTACCGCAACCTCCTAGATGTCTTCAGTACCTTCAGAAACCGTCTCTGTAAGTTCTTCACGACTCCTACACCGAGCTGGAGATGCTGACACGTCGCTACCTTCCCGCTCAGACCTCTCGAATCGATCGCCTCTCGAATCTTCCAGATGAGCTGCTAGACGGTATCTTTAGAGACGCCTATGACGAGGATCGACCTACAGGACCTCTCTCGAAGTTCTTGCTCCCTTACTACCAAAAGAACATCTACCGCTCAATCGAACTCAAGGCTCCCCAAAACTTCCTCGATTTCGAGGCAATTCTTAGCTTAAACCCTCGGTTAGGTGGCTTGGTGCAAAATGTGGCATTTACGAGGCCGTCGGGGCTTGATTGGAGATCTGAGGGAGGGCACTTAATAGACGAATCTTTCAAGCACCGCTTCTCCTCCATTCCTTCCCCTTTCGCGAGGATGTTTAGTCACTTAGTCAATCTCAAGACACTGGACCTCAGCGACACTCCATGTTACCTCACTTACGTCGCAGCATCGATCCTCCAGTTGAAATGCCTCGACAACCTCCGACATCTCACCGTCACCCTACCTCGCAAAGAAGACCACTTCGACTTACAGGCGCTCGAGTTCATTACCGATCTCCCCCTTGTTCAATCCCTTACGATCACCATCACTTCCTACTATTCTCGCGTCACAATCGTCGGCTTCCATAAAATGTCTCGACAACTCACCCAGCTCAAGACTCTGTCCCTTACAGGCAGATTCCGTAACGAGCACGGGCTGGATAACCTCCTTCTTTGCTCAACCTCCCTCTCAAGATTCACATTCGACTCCTCCGACAGCGAAAGAGACATCCTTCCCTCTCTTCTTCACCTTCTCCCTTCCGATCTGAGGTCCCTCGAAATTCATTCCCACTCGAATGTCGATTCTCTCCTCCCTCGCTTCCAGCAACTCACTCATCTCAGGATCTTCGGTAAAGCCTCTTCCGACATCATACACCGCTCTCTCCAGCAGTTTCCCGATCTCCGACTTCTCGAGCTCCAGTACCGCTCGTCCCCCAATTTCCTCGTTCAGCTCGAATCGTTCGTATCCGGCCCGAGCCGGCTACCTAGCCTCGAGATACTCTCTACCGGAAACTATAGAGGCCGTGAAGGACATCGAATCGGAGTTCTCCCCAAAGAACGGTTCGATGGATGGGGATTTAAATATATCGGATTGTCCGATTGGCAATCCCCTTTCCCGCACGATTTCGACATTCAGGGTTTGAGGAGATTCATGCAGGTTGCCGTAGAGAATAATGTCTCCGTAGGGAAAATAGAGGACAGCATCAAATTGATGGAGAATTACTTTATCGAAGCCAACAATCGTTCGGCACTCCTAGCTTACCACGAGGAGGACTTCGAACGACTCAAAGTATACCGTACAGCTGCAAGAGCAGCCGGTTTCACTCTTCCTCCCCTCATCTTTGAATCGCTCAGACGCGACATCAGAATTACCAAAACGGAACTTCCCAACAAAAATTGGTTCGCCTTGTCGTTGAGGAACGCAGATGATCCGGACGACGACGAAGAGGAGGAGGAGGAATGGACTGGGAGATCGTCGGAGAGCGAGAGCGAGACAGAGTAGGAAAAGAGAGTAATGATCGAAGGATCAAAGGTAGAGGTCGAGCTTGAAGGGAAAATTGTTGTCCGTTCTCTTTTAATGATCCTTTTCACTGTGAACTAGTTCTTTAACTCTTGACTCTCCGAACTTTCGGTTGTCTCCATTTGGCTTTATACGAGGAGAGTCGAAAAATCAATGCGAACTTGTTTTTTTTTTTTTTCCTAAAATCACAACAATTTTTTCAATTCAAAACTTCTGTACTACCTATCCCGAGCTTTCTCTCTTTCCACAATTTTACATCGAGATCCTTCTATTCTCAGAATCCTCCGATCGCCCAACTCTCCTGTCCCAGCCGTTTCCCAACCCACAACCAACCTAATCCAAACACTCCCGCGCTCACCGTCAAATTCAAAACTGGGTACAAATCGGGCAAGTGAGGTGGTGGAGTCGCAATCAGTTCTAGTAGGTGAAGTGTAAAGATTGAAACGTAGGCGGTCTAAGAAGGGTTGTAGATTCAGAGCGAGGGAAGTGAGAGTTTTTAAAAGAATTAGCTTTCCTGATTACTTGGAGACAGGAGAAGAAGCGGGAGTTCGAGAGGAGGAAGGAGCCTTACGAGAGATAAAAGTTTTACGAAGGAACCGGCCCTTAGATTGAATGGGTTGTACCCGATCAAGTAATTCCAAAACAATGTCAAAACGATGTATTGAGTTGTCAAACCATCTTTCTTCAATAGCGGATACATCCTGAGCATCGAAATTCGTCACAAAACAGTCAGTCTTCTTGTCTCGACAAAGAGATAAATCGGGTGCGCGAATGTGAAGGCTTACGAAAACACTGCAACATTGTTCAACAAAACTCCCCATTCCCAATCTAACCTCCCATACCCTTTCTCCCTAGCTCCCATCAGTAAAGTCAAAGGCATCAGAGGTAACAGGATAGATTTCTCGTGTACTTGAAACGAGAAGAGGAAGAACGAAAGGGAAGAAGTCAAGAGTAAATGAGGTAGGAGGTGACTTGTAGGTGCTGGTCTGTTTGGATCTTTGAGTGAAGTAGAACTTGATGAGCTCGATGATGTGGGAGAAGAAGAAGAAGAAGAAGGAGAGGTTGTTCGTGGTGAAGGTTTCCCTAATCGATGAGAAATCCAAATCACTCCAACAGTACTCGGTAAAACTGCTAATCCAGTCATTACTAAACTCAACCTAGCCAACGTGGTTACACTCGCTAGATTCCTCAGTTTAATTACTACGTTTAGAGCACACCAAAAATTTGCGACTTTGTCTTCGAACAAACCTCGAGCGAAAGGGAAAATTCGATGGAGAGATTGGAAGAGAGCTGTCGGGAAGGGAGAGAGGAAGGGGAGAAAGAGTAGAGTAAAGGATAGAGCTACTGTGAGTCCGAGGTGAAGGAATAGATTCACTCTACGAACGGAAACTCTTGGTCAGTTTTCTTTTGTCGCCGCACACTCGTGTGAAAGGATGAAAGAGAGAGACAATTTACCCTTCTCTACCTCCGAGCCACAAACACTTCCCTAACAAGTAAGCGAAAACTCCAGGAGCGTAATACAAAGCCATTTGTTTGAATCCTAAACTCGCAACGAACAAGACTGAACCGATCAAATCATGTCCTGATTGGAAAGCGTTGATCGACCACAACGTGAGAGCCAACATGATCGAATTGTATCTATAGGGAGAAGTGCGAGTGAGTTGAGTCCGGAGGTTTAGGACCGAAGAGGATAAAAAAGGTCAAAAAGGGGAACTAACTGAAAATGACCGTTGTCGATCAAGATCAAAGCAGGTTGAAACAAGATTGTCAATGCCGCGACGAGCTGTTCACATACAGTATAAAATGTAATCAGTATTATCATACTAAGAAACAAAGAAGGCTCGAAAACAGAAAGAAGGAAAAAAACTGCAAAGAAAAAACTCACAGTTCTCCTCAAAGCTTTCTCACTCCCTTTCCCACCTTCTTTCCTCGTTCTACTAATAGATTCTCTTCCAAAATTCCACCAACAATACCAACCTACCGCCGAGATCCAAAAGATCGCATCTCCACCTACTACTGTCCATCTCATCCAATTTTTCATTTCCCCTCGAGATTCCAAATCCTTCATCTCTCGTTCCCAATCTTCTAATTCTGCTCTCGTAGAACCGAGAGAGTGAGGTCTCAAGGTAACGTATTTGGCAGTTTTTGGGGATAATCGAGCCAAGAAGCCGAGGAAGTAAGAATGGTAGGCCGTCAAAGGTGGATAATCTAAACCCCAATAATTCAAATCATGACTGTACCATTCCCCTATCGGTACTGTTTTACTCTGAGACGACGAAGGTGGATGATAGAGAGGTATAGAAATCGGAAGGAAAGGGATTTTGAGAGAAGAAGTCGAATTTGAAAGTGTAGAAGAAGTCAAAGAAATCCAGTGTCTTTGAGCTTCGAAATCACCTCTCAAAGGAGACATCGAGTATCCTGAGTAAGTAGATAACCCTACTACCCATTTAATCAAGATTACTAGAGTGATCCAGAAACAGATTACTCGTTTCGAATTAGGGTGGTTGTAACTTGATAAAGTCCATTTTACCCATCTCCTCAAAGGTGAATCAGTGAGATCTACTCTACCGACACTCTTCTTGTCTTTGTTTTCAATTTGAACGAGTTCTTCTTCGATAGTATTATGATTGGTTTGATTCGTTCTCAAACTACTACTAGATTTCTTGGATTCTTTCTCTAACCTCCTCTTGTCCCTCCTCTTTCTTTTCGCTTCGAGCATCATCATCGTTTCTACATCATAAGGATGTCGAGGAGGAGGGAATGCCGATAAAACTGAGAACCCACTCATTCCGGATTCACTTCCTCCACCATTTCCATCAATTCCTCCTCCTCTCCCAGTGGTAGTGGTAGATTCCCATCCAGATTCGTGACCTCCTCCTCCTTGGTGGTTCCCTGATGATCTATGACCAGAACGTCTAGAAGAAGAGAAACCTGAATTGGAACGAGTTCTATCCCTTTCGTTGTCATGGTTGTTGTTGTTGCTTGATAATCTAGATCTGAACAAAGATTCAGGTGGATCTTGACCCAATTGAAAGGTGCTTGATGGTAAAGGGATTGAACGAGAAGAAGGAGAGGGAGAATGAGAATGAGAATGAGAATGAGAAGAAGTTGAAGAGGGAATCAAAAGTGGTTGGTAATGCTGCTGGTGTTGCTGTGAAGATGAGGTTGATGGAAGTCTACGTCGTTGAGAATGAGTTGTAGTAGTGGTAGAGAGATGCGACATCTTGTGCGAGGAGGAAGAAGCAAGAGGGATAGAATGCGGTTGTGGGGAAAGAGCGGAGAGAGGAAGAGGGAGGCTACACGGGGGGTCGCTTGCAATCAAAGGTCAACAGTAGAGATCTCTTGTCTATTGGAGGTAATGTTGTAGGAGAGGAGTAGTTTGTTGTTGCTTCGAAGGAGAAGTGGATTCGAGGCGGGATCAATATTGTACTACTAGGCTTTACACTCCGAGCGGCGGTTCGCTGTCGCCCCTATCTTGTAGAACTCTCGAGTTGGCACTGAGCTGTAGTGATTGCTTGCCGGAGTTGAAGGGAGATGAAAGAAGATTAGCCGACTGTGGTCCACGCGAGAGTTTCGTTCCGAAGCTTGGGAGTCTGCTGTCTCTTCTCCCTCTACTTTGCCTGTCTACACTAGAGCTCGCATTTAGAATCTAGTAGACGACAGTGTCGATCCCTCTCTTCAGCAGTCAATACAGCGATACCCTTCTCTTCTCTTCCCTTCTCTCTCCTCTCGCGTACGTCAATTCCCTCTCGCTAACATTTTCTCACTCGACAACTCGGATCTCAGAGTATTGACTAGAGCTTTACAGGTGTGTATATAGATTTCCGCAATAGATAGCAAATACAGCAAACCCCCCATCTCAGCAATCTCGACTAGAGCAGTTCCGACTCGACTCTCCCTTCTTTAGCCGACTCTCTCTCCTTCCTATCCTCGTTACTCGAACAGTCTAATCTACCAGTCAAGATTACTACGTTATCACCGATGCGGATAACCATCTCTGACCGAGATCCCCACCACACGAGGTTCAAATCTGCTCATTGGTTCAAAGGTGCCGAATCAATGTTGGCAGGTGCAGGCGCCGGTCTAGTAACTAGTGTAGTAACTTGTCCCTTGGACGTTATAAAAACTAAATTACAAGCTGGAGGTGCTCACAAAGGTCCATCTGGATTAATAGGTAAATTAAACTATTCCAACTCTTTTTCTAATCTCGATTACATTTGCTCTTTTGAGAGAGAAAAAAACTGATCAAATTTTTCTCATCACCTCTCAAAAATCTTCCTTCTTCTTTCTTTCTTTCTTCATCACTCCCTTTCAACAATGATCAAGGCACTTTCCAACACATTTGGACTCATGATGGATTCAGAGGGTTGTACAGAGGTTTAGGTCCAACCATTATCGGTTACTTACCAACTTGGGCAATCTACTTTTTCGTGTACGATCAAGTAAAAGGTCGTCTATCTCGGATAAGAGGTGAGTTCTTCCTTCTCTTCTTCTTTCTTCTCGCCGGAAAAAAAGGAGTCTTTATCAGAAGAAGGAAAGAGAAAAAAGAGAGAGAAGCAAAAAGGGGACTTGATGATCCAAAACTTTTACGTTTACGTATCCTTAGACCTCTGACGAACCTTCCACTCCTCTTCCGAGAGGGGTGGATGCTCATGAACATTGGACAAAATTCCCGAAAGGGGCGTCTGATCCCCTTCCTTCTCTCTCTTTACTCTTCACTCTCTCATTCATTGATGGTGGTGGTGGACTCAGATCAGGGACTCCAGAGAACAAAAGAAAAAGCTGACCCGGTTTCACTCTTTCGTTCGAGAAAATAGGTCCGGATGATGCGATTTCACATATCACGGCTGCAATGACCGCTGGAGCTTCGGGAACGATTCTCACGAATCCTCTATGGGTAGTAAAGACACGGTTCATGGTTAGCTCTCCATCCCCGTCCCCGTCGATTCACTCCTTTCAAACCTCGCCTGCTGACTCTCCCACCCGTTCTTTCTCTTCCTTCACAGACACAAAGACCAAACTCTTCTGATCCAAGATATCGACACACGCTAGATGCGTTAGTTAGAATCTATAGAGAAGAAGGTCCGAAAGCTTTCTACCGAGGAATGTTACCTTCCTTGTTCGGAGTAGCACACGTCGCCGTTCAATTCCCTCTTTACGAACAATTCAAAACTTTCTATCGTGAGTTCTCCACTCTCTTCTCTTCTCTTCTCTTCTCGAGACGATTAGGGAAAAACTGATGAATTGGTTTTCTATATACAGGACCACCGGATGGTTCAGATATTCCTTCTTCAACGATTTTATTTTGTTCTTCAATATCTAAAATGATCGCTTCGGTTGCAACTTACCCTCACGAAGTTTTACGGACTAGATTACAAATACAAAAGAATCATCAACAACAACAACAACAACAACAACAACAACGACAGAAACAAAAGCAACAATCTCCCTCTTCACTCAAATCTTCCCGTTCTTCACCGAAATCCATCATCTTTGAAGGACTCGTTCCAACTTTCCGACGTATCCTATCAGAAGAAGGTGTAAAAGGTTTCTATAGAGGGATGGGAGTGAATTTATTGAGAACTGTACCTTCTTCAGCAGTAACTTTATTGGTTTATGAAAAAATCATGCAATCACTTTTGAGGAGGACTCATCCAGAAGATTATGATGAAGAAGGTAGGAAATTAAAATAGATAAAAAGATGAATCCATTTTGTCAACTCTTCTAGTCAGGTTTTTTTCTTTTTTCTTTTGTTTGGTTTTTTGTTCGTTCTTTGTCGTTGTTTTGTTTTTTCTCCTTGTTGTCATAACAATACAAATACTATATAACACTTTCACACGTACTTCCCTTTCTCATCGTCGTCTGGCTCGTCGGCCGCGTACGAGAGTCAATCAATCAATCGTCTGAAGGTTCAACCTCGAGCCAAGTGAGTCGAAACTTGCAACGTTCTACTGGTCTACATCTTGCTTGCGCGCGTCTCTCAAGGTGATTGGGAGCACTGACAATTGCAAGTGCAGCACAAAACGAAGACACCTTAGACTACTTCTGTCAGAACAGTGGGAAAAGTAAACAAAAAAAAGCGAAAGTAAAAGTAAAGTTTTTTCGAGAAAGGACACCACTACTAGCGCTACGCTACCATGTCGTTTCCATCGCTCTCCTCGTCTTCCGTTTCCCATTCGTCGTCATCCCACTCATCCTCCTCGACCGCTCGGTTCTTGAGTGATAAAACAAACCAGTTTTGATCTGGAAGTTCAGTTTCGACGATTTCGAGATTCGGTCCTGATGGTTCAAGGTTGATCCCCACGAACGAACAACCATACTTTGCGGCTAACCTCTGGTATCCTTCGAGAGGTTCAAAGAATCCGAGATAATAAGCAACTATCACTGCTCTATTTTGAGCTTCGACAAAATAGTTTCGGACGAATTGAATAACTTCTTGGATTCCTCCTCCGACTTTGATACTGTTCTCAGATCCGAGCTTGATCAATTCTTCCAAGTCTCTCAAATCGATTTCGTCTCCTGGAGGTAACCACCATCCGTTCATGATTGCGGAAGGACCTCGAGCTTGAATCGTTTCTTTCCCTTCTCTGTTATTTTCAATCTTGTCACCTTGAAGCCATCCTTTGATTTCGACGTTGACCTGACGGAGGTGAGGTAATTTGTTCGGACTCGAGACGAGGGTACGAAGTAAAGGGAGGTTCCAAAGAGCGTGAGCGAGATCGATGACGACTAGGTTAGGGAGATCAAAGAGTGAGAGGTGTAGTTCGGTCGTATAACATAGAGCGGAAAGCGTGATTCGTCGAAGAGACTGGAAACGAGGGAGGAGCGGATCGATCCATCCAAATATGGGTCCAGTGTTCGAAAGAACGTCGAGGACTCTTAGTGTCGAAGGGAGGAGGTTGAGGGCTGGAGCGAGGGGTATGAGTGAGAGTTGCGAATCGAGGACGAAACGAGAGAGTGAAGGGCAGAGTTTGATGAGTTCGCAAACTTCTTCGATTTGCGTTGAGAATCCAGAGAGGGATAAACTCGTGATTTGCGGAAGTTGACGGGACGACTTGACCACGATCGAGGTTGAGGTTGACGGGTCGTTGTTGGTGATATGGAGGTCATCGAGAGAAGGGAGGTTGGCTACGAGTTCGAGGAAAGGCGGAATGAGATTTCCGTCTCGGAACGGGAAATCGAGGTAGAGAGTGCGTAGGTTTTGCATAGCTTGCATCTTAGTGACAGACCTTGTTACTTCCTCCAAGTAGAATGAGATGGAACGGATGTCGAGCGAATTGAGACTGGTAAGAAGCGGAAGGATCGTAGAAAGTGAGATACCTCCTCCGCTTTCCCAAGGTTCTTGCGGCTCGATGTATCCCTTATCCGGATTACAGAACTCGACCGTATTGACTAGTTTCCCGAATCTGAAGAGCGAAGGAGGACGGTTTCGAAGCTGTAAAGATCTTGGACCGACTCGAATTTGATTGAACGGTAGAGCTTCTTCTCGTAGTAGGGAAGTAGATGTTTCGAGAGGGGTCCTTTAGGTTGATCTTGATCGTAGGCGTCTCTGAAGATGCTCTCGAGGAGCTCGTCTGGAAGATTCGAGAGGTGATCGATTCGAGAGGTCTGAGCGGGAAGATGGCGACGTGTCAGCATCTCCAGCTTGACGTAGGAGTAGTGAAGAGCTTACAGGTACGATTTCCGGAGGTACTGAAGACATCTAGGAGGTTGCGGTGATTCTTGACGGAATTTCAGTGAAGAGAAAGAGAAGAAGAGAAGAAGGCCGGTTCCCCTTTCGAATTTCCCACTTGCCTCGACTATTTTCCTTGTACGAATTAGATTTTAAATGTTCAAGTCCGCGAGCAAGTAACCAGGACCTCTCGAAAAACGAGTTCAGAAAAATTGCCTATAACATTTGTTCAATTTCGCGAGGTCGCATCTGTCGCATACTTCGTTTGTTTCGAGCCGATTCGGGAGTCTTCCAAGTTCCCCTGAAGCCTGTGAGCAGAGAAAAGGGCTAGCGTAGCTCAACAACCGCGAGAAAAAGGAGTTTCGCAACGGAATGAAACCGAATATTCCCCCTCCAATCGCTGGGACAATGGTTTACATTCTCCGATCAAGTTGTGGTAATGCATGGAAATATCCAAGGCGAAGAATTCGCGAAACGACCTGCCTCAGAACGAGAATTCAGAACGCAACTTTGAAAACAGACGACTTCGCGATGCAACTTACTTGATAGCCTTGTCCGTGTGCCGCTGCTTCGGTCATACGCTTTGATAATAGAAACATAGTCTCACTTTCCTCGAAACCGTATCGAAAGAGATCTGAGTGCTGTAGATTGAAGTTTTATTGCTTTCACAAATTGTCTATTTACTGTACTGATCTGCCTAAGCTGAAACCCCTGAAGACTGACGAACACGTTTGACCCTGCTGGAGATCTAGCTAACGCTTCAGACTGCCGAGCAGTAGTTTCATGAGTCAGCGATCGAAACTTTCGACTATTTTGAATCTTTCGCAGAATTGAAAGGGCGTAAAGAGCTCACCGACAGTAAGCTTGACGGGGACGTTTCCCTTGATAGCTCTCGAGTAAGGACACATGTCATGAGCTCCTTCGATAAGCTTTTGAATTTGAGCATCCGAGAGACCGACTTCTTGAAGAGGCTTCTTGTGAATCTATTCCAGCGGAGAGGGTCAGTCAGTTAGCAGATCGATTCAGCGCTGCGTCGTTATGGAAAGAGACGTACCTTGAGCTCGACAGCGAGGTGGAAACCCTATCGTGCGAGAAGGAAACGAGAACGGGAAATCAGCTCAACGGTCTTGATATTTCATAGCCTTTGCACTCGCAATTAGAGAACGTAAGCTTACAGGTACATCGGTCTTTCCAATGGAAACGTGAGCATCAACGGTAGTGTCTTTGGGAAGAGGTTTCGAGTCCTTGTTCTGGTTTCCGTGAACTGCGTTCAAAGCGGAGAGGTAACAAGCGGCGTATCCAGCTCCGAACAACTCTTCAGGGTTGTGCTTGTTGGGCTTTCCAGCTCCACCCATCTCTGAAGAAGGAGGCGAGAAAAGAGATCAGCTGTGGGGAATCAGTTTCTGAAAGAGGGACGCAGGGACAGCTCACCTTTGGGCATAGCCAAGTCCAACTTGAGTCCAGTAGCATTGTTGGAGGCTACTCCAGCAGCACGCGAGCCGGAGGCAGAAGATTCTGCAGTGTAGAGAGTTTCGGAGAGTTTGGAGTAGGTTCGAACCGAGGAACGCTGAGCGTTGGCGAGAGTACGAGTGGAGCGGGCGATGGTGTTACGGAACATGTTGAACTATGGGCTGGACGAAACTAGGTTCTGTACAGAGAGCAGAAAAGAAGAGCTTTCGAGAGGGTCGAAAGTTTGCATCATCGATTCACTCTCAACTTTCGGTCGTTGCATGTACCAGTCTCTCAGAGCGGACACGGAACTTCAGAAGAGGTGAGCGAGTCGAGAAAAAAATATGATAAGTTTACGATGACAATATTTCTAACCTAATTATCATTTCTCCTGTCTGTCCTCCTTCCGTCTCTTCCTGATCTCTAAAAGCTTCGGCACCGAGACAAACACGCAAGCGAGCGTCGAGAGTCCGGCCGCGTAGAAGATTGCTGGCCGGAAAGCTGCAATTCCCGCTGAGGGTCCTCCAGAAGCTTGAAGGAGAATGCCTGCGAGAGGACTGCCGAAGAAGTAGGCAGGCGTCCAGAAGGTTAAGAGAAGAGTGAAGACGACGGTGAGACGAGTTGAACTATCGAAGCGAAAGTGATCGAGACAGCTTCAGCGAACCGAAAATTTATCAGTTCTTCGAGAATTGTGAACTCACCCAAACAGAGACGAGACGACTCCGGGAATCAGGGAGAACATTCCTCCTGCACAAAAACCGTTGACGACCGCGAACGCAACGAGAGGTGGAACGGAGGTTGCGACTGGCGAAGATACAACAAAATTTAGTGACTTTGCGAAGAGCTTGCTCGAGCGCAGATTGAAACTCACACGGCCAAATCGCCCACATTGAAATCGACACCACTCCGAGGCACAGTATAAGCGAATTCAGTGACCCGAGTCGCGCATCACCCAGAACTCCGAAGACAATCCTTCCAGCAGCTGAAGCGAGATTGTATCTGCCGGAGAGAGGATGAGTGAGTACGTTACTCCACAAGATCAAGCACTGCCTGACTCACCCAGCTAGTAGATAGGACGAGGTCGATTTGCTGAGACCCATCGAAGTTCCGAAGAGCGGGAGGAAGAAAGGAGGAACGAAAAGAGGGAAGACTCCAATGCTAGTTCCGAGTAGTAGGAAGCAGAACGAAGGATCACGGAAAAGCGACAGGTCGAAGATTCGAGCTTCGGTTCGGAAAGGTTGTCGTGGTCCTCTCGATTTCATGATCAATGCTGCAGGAAGCGAAACGCCGACGAGGATTAGAGCGTAGGCTCTGAACGTCCAAGCTATACTGAGGTGCTTCAAGAGTTGCGCAACGATCAATGACAGCGCAGCTCCTCTGTTATTAGTCAAGGAAGAGAGAGCAAATTTTCGATACGAGCGAGCGGGAGTCAGCAGCGAAACACTTCGGGGAAGGAGGAAAACTGAGCTAACCCGATACCTCCACCGCTGTAAGCGATTCCGGTTGCCAAATTGCGTTTTCTGAGGAAGTAGGACGATGGGAGAGTGGCCGACGCAAAGAATAGGAGCGCCTCTCCGAGTCCGAAGATAACTCCCTCTGTCAAAGCCAAACCGACGAGCGACGTATGACAGAAACTTCCGAGTAGAGGCCCTGCACCGAGAAGGATAGAACCAGTTAAGGCACAGTTGCGCTGGATCCAAGGTCGTATCAGCAAAAATTGCTTCGAGAGTCTTGCGAGACGAGAGAAATCAATACTCACGGCTCCGTAATGAGCTACTAATCGACCAACGAGCACCGCAAACATCGCTTGAATGGTAGCTTGCGTACTCCCGATCCAGGTAAGCTGATTACTGGCTCCAACTCCCGCCGTGACCAAAGCATCTTGGAAAACTCCCCCTAATCCGTGTTCGACGAAATTAGCTGCGACGTACTTTCTTCGACGATCATGAGTACTCACAGCTATAGATTCCTCCAACTGATGTACCGAAAAGAACTGCTCCCGCGAAGACTTGAACCCATGAATTTATATCTTCCGGATACGAATCGAATTCTGCTCGAGAGGCTCGAAGCCGGGTCAGAGTGCAATCCTAGAGGCTCTATCAACGTAACGTGACTATCACTTACGCTCTTTGTTGGCAGGTGGTTGAGAGTTTTGGAATTTTTGATCAGAGTCGTAGTCTTCATTCATAGATGAACGGCTTTGGCCGAGAGATGGACGAGCCGAAATTGTATCTAGTTCTATGTCGTTCTGTGTCATCCGAGTGAATTGGACGAGAAGGGTCGTCTGGAGCTGAGGAACAGGAGGGGAGTCTGGGAAGCTGAGTTGACTGACCGGCATGACTCTTTCCGAACCACTTGTTCACCATGCGTCGAAGGTACGAGTCATAGGAATTGAACACCGAAAGGCGATAAAGAGACGCGTTCGATATCAACAACAAGAATGAACCTGATTTTTTCAACACAAAAGCTCAAGAACCAAAGATACGATGCTACAAATCCCTTTTGTCTGTTACAACAAGCTTCTCCTTTCGACAACTCACGCTCTGAGCTCTGGCACCTCAACTGAATGGGCGACAATTTCTCCTTTGTCGAGTTCGTCGACACTCGACTTTTCGTCGTAGAGCGTTGTCGAGCCGAGCCCGCTCGAAGATGTGTCGGGTTCCCAGACTCCTTTTGGTTCACTCCAGCACGGTTGGTAGTCGAGCTGAGGGAAGATGCGACACAGTAGATAGTAGGCTCCTCCAGCTTAAGGCGAAAGAAAGAGTACGAGGAGGAATCAGTTTCAAATCGCCTCGATGCGAGAGTAGGGGGAAAATAGAGATCCACCAGCGAAAGTTGTTGTGAAGATTGAGAAGTAGTAGGAGCGCTGGAGAGACACGTTTGTCTCTTCGACTACCCCGAGGTTTTGGAGGAACTGCGATAGAAGGAATAGTCAGCTTTGATCTGTCAGCCTTTTCAAGGGCAAAAATCTGGACTCACGCCGGCAAAGTTGACTGTTACTCCGACAAAATAAGCCACGATAGCTCTGAAGTTGATTCCGTAAGTGTAAACTGGTTTCGAATATCAATTGCGAGATGCAAAAACCCGTGAGCAAACGAAACGCAACAAGCTCAAGGGAAGAGGAGCACGGTGACTCACAGTACATCCCACGCTTATCTGTTGTGTACAGAGCTTCAATATGTCTGTGTAGTGACAATACATCAGTGAAATATCCCTGCGAGAAATGTTAAATGGAGGAAAAAGACTCACAAGTATCCTTTCGCAATGAGGTAGTAATGGGTCATCATGATTGCCATGATCGAGAAGAGGAAGATTTGATAAGAGGCGAGTACGGAGATGAAGATTGAGGCTGAACCGAGGAGGTATTGTGGCATGATGATGATCGTAGCGATTAAACAAACCAAGTAACCTCGTTTTACCGAAATGAATCGAGGTGCGAGACTTGCGAGATCGTTGGATGCGCAGTAGACGTTCTCAATAACGCACGAGTAGAGGAGAGAGAAGACGAATCCTCCAGCGATGAAAAATACGCCTGATCTTCGAGCAGGAGTAAAGTCGTCTTCGAGTAGTTTCTGGAGGTAAACGACCGGGTTCCCTACGAGCGAAAAAGATCAATGCGAGCAACGAGGAAATAAGAACATATGAACTCACAGATAAGTTCACCGTAAACTCCAGCAGAGGTCGAAGCAATTAGCATTCCCACGCATTGAACGATAAAATTCGCCAACGGAAAGCCAACGATTTGACCAATGATAACATCGTTGGGTTTCCGTGCATTCCTTTGCCAATCGGCAGCGTTACTTGCGAAAGTCGAACAACTTGCCGCCGAAGTGAGAATGAATCGAACGATCAACCACGCTTTCTCGGACCCGTGAATTTTTGAGGGAGAAGAAACGACTGGACCGACTCCTCCAGCCGAGTGTACTCCGAGTGCGATCATACCTGTAGAAAGCTAAGTCAGTTCTCGCTAGAAAAAGGCATCGAGAAAGAAAGAAAGACTCACCAGCCGCGGAAAAAGTAAAAATGACGAGTTTCGCGTAAACGAGAATCGACCATCTTCGAACGTCGAGAAGAAGCATCAAGCCGGTGAGGATGATGAAGACGAAAAAGAAGATGTATTCTGCCGAGGAGAGAGCTGATCCGCTTGACATCGTGTTCTTGACGTTTTTGAGCGAAGGAAAAACGCAGTAGAACATCGTATAAAGACACTGGGCTCCACTGACGGTGTTGACTCTGGACAAAGACACAAGGCAAAACATCTGATTAGGCAATTGGGCAACGAACCATTCCGAAATATTGAAACTCACCCATTCCAAACTATACCCATAGCTGTTCTGTTCAGTGCAGGCCATCCAAAGCCGACGACTCCGAAGGAAGAACGAGCGAGAACGGGGAAACTAATGTGCCATACCGCTCCGCCCCGACCATTGAGGAGCATGAACCAGGACACGAGGAAAAATCCAGCAGTCGCAGCTCCGACTCCTTCCCAAAACGTCAATCCGAAGGAGAGGAACGACGATCCAGAGATCATATTTGACACATTGGGAACTGCTGATAGCCAGAACCTACGGAGAAACTCCACAATTTCAGCGAAAAGTTTGATCGTTACGAGGAACGACGGGAAGCTCACAAGTTGAAGAATGTTTTTCCCCAAGTTCTCCTCTCCCTAGGGAAGGGTCGAAGATCCTCGTTGTCCAACCAACGAGATCCTCCATTGTTCGGTACTTCGAGTCGAGCGAGAATACCCATCAAGCCGCTGATCGTGTCGTAAACTCGAGTAGAGGAGGGGGAGAGAAAGCTAGTAAACACGAGGCGAGGTGATGGGAAAAATGTACGAACGGTCGGCGTCGGGACGCCATAATTCGCCAAGGCGCTAGCGATAAGCTTGTAAGCAGGAACAGATCAAAGATAAGAGGAAAGTTGGAAATTGAAACCCTTGGCTCTCGTTTCTTCCTCGCCAACCCGCATGGTTTTAGCTTCTAACTCCGCACTCGCATCGATCTTCAAGCCGCTCAGTACCGTTCCTACAACTCCGACACCCCTCTATTCTCCAGGAAATGGCTTTCAATCACGTTTCCTTAATCTACATCTATCAAACGGAACGGCCGAGTCAGTAGCCCTCAAAGCACCTCGACGGAACCACTTATCTGCTCATCAGTCACCACAGTAATGCCTGGACTCGTCAGCCGTACAGCTTCGATCAAATTTGTCATCTCGAAGGACAAGCTTTCAGAGGAGCAGCAAGCAAAGTATCTCGCTCGTTACGATGTCGACGATATGCCTCCTCGAGACACCGTGATTGCTCCTTTACACGACCTGAGGACCGACCTGGAGAATCTAGGATCAGCTCTAGAACAACTTGACGAAAGAGGGTGCGTCTTTTCTGTTGAACTCCTTCTCTTGCCTCGTAGTTGGAATTTTGACCTTCCTTCGCTCACAGCTATGCCGCTGTCAGACACGCAAGCGCTTTCGCTACCGTCGATGGTCTCAAGTCTGTCGAAACGACGAATTCGTACCTTCGAGAATGTTGCGAGTGAGTTTTCTTTCGTATCCTTCCGAAACCTTCTGGTCCCGAGCTAATGTGACGTACAGCTTGTACAAAGACATCCTCGGAGCAGACGATGTCATCGCTTGGAATAGCGTCATTCGCTCGAATAGTGAAACAGCCGTTCCCGACGTCAAGGAAACTCGTCAAAAAGCAGTTCAAAAGGATGCACCTCCCGCAGACACAGTCAAGGCTATTTCGAGTAGTGCGCATGTTGATCAAGATGAGGTGAGTTGTCTTTTCATCTCTCGTCGTGAGCGAAAGAATTCAATCAAGCTGATTCTTCGATTTAGGAATATGCCAGGGTCATCGCTAAACGTGCTGCTGGCGAGGACGTTTTCGAAAGGTATCGTAGAGTGCAGATCGTCAACCTATGGCGTCCTTTGCAAGGTGAGACGAGCCATTTAGACCCGACTCGATAGTGCAAATTAGCTAATCCTGTCTATTCTCTCACTAGGCCCCGTTACGAATGCACCTCTAGCTGTTTGCGCGTATCGCTCGTTGGACTTTGAAAAGGATCTCATGCGGTGTGCAGGTGCCTACGGGACTCATTGGTCGGTTTCTTATTCTCGTGAGTTTTCCACACTCTGATCGAAACTCGCTTTGGTTTGTAGTTAACAGCGTGATTACTCTTCAGCTCAACAAGAATGGTCTTACATTTCTCATCAAATGCCGGATGAAGCTCTGCTGCTGCGTTGTTATGACTCGGAGATGGGTTCGAGTGGTCAAGCTCTTTTCTCGGCTCACACGGCTGTCGACGTTATCAACGAGCCTCTGCCGAGTGGGATCGAGGAAGGAACACCGCTTGTTCCTCGAACAAGTGTCGAGGTGAGACTGATCGTCCTGCACAAATAGATTTCGGAGAACGTGAATGCAATACGAGCTACAAAAGAATGAATGACAACAAAATGAATATGATAAAAATGCGACGATGCTATACTTGTTTCTTTTTACCGACTAGTGAGAGAGGGAGAAGTGTCCGACGTTGTTCCACAGCCTAGTTTCTTCGTCCTCTGTCGCAGACTTTGATAAACTTTCTTTCCTCCCAGTAATGATTTGAGTCGTGAACTGTGAGAGTTTCGCACATCCTTTCCGTTTGTCGTCACTGACAGGTAAGCCAGCGTAAAAGAGTTCCGCGTTCGACAGCACAACCTTGTCGACCAATCCCATGATCGCGGGATCGAGACTTTCTACTCCTGCTCCTCCTCCTTCCGATTCTCCGATCATTCGTTCTAGCTCCTCCGGCAGTTGAACGAGTCGGGATTCCTCGAGGAAAGTAGTTAGGTGGAACGATTCGTCTTCCGTTTCACCTTCGAGGAGCGAGAGGAAGTTTCGCATCGCTTCGTGATGAGCTGGGGTGAGGGTCTTCGACATTGTTCCCGAATTGGCGACGACAGCTGGAGATCGAGGGAGACGACGAGATGGGTTCTTTCGGATGAAGTCCAGAGGATAGTCGGTAGCGAGGTACAGAGTGTTGATCGCCGGGTATTCTTTCCTGATCTTTCGAAGTTCTTCGACGAGAGCGACTCCACACGATGCGATTCTGTCTACTTCGAGAGTTTCGGTCCTCCAGTGTACTCCGATGGAAGGAGAGATTTGATCGGCGATCGAATGTCCGAGGTTGATCCAGTGAGAAGAGTAAGGGAAGTAGGAGTAAGGCTGAGGAAGGGTGAAGTGATACGGAGAGAGAGACGCGATAGATTGAGGAGTGAGGAAGGGGAAGCGAAGGTTGTACTGGACTACGAGCACTGACGCTTCTTCTTCGACGAGAGCTTTGACAACTTCTTTGCCGAATTCGGTTCTAACTTCTGGCGACTTCCAGTCTGTCAATGGAATGAAGAAAGCTCTATGTTGATGTCGAGTCCAGTCGAGGCGCCAAGAGTCGATACAGAAATGTTCCGGAGTTGCATCGAGGGAAGCGAGAGGAGCTGCCTCTCCTCGAGCGAACGAGACCATTCGAGCCGTCGGTACTTCGTCCCGGTACTTGATCCAGGAAGAGAATTCGGAACTGGTCATGTAGGGGATGCCGTATCTCTCGAACGTATCTTGAGCGTAGTAGAGGGAGAAGTCGTTCTGAAGGTAGCAGGAACCGAATCGAGACCTTCGAACTCCGGGGAGAACCAGGGTACGATTCGTTGCTAGAGCGAGTAGTCCGAGTTGGTAGAGGTGAGCTTGAGCTTTCGTTTCCTGGTTCGGCGAAGGCTCGAAATCAAGTCAGCCAAACAATTTTCCGAGCGACTGCAATGCGAGCTCAAACGTACCTGTTCGCCCATCCATCCTACGAAGATAAAGCGTTGTGAAGGGTCGATATCGTTGATCGCTGAGATAGAAGGAAGGGATTTGACGTTCGACTGAGTTGATTCTAGTCGAGAAGGTTTCGAAACTTTGACCCATCGATCTGGTTTCTTCACTTCTTTCAATCTCCCGAGGTCCACGTCTTGTTTCTGATCTTCTATGGCCGTTAATCGTTCCAACGAATTCGAAACCTCCTCTGGTCGACCTTGCATCGCTCGCAATCCCGTTAATTCTGAAATTCTTCTTGAGCTCCCTTTCGTCAATACGGACTCTCCGTTCCAGCTTCTCCCTCCCAATATCAGTAATCCAACAGTTAACATCACCATGACCACTAACCTCCTCTTCCCAAACTTTCCTTCTTTCCCTCGTTTCCCTCCTACAAACTCGCCAGCACTAGCGACAGATTCCGCCAATCTACTCCTCGTATGTTTCGGTGAATCGCGCATGAGTCGATAAGTAGGACTCGACCTATTCGTAGTCAAAGGAGGAGGAGGGGAAAAGTTGAAAGTTGAAGGATGATTTCTCGAAACTGATCTCTGATGAAGGTGTTGGTAAGGGTTTACCCTCCGAGGTGGTGTTGTAGCTAGAAACAATCACAATCACGATTTGAGCATATTTAGCTAGACGTTGGCGAAGGGACTGCGAAACCTCTTGCAAGTTGAAGCTAGAACTCACGTTGACCGTTCATCCTTTCCCGACGTGTCTGACGCGTTCTACCGTCCTAGAATCGATCTGTTGTAGATACTTGAGCTTTCCAGATTTGAATGGAGGAGGGATGGGAGGGACGAGAGAGAAAGGGGTATTGTCAAAAAAAGTCGCGTCTCGATTATTCGGATCAAATCCGGATCTTGAAATTTCGCAATAAAGATCTCTCTCTTTTACGCGGACGGGCACCTAGAGACAAGAAAGCGAATGATGATAAAAGTACAAGGTGTAGAGTAACCCTAGCGAAGCTCACTTTGTGATAAAAAATCGATGCAACTGTTTAAAACCGAAGAGAAAGCAGAATAGGAGAAGAAGACATAGGTGACGACAGGGGATATGTATAAGAGAGAGAGAGGGAGCGACAGATAGTTGCGTGAGAGAAAGTAGAACGATAGAGAGAAGGGGGGGGGGGGGGGGGGGGGGTATGATTCTAACGTTTTGCGAGAGGCGTGAACGACATTTCTAAAAGTTTCGTTTTTTCGTGTTTAGCCTTCGTTGACGACGTCGATGATAGCTTGACGAATGATGGCGCAACCCTTCTCCATATCCTCCTTGGAGATGTTGAGAGGAGGAATGAATCTGAAAGTTCATGGCGAAATCGAATAGTTAGTTCGGAGTAGCCGAGAAAGTTGGGAAGAAGAATTCGCCACGTACCGGATAGTCTCGAAGACGGAAGTGGTGAGGGTGAGCATGCCTTGTTCCAAGCACTTGTTTTGAACACGAGAAGCCATCTTCTCAGGAACCTTCTTGCCAGTCTTTCCGTTCGAAGGCGTGTAGGGATCCGAAGGACTCTTGAACTCGATACCGACCATCAATCCCAATCCACGAACTTCGGCGATCGAATCTCCGTAGGTAGGGTCGTTTTGAAGGTCTCGGAGAGTTTGGAAGATCTCGTTGGATCGCTCGGCAACGTTGTCGAGAATCTTCTCGTCACGGAAAGCTTCTTGAACGGCGATACCGGCAGCGCAAGAGACGGCGTTTCCAGCGTAGGTTCCTCCCATGCTGTTTGTTGTGTTCAGATACAGGCAGAGGTGAACGTGTAGTAAGAGCGAGAGGCGACGTTGGAGGGGAACGAAAGAGAGGGATTCGAGGAAAAGGATCGATGATCGTCAGCTCGGTTCAGAAATGGACGGGGAGGGGTCGAGCTCACGATCCGGGCTTTTGGAGGTCCATCAACTCCTTGCGAGAGACGATTCCGGAAAGAGGGAAACCGTTTGCGATACCCTTTGCCATGATGAGGATATCAGGCTTAACTTCGGGGTAGTGCTCGATGGCGCTACGAAATGGGATGATGCGTCAGTGGTGAGTAACTTGAAAAATAAAAGAGTCAAGGTCAATCGCGGAACTTACAAGTTCTTTCCAGTTCGACCGAAACCGGTTTGAACTTCGTCGATAATGAGGAGGATGCCGTTCTTGTCGCAAATCTTCCTCAATCCCTCGAGGTAACCCTTGGGAGCGGGAATGTATCCTCCTTCTCCGAGAACGGGTTCGAGAATGAGAGCAGCGGTGTCACGAGGAGCGGTCTCTTGCTTGAGGAGGAGCTCGAGGCGGTAAAGAGCTTGCTCGACGAGTTCGTCATTCGAGGTAGTGTGGTCGAGACCGAGTTGATGCCAGTAAGGGTAAGGAGTGGTGAAAACACCAGGCTGAGAGACAATGAAGCGCATTGATCAGTTTGCGAGAAAGAAAGAAAACCAAGAACGAGAGATTGAGAGCTCACCATGAGAGGAGCGAAACCTTCTCCGTAGACAGTTTTCGACTTAGTCATGGCCATAGTACCGAAAGTACGTCCGTGGTAAGATCCTTGAACTACGATGATGTTTTGCTTCTGGGTAGCGTGACGAGCGAGTTTGACCGCAGCTTCAACAGCTTCAGCTCCAGAGTTCCTAGACAGATGCGTGTGATCGTTAGCGGTGCATCGTACTCGAAGAGCTGAAAGATCTCGACTCACCAGAAGAAGAAAGTATCGAGGGACTTGTGAGGCATGATAGGAAGAAGCTTCTCAATGAGTTGAAGGTAAGGCTTGTTGAAGGCAATGTTAACCTACATTCATTCGACATCAGCTATAGTTCGGCGCGCGAGTAGATGAGCCGAATGTTGAGAGAAAAATACTCACTTGTCCGTGAACGAGGGTACCGACTTGCTCTTGAGCGGCCTTGGTAACCTTGGGGTGGCAGTGACCGATGTTGGTGACTCCGACTGTCAACGCATATGCAGTCAGTGAAGCGAACCAAATGGAAGAGGGGAGGAGAGCGGTTGTAACTTACTACCGCAAGTGAAATCGAGGAGGTTCTTGCCACATTCAGTTTGGACGTAGGATCCCTTACCAGAGGTCATAACCATCTCGGTGTATCGTCCAACTCTGTATCATGCAGCGAAAGGGGAGAGGAACGGAAAGACAGAAATAGGTGAGCGGCTAAATTGGGACTTGAGGAAAGCGGAATAGGGAGAGGTCAGGCTCACCCCTTGGCAATGTGCTTGGCTCCGAATGCTGCTAGAGAGGCCATGGTGGAAGAAGAGGAGGTTGGTGGGGTTGGAGAGGAGGAGAGAGAAAAAGAGAAGGAGCGGCTCCCGCGCCTCGAAGAACCAAAAAAAAAAGTTCCGACTACTCCCAGACAGGGGGGAAAACTCTTGTTGTCGGCTAATCCTTCTTTTTCTCCTTCTCGCACGAGTCAAAAAAGAGAGAGAAACCGGAGAAGTTCGTTTGTTACAACAAAGAGAGAATGCAACTCCACGCATAGAGACGAGATAGTTAAAAAGCAAGATGCACAGACTGGCGTCGAGAGTGATCCAGCCAAGCGGAATGGAGAATGAACGTAGAAAAGGTGCAAAACGAAAAGAAAAATAAACGACGAAGAAAGAAAAACGAAAGAAGAGGTATGGGTATCGTCGAGAATCACGCGTAGAACCTGACACGAAGCGAGAAAGTCAGCACAACCTGAGAAGAGACAAGAAAGGGGATCATTCTTGACTCACTTGCGATTGATGAGATGGACGAGAAGATTCAAGTTGCATTTAGCGACACTTCCGATCGCGATAGTTTGTTTCCCTTCGAACTGACTCTCAAGCAGATCTTCGAGTTTGGTTTCCACTCCAGCGACCGTTTTGTCGAGATGACTGACTTGGAGTTCGAAAGTGCCGACTTCGTTCGAAGAGAGTGTCAAGCTGATCTTGTCGAATTGTTTCGGGCTGAACTGGTCGATCGATAGGAGAATTCCACGGTCGTAGAGCGTTTGAGCAGAGTACTTGTAGGATCCGAAAGCGTAACTCTTGCCTTCCTTCTCGAGTTGACGTTGATGAGAACCTTGCATCGTCCAAGGCAAAACGATGCGTTTTTTCCTAGAGAAGTTCGGGTCAGTCTGAGAGTCATAGGACAGCAGGAGAGATGACAGCTCACCCTTTCTTCTGAATGCCAGCCATCGATTGATCAATGTAAACATGATAAGATTTGATTTGATCTTCTAGGTATCGCTGTTTGCCGTGAAGTGAAGCGAGGGAAGCGTGCATCGATTGTAGTTCTGCTTGACGTTGTACTCGACGATGATCTAGTGTCGTAACGACAAGAAGTGAGTTTTCGACTGGAGAAAGCGCGGGAGAGAGGTGGATTCGATGATAACTCACGCTTATTGCGAATGTCGAGAGCGATCGCATTTAGAATAGCCTGGTACTTGTCAGCTTTCGATACGAGGCCGATTTGACGTAGTTGGACGATGTCGTGAAGCGTTTGAACCTTCAATTGATGGAACGAAAGTCTGAAGAAACGCAAAAAACGGCACAAGTCAGAATACAAGAAAGAATGTCATGAAACAGCGTCAGATACTCACGATCGAATGTCGTCAGGTTGAGGAATGACAGTCTTTCGTTGAGCAGCAGCTTGTCGTTGTTCTTCGATTTCTTCCTCCTCGACGATTCGAGCCCAATTATCTTCGTCTTCTGGTGTGACTTGCTGAGCGAGGACGGCTTCGAGGTCATTTCCGTGATGTACCTTGAGGAGAGCGAGTACTCTGCGCTTCGCCAAATTGAAAAGTTGTCGGTTTCCGGCTTCAGGATCTAGAATTGAGGAGAGTCGGAGTTAGCGAGAGGAGTAGGAGGAGCAGCAAAAAAAAAAAACGAACCTTCTTGCGGCAGAAGTCGAGTGTTGAGAGTGAGAGTAATGGCTTCTGCTCGGGCTCGAGAGAGTTCAGCACTGTTTCCGTCGCCGGGAGCACCTCCGAGCTCGAGAATCGTTTCTCGCAGAGGATCGTTTTCCTCGGGTGCCTGCTCGAATCGAATGCGTAAGCTCCCTACGCGAGAAAGAGAACGTTAACAAGAAACTCACGATGACGTCCAGGTTGTCCGAGATGATAGAGTGAGTCGAATAGATATCGTTCGGTGAAATGTAAATGACAGGTCTCCTCTCGGCAGCAGCGTTGACGTATTCGTCTGCGCGGAAGTGATCTTCGGCATCCTTGACGTTGATGACTGTAGAGATACGACGAGGCTGAGTGAGGGGGTTCGAAACTTTTGAATGTCTCAAACTCACCATCCTTGATCCAATTTGCGAAAGCTGCCGAACTCCTCGAGACAAACTCGTTCATTCCCTTCAGAGGTTGGTCGTCTTCGAAGAGTCGACCGACAGAAATTTGATTGAGGAGCTTGCAGACTTCTGCGAGGTTGTGTCGTTGAACCGGAGGAACAACTTCCTCGACCATTCCAAACACATCGGGAGTCCTGTGCAGACAGACCGGGAGCCTTATCAGTATTGACCTCTCTTGCTAGTGCAGCGATAAACAGTGTACTTACACGATAGCGGGCTGAATGAAACGATAGTAAACGATGTGTCCAGCAACTCTGATGACAGTCATTTCTGCCTCTTGAGGGAATCGAGCTCGAACAGCTCGGTAGACTTCTCGCGCTATATAACGAATTCCGAACGGCATCCGTTGAGTCGAAGAGAAGAGAGCGTTCAAGAAGCTTTCGGTGACCTGTCGCAGTGCCATCAAATCTATCGAGAGAGTAGACAAAGTCAGCTACTTCTCGTAAAAATGAGGGAGAGATCGCTCACGTTTGATGAACTCCGCTTGAGTGGCTTTGTCGACGATCGCTTCCTTGTAATCGACGTCCTTCGGTCGACGAGAAGGCACTCCCGAAGCCATCTCTTCCTTCGAGATTTCACTTCGATAGATCTGTTCGGAACGATCAATCAGGCTCACCAGCTTGTGAGGAAGAGTAGAAGCGAGAGTAAACGTACAGTGAGAGGATCAGTTCCGAGATCAAGTTTCGGTCTCGAAATGATCGATTTGATGTTAGAAGAGAGAGTATCGGTGAGGTAAGTCTTCTGGTTAACTCCTTGACCGTAGTGGGCGAGAAGTCGAAGGAAGGTGAAGCTGCCTTGAACGAAAGCGTAGACTGTCGGGAGGTAGGCGAGCTCTTCCTGGATCGAGCGCTGTAACAAACGGAAGCGGACCGAGTCAGCTCGCTCATCTCGAATGAAAACGTGGCAGAAGGGAGAGTTACCTGGAAAAGCTTGAGCAAGAGGTACTCTTCTCGATGAGCTTGTGCGTAAGCGAAGACGACAAGAGTGGTAGATTCGATGGATTTCTGAGTCTTCTCCGAGATGTTGAGCTTTCCTACATTCGCGAAGAGTCGAGCGAGGTAAGCCGGTTTCGTTTGTAGATGCCAGAAGAGTTGTTGATACAGTTGGAGTTTGCGTTGAGATTGACGATCAAGGTCCGAAGGTGCGAAAGGGTCTCCAGCTGCTGTAAGGAGAGAATTGCGTTTGAGAGGAGCGAGACCTCCAGATCCAGCTCGTTGCGCGCGAGCTACCTCGTGAGTGATCTTGTTCTTGACGAGAAGCGCGATCTTGGTATCGAGATCCTTGACGTCGTCTTCGAGCGTTGTTGTTCGGTGGATCGATTCGACGAGTTCCTTCCGTAGAGATTCAACTTGCAGTTCTCCTCGGTAGTCGAACTCGGAGTCGTCGAGGAGTCGCATGAAGTTCTTGATAGTACTGACAGGGACGTTCGTTCCCATTCGAAGTTGACGGTACTGAGAGCCTTGTCGGCGGGATCGAATCGCAGCTTGAAGACGAACAACCTGAGAGAGGTTTTCGTGGAAGTGTCGATGCATCTCGAAGTATCTTCTACGGGCGACGGCACCTCGAATGAACGACTGAAGTTCGATCACGACATCCTCGTTTCGGTAAAGGTTATCCCTCCATGCGAGGAAATTCATCCGACCGAGGTAACCTCGAGTTTGAGCTTGAATACCGACGACGTCCGGTTGGACGAAATCGAGAGCTTGACGTTGAGTATCGATTCTCCTTCGGACGAGAGCAGCTCGAGCGAGTGACTGGAGACCTCCGACTGAGCGAACAACCTCCGTTCGACGAAGGTGTTGGGCGCGGGAAGCGTAAGATTGACTAGCTAGTTTACCTCGAACGGCAGCTTGAACTCCAACGATGAAGGAGGAACACGATTTGACTTGTTTGAGTCGCTCTGAATAACGATTGCGAGCGAGGAAACCTCGACAGGTTGCTTGGAAACCAGCGACATCGGGGAGAGCTTCTTGGAGTTGAACCGTCTGACCGTAAAGTCGTTTACGGGCGAGGTAAGCACGGGCGGAAGCTTGGAATCCAACGACGGCAGGTTCGTGATGAGCGACCGTATCGACTTTGTGGAAGAACTGATGACGACCGAGAGCTCCTCGAGCGATTGCCTGGAATCCTACGAGGGTTCGAGCTGCTTCTCGTACAGCGGCTTGATATTGTCGTTCCTCCTCCTCGGCAGCTAATCTCGCCTCTTCTTCCTCCCGGAGTCTCTGAGCTTCTTCCTCTTCCAATCTCTTCCTAGTCTCCTCCTCGATCCTCCTCCGTTCAGCTGCTTCTTCCTCTCTCCGTATTCTTTCCTCCTCCTGCCTCCTCTGTCGCTCCTCCTCAATTTGTCGACGCCGCTCTTCTTCCTCGACTCGTCTCTTGTGAGCTTCCTCCTCTTGACGTCGTCTCTCCTGTTCGATGATGAGCCGTTGACGTTCAGCTTCTTCAGCTTGTTGTCGTTGACGTTCGAGCTTGCGATGTTGTTGCAGCATTGTTGCGAACTTTTTTCTCGACAACGCTCCTCTCGAACGCGCTTGAAGACCGATGATCCCTTGAGTCGCTGCAGAGAGTTCTCGTTGTTGACCTAGGGGGAGAAAGCAGAGTTAGTCGCAAGTTTAGAGGCGAGGAGACGAATTCGACGGAACTCACGTTGTTCAGCGGTCTCAGGAGCAGGTTCACCACCCATCGCTTTGTTCAAACCTGCAAAGTTTGGCATTCGTACACCAGATTTGTCGAGACCTTGTTGAGTAGCTCCAAGCTCGTCCTCTGCATTCAACAGAAGAAGATAGTTCAGCCTCGCTCCGATCACGCTCAGGGACGAATTGGGGGATCGAACTCACCAGTAAACTCGATACGGCCGACCAAATCGTTCATACCGGCAGTGAGACCTTGTTTGTAGAGGAAGAGGGAGAGAGCGTGAATGCAGTAAACGACTTTGGGTAGGTTCTTGCCGTCGTAGAGGTCGACCGTTTCGAACCGGAAAATCTGATAAACACACATTTGATCGTCAGTTTCTACCAAGCTGTACAAGAGAGGGGGAGTAGACAAGACGTACGTCGGGTAACTCTACTTCGTCGAGAAACTGGAAGAAAATTGCGATGTTTTGAGTTTGACGGAAGTGACGAACCGGATCCTACAGACACGCAATCTTCTCTTCAGTCGCAATTGAAAACTACAAGAGCCGAAAAGAACTACTCACAGTGTAGATAGGGCCCTGACATTTCTCACTTCCCAAACTTCTCGCCAAATGAGCGAGAGCGTAACCGTTTCTAAGACTCTGTTCAAATTCTCCAATCTCTTCTCCCCATAGGGGAGGTGCGTCTTCCCTTCTCGTTGTGATGTTGTTCTCCAGCCAATCTCTCGCTTCCGCTAAACGACAGAGGTATTCGTAGGCAACCATGTTGTGTCTTTGACGATCGAGAGCTTTGACTGCTTGAGAAGGGAGGAGGGTAGTCATAGACCGAGTTGGAGGTGTCGCCTGAGCTGTACCGTTTGCGACTCTAGATAGGCCGTGAGAAGACTGAAAGACGGCAGAGGGTGCGAAAGGAGAAGCTGATTCTGCGGGACGTGAAAGTCGAACTCGACCAGGTAAACCTGAAAAGTAAGAGTGATGAGTCAACCTCAAAGAGACTCTTTAGTAAGAAAGCAGAGGGACTTACCTGGTACATCTTCAGCTCCGACATCTCCTCCTGGAACTGGTAAACCGTTCAATCCCAATTGCGGCAAAGTCATAGCTCTCCGATGACCTCTTCCATCTGGCCGTCGCATCGAGCCCATTCCACGCTCGAGAACTGGTGAACCCTCTCCATTTCCGATGATTGGGCTTTGAGGTCGATCTTTCGAAGAGAAGATCGCTGAAGAGAGAATCCTTGCTGATTGAGGACCGATAGACATCGACAGCGGTCGAGAAGGAGGAGCTTGAGCCGAAGAAGAGTTGGAGTCGAAGGTCGAGGAGGAAGGAATCGTTGGAAGTGGAGGTCGAGAGAAACGAGTGGGAGAGCCGGTGCGAGTAGGTGAGGGAGGAGCTTGATGAGAGAGGGATGGAGAAGCTGATCTGAACGGTGAATCTTTCGTAGGTGAAGGTGACTGCCTTCCTTTGACTTCGCCGAACGAAGTTGTTCGGATTACTGGACTTGTTCTCCCATTCTCCACGTTCGAGAAGGCCGCTCTCGCTGCATCAAAACTCGCTGATCCAGCTCCAGTCTTGTGACCTTTACTCCATGGACCAGGTCGAGAAGAAGTGGGAGGAGTCGAAGCGTTGCTTGACGAGCCCGAAGACTTCGCGAGTCGAGGAAAGACGGTTTTAGGCGGGGATCCGAATTCGTTCACCACTTCGAGAGGTTCTCTGCCACTTGCCGATGTGAAAGAGGAGACAGATCCTAGAGCTGGAGTGATGGGAGGAAGTGAACTGGCGGAAGACGCGCCAGAATCGGAAGAGAGAGAAGGGGAACGGTCTAGGAAAGGCGACCCATTTAGAGTCGACATTGTTGCTCTTTCTTTCTGATATATCGGATAATTTAATCAGTACGTTCATCAGATTCGCTAAGCCTCTCCGCGAAGAGGAACCGTTACAAACAGTCACTGAACTTACCTTTCTCTGTCTCTAAGCAATGAATGCTTTCCACTTGATTATCCTTTCTGCAGCTGTCCTAGCTTGTTCTGTAGAAGTCCACCTGTCTAATGCAGCGGTGTGCGAAGTTGTTGAAGTTGCAGTCGATCTTGATGAGGTCTGAGAGATTTGAGAGGACCTTGCACGAGATCGAGATGGAGAGTCGATTGAAACGAGTGGATGAGTTTGTAGATAGATAGAGAGTGTCTGTAGCGCTTTCAGCGGGTAGTCAGAGGTGTCGTTGTCGATTGAAGAAGATGAGATTGTTGTTGACTGAATTTGAGAGAGGTGCTGTTGAGCGTGTAACCGACTGTTTGAAGGTTCTCCGAGTTCTCCTGACCTGCCTTGAAGAGTGACGACCGTCCGTTGGATGCAGCGGAGGGAGACAAACAGATCGAGGGAAACTTCGAAGTTGGAAAGGGGGTCTTCTTCTCCCTATCCTTACCGACTTCGAATGGCCGATCGAGGACTAGTTGCTCTTCAGAAAGGTCTTGAACAGGGCTGTACACCATTCGAGGCAACCGACTTCACGACCTGCTCGTTTTTTTTGGGAGGGGAACTTCCTCATTCAACAACACCTTTTTCAACATCAACCCGTCACCATAGTATACTGTTTAGGGTCGTACAGGCTCACGAAGATACTCAATGATGGATAGGACACGCGTTAAGAGCAGGGTAACAAACGAAACGAGGAGGAAGCGTCTTTCTTCGAAAAGTCGTCTCGTTTCGGAGTCAATCTCGCAAACAGCAGAATGCGCTTCGTGAGAAGAATTCTTCAGGGGCTGCATATCTCCTGTTCGTAGGGTATAGAGAGATTGAAGGGCGTCAGTAGGTAACCGTCGTCGGTGAACGAGACGAAACTAGTTTTCGCAATTTGGAAAAACATGTCGTATCTAGCGCGGTATGCAAGTAAGCAACTCGCGCAGGGACCGTCAACATAACAATGTTCTTTCTCACAGTCCGCTATGCTCAGAAGCTGTCAGTGTCGATAGCGCTCGTGTGAAATGCGAAAAAAAGATCTCCGGATCCTCAGGTTCTTGAAATGGACATTTTTTGTCGTGATCATCTTCCGCGGAGCTTCTGACGCTCAATCTGAAAACTTAAGTTCATTCTGAGGAATAGAGTGAGTAAGGAAAGATGGAAAGCTGCGAGGCCATCCCGAACTTTGAATTATAGCGCAAAATTAACTCTCGCCCTCTCCACCCTTTCATCACTGTCGCTTCTCGACTGCATTTGGCTCCGAAGCTCTCGTCAGGCTGTGGTCGTGCTCTCTCGGACTCGTCGGAAGAAGAACACGGGAGGAAATCCGGCTTTCTTTCTCCTTCTTCTCATCACTGTTCACCACTCCCGACAGTCCCCAAAGCTCAGCATCGTACACGTCTAATCGATCTTGCCCACTCTTCTCAGCTCGGCCTTGCCCTT
This sequence comes from Sporobolomyces pararoseus, assembly GCA_010758995.1. Classification (NCBI taxonomy): domain Eukaryota; kingdom Fungi; phylum Basidiomycota; class Microbotryomycetes; order Sporidiobolales; family Sporidiobolaceae; genus Sporobolomyces; species Sporobolomyces pararoseus. The sequence continues at coordinate 1,517,703 of RSDY01000004.1, read as the reverse complement.
TCCTCTCTGATCTCTTCCCTTTCAAAGCACGAGGTTGCTAGCTTCCCAAGATCGACTCTCAGGCTTGGATTAGAAGGGTCAAACAAGCACCGCGGAGCTGGAAATATTGCCGGGATGACGCTAGACAAGCAGGACAAATTAGGAATGAAAGGGCCGAGGAAATCGAATTGTATCGTTTTCCGAGAAATCTTTGGCTTGGACTTTCAGTTCTTGGACGAACTCCCGGTCCCCCATGTCATGCTCAGATGGAGCACCTCTATCGTCTCCATCTTTGTGCTTTTCCGACTCTCGTTCTCTCTTTCCTTTCCTCCTCGAAGAAGACTGATTTCGTAATTCGTCAAAGTCCTCACCGAGTCGTCAATTTTCAACATGTCGACTCCAAACAACCACCTCGCCGACCCGAAGCAGCATATAATTGGAGAGAAATCGAACATGGGCACGGACGAAAAACGAGAACTTGTGGGAGAAGGAGAATACGCTCATGCCGAAGATGAACGCAAGATCGCCAACATCAACGCTGCTCTCGAGAACCCTCTCACTGGCCTATCTCATGAACGTCTCGAAGGTGCGTCTCTGTCCTCCGCCGTCTGCTCGAACATCCTCAGCGCACAAAGTGACAGTTTCGATTGAAATGTTCAGCGATGGGTCGTGCTTTCGCAATCGAGAAAGGACTCGGTCAATACGAAGAAGAGTTCGCCAAGGGTGCTCAAGTCGCTCAAGATCCTCTAGCGTTCGAATCGATCGCAATGCTAAATGAAGACGACAGGAACGTACTCCGTCGCGAAGTTGTGAGTTTTCTTTCTTCCTCGATTTTGGCCGCGCCCGCCGACATCTCGGTCAATAGACGCACAAATGGGATCATCCCAAGACTCTCTACTTCCTCGTAATCTGCTGTTCGATGTGCGCCGCAGTACAGGGAATGGTGAGTTTCCAAAATTTCGATTTCCCCCGAGATTTTCGTTTTTGCGCGCACTTACGGCTCTCAACTGCTTCTTTTTCAGGACGAGTCTGTTACGAATGGTGCCAACTTGTTCTGGGTGAGATCCCTCTCCGCTTTCTGCCCCTCCCCTTCTCAATCCTGAGGCGAACTCCTGCTGACGCTCAAAATCTCATTCTCTAGGCGCCTCAATTCGGATTGATTACGGAACGTGGTGCACCTGGAGCTGATAGAAACCAGTGGCTACTCGGCTTGGTCAACGGAGCTCCTTATCTCTGTTGCGCTGTCCTCGGTAAGCACTCGTCGTCGTTTCTTGTTGCGAGCGATTTCTCCTTTTTCCTGCTCTTCTCGTCAGTCTCCTCTCGGAATCTTCTGACGTCCCTACAACTACTTTTAATAGGCTGCTGGCTCACTGCTCCCCTCAACAATTGGCTCGGACGTCGAGGAACCATCTTCTTGACTGCCGCTCTCTCAGCTTTGACTTGTATCTGGATGGGAGTAACAAACTCTTGGCAACACCTGTTCGCGGCTCGGTAAGTTCCCTCTACGTACATACCCTATAGTCGATAGTAAGGAATACTCGGGCCTAACATTCTACTCGGGCCTAACATTCTTCGCCTCTCGACAGATTTGTTCTCGGTTTAGGAATCGGACCCAAATCTGCTACAGTTCCCGTCTACGGCGCCGAGACTGCTCCTCCACTCATTCGTGGTGCTCTCGTAATGCAATGGCAAGTATGGGTGAGTCGGCTTTCCAACACTTCTCCAAATCTCTCTCTACGAGTCGAATCTCACACGCTTCTCTCTCCCTCTCGTAGACCGCTTTCGGAATCATGCTCGGCACAGTCAGTTCGCTCGCTTTCTACTATGTTCCTGACTCTTCGGGCATCGTTGGACTCAATTGGCGGTAAGTGAGATTATTTCTTGCGGGATCGAAATTCGAAACTGACAGCGTTCCGATCTCAGTATCATGCTCGGTTCGGCTTGTTTCCCTGCATTCTTCGTAATGGCACAAGTATACTTCTGTCCTGAGTCTCCACGTTGGCTCATGCAAGTTTTCGTCGATTGTTCCCACGTTCGAACGGAGCTGACTCCCCTTCTCCTCTCTCTTTAGCGGTCGCGGTCGCTATGTCGATGCTTACAAGGCTCTTTGTCGTCTTCGTCACACCAAACTGCAAGCTGCTCGCGATCTCTTCATGATCAACGCTCTCCTCGAGGAGGAGGCAAACATCGCAACTGGTCGAGCTGCTATTCTCGAGCTCTTCTCCGTTCCTCGCAACCGTCGTGCAGCTCTCGCTTCCGGTATTGTCATGTTCATGCAACAGTTCTGCGGTATCAACGTCATCGGTAAGTTGTCGTCTCTCTCTCGTTTCTCCGACTTTTCGACTCGAAGCTCAAACTTATCCCTTGTTGTCAAACAGCTTACTATTCGTCAACCGTCTTCCGTGAAGCTGGATTCTCTGAAGTATCTGCTCTCGGTGCAACACTCGGGTTCGGAGCTCTCAACTGGGTTGCTGCTGCACCTGCCGTTTGGACTATCGATAGTAAGTTTGGTAGTCTTTTCGCATCGCTTCGTGAACCTTCATTCTGATCAATACTTCTCATGCAGCTTTCGGTCGTCGAACCCTTCTTCTCGTCACTTTCCCCTTGATGGCTATCTTCCTCTTCATGAGTACGTCAAGTTTTTCATCTTTTTTGCTTTCTTTTCTTTCTTGTTCTCTCGACTGACTCCCGGCTTCGCTTTCGACTCAAACAGCTGGTATGGCGTTCTTCATCAGTGAGGATGCGGGAGATGCTCGCATCGCTGTTGGTACGTAGCGCTTCCCCTGTGCTTGTTGTCGTCGTTTCCTAGAGCTTTTCGCGCTTTCTTGAGTTCTTTGCCCCCTCGTCGAAATCTGACTGAGTGTCTCCTTTCTCTAGTTGCTCTCGGTATCTACCTCCACTGTATCGCCTACTCCCCTGGAGAAGGTCCCGTTCGTGAGTAGATTTGCACCGTTCTATTCGCTCTCAATCTGCTGCAAAGCTGACAATTCGTTATTCGTCGATAGCTTTCACCTACTCGGCCGAGGCTTTCCCTCTCTACGTTCGCGACGTCGGAATGTCTTTTGCGACTGCGACGACCTGGAGTTTGTAAGTCGTTTCGTCTTGACTTTTGACTCAGAGAATCGAAAGCTCACTCCGCTTCCTGACATCACTCGACAGCAACTTCATTCTCGCCCTGACGTTCCCCCGTCTTCTCGGAGCTTTCCGACCTCAAGGTGCTTTCTCCTGGTGTAAGCTCTAATTTCTTCGATGCGCTTCTCTCGAGTTCTCCTGGCTTACCCCTCACTCTTGCAGACGCCGGATGGAACGTGATCGGTACAATTCTTGTTTGGCTCTTCATGCCTGAGACCAAGGCTCTCACACTCGAAGAACTCGACCAAGTCTTCTCCGTACCTACGAAGAAGGTGAGCTGCAGTCCTTTATTTTCTTGTTCTCGTAACCGCTAACTTTTCGATCCCGCTTCACTCTGTTGTAGCACGCCGCTTATCATATCCGTCAACTTCCCTACAACTTCAAGAAGTACATCCTTCGCAGGCAAGTTGGACCCAAGGAGGAACTCTACCACTGGATCACTCCGGAAGAAGCGAGTCCCAAATCGTCTTACGTCGAGCGAGGTGCCAAGCAGGCCTAATCCTGTCCGCTCTCGATACTCGTTAGCTTCCTGTTTATACTACTGCTTGATCGCCTTGTATCCTTTGTGACTCCCTCCTTTCTGAACTTTTTCCTCCCGCCGGACTCTCGCTTTCCTCCTCACTCGCCTTCTTATTGTCGATACCTATACCTTGATGGTCTATACTCTTCCCTGTTCCTACAATTCAAGCGCTCCTTTTCCCCTTCATTCACCCGTTTGGAAGATCGACATCAAAGCTTTGTGACTTGAAAAATATCGAAAATTGCTTCGGATTTTCGAAGTCTTTCCAGAAGGCCATTGTACTCCTAGTAGCTCTTGACCAAGTCAGATACGACATGCGTAAAAATCAGAACAGAGGGCGGTGGATTTTGAATGATTACGCAACCTCTCTGTCAATCAACAACTCTTCACTCTTACCACTTCCAGCTCCCGCCCTCTTATCAGAGCCTATGCAGCACTTATTCACTGGGTCGGCTACTCGTCGACCAACGGTCAATCTAGGAGGAGCGCGAACGCAACCTCAAGCGTCTCATCAAGATTTGGTTTCGAGAGCGAGATCGGAACGAGAAGCGAGGGAAGCAGACAGGCAGAAGACAAGAGCAGCTGGAAAGATACAGGTAAGCCTCCCCTCTCTACAAGCGAGAGCTTTGCTTCTCCTCGTCAGCTCTTGATCGAGAGGCGGTGTTTTTGGTGGAATCGAGGTCTAGGTGGCTGTCACAGCGAGCGAGGCCAACAGACCTGACATGATGTATGCGTTCGTAGGCATTCTATCGAGGTAGGAGGAGTGCAGCAGCAACTAGAGCAGATTTGAGAATTCGTTACGACACACTCTTTTCAGCTGCTACAACTTCTGCAACACCGGATTCGGACTCGATACTCCTAGCAAGTCGTTTGTTGGCATTGTTCTTTACAGATGGAAGCAAAGACGATGTAAAAAGGTTAGCTACCTGGTGTCGAGTCGTCCTTCAACCTCTTTCTTCGCAAAGTGAGCACTCTTTCCCATACCACTTGACTAAGATCGCTCTGACTCGTTCACTTCACGACTAGGTAAAGTACCGGCCCTGTTCTCGCTTTTTGGCGGAAGCAGCTGGTCAACTCTCATTCGACGGATTGGCATCATTCTCTTTTCGCAAGCAACAACTCATCCTTCGTGAGCCTAGAGACCTTTTCATCGCAGAATCGAGGTAGACACTTATTCAAATCTTTCTAAAGTCTAGCACAATCAGCGCTCTTTCTCGAAATTAACAAAATTCTCTCTGATGAAAACAATTACAGCAAATACAAGGTTGCGAGAGTCAATGGAGAAAAGCTATTACCATATCTTTTAAGCAGCGGATTGCTATACGAGTCTCTCGGTAGACTAGTTCGCTCTATCGTGAGTCCCTTCTGCCTCCTTCGATCTTACTTTGAGCAGCGGAAAAACTGACCACCCCTCTATCAGCCGGTTCAATCTCGCTCACATCCCCTTCTTCCGGCAACGGTTACACTGTCGTTACTTCCGCTCAAACTATACCCGTCTCCTCCACCTTCTTCTTCGAAATCGGTACCCTCTTCCCCAAGCCCTGAACGATCTTCGGCTCTAGTCTCTTTCGCCTCCAACATTCTTACAGTTCCGCTGCTCACACATCGACTCTCTTCGAAGGAGAATTCTCTGCTCGTCAAATCGCTTCCCTTCTTCGATCTCCTCTTTGCGCTTTCGACTCGCCTAGCGCAAAGCAATTCGGAAGAAATCGTCGTGGAACAAGCTGTGCACCTCCTCGCCAATCTCGTCTCGTTGGGAAGCTCTAGAATATCATCAATTGATAAGGGAACAATTTTGGCGGCGTGGTTGAGAGTTACGAATGCTTTGATGGACAGATTACCGATGGATGCTTTCAAGGAAGATCGAGGCAAAGGGAAGGAAAAGGAGATCGAAACGATAGTCATTGGTGATTCTGATGACGAGGAGGCTGGGCAGGTGATCGGAAGTGAAGATGAAGCGGGAGACACAGTCATGAAGGAAGAACCGTCAAATTCTCTGCCAAATCTCGCACCTCTCGATCCTCGCACCCGTTCCCTCCTTCTCAGCCTTTCCTCACGTCCTTACACTCTGACTCTTCTCAGTCTCTCTACTCGCTACCCAAACTCTACTCGACTCCCCTTAACCTCCTACCTCTGTTCACTCCTCGCGATTCTTCCTCCCACCGCCAAGGATTCTCTTCTCAACACTTTACTTTATGCTCCTACTGCATCAGGTCTCCTTCGCGAACTCTATCGAACTTTCCTCCGAACTGGACCACTCGGCAAGCTTCTCGGTCAGGCTAAGAGGGAAAAGAGTACGGTCGTGATGCAAGCTCTCCGAGACGAAGTTTACAAGGAGGAGTGGCCAGTGATCACCCTCGTTTTGGAGATGTACTCGAGGTGTCTGTTAACGATGGGAGATGATGAGTTTCACGCTGAGAACGCAGGAGGTCCAGTCGGTCGAGGAGGAGGCGGTGGAGGTTCTGAGGGAAGGAACCCTCTCACTCTTGACGAAGTGATCGGGTTAGCTGCGATGGCGAGGAACACTGCTTTCGCGATGTATTGGCAAGAAGGTAGCTCAGCAGATACGAGTTCGGCAGGAGGAGCAGATTTGGAGAGGAAGGTGGTCGGAACGAGAATTGGTTACGAAGAACTTAGAGGGCTCATGACTCGGTTCCTGCAGCAAGTCCACGCTCGAGAGTGAGTCCCTTCATAGAATTACACGTATGTCCGAATCGCCAGTTGACCACCTCGTTCGGTTTGATTCAGCTCGAGACGGCAGTTCACTTCTGAAGGTTTCTGGAAGATGACAGATCAATTCGACCTGGCTTCCTTCGTGCAGACCGCAATCTTTGAAGATGAACGTCTACAGGCTGAAGGATTAGTGCCGAGTACCACTTCCTCCGCTGTTCCGACAGTTTCGAGGAATCGAGTAGGTGAGGAAGAGGAGGAAGATGACGACGATGACACTTTCGTGCGTCAGTCTACTTGGAGAAGAACTGGTCTTGCGAGACCGAGTCGCTCTCGCAGGCCGCCAACCCTAACGAGGCGACAACTTGCTCTCATCAGTCCTCGATTGGGAGTACTCAACAACAGTGAGCTCTCCATCTCTCTCTTCGAAGCGTTAGAGTAAAGCTGACTCCCTGTATCTCACTCTCAGTTCCCTTCGTCATCCCGTTCGAGACACGCGTCGCAATCTTCCGGCAATTCATCGAGACCGACTTGCGAAAACTCACAAGCGATTCAGATTCTTACATGCCTCGAGCTCGACACCGTGCTATCGTTAGACGTTCACATCTAGCGGAAGACGCCTACACTCATTTGAACGGTCTCGGTTCGGATTTGAAGAAACGAATTGAAATCGTTTTCATCGATGAGCACGGTTTGGAGGAAAGCGGAATCGATGGAGGTGGTCTGTTCAAGGAATTGCTCACTTCGTATGTTTCATTCCTCTTCGTCTCTCAAGATCTTACCCTGACTTTCCTTGCTCTCAACAGTCTCTCGAAAGAAGTCTTCGACACGAATCGAGGTTTATGGCTCACTACGAAAGAACAGGAGATCTATCCTAATCCTCACAGCTATGCAAAGGAGTCAAATCAACTGTCGTGGTACACCTTCCTCGGTCGTATTGTTGGAAAGGCGCTCTATCAAGGTATTCTCATAGATGTCAGATTCGCTGCGTTTTTCCTTGCCAAGGTTCGCGATTACTCTCTTTCTCTGTCTTCCCTGGTTGTCGCTAACCCCTTCGCGGTATCCTCATTTTGATAGTGGCTTGGTAAGCAAAGTTACCTCGATGATCTCGCTTCTCTCGATCCCGAACTTTACGCCGGTCTCCTCAAACTGAAGAACTATCCTGGCAATGTCGAAGAAGATCTCTCGCTCAACTTCACTGTCACTGATGAAGGTACGCTTGACCTCTCAGCCTACATCTTGACGCTTTGAGCTGACCTGTTCGCTGTTTCGTTCAGATTTCGGCGTTTCTCGAACCATCGACCTCATTCCGAATGGATCGGAGATTCCAGTCACCAACGAGAACCGAATGCAGTACATCGTCCTCATGTCTAACTACCGCCTCAATGTTCAAATCGCTCAGCAATCGAAAGCTTTCGAGCGAGGAATGTTCGAAATCATTCCTGAAAGATTCTTGCGCCTCTTCAATGCGCCTGAAATGGCTATCCTTGTCGGTACGTGGTCGCTTCTCTCTGATACTGCAAGCCAGCAAGCCAAACTCACGTACACCTTTCCTCTTGGTTTTTAGGTGGAGTCGATGAACCGATCAATGTTGCCGATCTTCGACGACACACAATCTACGGAGGATGGGACGGAGACGAGAACAACCCTACGATCCGAGACTTCTGGACCGTCTTCGAATCTTTCGGAAAGGAGGACCGAGCAAAACTGGTCAAATTCGTCACTTCTTGCGCGAGACCGCCTCTACTCGGTTTCGGTGAATTGAACCCTCTCTTTGCGATCCGCAACGCCGGAAATGACGAGACACGTTTACCCACCAGGTAAGTTGCAACTGAGCGAGCCCAAGAGTGGTATTGAGGCTGATACTTTCGTTCCCTTCTAGCGCAACTTGTGTCAATCTTCTCAAACTACCCGAATACAAGAACATCGAGTCGTTACGCTCGAAGCTACTCTGTCAGTGTTCCTCTCTTCGTGGTTTGCAAGGACTTCCACTGATGCTCGTTCTCCTTAACTTAGATGCAATCAATTCGGGTGCAGGATTCGACCTGTCCTAGATCTTCGACTTCCCGCCCTCTTTCCTCTTTGTTTCTTGTTCTACGCTCTCGACGATTGTTGCCACATCTCGCAACCTGCAAAACATGAAAGTATCACACAGATCCTGAATTCCGGAAAAAGGAGAGAACGAGAGAGATATAGGTAAAGCACTAGAAACGAAAACAAGCAAGAGGAGTAATTGGAGGGGACAATCCGACAACCGAGTAACTTTGATTCAGGTCTCGAAGGTGATGTCGATATCCGAGATCGCTTCTGCTTCTCCTACAATTTGAGGAACCACGATAACATCTGATTCAACTTCTTTTCCTTTCCCTTTTCCGTCTCCATTCGCGACTGCATTCGCTTTCTCCTTTTCGAGTTGAGCTTCCTTGTTCTTTCTCTCCTGTTCCTCCTTCTCACGTTTAGCTTGATCCCTTTGCTTCTTGCGTTCAAGGTTGATCATGAGAGCAGCTCGATTGAGCAAATCTCTTTGACCTCCGATCTCGTTTTGCCATTCGAGTCCTCTTGCTTGGAAGGAGAGGAGTAGAAGCGAGAACGGTAAGATGCAAGTCTTGTGAACGTGTAGCCTAGATCCCTTGTTCTCCTAAGAGGGAAACGAGAAGAAAGAAGAGTCAGCATGTTTTCATGTCACACAAGGTTTCGAGAAGAGAAAAAAATTGCGAATAAACTCACTCCTCCTTCTCCAAGTCGACAAGTGATAGCCAAATTTTTGAGCGGATGTTTCAATCCAGTTTCTTGGCCACGGTACTGCTTACTAGCTTCGACGAGTGCGGCTGAAGCGGCGTTCTCGGAACCAGTTTGACGAATCGATAAATTCGCTGGGGCTTGAGCACGAGGAAGAGCAGCCGAAGCGAGTTCGTTGGCGATGGTAGCGAAGAAGTCGTATGAGATGTGATCCGATCGAATGTGAAGGTGAGTGATAGAAGGGCAGACCTGAACTCGTTGAATCAACGGTTAGAGCGCGACACCAAACGAGAGAGTAAAGTTGAAATCGAAGGACGAGCTCACCTTGAGAATGGTATCGAGAGTTCCACTAGTACTGAAGGTGTCGTTTCCAATGAGAGTAAGAGATGTAAGAGTACTCCACTGACTGGCGAAAGCGGCGAGATCGAAAGGAGTTTGACCTTGAGGAGTTGTATCAGAGGCAATCTTGACTCCAGAAGCGATGTGGAACCTTTCAAGTGGGTTTCAAGTCCGTCAGTATCATGCGCGGGGATATCAACGACTCTCGCATCGGTATCAGAAGTAGACGAGAATTGAGCTCACTTTGTCAAACGAGGACAGCTTTCTTTGAGCGAACAGAGGAAATTGACAGTCATCTCGACTCCGTTCCCGAAGTAGAGCTGTTTAAGTCCGATACCGAGACATCCAGTAGGAGAGTGTTTGAGACGAGCGTTGAGTTTCCAAAGGAAGGCGAGACGTTTTCCTCGAATTTCGTCAAGAGCGAATTGTCCTGAAACTCCGAACCTCTCGAGATTTGGTGCCGCGTTGAAGAGGGAGAGGACACATTCAACTCGAAGCTCGTTGTCTTCGGTGTTTTGGGTGAAGAAGAGGTGATCGATAGTGCGAAGGGAGTACCAGGAGTGAGTGACGAATTTCAGAAGGTGGACTGAAGCGATGTTGATTCGAGGAAGGAAGAAGAGGTGTTTGAGGTTTGGTAGATTGACTTGATATTGGTCGAAGAAGTAGGAGATAGCTGAGCCGTAACTTCCGATTACCATAGTTTCGACCAATTCTCCAAAGGTAGGAAGATGCTCATTCCCTTTCGTTTGAACGATCGCTGACTTCTTCCTTCTCTTCTTTGGAGGAGGACTATTAGAAGAAGAAGTAGATGATTGAACTATTTCGGTAGCTGGTTGAGAGGAGGTTGTGCCTCCGTCCGAAGACTTGGAAACAAGAATCGATAGAGAGACGGTAGGTTTCGAGCTGAGGAAGCGACCAAGGGTGCTGAGGGTATTTGTAGCGTAGCAGTTTCTCGAGAACGCCGACATGTCGAGGTGTCGCCAGAACTCGGGACGAACTAGGTGGTAAGTACGACGGTTGATGAGGGAGAGTCGCCGGAAGACTGCGTGTCTTGCTAGTCTTTGTTCCACTCTACATTCGATTCGGGGACAAATAGAGAGCTCTTCAGCTTGTCGTATATGAATCCATCGAATGAGGAAAGGGTCAAGGTGGAGAAAGAGACTTACACAACGTGAAGCTTCGAGTTTGAAACGCGTCCGACATCAGTCCAATCTGCTTCCTTGACAGCTTTCTCTTGACTGTCCGTTTCTGCAATAATTGTCCAGCTGAGAATCCTCTTGAGTACGTCGTCAGAGAGAGGATCGAAACGATTGACTTTGACAATTTTTGCTTCTGCCTCTTTCTGAGCTTGTACAGCCAATTCAGGCGTGCACAAGACTCCTACAGATCGGTACTGTATTCCATTGTGAGTGAAAGTGTCTTCCGAAGGAGAGATGGTGGGTTTGGTCGTAGGAGAAGATTTAGGAGGTTGAGTTGCTTCGTTGAGTCGTTCTTGGGAAGCTGAGGTATCGCTATCGCTATCAGACATGTTATCGTTGAGGAACGTTGTCACTGGGCAAATGCGAGACAGTTTGAACGAGATCAAGAGGGGAAAAGGAAGAGAAGAGGATCGAGCGATTTGACACGCGTTTCAGAATCACTTGGATCAATTGTTTCGCGATTAGGAACTTTGTGCTTTCTACTGGCAGTCCATACCACCCACAGGTCTTCACACAATGAGTCGCGAACGGGTACAATCAAAGTCAAAGAGGCGCGAGCACTCTGGAATTGAAGAACGAGAGAGGGAAAAATTCTTTACAAAATTTGCGAGACGAAAAGTGGGTATACAAAAAAACGACGATTAGGGAAAAGTAGCGGTACAAGCAAAGTGAGGTAGAGAAGAGAGAGAGAGAGAGGGAGAAGAGATTGCATCAAGCCGGTGAAGAAGCTGCTACGACGCGAGCTCTACTTCTTCTTTCCTTTTCCTTTCGATTCGGTTTTGGCTTTCTTGCCTTTTCCACCCTTGTCGTCAGCCTACCGAGTGGCATATCACGAGTCAGCATAAATGAGAGTGAAGGGATGCGACAGAAGAGTTGAGCCTACCTTCCTCTTCGAACCGGCTTTAGGATCTTGAGGAACTTTTGTGAAGAATCCATCGAGACGACCTTGTTGTTTCGAACTGAGACGAGCTTTGAGCTTGTCGGCACCTTTACGAACGCGGTCCTCACTACAGCGTTTCACGGGAAGAGTGGTTAGCGAGCAGCCGAAAGAGAATGAGAGAGGTGAAAGAGAGCTCTACGAGAAACCTTTGTCCTTGACGAGGAAGTCAACGAGACCTTCAACGTCAGGAGCTTCCCATTTGAGCTGTTCGCGAACAAAGCGAAGGTCGAGTCAGTACGTTCATAAGTACAGACGTTACCTCGCGAGACGTAAAGAAGAGAAAAGAGAGCAAGCTCACGTCGATCTCAGAAGAAGGTTTGACAGAAGGTTTCATGAACAACTCTTTGGCTTCTTCGTAAGGCCAATCTTCGGGAGGAGGGTTCTTTCCTTTCGCCAGATGAGCCAAGATGTCTTCCATCGAATCGTATTCTTTGACGAGTTTCAAGGCAGTCTTAGCTCCTACTCCTTTGATCGGTTCGAGGTAGTCACAGCCACAGAGCATACACATGTCGATGAACTATTGAGGGGAGGAAGGTGTAGCAAAGGTGTGAAAATTTGCAGTGAAAGGAGGAATAGGTGTAAAGAGAGATCAAGTAGGTTCAGCGCTTGTTCTGGAAACTATAGCTTGGAGCAAAGACGTGCAGACTTACCTTGTCCATAGTGAGTTCGAGACCTGCAAGAACGTTCTCAAGAGTGATGACATCGATAGGCATTTTACGAGCTTCCGAGAAAGTCAAGTGACGAAGGAGAATAGGAGAGTTGAAAGTGAGGGTATCCATATCTTCCGATCCAGCACCGTAGACCTACTCGTACATGAGAGTCAGTAGGGGCTTGAGTAAGACGCGAGAGATTGGGAACTCACGAGACCACCACGACAGAGTTCTGCACATTGAGCTTCAGCTTCCGAGGGAGCCTGTATCGTGTATCGAACGAGAAGAAAAGCGCATCAATATTTCGTTCATCGTAAGAAGGGAAGGGACGGAATAATAGAGATGAAGCAGATCTTACCTCGACCCAAGGAATTCCCATCAAAGTGAGAAGTTTCTTGCATTCGTCGTTGTGTTCCTTCGTGACCTTGACTTGACGACGAGATAGTTTGTCCACGTCTTCAGTAGTACCTACGATTCGGTCAAGCAAGGTGTCAGCCAGAAAGCTCATCTGAGGAGGGAAGCATCTCTTTCGAGAGTAAAGACTTACCAACTTCCTTCGCTTCTACCTCATCTTCCTTGGCTTCTTGACGGTTCGAGAAACGTTTCTTGAGCTGGAGGTCGGAAAGTAGAATCGAGCATTTCTCAGCGTGTGTGCAGGCAGCTGAAGCAAAAAAAAAAAATGGGACAAAGAAACTTACAACATTCGATTTGAGTTGAGGAGGTTTTCCATCGAAAACGTAACAAGGCTTGAGATCGTTCTCGACCATACGAAGAGTTCTGTAAAAGTGCTTGGAGTCAACAACAGGCTTCGAAGACGTAAGGAAAGGAGGGAGATAGAAAACGAACCGATAGAAGAGACCCATCAAATGACTCGTCGTTTCTCCAGCTTCGTTCATGAGCTGTTGTCCATCTTGTTGCCTAACAGCGATAAGGAACTGATAGATACTCATAGATCTGAATAGCCCACAAGGGAGATCAGTTCACAGCTGGAACGGAATCGGAATGAGAATCGAGTGAAGACCTACGCATCGATAGCAATCTTCCTTCCAAACAAACTTTTGATGTCTACTTGTTTCATGGATCCAGGTGCTTGATCCGAGATCAGAGCGGTGAGTCCTTTGATACCCATCTTGAGAGGTGAATCGAGGAGTTGAAGATGCGAGAGAGGGGAGGGATTCTTGGAGCGCGAGATAAAGCTAGTAGTTGGCACTGAGTAGTTTCAAGCTATTGACAGGCAAAGGAAGTAAGAGAGTAAGCTTGAAACTCGGTTGAATGTTTGAAAGTGATGAAGATCGATGAAGGACGTCACTGCGGTCGAGCGGACTTCTACAGCGACGCGGAGAGGTGTATAAGCGTACCTCGAACTATCAGAGACAAGGAAAGGCTTTGCAAGTCTTTGGTTGAGATGACAAGACGAGATATCTGCTTCGCGTTCTTCAATTGAAATCTCTCTTCTCCTTCCCCAGCATGGCCTCTTCCTTTCCGACTTGTCAAGCTGCTCGGACAAACGGAAGCTGAGTATCTACACGCCAAACTGACGCGATAAATTCATCCGATCGAATGCTCTCCCTCTCTTTCTTCTTGTTGCGCTCTCTCTCCCTATCTCTCTCTCTTTATTTTCTACGAGCTGTCTTCGACTTCCTCCTCAACGTAAGCAACAATTTTCCGGGCGTCAATATCATACGGTCTATTCGACAGCTCCTTTGTTGATCCCGACAGAAGACGACGAACCGGCTTGCTTCGTTTTGAGTCCGCTTTCTTGTCTCGCTCGCTTGGGCTCGACAGCACACTCGATCTCTTAAAAGTACTGACAACGCTATCAGGCTCAACCTTCGCAAGCAGAAGCGCCGGTTGGAGCGTGGAGAATTTCTCTCGATTTCGCAGATAGCCGTAAACTTTACCCGTCAGTTTCGAGTTCTCAACGAGCACTGACCCATGTTCACAGCCGCAACACTTTCAGATTCTTCCGGGTACCGCTCGGGACGACTAGCTCCAAGCTTGGATGCCTGAGTCCTCCGTCACGACCACTCGCAAAGAATACGAAACTCATCAATCAATCTTCAGCTTTACTCACTCTTTCCTCCCTCCCTATTAGCCCGCTACGGTCCGTCCTGCTTACTCCGGCGGTACCTCTCGGACAATAGGATTCACTTCTTCCGCCGGGACACTTGGACGAACTTGAAAAGACGGCCTTAGATCCGATTCAAAGATTCTTCTTCTTTCGAGAACAACGTGGATAAGGGTCTCGCATGATCGAGGACTCAGGTGTGGAGACTGTTGACGAGGCGAGGTCCGATAGCTTCCCAAGATGTCTCTCAACGAGCTATGACTCGTCCAGAAGCGTCGACGCTCGAATTCATTGCAATCATCGAAACCGTACAGCAGCACTTCTTCTCCGGGAGACTCTTTCTTCTTCTTCCTTCGGTCCCCTAACGTCGATCAATAATTAATTCTGTAAATCTGTGAACTCTATCGATTAGGACTTTGTACCTTGCGGAGTTTGAAAATCTCGATGAAGATCTCCACGGGGAAGCAACGACACCATGCGGTCTGTCTCGAAGCTCAGTTTGTCGCTCAGCTGCGAAGGCGTTGAACGAGGCTCAAAGAAGACTTCGCAAGCTTTGAAGACTCTTCGTGGGTGTCGCAACCTTTCTCTCGATCAACTTCACAAGGATGTACCGCTGTCAATAAGTACTATTGACCGAGTGCAAAGCAAATTTCAGTAGTGCGATTATCCTCAATGGATTAGATCGAGGGGGTGCATCGAAGGAAGGAGAGGGGGAAACCTCAAGGGGTTTGAGTAACCTTCTCTTCCCTCGTCCCTCGTTTCGTCGCAGTCCCCTCTTCTCTGTCGCCGAATCTCACGAATCTCTTCGCCAGCATTTCCGTTGTACCAGAGAAACGAGGTGGCGAGTGGAAACTGGAGAGAGACCTCCCTAAAGGGAATCCGTTTCCGTCGTCGGAGACTTGGGTTTTCTTCCTTCGACTAGTCCGTTGCTAGCTCGAGTGTCGCTTTCCAATACATACAATTAGTAGCGATCTTATCCTGCAATACTGTACCCTAACAAGAAACGGAATCGCTCGCTTGCGTTGTGAAAGCCTCGAATCGAGTTTTGAGCTTTTCTTCGTCTTCTTTCCTCGCAAGCTAATACGCTCATCGACTCCTTTGCCTCCCGTCGGCTTTCACGACCGTACAGTATAAGCTTCGGGGCTCAAAGAGAAGTCGTGTCCGAAGCCGGTAGAACCTTTTGTAACGTCGGTGAACCTTTTCGACTCTCTTCGAGACAAAGGGAGAACTCGATTCGGTTTTTGACGCTAACTGCGCGATTGAAAGCTCTCCTGAACACAGAGCACAGACGTCGGAATGTGGCGAAGTGTCACAACAAGTGGCGAGTGTTCGAGAGCTCAGTCCTCCTGGCGAAAAGTTTCGCAAGAAGGTTGGATGTCGATCGTCCTTCAACAACGCCTCGCGGATCTTTCGCAGGTATTTACAACCTCCCCTTCGACTTTCTCTCTCCTTTCGCGCAAAACGCCGGAGCGACGTTACAGAATCGAGGGTATTGTGAACTGACAGATTGAAACTGGTGGGATATACATCAGCACCCTCGCTTTTTGTATCCGATTTCATTAGACCCGAGACAAGGTTCAATGAGCGGACGTTGGCGAATTGGAGCGCAGTCTATCTAGTACTGACTAATATCGTCAGGTTCTGGAGAGGCTGCAATTTGCAAGCTCAAAGTGAGCCAAGTATCGTAGTTGAAGAGGGAAAAAGAAAATTATGAAATTCAGAGTTCTTGTAGGTGGAGGGAGAAGGCGAGATTGCCGAAGCGAAGTGAAGAGAAGGTACTGTATCGAGAGAGAGAGAGAACGAAGAAAGTAAGGCACCGGTAGAATTGTAATCGAAATTCCAAGTTTGCTTCCAAGTTCGAGAATTTGGCTGGCCTATAGAGGAATCTACCCCTTCACCTCAAATCTCCTCTAACTCTTCCCAACCTCACTCGATTGCGCATCGTACACCTTCATTGGTTGTCGAACTAGCACTGGGACCTTATCCCGTGAGTTTTGAATCCCCTCGTCTTAGTTTTCACGAGACAACCCCGAATTCATCGAGAGCTCTTCACTCGCTTCTAGCTCGCCTAGTCGCTTCGCTCTCCCTTGTAGGGCTTCGCCAATCCGCTCAACCGGTTCAACAAGGCTACTGGTAGTCCCTCTAGCATGAGCATCGCCGGGTTCAGCTTCCCTCACCGTCTAAGGACAGTTTCTTCCCAACTTCGAGCCTCAGCTGGATTGGAGGATCCTACAGCCAACTACGGCTCGAACGACCTCTACTCTCCCCACGGAGGACACGACTGGAACCAATTGGGATACCCTGAACCTCACCCGGAGAATTACCAGGACGGTTTCAACGACTTCTCGCCTGAAAATGGATTTAGCGAGTATGGAGCTCTCGACGGTACTCCTCAAGGGTTGGGCTTTGACATGTCGATGCAAATGAATGGAATAGAGGAGGAATCGATTGGGTACGAGGTCTCACCGGTAAAGACGGAGGAAGGGTTGGAAGATGCTCCAGAAGCGAGGGAAGGTTATCACCAAACACGGCTGCAAACTCGTTCATCTCGCAACCAGGTGCGTCCCTTTCCGCTTCTAGTACTTCCCAGAGATCCTACCGTCCTTGCCTCGAGAGTTTGAGCTGACTTCCAACTCCACTTTTTTCTGCATGCATCCGACCTTTCCGATCGCTCGCTATTATTATTTCGGTTTGAATTCTTTAGCCTTATCAGACTTCAGTCTCGACCAACTACTCCTCCTCTTCACGCTCTCGAACCTCGTCTCTCGCCTCGCAAAACTCTGGCTCCCTCCAGCTCTCGGCGTTATCGTCTCCGAATTCGCCGTTCTTCCCTGGACCCCTTCCTTCTCCTTTCCGCGAGCAACCCGCCTCGTTCAACTCCCAGTCGTCGGGTACGATCGACCCTAGTGCTTCTGTCCGTGGTTCGAGCCCGAGCGCCGCTTCCTCCTCCTCGAACCTCACCCACTCGCGAGCCGAATCAACCTCTTCGAGTCCTCCCGAATCCGCTCTCTCCTCTTCGACCGCACTCCGTCGTGGTGGATCGGTCTCGAGCAGGGCGAGTGCTCGCTCCAACACGCTCAAGCACACGAGGAAGAATTCAAACGTCGCTTCACCTACGAAGAACTTCTCACCTACGAAGGGCAATCGATCTGGTCGTCGACTCACGAACGCTCAACGAAGGGAAATCTGTCTCTACCAACGCGCTCACCCCAACATGAAGCAAGACGATATAGGCCGTGTGTTCAATTACGAGAGGAGCACGATCTCGAAGACGCTCAAGGAGAAGGAACACTGGCTATCGGATAGGTGGGAAGAACCTGAGCCCAACAGTCGCAAGAAACTCTCTCACCGTACAAAGTCTCGTTCGGTCTCGTCTCACCCTCAATCAGATCACGAATACGACTCGGCTGGAGAACGTACCCCGAATCTCTCTTCGATCGCTACCCCTCAAGGTTCTCCCGGATCTCCCCCTCTGGCTACGAAAGGTCGCTATCCCGCTGTCGACAAAGCCCTCGTCGCTTGGGCTCGCGAGAATGTTCCTCTCGGTACGATCCTGACCGACAACGTCCTTCAAACTCAAGCCAAGCTCTTCGCTTCGAAGATGCGAGGTTACGAAGGCTTCAAAGCTAGTCACAGTTGGATCGAGGCATTCAAGATTCGACACGGAATCCGAGACGGAATCTTTATCGAGCAAGAAGAACTTTCTCCCTTCACCGCTCCATCCATGTCGAAACACAACAGCCGCCAATCGATCAGTCTTGACGACATAGTCGGATCCGTCAGTAAATCTGTCGTCGAAGAGGAGGAGGAGGGTGAAGATGGTCACGAAAGTCAACCGGCGGGAATTGAATCCGGAGTCAGGAGGAGTACTCGTCAGAAACGACAAACTTTCGCCTCGAAGAGTCTCCACCGTCTCGCGAGTTCTCAATCTTCCTTCTCGTTCGACCATACCCGTGCCGAGTCTCCTGTAGCTGGATCGACCCCGAACTTCAACGGCGGTAACTTTGGAGACATCTCGATGGAATCCGAGTCGACACCTACTCATTCGACCGTTCATTCTCGCGCCGCTACCGGAGGATCGAATCAAGCTCTCGGACTAGCTGGACCATATTCGTATAGTCCAACGAGTACCGGTCGAAACGGTAACGAGAGCAACGGAGGAACTCCTTCTCGTCTTGGTCCCTCTTCGGCACCTTCCTCCCTCGTTCTTGACGAACACTCTCCTTCATCACTTCGAGCGACGTACCAAGAGAACCAACTACTCCAACCTCAGTACTCGTACGCCTCCGAGTTCGAGCCATCGAGCTTCGTTCCTCCTTACGAACTTGCCTCTTTCCAAAATCCTCACTTCGGTACTCTCTCGACCTCGTCGTCTCAATCGTCTCTTGCCAACTTCGATCTCGGCACTTCATCCTCGTCTCTCCTTCCCGCCAACGACTACAACGTCTCACCAGCACCTTCGTTCAATCATCATCGTTCGGGTTCGACTGCTTCTTCTACCTCCATGTATTCCGGTCTCACCGCCTTCTCGTCCGCGAACGGCAACGGAACTCCGCTCACCGGCTCGACTCACGGCTCTATCCGTACCAGCCCAGGAGATTCGTGTTCGATGCCATCGACTCCCGCTCACGGATCCTACTTTGAAACTTCGCAAATACCCTCTTTCGCTCCTTCTCCTCTTCAGCAACAGCCCATGTTCTCTCACAACATCGATTCCACGCATCAAAGATACCCTTCACAGCAATCATCTCTCGATCAATCGACCTCTTCTTCGACTTCGACTTCCACCTCCACCTCTCCCGCTCGACGAGCTACGATCTCGGGAGGAGCTCCTTTCCAAGGACGCAGTTCGACTTCGACTCCCGCTCCTCCTACATCGTTCGGTCAAGCCCAACCACCGGCCCCGATCAAAGGTCCCGTCTCCCTCGACGAAGCTTACGCTTCTCTCAAAGTTGCACTCTCGTTCCTCGGAGTCAACGAAGGTTTCGCTGGCCCTGCCGACTTTGTCACTCTCGGCGACATTATGGCAAAGATTGACAGTCGTCGAGAAGTCGCTCCCCCTCAGGGAGTCAGTCCAGCTGTTCTCTCGGCTCCTTCTTCGACTCTCAACTCTCCATTCCAACAATCTCCGAACCCACAAGTCTTCTCCAACATCCCGAATCGACTCAAGCTCACTCGCACACAATCAGCTAGTAGCGTACCGGTCTACGGAGGAGGAGGGTGGATCGGTCACTCCCAGCACCGTTCCAAAAACTCGATCTCGCTCGCAGAAGTCGATGGACACTAGATTCTCTCGCCCTCTTTCGTTTCAATTTCCTATTCCTTCCCAGTTGTTAAATACGTTCGCATTCTCTTCCCGCCTCGTTAATCGGATTGTTCAGTACATTTTCTCTCTTACTCTCTCTCTCTCTCTCTCTCTCACAAAAAAAGAAGTTGTTATCACTTTTAGTTTCCCTCTTCCATTTCATTCTTTCGACTCTCTCCCTTCTCACAAAGGTCACTTCTCTATCTATCTCTCCTTCCCAAGTTTTACCGATCTCACAGAGTACTTATACCCACCCCCGTTTTCGGATTTTTTTTTCTTCGTTTTTACTTCTTGGCTGTATCTAGCTACCCGTCTCTCTTTCTTGTCTTGTTTATTCTCACGGACCAGAAGGAAGCCAATCTCATTGGAACTTTGCATTTCTAAACAATCGTTTTCATTTTTTTTCTCCCAATTTCAGGAAAGGGAGAGAGTTGAGATTTCTGACTTCTTTCTTCTTCTTCAGCGATCTCTCGTTCTCTCAACTTCTCGCTGGACAGTCTCTAGAGATGGTCCAAGAACAACAACAAGAACAAACTACCCCTTCTCTCGCACCTCCAATTCCAGCTAGTCCCTCAGGATCTCCTCAGAACGTCGAATTAGGGTCTCCTCTTCCTTCTACTCCAAGTCGCTCTCCTAGCTCTCACCGAGTGAGTTCACCGATTAATATCTACTCAACCTTGCCAGACGAGTTGCACGTGTCGCGAACGATGTTGAAGCATTTCACCTACAGAAAACTCCTCCACCTCTCGACGAAGCTGCAGTTCCTTCTTACACGGTCGTTGACTCGGACGAGTCACCTGTTACTCCTCCTCCTGTCGTCGTACAACCCAACTACCGTCGTCAACTTCAGCCTCTAGCTCATTCTCAGCCTCCAGCTCAAACTCAATTCATTTCTCTTCGACCTCCTCCTTCTTTCTGGTCTCGTCGATCTCAAGAAGGTATTACTCTCACGTTTCCAATCGTCGACGCTAGTTTGCTGGGAGGTTCCTCGGAAGTCGCTCGTTGTCAAAGGTGCCATTTTGTAGGATTCACCGAGACGCACCTGATTCCAACGACTTCTACTTAGTTGAGCTCTTCTTCTCCCTACATCTTAGTTAAGATAACCATGCTTACGATGTAGAGGCTTGGTTCACACAGCTGTTGCGCCGCTTGCACGTGCATCTTGTTCTGGCCTTTGGTTTTTCTTCCATTCCTCGTTCCAGGTCTCTCCGACGTCAGACACGACTGTGCGAGGTGTAGGGCGAGGATTGCTAGGTACGAGAGGAATACCGGAATCACTACAGTTTATCAATACATTCCTGTCTAGTTTCACGTTTTTTGTTGTTTTTTGAGCTTCAATTGACTTTCCGAGGTTTCGCGTGTTTGTTTTCGGGTCGACTTCGGAATGACAATGATAGACATTCGATGCACCTATGTACGAGTTGTATGCTACATGTCGCTGGCCCGAGAAGAGATTGGAAAGCGAACTGCTTGACCATCTCCTTGCGAAGGATTTGCTACGAAGCTGAAGTTCGCCCTCTCTTTCGAACGAGATCGTCGATTATGGGTGGTGCAAGACGAAGCGAGGCTCGGAAGGACGAGAGACAAAGAGTTTCTGGCGCTGGGGTAAATGAACTCGGACACTGGAGAAAGAAAAGAAAAGAAAAACCAGGAAAGAAAATTCTGCTTTTTCTTTCCTAGAAGCTGTCGAACTGGAACTCAAGTCGACGATCTGGCCCGCTGTCGACGTCGATCGTAGAGGCTATCGTTAGGGCCAGGGTGCTCGTGCCGCGAGTTACACTTCCAGCCCAAACTTTATATCGTAAAGTCATGCACTTGAGGCGAAACCTCTCTTTACGACTCGATTGGTTTGAGTTCTGGCTGTCATAAAGTGAATCGAGAGGCCATCATAGTACGCACGAACAATGCTCGACGAGACTTGGTAAGAGGAACTGGAGAAGAGCGGGAAATATCGGAGACGACATTCCAGAATTCTGTCAGCTGCGAGGAATGGGCGAGCATACATACTGAATGTGAACGTGGAAAATGATAGTGCGATTGGGATTGATTAGAAATTCAGAAAGAACGTGAAATTTTCTGTCTCCCCTTTGATTGCAGCTACCTCCCAACCTCGTGTCATATTCCACAGCTAGGCCAACAGTCGAGGTGAGTTCTGCTTTGTTGACGCTCAAAGGTCTAGTAATCAGCTGATCTCGTCAAATCCGTAATCTGTTCCAACTCGCTTTCCTCTTTTGTTCTGAACCTTCAAAGCCTCTCCACTCGAATCGACTCTCACCACTCCAGGGGCGTATGGCAGACGATCAGGGGGAATACGACTTTGATTTGGAGTTGTATTGTATAGTCTGCGACCGCCAAATCGATCCTCGTTCGGCTTCTCTCCCCACCGATTCAAATCGTTCTTCCGGACCTCCTACCGCACCTTCCCCTTCACCGAGATTAGCGACTTCAGTCAATACTTCACCTGCACCGCCAAATCCTACTCCGTCATCTTCACGATCGACTCATCCCCCTCCTTCGGCCGCAGTCGCTCCTAAATTGAAAAGAACCGGTTCGGGACATTCGACAACCTCTAATGGAACTGGAAACAAGTCTCATGGCACTGGAGGAGGAGCAGGAGGGCTCAAGAGGAACAAGTCGTTGGGGAAAGTTCATCATGCGGCAGGAGGAGTTCACAGAAGGAATCATTCACATGCAAATCTGCACGGTCTAGCTCCGATGACGAACGGAGGAGGCGGAAAGAAAGTTACAGTGACTGCAGTAGGTCCTGCAGCTGAAAGGGAGAAGGAGAAGGAGAAGGGTAAAGAAAAGGAACGGGAAAGTGCGAAGGAACAGGCAAATTCTCGTCAAATCGACGTTGCCTCGACGTTGTACTGCAGCGAAGAGTGTAAACGAATCGACGAAGCAAGGAATCAACTCACCCTCGCCCACCTAGGAAGTGCAAACTCGCCAAGTCCAGCTCCTTTCACTCTCTCTTCGCCAAGTTCAACCGATGACTTCGACCAAGATGGACCTTACGCTTCAATGGTTCGACGAAGATCTTCCGGAGTATCGTCGTCGGGGTCCACATCGTACGCCTTCTCGTCACAGGGAGAAAGAGGGCTCTCTCCCATCATGTCGGCCGCTCCTACTTCGAATCCTGCACCTTACCTCGATTCTTCCGGGTTCCCTTTCCCTTCCGTATCTTCCTCTTCCTCTACCTTCGCCCGTCACTCTCCGCAGAGTCTCATAGCATCACACCCCTCCAACTCGTCCCTCAACTCGCTCCCTTCGCAACAATCTTACCAAGGTCCAGCTCCACTCCTCAATTTTTCTTCGCGGAGACAGTCCAGGGGCGCCCATTCTTCGGGAGCTTACTCGTATCGACCGTCACTCATGGAAAGGGTGCACTCGACAGACAGTACGGATTCAGGAGTCAGCGAGACGAGGAACGCAAGAAGTTTGAGTATCGGAGGAGGAAGTTTATCGGCTGGATTGTTCAATCGCGTCAAGAGCATGGATGGATTGGTCGCGATGGGAAGGAGTGACAGCGAGACTTCAGACAGAGAAGGAAGACAGGCTCAATCTCGTGAGCTCACTCTCGCAAATTCTGCCTCTCGCCTTACTAAAATGTCGAGTCTCCTTTACAGACAGACCTCCTTCCGCTCTCTCTTCGTTGAGGAGTATGACTCCGATCCTGAATGGACCACCTTCGGTTTCTTCGAATCGATCTCGCCCACCTCTCGCCAGCAGTCGATACAGCGAACCAGCATCTTCGAGTGTTCCCGCCATCAACGACCGACCTTCTGCACCGCGGATCGCTTCAGACTCGATCGCGAGTTCAGATTCTCGGTCTCGATCGCGCTCAAGGAAGTCACCTCATCCTTCCTTGCCCCCGTCTCGAGCTCGTTCTCGCCCTCCTCCAACAACGTCTCCTCTAATCGCAGGTTCAGACCCTCCCGAGCCAGTCGTTGGATCTCTTCCCACAACGAGAAGCCGAGGTCTGTCTTTCGGTTCTCCCACTTCGACTACCACCTTCCTTCGACCGGTTCCTGTCGCTCCTTCCGAATCACTCCTTGCAAATCGTCGGACTTCTTCCTCAGCTTCTCTCGCTCTCCTCGGCTCAAGTCTCTCGAGGTCACACGATCATCGAGCAGGACCACTCGCAAACTGGGCCTCCCTCAAACGAACAGACTCGACAGCAGGCCTAAGTGGACTGAACGCAGTTGGAGAAATCTCGGCACCTTCAGCTTCTTCCCCTCCGCCCTCGAGTTCCTCTACGGCTTCCACCTTCATCCCTGCTCCTTCCACTTATCAGCAACGTCATCATGCACCTCCTTCTCGGCACCACGAACGACCACGACGACCTTCTTCTTCTCATTCTCACCCTCATTCATCTCCTTCTTCGACTTCCTCGTTCGGTCCCTCTCAATCTTCAGTCCGAACTTCCTCTTCGCGTCGGTCTACTGCAGCAAGTTCCGATCACTGGCAAGGTGTCGCTTCAACATCTCTCGGTTCAAATGCTGGCAAAACTTCGAGCAGCGGAATGCACCGAACCCGATCCGGTTCGTCTTCTCGACCTGACCGTCCCTCGACCGGTCTCAACTCGACTGGCTCTACAGGAGGAGGAGGAGGTAACTCGAACCGGATAAACAAGGGAGGTTTGACGATGACTCCTTCTCACACAAATCTAACAAATATCGCCCCTCCTTCCCCTACGCCTCGACCTCACTCATCACTCGCTCCTGCAATCCCTACGACGACTGCTACGGCAAATCTCGGAGCAGCTGCGCCCACGAATGGAATCGGAGGAGGAGGAAATGCGAGTCGAACTTGGAGTTGGACGAATTTGCATGTTCCTACTTATCAAGCTTTGGATGTATCAGAGTATCGGGCAAGGAAAGAAAGAACGGAAAAGGGCTCGAAGGGGAACGATACGACCGGTGAACAGCTCGAGAGAGCTGCAATGGAAGGGATTCAAACGCAAAAAAAGGAAAGGAAACGACTATTCTACTTTTCGGATAATGGGGAATAAGGGTTGGCGCAAGCAGCCGATGCGAAGGTTTCCTATATGTTTATTCTATTTTCATCAACGAATCTCATTCTTTTCATTTTGGGTGTTTAGCGCAGTTTGCCTTTTCTCTTTCAATGTTGTCAACATCATGATCATGCTTCTCTCTCACGCGTTCTATGCCGGCCTCGTCAGAGAGAGAAGAAGGGCAGAATTGATTAGCTCACAACAGGAGGAAAAGCACAGTCAATCCACCTCATTCGACAACTTCTCCCTCTTCAATCTCCCTCTCTTCACGTTCTCCCACATCTTCCTCCACCTGCCGATCCTCCTGAGCTTCATCGACTTGTCGTGGTAACAATTCGACTTCTCCCTCGTCAAAGATCTCGGTTCCAACGATTCTCCTGACGACATCGAGAACGTCTTCGTCTGGAACCAATTTCGACGGATGCCGGTCACTCATTAGCTTTGCAGCGTCCGAGTCGAATCCCCTTCCTCCGAGAGAAGTTCCTCGACAGTGCATCGACTCGTCTACGGGACCGAGGTTTTGCACGGCAGAGCGTTTCATCGTCTCGATTGCGATCGGTGAAGTCAGTGCGCACTGTGCAGTCGAGCGATCAGAATCAGCTCGCAATGAACAAAAGCAAACCAAATCGAGGTGTTGCGAAAAGCTTGGGACTTACAGCAGGAACGAGGAATTCATAAGGAGGAGAATCCTTGTTGAACCGAGAAGTTATCTTGAGACGAGTGAAATGACAGCGTGAGCGAGTGACCGGAGGCTCAAGCTTGGTAGCGTGAGACGATACCGGAGCGCTTTCAGCGGGTTGGTGATGATGATGATGGAGACGCAGATTCGTTCGACGGGATCCAGCGATCGGAACAGGTTCTTCATCTTCCGTTACGTCCTCTCGATATTTGAGACCGTGACCCGTCCGTTTAGCCTTTTTGACTGAGGATAACAACGAGCTTGATGCGGCAGCGCCGTTCTCCTCAGACCTTCGGGATCGTTTGCCTCGACAGGAGGAAGGAGAATCGGTCGAAGAGCTGGCGGGTCCGGCGCTTGAGAGTCGAGACGAACGACGAATGGGAGAAGGTACTTCAAGGTTGTCTGCGGAGAGGGGAGGTCTCCCGAAGGTCGAAGGTCTGTCTTCACGATGAGCTGAGGTCGATGGTCGAGGAGAATGTCGAGCCGAAGAGCGTGAGGGTCGAGAGGCCAGTAGAATCTCGTCTCCTGACTCAGATTGATCTGAAGCGGGTGCAGTAGAGCCGGCTCCGGTGGAAAATTCGGCTTGCGGGACCTGTATCTCGGGAACGAGTTTCTGAGATTCCTTGTCTTGCGCTGGAGATTGTTCGAGACTGAGTTCTGCCGTTGATATAATGTTCTTCGGCTCTGAAGATCCGACTGCCTCCTCGATGACCTCAGGAGCAACCTCGATGGCAGGGAGGCGTTCATCCGATACGGAATCGAGTTCAGCTGCGAGTGCTTCAGCAACGTTCTGAGCGACCTCCTCAGCGATTGTAGCGGTCTCTGTCGGAGCCTGTTACATCGAGTACAAAAACTCATTCAGCTTTAGTGTTCAAGCAGTTACGCTGGATGAAAGACGACTTACCTCGGGATCTGAAGTTTCTTCTCCCATGTCGACAACTGCGACGAGGGGAGCGTCTCGTTCGGCGCTCGCGTAGGTTTCCGCATCTTTCGATCCCGCTTCAGGGCTGAGGCCGTCAGAGAAGTCTCCACCTAGCGAATGGCGGGAATCAGTCCAGAAAACCAAACCATTCGACGCCCTGAGAGAGGGAGCAGACGCACCTTTCGACTCTTCAAATTCGGGTTTGGCAGTCGGAGAAGGGCCAAACTCGATCGGTTGAGAGGGATCCCATTCTCCAGGTTCGAGAACGTTGTGGATGTGAAGAGCGGTCGAGATAGAACGGTTCGGAGATGCTGGCAAATCGCCAAGCTCGGCGAGCTAGTATAGAGCGAAAGGACTTCAGTACGTTGTGACGACTTTGTTGAGCAGCGAGAACTTACCTGTTCAGCTCCGTCTTCTTCTTCCAGTCCTCCTCCGAAATCTCCCCGATCAAAGTGATCCTCGTTGATTACATCGTCCTCGAGAGTGGACTTGCCCTCATCTGAGCTCGCATAGCTGATAGGCTCCGAAGATGGTGCTGCTGATGTTTGACGTGACTTTGACTTTTCTTCGTCTCTGTTCTCCTCCTCCTCGTTTTGCTTCCTCAAAGCCATTTTGACAGAGTCGAGATCCAATTCTTCAACTTCGAGATCTCCGTTCGTACCAGCCTGCATAGACTCGAACTCATCCGCCTCTTCCTCCTCGCTGTCCGAATTCATGAGTATCGTTTCTCCAAACTCGTCTGCTCCTCCAGAGAAACCGAGTACTCCTCCTGATCTCTTGTGGGGACTGAGAAGAACATGGGCTACTTCAGCCTCGCTCTCGTCGTTACCATTGTCGGAAGCCGAGCTTGACACCTCGTCGTCTTCTTCGAGAGATTGCTCTCCTGAAATGTCGTCGAATCGAATCTCGTCGGCTGCGAGACTGCCTGAGTCCTTTTTGATTTCTGTCAGCGGTTGTGAGAGCGAGGCAGTGGGGTCTGACGCCGATGTTGGAGGAAGCGAAGCCGAATCCGGAATTGGCTCGGAGAGAGGAACTGCTGCTTCGGTCGAAGGAGTTTGAGGGAGAGAGGGCGGGAGAAGAGCAGGATGCTGCGGAGGAGCTGAGCCTTCGACAATCATCGAGTCTTCGAATCGGGATGCGACTGAGGGAGGTGGTGGAGTCGCGCCAACCCGACTCCGACGTTCAGAAACAGAAGTTTGGTTTCCGAGATCCTGCTCTTGAGGTCCCACCGGTTGGAGAGGGGGAGGTTCATCGTCATCGATGATAGTCATCAACTCTTCCTTCGACTGCGGTTGTTCGAAATCTTCTGCTTCGTGCGGTTTGACGCCGCGTGAAAGATCGACCATCTCGCTCAACCCGTGCAGGTCGTTTACCTCCTCCTCGTTCGAGGCTTGAATTTCGGGTTCGAGTTCCTCATCTTGCTGTTCACGGATTATCGGTTCGTCGACGTTCGTCGTGCTTGACGGTGGAGCGGGCAAGTTGAGAGGTGAGTCGAGGGAGGGAGGAGGTCCATTCGGTTCGAATCGGAAGTGAGAAGAGAAGCGAGAGAGATCGGGACCGGAAGAGCGAGATATCGAAGAGGTTGCAGAAGGAGGAAGAGGTACGAAGGGAGAGATGTCGAAAACTGAGGATTTTGAGGCTGAAGAAGCGGGAACGGCATGAAGTATCTTGGACGATTCGATGCTAGAAGAGCTTTCTAATGTCGACGTTTCATTGCGTGTTGCTGCAGGTACTGTCGAGGTCGGAACGGCAGAGACTGTCTGTAATTGGACCATCGGCGTCTCGATTGGCTTGACTTCTGCTTCGGAGGTCGACGATGGATGAACAGGAGGAGCGAGGGACTTCTCGGTAGCACTTTCGGCTCCTAAGGTTGACGCCAGACCATCCGTCGATTCTTCCCTAGTCGTGAGGTCGACTTGCGGAACTTGATGCGACGAGGTTGATCTATCAAATGACTCATCATCGTCTACGATCGTCAATCCTCCTCCGTCATCTTGCGTCGCAGCGGAATCCACCTGGTCGACTTGCTCTTGCAGCTCATAGTCCAACTTCGTTTCCTCCCCTTTCGGTAACTCGATCGGTTGCTGCTCGTCTGTCACGACTCGTTCAATGTCGAGCTCCGAGTTTTGCTGTTGCGATTCAACAGGGTCATTTACGTTTGTGGAAGTAGAGGGAGGAGGAGGGAGATTGATTGGATCGTCGAGTTTCGGTTGCGGAGCATCTTCTTGACGGAAGTGAGCAGAGAAGTTTGCTTCAGGATGATCGATGGAGGAGGATCCGATACGTAGCGAAGGGTATGGATTGGAAGAAGATTGGAGGTCGACGAGTTGATGAGCGATAGCGAAGACTTGATCTCGAGCTTGACGATCTGCAGGGTCGAGTGAATCCTCGGTAGGCGCTGTCGACTCGACGAAAGCTGAACGATCTGGTGAGAGGTGTGGTTCATCGTCATCCGGGGAGATGTCGAATGCTTGACCTTCAGAATCGTCGAGATGCATCTCATTCTCGATATCATCCCGTTCGTCTCCTGCTTCGTCATCTTCATCATCTCCATCGAAAATCTCTCCACCTTTATTGATGTAGAACTCTTGAACGTCTTCGAGCTGTTGTCTGATTCGGGCTTGGTTGCGCGATGAGCGAGCTTGGTTGAGCTGCGAACCGAGGGTTCGCATCAGACGTTCGAGGTCGCCAAGCTCGTAGTCGAGAAGGAGTTCAGGTCGCCAAGGATGATCTTCGTCTGATTCATAATCGGACGACTGAGAATAGGCATCTTCTTCTTGTTCAGAAAGAGCGAATCGAGAAGGATCGTCGGAATCGAGGGAAGGAGTCGGCAAAGCTCTCCCTTTCCCTTTCGCTTCGTAGGGAATACGCGATCGAAGATCCTGTTAGAGAGAGAGAGATTGGTCAGGAGAGAGCCTTAATGGAATTGGAGGGAATTCGTAAAGACTCACCTCGGAATCTTCTCCAGAGTAGTTCGCTCTTCTGTCAAAGCCTTCATCTTCCGACTCGAGTTCTCCTCCTGGCACAACTTCGTCTCCTGGGACACCTTCGCCAAAGTATTCACCCTCTTCCTCTCGAACACTCTGGGGAGAATCCTCGCCAAGTTTCCGATTTTCCTGGTCCTCCTCGACCTTTCCCTCGGATGTTTCTCCATCGAGCTCCATCTCGGCATCCTTCGAAGCATTGATTTCGCTTTCCTGTAGCTCCTGATCTTCGTAGCCCTCGAAGGCTTTTCCAATCTCAGCTTCTTGCAAGAAAGGTAACCTCTCTATCTCCCTCACTCTGACTTGATCAACATCCAATAGTTCTTCTTGAGCTTCAGGAGGAGTGCGGAAGTCGTAGAAGATCTCGTCTTGCAGTATTGATTGCGGCAACGGGAGAGGAAGTGGGGCAGCTTGAGGTAGGAATTGATCAGAAGTCGGGAATGGTTGTGGTGGAAGAGCTTCGGTAGTCGGAGGAGGCGCAGTTTCTGATGTTGAGAGAGGGAACGATAAAGTAGATGTAGCAAGCTGGAGAGTCTCATCGAGCTGAGTATCAGACGAGGTAGGTTCCGGAGCGATTGCTGCAGCAAGCAAATCGATCGAGTCGGTAAGTTGAGGTTGAGAGGGAGCGATGGCGGCGGGAGCGACTGGTGCTTGTAAATCCGGATTCGATAGAGTATGGTTTTCTGTCGGTTCATCCTCATCTGAGTCGTCCAACTCGATCATTCCGAGGTTTTCCGGTTCTTCCTCAGTTTCCACCTTCTCTGCTGCTTCTCCTGACATTCGATCGGCTTCTTTCATGCTTTGCTCAACGAGGTCCTCCAACCTAAATCCGTATTCGGCTTGCGAGGACGAGACCCCTTCGGCACCTTGACCTTGGTCGAATAGCTGGTAATCCTGAACTTCGTCTTGAACTTGCTCTCCGAACCCTTCCTCCTCCTCGTAGCCATCGAATTCTCCACCCTCCCCGTCTTCCTCTTGGTAACGAATCGGACGACCGAAGGCGTCTCTCTTCTTCCTTTGGGAAACCGGAGGCAAATCGAACATTCCCTCCTCCTCCTCCTCTTCGTCTCCGTCTCTCGCTTCTGCTTCTCCCAAGTCCTGCTCCTCCGCTTGATCTCGATCCTCATCATGCTCATGTTTGACGTTTGAACCGAAAACGTCTCGATCCAGATCATCTCCGTTTTCTGCTCGAACTTTCTGCGTCTCCAGCGTGTCGTTCTCCCCGGTATCGATACCTTCCCCTTCTACAGAAGCTTCAGCTTCACCTTCTTCCTCCTGACTGAAGTAATCTCGATCGACTTCGAAATCGTAATCTTCTGGAGCAGACAAAGAAACCGATCCTTCATTCCGAGGTCTGAACAAAGGCGAACGTTCTCGATTCTGGTTTCGAGGTTGACGAGCGTTGGCATCGGGTGAAGAAGAAAGTCGTCTCGTGGCGCTATCGGAATTTGGGGAAGCGACGTCGAATCCTTCGGTGCTTTCACGAGAGGTCGAAACGGAAAGGGAAGGGTACTCGATCGGAGGTCGAGCGTGAGGGGCTGCACGGGAAGGTTGATGGAGCGATTTGCGAGGAGAGTGTGACGGCAGAGACTCAGGTGTCGGTGAGCGAGAAGAGATGGGTCTGTGAACTATCGTGATTAGCTTGGCAAATTCTGACTGTCTAGAGAAGAGACTCACTGGAGGTCATCTCCTTCCGTACCAGAATCTCCAGTCTCCTGTTCTTCTCCATCTGAGAATTCCTCGTCTTCACCCTCAATCGATTCCTCCCTTTCGAGACTGCTTCTCGTCTCGTTCTCTTTCTCTTCCTCCTCTTCGTCGCTATCGAGAATGACGATTTCGAGCGGCTTTCCCTTTGATTCTGACTTGGGTCTTTCGAACTCGATCGAATCCTCTTCTTCAACGTCTTCCGCCTCCTCTGCTGAATTCGAAACTTCTTCTTCTGAACTCTCCAGCGGTTGATTTGGATCTATCTTGACTTCTTGTCCATTGACAAGGTTCTCATCTTCGTCTTCTTCTACCTCCTCCTCCTGTTCGATATCTTCCGCAGAAACATTCTTGACCTCTCCAAACACATCTTTCGTTGCTGTTGACGGTTTCGAGTTTCTCATCTCGACTTCCTGCTTTTCTTGCTCGATTCGTTGTCGTTCTTGTTCCCTCTCATCCCTGATCCTCTGTCTCTCCTCCCTTTCTTCCTTTCTGCGTTTCCTTTCGATCCCGGGATCCAACGCGTTCTTGACTTTGTCCCTCAAACCATTTACGAATTGATCAAAATCGGTTGCAGTCAATTTATCGAATGGATTCCTGTGTCCTTTCTTGATGGTCGATGAGGGAAGAGTTGATGAGAGACCGAGAGGGGTTGATCGATGAGGACCGAAGGAGGAGGAGGAAGAAGAAGTTACAGAAAGGGGAGTGTTCTGGGGAGCAGAAGGGAGACGTCCATTCGTGTAGGGAGTCGAGATACGAGAAGGTAGAGCTAGAGACCTTGGAGTACTAAGGATCGGATTCGAGGCCGAGGACGGAGTAGAGGGACGAAAAGGTTGGTGAAAGAGAGAAGTTCGAAGAGCTGCTGGAGGGTAAGGGGAGAAACGGGGAGTCGCTGTCGTAGCTGAAGGTCGATGTTGAGATTGTACAGGAGGCTGAGAAGGTGTAGACTGCGACATCCTGGCTAGCAAGGGAAGGAGGGAGAGATTTTATCTATCGAAAGCGAACGAGGAAGTCAGTTACAGTGCAAACGTGAATCCAACCCGTAGTACGTTTCTCTCTGATATCCCTCCTCGAGCGCTAAATCGGAGAGCCCTGTCCTGATTCCTTCTCAGTCCAACTGCTCGAACCGGTGGGGAGAAGCAACTTGATCCCTCTCTACCTCGCCATTTCGCCGACTAAGGTACACGCGCCTGTTGTTTGATTGAATGCGAGAAAGAACTTTAGCTCACCTCTAACTCTGCAGTCGCGTGTGGACAGGACTAATCTCGGATTGACGTCGATCAGAAGTTGGCTACCTCTTTTCACCTGTTTCTCTGTTGGCCTACTCTGTACGTATTCTTGTGAGTCCTAATCTATGTAGAGTGGGGCGAAAGAGGCGTTTTGCAGGGTCGTCAGTGAAGAGTCGGATGATGAAAGTTTGAGATTCAACTTCTTCCCCTCTAACCTCTCGCTCGACCCAGCCAAACCCGTTATGCAAGCCACAAGACCATCAAACACGGCTCCAGCTTCTCACGGGTCTCGAACACTGACCGTAACAAGCGATCCCACTCAACCCGAAGCTTCCTCATCTTCTTCGAATCCAGATCCAGCACCTTCAATCGAAGGAACCGTCAGAGTCAGAGGTACTGGATTACCAGGTCAGAGAGTACAGTGGACTGAAGAGACAGTAGACAATGAAGGTCTAGGTCGAAAGAAATCAAAGAGTAAGTTCCGCAGTCTCTCTCTTGCAGGGTTCAGGCTGATCAAGCGCTATGATATCACAGTCTGTTGTATCTACCACAAACCGAAAGAGTTTGACGAATCATCAGACGAGAGCTCGTCAGGAGAAGATTCCGATTCTTCGATCGGTTCAGCAGATTCTCGACAAGCGAGACCTCAACGTTCTTCGAGACGGAGACACCGTCATCACCACAACCACGACGGAGATTGTGAGCACTCGAGTGGAACGAGCGCCGGTGGGTCAGGATCGGGATCGACGAGGAGCAATGGGAGAGGAAGTCAAACTGTCGTCGAAACGCCTCCTGCACCGATACCTAACGCTTACGAGAGGCAACCTGGGACAGGTGGCGGTGGTGGTAAAGGTAAAGGTGAGCTGTTCTCGTCCCTCCCGTCGAGATTCACATTCGTTTACTCTCCCCGATCGAGTTCGCAGGAAAAGCTTAATTGAGGATTTCTACATCTTCGTTTCGCCCTCGAATAGTCTTCTTTCTACTCCTTGTTGTCATCCTAGCCTTTACTGTATCTCGTCTTGCTGGCCTGGTACGAAGGAGAACTTTCGCGGCGAGTCGGGGTCTTCTAAGACTTGCGTTGGTTCTCCTCTCAACCTACCCTGAGGGTCCCATTGATTACGTTCGTACACCTCCCGTTCTGTTGCGGGGCGACAGAAGTCAGTATGATGTTCAATGCGTTCACGTGAGCAGACCTCGCCTACACTCACGTCGGCGTAATCGCAGCGATTCAGCCTCGCGACGATATTCTTCCGCAGCTGCTCTCCACTCGAAGTAAGACGATACCAGCTTCGCGATGTCTGGAATGGAGAGCAAAATGTGTCAGTCTCGGAGCTCAATTCCCCACGAATGAGTTGAACCAACTTTCCTCGTATCCTTCTTGATCCGTTCATTCGTACTTCGCGATCGTGTTGCTCTGCGACTGTCACCGTCTCCCTCTCTGCCACTTCGTGTCTGGCACGTATCGTCACTAGGTCGAAAGAACTGTGGTGGTAATTTTGCGAATTGTTCATTAACTGGAGGCAGTCCTGTTTAGCTCGTCTTATACCGTAATTGATGGATGCTTTGACAAGCGGAGAGACTGCTGAGTAGTCTCGGCGCTCTGTCGGCGTCGTGCCGAGTTCCGCTGCGAAGCTATCTGAATCGTGGATTTTGTCGAGGATTGTTTTGACTTCGAGCCTGGCACCATCGGAAGCCCTTCTTGCGCTCTCGAGCTGTGCTTCAAGCGACTGACTGTGCGGTAACATCGTAGGAGATTGAAAAGCGAGCGGGAGAGATAGTGTGAGAAATCGAAATTGGGCTTTTGCAAAATTTTGCGCTTTGACCTTCTTCGAGGCTCGATCCTGCGCCGCAATGCGTTCCTGCATCGCATTCGAGCGCGTCCTATTCATTCACCACGATTTGCGCCCGAGCTTGAAGGATATCGCACCTTCTTCAGGAGGATCCCGTAAGTTCAAGGCAAAAATACTTCGTCTCGCTTCCGCGCTTCTTCAAAGTACACTACTTCCTTGGTCTGAGAACCCTCGTAGAGCCAGTCCTAACAATAGGAGTATATCCTGAAGAAGCGTATTGTCAGCTTCTGAACATAGTAAATCGTTTGGAAAATCGAGAGCCAAGCTTGAATCCTCACCTCGCTTGCTTTCATCATCTTCTGATTCAGGCTCTGGCATTTTCTTGTAGGCAGCAAGGATACCCTTGTGAATCCAGTATTTGGAGATCAGGAGGACGATAGCTACACTCGAAAGTCCGGCTGTGTCAGTGAAGAAAAAGGAGACGAATCATCGAGGAGACACTTACGGTTTAATTCTTCTTGGGAGATTGGAGTGCGAGTTAACATCCGATGAGTACTGATCATGTCTTCATGCTCTTGCCCAATAGTCTTGATATCTTGCTCGCATTCGTCCGATGCAACTCTGATATCTCTTTCGCTGCCCAAGGGCTTCTCGAAGGCTTCCATTTGACCATACACCCATGCAGCTCGAGCTAGACTTCCATTGAAGGTATCAGGGTCGACAATCGATGAGGAGGGTTCGTAGCCGACAACTTTGACGAAACTGCTTTTTGAACGACAAGCTTCTTCGATGTACTTGGTGAGCGAGTTCTTGGTCTTTTCGAGAGCGCCCATTTGATTGCGTGCGTATGAGGGGAAGGCAGGTGTCGGAAGAGGGTCAACGAACAGCGTGAGGAAGCGCCGGCGGAGTCCTGCGCTCGGACCGAACTTCGATTGAGTGAGGTCGAGCGTCGCGCAGACGCCGTCGACTCGTTCCCTTAACACACTCCTCTACCACGGACCGAGTTCGGCGAAGAGAAAAGGACTTCATTACTAATTTTGAACTATGCACAGATCGACTTCTCCACTATTGCTTCATGACCTCCTCACGTTCCTTGAGAGCCTCAGCGACGTAAGGGAGCTCGAGCATCTTTTGGTGCCACTTGACGACAGAGGGGAACTCTTTGTTGGCATCGACACCTTCGGGAAGAAGAGCGTGAAGACCAAAGTTTGACCAACTGGGAGAGCAAAATTTCAAGTTAGCCTTTAAACATACTCGCAGGAGGTGAGAAGATGAACTCACGAGATGAAGGATAGATCGGCGATAGTGAGCTTGTTGGCGACGAGCCATTCTTGTTTCGACAGAACCGATTCGAGAACGGAGAAGACTCGTTGAACCTCCTTGGCGTAACGTTCGATACCGTAAGAAATCTTCTCAGGAGCGAACATCTTGAAGTGAGCGGCTTGACCGAAGTAAGGACCTACAGAAACCCTCAGACTGTCAGCATCAGAAGTTTGATCGATTTTTGACGGAAAAGACTCACCTTGTCCGGAAGCTTGGAAGAAAAGCCAGGTGTCAAGGAGAGTCTCGTCTTCGATACCGGTGACAGTGAACTTCTTCTCAGTATCGTCTGTGAGGGTATGCGAAGATGATCAGCTCAAAGGGTCCGCGTCTGGAGGAGGAAAAAGGAGGAATTTACATTTCGCGATCAAGTACTTCATACATGCCTTCGATTCCCAGACAGTGAAGTCTCCGTTGTTGTGGTCGACGAGTGCTGGAATCCTTCCATTCGGGTTGAGCTTCAAGAACTCCTCACTCTTCTGTTCTCCCTTCGCGAAATCGAGGTACTTCGTCTCGTAAGTCAAACCTAGAGCTTTGAGTACGAATGCAACACTCCACCCGTTGGGTCCTCCTCCGTGCGAGTATAAAGTGAATTGGGCCATCGTAGATCTGAAGACGTGGCCGGAGAAAGATCATCGGAGAAACATTCGGATCAGTTTCGCACGGAGGCAGCAGAGGGTTCCGGGGGAGCTTACTGTGTGTGAAGGGTGTTTGTAAAGTCAAGAATGAGAAGTCAAGAATGAGAAGTAGAGAGCGAAAGAAAAGGGGAGGGAAGAGAGGGACAGGATATCAAGTGGAGGTAGAACCTCGTCGAACAATCCGCAAACGATTTCGTAATCAAGGTTCGGAATTAGGCAAACGTCCGCTGCGAACGAAATTAGCCGATTTGTATTTACCCGCTCGTCGTTTGTAATCTCGTTGCCATACTCTGACGAAAGATGATTAACTCTGAAAAATGAGGCACGAGCTGCTTACGGAGGGGACTTCGGCTTCAGTCCTGTTCAGCTCGAGAGCAGGGGTACTGACTCAGCTCACGCACAAAGTTCATAGTACTGATTTCTGATCATAGCACAGAAACTACGGGAGAGGATTACACACAAAAAACAAAATAAGCACACTCCTCGAAGGCGGCATTACAACTTGCTGGAAACGACCGTTCCTCCATCGAGAGTGATGGTAGCACCGTTGACGTACGCTCCTGCCCTCGAAGACAAGAAGATACAAGTTCCAGATACATCTTCAGGCGAACCGATTCGGCGAAGAGGAACTCCTTGAACGATGAGGTCTCCTGCAGATTCGAGAGTAGCAGCCATCACTACACAAAGAGAAACAAACCCGCATCAGTAAGAGATCACACGAGCCGAAGGGAGAATTCGTTCATAGTTTTAAGTTGGTTTTTCTTTTTTTTCCTCTTCTTCTCTTTTTCTCTTTTTCTCTTTTTCTCTTTCCATCGTCTCTTTCCTGAAGCATGTCCATCTCGACTCACACACCGATAGAGAGAAACGAGAACGTACTCTTCGATTGGAATGGTCCGCAAGCAATCGTGTTCGAGGTGACTCCACGTTTTCCAAGGTGATTCGCGAGAACCTTCGACAGTTGATGGAGACCTGCTTTCGATGCTGAATACGCATAAGTTTCGAGCTCAGGAACTCTGATACCATCCACCGATCCGATATTGATGATACGCTGGAAGGAAAAAGTCTTCGAATTAGCTCAAGCGACGAAAACGGTGGGGAGGAGAAAGGAATTTACAGCGGGATTTTCCCAAGGTCCTTCAGTGTTTCCTCCGGGGAGAGACTTGAGTAGCATAGGTGTGAGTTTTTGAGTGATTACGAAGACCATCTTCAGGTTCAAGCCGAGTACTCGATCCCAAGCTGCGACGGGATATTCATCGAAACTTGCTCCCCAGTTGTTGCCGCTGTTGTTGACCAAAACAGAGATATCTGCACAACAAGGGTCAGACTGGAAGTCAGCATGAGCCACAAGAGCTACTCATTGAGGGAGGAGAAGGGATCGAGAGTGAAGCAAGGGAAATGGCTTTCGCAACGACGCTCGAGCGAATTCCCCCGCCACGCTTTCGATCGAACCCTCTCTTCTCCAAGAAAAGAAGGAACGTAACTTACACTTTTCTCTCTTTTCAAGCTCTTTGACTAACGACTCGACTCCTTCAACTTTTGACAAATCTGCCGCGATAGCAACGCAAGGATTTCCTTTGACTCCCGGTAGCTTGTTCATCTCTTCTGCTGCAGCTTGAAGTGACTTGGCATCTCGAGAAGCGATGTAAACTTTCGCTCCAGCCTTGACGAACCCTTCAGAGATCTGTTTGCCAGGGAATCGAAAGTCAGCTCCGGACCAGTCATGGTGCAAGAGGATTGTGATGGATGTACCATACGACCGATACCTTTACCACCACCGGTAACCACGACTACTTTGTCCTTGACGGAGAAGAGTTCAGAGGTCATATCCTAGCAAATTTGATGAAGTGGGGGGAAAGACTGAAAAGACAGAGGGAGGGAAGAGCCTGCGGGTGTCGAGTTGTATAAGACGGATGTGAGTAGCTGTAATGAGTTGAGAAGTGAAGCGGAGAGTCGAGGGGCTCAAGAAAAGCCGTCGGATCGGCGAGAGTTTGAGCCGAACAATTTTCGCACAAATGGTCATCGAGCTTGTACAAACGGCTTCGCATCCTCGACATCGATCATGAACGGCAGCTAGATCATAAAGTAAGAGAGAAAATTGGGAGAGAATTTTAATTTTAACGAGCGTTTTCAGATTCATCCCCTTCCCACAGCAGCATTTCCTCATCTTCATCAGCTTCCTGTTCTTCATCCACACGTTCGACACTGACCTCGAGGTCCAATTCGAGCATGTCTGCCTCATCTTCTATGTCCACTAGTAGCTCCGAATGAACCTCCGTTTGACTTCTAGATCTTTCGATACCCGTCGTCCAGTCGTCCTCTTGCACTATTCCCTCGTCGCCGTAGTTCTCCATGTCATCATCTCGATTGTCCTCCTCCAACATTCTGCCAAAATCCTCCTCTTGATGCTTGACTTTCTTGTCTCTCTTGCTTCTTCTCAAATTGCCCGTCATCACTTCACTCGGCTGTCGCCCCCTTCTCCCTTTAGCTTTCCCTCGTCCTCTCCCCCCTCCTTTTCTTATGTTGGAAGTTGAAGCACAAGGGTAAGAGTCCGGCAGCTTGACAGGATCGACGAGATGAGGTTGATTTGCAGAGAGGAGAAGGGATTTCTCGATCGCTTCTGAAGGAGAGATGATGATAGGTGAATCACCGACGAGGTACGTATTGAACTCAGTTGTAGGTGAAGGAGAAGGAGGAGAGAGAATTGACACGAGATCCTGCGAGAAACGAGGAGGGAGGACACATCAGTGAACGAAAAGTCAAATCGGGAAGAGCAGAGAACGAATGAGTACCTGCTGCAAATCTCGAGCACGCAAAATTTCATCCAGATTGAGTTGACCCCCGGAGATCAAGGTAGATGGATTGAGGATTCTCGAGAGTGAGTTTGCGATTGATTTGAAGGGTGCTACATCATGAGTCAATCTCTGACAAAAGACCGTTTCGTCAGCCTAACCTCGAGTCCAGCTTGGATTGGATACTCAGAAGGGGTCGAGCGCACGTCGACCCAGACAGGATTGAAACAGAGCGGGAAAAGTTTAGATAACTCTTTGAAAAGCTTCGTCAATCCTGAATGTAGTAGAGGTTGGAGCGTGAAATGTAACGGAGCTGGATATGGAGCGAGTAGCTGATTGGTAAGAACACCCTCTTGAGAGCCAGCTTGAGATGTCGATTGTAGTTGCGAAGCGTTCGAAGGAGGAGGAGAAACGAAGTTTAGACAAAGCGAGATGAAAGAAAGGGAACTCTTCGGCGTTGAGCGAGATTCGATGATGAGGGCTCCGGTGTGGGTGGTTCGAGTTGCGACGTGCAGAGGAACTGATAGAGGCAAAGTGAGCTACGTCGTAGGAAAAACGGAGACGGTTGAAAAGCAGACTCGTGAGAGCATCTCCAGACGATATCGAAGGAATTCCGACCGCATCGATCCCGATAGTGAGCGCATTCTACCAATGTTGTGAAGCACTTCTCAGCCCAGAATCGGAGGCAAGACGACGAGAAGAGTGAGAAAGACTCACCTTTGTCAACCAATCAACAGTTTCTCGTACTACTGCACTCTCGCTTAGCCATAGAGATTCGATAGGAGCACCATCTGCTTGTACAATAAGGTCGAGAGCGAGTTGGGAAGTAGCGAAAGTGGTGTTGTTGCTAAGTGAGCGAGAGCTGTTTGCATGCGCGTCGAGAGCAAGCGAAGGCGTGTCTGAGTTGACCAGGCTGCACTTGGTAGCGTAAGACCAGCTTGTAGTCATTTTTGAGCTGATCTTCTGTTCGAGAGTGAGAGGTTCAAGACGAAGAAGCGAAATGCTCGACTCTTGCTTCAACTTCTCACTCAACCTCGACCTTATTCAGATTGAGCGAGATGGCAGCTGATTCGGAAGCCAGCCCGAGTAACGGCAACTCGGCACAGGAGTCTCTGAAACGGAAAGCAGATGAGATTGATCAAGTTGATTTCGCTCGTAAGTTCATTCTCTGTAGCCTTTGCGATGTCGACATGTAGCTCACTCGTATCTCGATCGTATGTAGCTCCTTCGAATGGACTCGTAGATATCGGAGCAGCGGATGTCGTCGAAGAAGGAGAAGAAAGCGACGACGATGTGGGACCGATGCCTTTACCTGCAGGAGCTGATGGTGTACCTACTAAGAAGCGTAAAGGTGTGTATTCCCTCTCTGTTTTCTCCCGACCGTAGAGCTCGAGCTGACGAGGGAAAGACATCGCTATTTCACGAGAAGTTTTAAAACATGAACGACTCTACCTCGACAGATTACCATCCGCTGATCGATACTGGAAATCTTTCATGCATCGAGACCATCTATCACAAATCGCTGTCACAAAGTGAGTACTCCTCCTGCCTCTTGAAAAGTCGTAAACTGAGTTTCGTTTCCTCTTCGCAGAACCAACTTCGTTCTAACTGCTTCCCAAGACGGTATCCTCAAATTCTGGAAGAAACAACCAGTCGGCATCGAATTCGTGAAACTTTATCGAACGCATCTGAGTCCGATCGTGCATGTGGGCGTGAGTGAAGACGGAAAAAGTGCAGCAGTTCTAGGTGCAGACGCTGGAGGAAAGACAGTAGAAGGAAAGGAAGTCAAAGGTAGTGCAAAGGTCTTCGATGTTGACAACTTCGGTAAGTCCAGAACACCCAATCGAAGAAATTTTAGACGACGGTTGACGCTTCTTCAAGGAACTAGACATGATCAACATTCTCAAACTCCCTTACAACCCTCGCACGTCGTGCTGGCTCCATGGAGTTCACGATGCAAGAACACTTCTCGCTATGTATGTTAGCCATATAAAGCGGCAAGAATAGTCGATAAAAAGCTGATCTTTACTTCTCCCGTTTCGACAGCGCCGATTACGATTCTTCAGCTATTCGAATCTACGATGGAAGAGGCGATGGAACCCCCCTTCACACGATCAGCTCTCTGCATCGAAAGAGTGTTCACCTCATGACTGTGAGTCTTTCATTCTCCTTCTCTCAGGTGAATTGGGAAGGGCCAACTCACGATTCAAATCTAATTCTGGTAGTTCAACTCGAAGCACAACACGGTCATCTCTGTTGATGTTGGAGGTATGATCGAGTACTGGGAACCTACCGAGCCTTTCGAGAAGCCCGAGAACGTAGAATGGCAAAACAAGTCTGCTACCGGTTTGTACGAATTCAAAAAGGTAACTTTGCTTCTTTTCCTTTTAGCCGTTTTCGTCTCGACGTACTGACGACGGTTCGAGATAATATAGACTAAATCTACTCCTGTCGCTCTCTCGCTCTCCCCAACTCAAGATTCTTTCGCACTTCTCTCCCTCCCTTCTCTCCGAGTCACCATTTTCTCTTTCCAGACCGGAAAACTGATCCGAGCATACGACGAGTCTCTAGAAGCAGTTCAAGAGATGCAACAGGCTGGAACTCTACCTGCTGGAGTCGAGATCGATTCGATGGAGTTTGGTAGACGTTTAGCTATCGAACGAGATGTCGAAAAACTTGCGTTGGAAGGTATCGAGGAAGGTAGAACGACTGGTGCTACAGTAGGAAACATTGTCTGGGACGAGGGAGGAAAATTTGTCATTTATCCTACTCTGTTGGGTATCAAAGGTAAGCTTCGCAACTAACCTCTCTCGGTGTATAGGAATTTTTCGCTGACTAACTCACTTCCAGTCGTCAACACTGTCACGAACAAGGTATCTCGTATGATTGGTAAAGATGAGACTGTTCGGTTCCTCAATGTTTCTCTCTACCAAGGTCTGCCAGTCAAAAAGGGAGTAACTACAATCGTTAGTCTTCTCCCTTTTCTTCCGGAGCCAGCCGAACACGCTCGACTGACGTATCTCGTCGACAGGCTATGGCTACATCCGAGAACCCCCTCCTGCAAGACAAGAACGAACGAGACCCAACTTTGTTCTGTACGGCTTACAAACGAAATCGTTTCTACATGTTCACTCGTTCCGAGCCCGAGTGCGTCCTTCTCTCTTCGCTGTCGCAGATCGAATCAGTGTGGCTCATGATCTTAATTTCCGCGTTCACAGAGACAAGACTGGAGAACGAGACGTTTACAACGAGAAACCAACTCGAGACGAAATGTCTACAGCCGCTCCTGTCGTCGCTCAATCAGGTCCTCTCGGTCGAAAAGCTATCATTCACACGACAAAGGGAGATATCTTTGTCGACTTGTTCCCCGATCTCACACCGAAAACGGTGGAGAATTTCGTTGGATTGTCGAAAAAGAATTACTACGACGATGTGATTTTCCATCGTGTCATCCCGAAATTTGTATGACAACGTCCCCTTCTCTCTCTTTCTTTCCAGATCTTCGAGGAGCTAATATAGATTGGCGTCGATTGTAGATGCTTCAAACCGGAGATCCTCTAGGAGACGGAACTGGAGGAGAATCGATTTGGGGTTCAACTTTCGAAGATGAAATCGTTCCTTCTTTACGACATGATCGACCTTACACCCTCAGTATGGCCAACGCTGGACCGAAAACGAATGGTAGTCAATTTTTCATCACTACAGTTCCTTGTCCATGGCTAGACGGAAAACACACGTAAGTTCCTCCGTCTTTTCCCTTCCGTTTTGCTCCTTGGGGCCTTGCTGACCTCTCGTATCGACGATAGTGTATTTGGAAGAGCAACTTCAGGATTCGAAACGATTCACGACATCGAGAACGTTCGAACTGACAAAGGTGACAAACCTTTCGACGATATCAAGATTGTCTCGATTGATATCGAATCGTAGAATAAACTGAGAACGATCGAGTGCAAATCTTCTGAACACTCCACTCGGCAGTGGAAACGTCAAGGGCCCAACCGAGAGCTGTGTTTTCTTCTCGTTTTCTTGTCAAAATAATTCTCTCCCAATGTCGAGCGCAGACGGTTCAGATTAGGGTTTGCGAGTAAGAAGGAGAGTAAAGGGAATCTGAACGACTACGAAGAGCACCAAAGGGATTAAGGGTAAAGCACAAAACAGAATAAAACAGCAGAACGAATCCTACGAAAAAATAGCGACTAAAACTAGAAAGCGAACGAGAACAGAAAGCGAACGAGAATTGCTGGAGAATTACGAGGTACGACGAACGAAAGAAGATGAGACAGTGGTGGCAAAAGAGACGAGGAGGGACGGAAGCGACGACGCGACGTTTTTGGTGATTTGCTGCGATTCACTCTATTCATAGTGGGAAGTGGGAGGGTACATGACGTGTCCATTAGGCTGCGAGTGATGTTGTAGATGCGCTCCTTGTTGGTGTTGAAGTTGTTGCTGATCTTGTAGTCGTCGTTGGCGCTGTTCTTGATAATTGGGAGGGAAATCTTCGGCGAACGAAATTTCTTTCACATAAACCAACCATCCTCGAAGCACTAGACGAGGAAGTGTCGTGTGAGCTGAGGTCTCCGCGCAGAAGCTCAATTGTACAATGGGAACTCACGCTCAGGAGGCAAATACGTTTCACGCAGAGGTGCAAAGCACTCGCGTCGACTTTCGGGATGAGTAGAGAGGTCTATCGCGCAGAAGAAATACGTCGTCAGTAGTGATGCTGTCTGTGCATCGCAGGACAAGCGGGTAGAAGGCAAACTGACAATCTTCGAGAGGAATGAATCCGCGACGAGTTTCGACTCGACTCATGATTCGACTGTCACGTTTAGTCATGTCTGTCTCAGTGTATCAAGTGTCAGTGAACGATGCTCTTCATCGAGGAGAGCGAGGGAACAGAGCTCACGCATCGTCCAAGCTTGAGTCAAAGGAGGATAAGGTGCGACATTTTGAGCTACTCGTTCAGCATTCATCATCTCGAGGTCGTCGTGAGCTCGTGCGATGAGAGTTTGCAGAAGGCGTGAAGTTGCATCGTAAGCTTCACCTGCGGAACCAGGCAAATTGTCAACGAGAGATCTTGCCTCAAAAGCCTCGGAGAGGACTCACCAGCTCCGGTCGGGACTGTGAGAGCGACGTGTAGAATTCCGTCTTCGAGCTGTCGACAGCGAGAGATATCAGCGGTTTATCACGCAAGTAGGTGAGAACGTCACTCACATCGTGTTCAGCGATGATGAAACCACTGAGAGTTTTTCCCTCGCGGAAAAGAATTGGTTCTCCACTTCCAGCATCTGGAGACATCGAGGGAGACGTACGAGTCTTTGCTCGAGATCCGCCACGGCGAGAAGGAGTTCCATCTGCGTTGACGGCAGGATTTTTCGCTCGAGACTTCTTCTTGCGGACCGTCGGAGTTGACCAGCGTAAAGCGACGTAGCTGTTCGCGATGGAAGAGAACAAGACGAAGGAATCAGCTCGTATGTCTCGAAGAATACCAGAGATATCGAGGCTTACCGTTTGGTCGCAACGGGAGAAGTTGCTTGAATGTCGTATCGAATGAGAGGATCGTAAGTTCTGCGGGGTCGAAGTCGAGAGGTGAGCGGTCGATTCACTCAGTACGCTGAACTCAAATAACT
Organism: Sporobolomyces pararoseus; assembly: GCA_010758995.1. NCBI lineage: Eukaryota > Fungi > Basidiomycota > Microbotryomycetes > Sporidiobolales > Sporidiobolaceae > Sporobolomyces > Sporobolomyces pararoseus. The sequence continues at coordinate 1,473,466 of RSDY01000004.1, read as the reverse complement.
TACGTCCAGCAATCATAACAGATCTTCTCGACTTCTTCGAAACTCCTTGCGATAGCTGAAACACTTTCAATCATATCTGGAACTGCGAGAGTACCGAGAATACTCGAAGCGTGAAGCTCTGCGCAAATTGCCGATACTTTGTCTCGTTCGCCTTCCGAGAGCTGTGAAATTGGCCATACATCGCTGCAAATGTAGAAAGCGAATCATAAGTATGCGAAAGCTCAAGGTCAAAAAGTGCGGAAGTGAGCTTACTAGTCCATCTCGTTGACGGAACCGAGACGAGTGTGCAAAAGCTGGCAAGTTCGACGACCGTGAGGAAACATCTCTTTGCATCTCCAGCGTCCAACACTATAGGAGATATGAGGGATCAGCGCGCAATCGAGATTCGAAGAGAAGCGGAATTCACGAACCCTTTCGTTCCTCCTCCTCCACCGCTAGAACCGAATCAAACACGAAGTTCATGGTCAGCGAATTCATTGACTAGGTCATCAAGGGTAAAATCGACCTACCAGTCAGAGCAACGAAGGTAACGACTATCGCAAAAAGCGCAAAGAACTTCGATAGAAGCGTTGACGGGTTCTCCATCCGTACGAGACAACTCTCCACTTCCGATCTCTCGACGACATACATCGCCTATCTCAGGCCGAATCAGAGTCAGCTCGGTGAATGTCCAGAGAAGAGCTTTCGAAGGTAGGAAAATAAGCTTACACCCTAAAAGTCCATCGGTCGCCTCTAGAACGCTTGCTCTTCTCTTCTTGGAATTGCTGAGTGCTTCAGTAGGAGTGAATCCAGTTCTAGACTTGCCAGGTGGGGCTGGAGGAGGCCTGATGTCGGTTCTCGACAAGTCCAAACCTTCGAATCGATCGACTGCACCACTGAGAGTATCTTCGTAAACTGCTTCGTCGTTGTAACCCGTGAACGCCAACTCTCTATCTTTCCCGTTCCCTCCAGCGGCAGGTAACGGCGTACAGTTCGAACAGAAGAATCGACCGAAATAATTCGTAGGCTCGTTTCCTCCAGCTTGATCGACTCCACCTCCTCGAAGCGTCAATTTCCCGATTCCTCCTCCACACTGAGTACAGTTGAACTCGAGTTCGACTGCTCGACGAGTACTCGCTTGTAGCATCGTCTTTCTGGTTTTGTCGCTTGCGGGTCGTAGTCGACCAGTGATGTCGAGAACTCCTAATTTTTGACGATGAGCTGCTGCTTTGAGTACTGCTGCTGGAGGCTTGGAAGGATCTGCTGAAGGGATGAAAGGAGAAGAAGGGTTCGCAGGTTGAGACTGAGCTGAAGAACGACGTCGAGTTTGGTTTCGAGGTGGAGAAGGACCTCGGAGTACAGGAGATGGAAGGTAAGCGGTGAGAGGCATCTGAGGTGATGCCCCTCCGAGGTGAGAAGGTGGCAGAGAGTTACCGAGATACTGAGGAGGACCGTGGTGCTGCTGAAGAGGTAGAGGAAAGCTCGGAGTAAAAGTAGGAGGAGGAAGCTGAGGGTGCGAAGAACCGGTAAAGTCTCGAAACGGAAGTGAGAGGTCGTGGGATGAACCGATCGGAGGTGGTTGAAAAGGGTACTGAGGTGTCGGGGGATAAGGAGAAGAAGAAGACGAAGAGGACGAAGAAAGGTTGGAAGAAGAGAGAAAAGAAGGTTGAAATTGAACCGGCGGAGGATAAGAGTTCGAGTCACGTTGGTAGTTGAGAGGGGGCGGAAGGTGGTTGTTCGAAGGAGAAGAAGAGCTCGATAGAGAGTGAGGTGCCGAGAGAGGAGAGAGGAAAGTACCGTCGTTGGTGAGAGGTGAATGGGAAAATTGATGAGGTTGTCCAAACGGAGGTAACGAAGGACTCGCCCAAGACGCTCTCCTCTGGTTCCCGTTCGATCCCGTCTGACTGTTCCAATTCATAGCTTCACTCACTCCATCGCCATTGACTCTTGAGGTATTAACTCGACAGGATTTCCGCCGGTCGTGAGCTGACCACTGTCCCCTCGAATCTGGCAAAGGATTCAGTTGCTCACTCGGTGGGTACATAGTGACTCCATTCGGGCGACTCTGAGGCGAGTGGTAGGCGTCTATCGAAGATGGGAGAGGTTGGGGAGGACCCTGCACGGGTGAGAAATGGTTTTCCCCCGTTGAGCGACTAGCGAGTTCTGTAGAGTGCATTTGAGGGTACTGGGATTCGTTATAAGGTGGTCCGTAGCCGTTCACAGGTTGACTAGGGTCTGGCAAGTGGGGAGAAAAGGTTGAAAGGGAAGGAGTTGACGTTGATGAAGTGGGAGGAGTTGACGAGTTTGTTGGGTCATGTTGCTGCCATTGAGCGTTGTCGTACTCGTTCGTGGGTCGAGGTAGCATGCTAACACGACAGAGTGAGGAAGCGAGGCAGCTCGAAAGGTCAGGAGGACTCTACTCGGTTCTCAGATCTCACGCTCCTCTTCCTCTTCATTTCTCTCTCAACTTGTGCAATTTTGTTTGCGTTTCGGCACTTCGAAACGAAGACCTTCATGTATGCGTTCATTCGGGTCAGTCGCTACCGGCTTCCGTGAAAAAATAACTTTGGTACCTGGACTTCGCAAGCTTGTCCCTTCCTTCCTTCTCGTCGATCTTACCTCATACTTCCAAACTTCTTTGACAGGGTTGTCCCGACTCGTGCTTCTGCTCTCGTGTAATCGTGTAGGAGTACGGGAAAGATGCTCAAACAGAGACGACAAAGGGACAGATTAGTCAAGGTACAGAGAACGAAACTTGTTGCACCTTTGTCGACCGATACTGTACACTTCTCCAGAGCGGGGTAAACGAGTTTAAAGATTCATTGATCTGCGAATCCACTTTACAGCGCTTCTTATTCGTCGTAGGAGGTGTCGTAAACGCTCACCGCCGAGTTAAGTCCGCCGCTACGAAAAAGAAAACGAAAAAAAAAAGTATTTCTTCGCAACAAGTCGCGAGCGACTCCTTTGTTCGCACGCTCGTTCGCTTTCCCATCCGCGCCAAGGTAGACTAATAAAGGGAACCCCGCACAATCGATCAAGACGAGACGAGAGGAGACGAATGGGAATTGCGAGAGAATCGAGCTCAAGAATCGTTTCCCCATCATCTCTTCCTTCTCTCGATCGTGAGTCATTCCCGCGGATAACCATCGAGATATAGTATGTACTGGAGAGGAAATGCTTGACTCTGGAGGAGTTAAATGGCAAGAGAGAGGAACCGCAGACCGACCCGCGGGGGAAACGAAAAGAAAGAAAAAAACTCGCTCAAGTTTCAAGATGAGCGCTCGAGCAGGAAGCAGTGGGAGTTCGAGATGACTCTGGAAAGTAATCATTGGCTCGTCTGTCGGTTGCTACTCACTCGACAGAGTACTCAAAGCGAGATCGAGGGAGAAACGAACTTGTCATTTTGAGCTTGATCAGTCTTCGTCGTTCGAAAAACGAAGTAACGTTCGAAACGGTTTTCCTTCTCCTCGTAATCCTTCTAATCAAAGTTCCTGCATCTTCAATCTATAGTATATTGTGCAAGCACCCAAATGATTTCAATTAGCTATGTTTGATCACCAAGGCTTCAACTAAAAGAAAATCAAAAAATCATTGGAAATCGTTGAATCGTTACTCGTTGAGGAAACCGTTTCCGATCATCTCAGAGAGTACGGACGTCCGTGCAAATCCTCTCTCACCTTTGGCGTGTCACCTGCTGGTAGGTACACGACTGAAATCTCACGAGTAAACGAAGAGTTCCGAAACTTGCCAATTTTTCCTTTACATTCCTTCCGAAATCTTTGTTCCATCATCCCTGAATTTCCCTCTGAAATGTTGTCGTTAGACTGGACAGTTCAATAGAGACGGAAGCAAGATTGAAAGCGGATCCGAGGGGCTCGGCAGAAATTTCTTTTTAATTAAAGAAGGTCTCATCTTTCTTAAATACAGTATAGTACTCCTGTTTATTGCCTCTAATCTTCGAGCGAGTCTCAGCTGTACTGTGCAGCGTCATCGAGAAAAGAATGACTGAAACCTGAGCTCGTCTCGCAAGGAGATTTCCCCGATTGACTCGGGAACAGAACGAGGAGGATCGTCGTATTGTGTCAGCTGGGAACGGAGAGGGCGGCATGAGACAGGATGTCGAGTCGGAGCGTCGAGGAGAGAAGAGCGGGGAGAAGAACGAGTTATCGAGACCGAGGAAACCGGCGAATTCATGAGAAACGACTTTTGTGCCGACCATTGGAAGGCTTTCAAGCACATGAAGTTTGTTGTGAGTAGATGGGGTCGAATTGCGAGAAAGATCCAAGAGCTGAGAAGCTATCTTCTTTGTCGCCAGTCCTCAATGGTTTTTGCTCGAGCTCTGAGAGTGAAACCCTGCGAACGAAAGTCAATCGTTATGGAGTAGAGCTTTATCTCCCTCAATCGCTCTCGCTATGTCTCCGACTCTACCTCCTCCGACTCGCGGTCCCGCACTGAATAACGAAGAGATGTATGTGAAGCCTTGATGAGAGCGAAAGGACTTTCAATAGTTTTCTGATGTCATGCTGATGCGATGCAATGATGATTGCTCAATCTACTCGAGCCCTCTTGTTCTCCCGCTCGCCTTCGTCTGTTGTACCAGCTGCCGTTGTTATGCTCGTCGTTGTCGAGGAAGGAAGGAGACCTCGTAGTGATAAATCGTAAACGACTATTGTCGTTCGAGCAAAGCCTTGTCAACCTCGGTCTCGACTGGCTAAAAGCTGAAAAAAAAAGTATCCTTACCTTCTTCTAACTTCTTGACGTCGTATTTGATCGAGTCGAACCGCTTCCTCAACGAGTCATTCTTCAAATTCAACAGAGAAAAAGCGTTTGAAAGTTCTTTTGCGAATTTAGAGTATTGCACCGGAGCTGAGTAGTCTCCCATCGTCACTCTGTTGATGGCTAGACGAGACTGGAAAGGCGGGAATTGGCGATCGAGACGGAGTCAGTGAGGAGGCCAAAGGACAATGGGGAAAGAAACGAAGAAAAACGAACCAATTCGTTGACGAGAGAGATGAGGGAATGAAGGTAATCTTCTGTCGACAGGAAGAAATGATCTCTCCATTCTTCTTGAACTGAGACGAGACGACGAACGGAAAAAGACCCAGTGCGAGTCAGCTCTCAAACCGATTCTCTCCTCCGAAAAATTGAGAAAGAAACGTACTGGTCAATTCCTTCGCTACTTGTTCTTTCGACGGAACTTCCTGACAATCTGATTCCAAGAACCTCCTCAGTACTACTATATAACTACTTTGTTGCACTTGGCGGGAGAAGAGGTCGTTGTATCTGTAAAACTGTTCTTTCGGTACCAAGACTGCCAGTTCTTTGAGCGAGGATTGTAAGGCAGCTAGTAAGGGGTCTACAGATGCTAAAAGCGCGGGTACTGAAATTCACAGAGGAGAGAGGCAGCGTCAGAGAAAGTTCAAAGATGGGGAAAAAGAAAGAGAGCGGAAACACACGTTCTGCTGCAGCTGTAGAGTGCACTCTCGATAGTAATGCTACGAGAGGTCTCTGAGCTTGATCAATCAGTTTAGATTGGTCCTTGATCTTCTCCCTGATGGATTGATCTTGAGAGAGTGAATCTTGTAAATAGGTGAAATCGACAGACATGGCGCTCGTTCTTCCTTAAAACTATTTCGTGAAGGTCCAATCTGGTGATAGAACGAACGAGAAGGTGATGGAAGAATAGGAAGAGGAGAGACTACGCGGAATCTTTCAACATTCTTCGAGAGCTGACACGGTCCCACTTCTCCTGCTACTATTCACTCAATTCAGCTAGTGCATCTCATAGCACTCTGGTAAACACTACGAGCTAGCCCCGCCCTTGTCTTCCTGCGATTACCCCCTGTTCATCAATCGACTGCCACTCTCATCTTCTTCTGCTTCACTCACCTCTAGACACCTAGATGACCACCTCCGGACCCGATCAGTCATTTTTGGAGATAGGTAGGCACTGCTCAGAGGAATCATGTCGCGTAAGTTAGTCCAACTTGAGTCAATCAACTGAGTCTTGGCTGACGAATCCTCTCCTCCCTCTTTCCTACTCTCGTACAGCAATTGGACTGTAAGCTCTCTGTGTATTCTCACCGTCTACGAGCTGCGAAGCTAATCTCACCTTATCGTTTCCAGTCCTTCCGTTCAAATGTCCAACTTGTTCACTTCCCTTCTGCTCGACTCATTGGAGACCTCCCTCTGGCCACTTCTGTCCCTCCTATAACCCCTCTTTGTACGACAACCGAGTTCCTTCGTGCCCACTCTGTTCTCTTCCTGTTCCACCTCTCACCGCGAACGGAGATCCAAACGAATCGATGAACCTTCACCTCGAAAACGATTGTTCAGTACTACATCCGGAAAAGAAGAAGCGAGAGAAACCGAAGAACGAATGTCAGGTTGCTAAATGCAAGAATAAATTGTTGGTCGAGATCAAGTGCGAGAAATGTAGAGGAAAGTTTTGTACGAGTCACAGGTTCGAGAAGGATCACAAATGTGATGGAGGTGAAGCTTATCGTCGTAGATTGACCGAAGAGGATAGTCAAAGAAGGAAGGGTAAACCGTTTGGGGGATTATTCAACAAATCGAGCTCGACTTCGAATTCTTCGACGTCAACGAAGAAGGCCACGACAAATGTCACTTCGAGGGATAGACTAGATGGAATGGGACAAGCTGGACTAGCTGCTTTGAGGAGAGCTCAGCAGCAAGCTTCGACGAGAACCGCCAATCTACTCAATTCAGCCTCGACCGCTTCTTCCTCCTCCGTGTCTAAACCCGCTACTATCACCGTAGACGACTCCGACTCCTCCATAGAGATTGTCTCGCACAAACCCGCTACTTCCCCGACCTCAACTTCCGCCCAAATACCCTCGAAACCCTCCTCCTCTTCTTCCTATTCTTCGAAACAACCCGTACCTGCCACGAAACCCATTCCGACGACTTCCTCTACCAAAGCACCGGCAACGAAAGCAACTTCAAAGAGAGCCAAAGCAGAACAACTCTCAGCAAGGAAAGCTCTCGAAGCCAGGTACGAGAAGGGATTGTTGAGCGAGAAGGAGAAGTTGATGTACGCGGAAATGAGAGCTGAAGAAGCCAAGAATGGAACCGGAAGTAAAGAGAAAGATGGATGTCGAATCATGTAGTGAAAATGGTTTGTTTTCACTTCTTCAGTTAATTAAGGGTTTCGGTTCTCCCTCTGTTCGTTCTCAAATTCCCCTTTTATATTCCCTTCACGATCCGTTGTATATCCTCCTCGCAGCTTTGCAAATCGTTTTCTCGTCCAACTTCCCAAAGTTGCTCCGAGCCTGTCTCGTACACTCACTTTCCTTCTGAGTCTTCGAACTGAATTTCTCCGACGACGCTGCTACCCTTGTGATCAGTGAGGAAATGCTCGACCTATTCGTTTGTTTCAGGTCGAATCAGCTTTGGTTTCGAACTGAGACCCAGTAAGACTTTGCAAAAGAGAGAGACGGAGAAGAAGGGTTGAAACGGGTTTAGCTTACGATTGAATTCCACCTGGAGGTAAGGTCCGAATCTCTACACAGGTTGCACTTGAAGGATTGACCGAGATTGTCCAGTTTCGAAGAATCGATCGAGTCGTCATTGACGAGACGAGAGGTACTGTTGATGAGTTCGAGAACGATTTCGGCTCGACGATTTACGACGGTGATAGAATCAGAAGTTGCATCGTTGGCGTGCCCACAGAAGTTTGGAAACTTGTCGGTGAACTCGCATGTCGGACCGTAGTCATCGGGAGAGCAGATGAAATGGATAAGGTAGTCGAATCTCACGAGGAGTGCTATTTCTCTTTCCCATTCCTCCGAATCGGGCTCGACAGTTACAGATTGCGTCGAAAGGAAACGTCTTGCGGTCGGGTCTTGATCGAAGAAGGCTCTTGCGACCTTGTAGTAGACGTTCACTAGGTTCTGTTGATACGAGAGAACGTCTGCATCGATTTCTTCGGAGAAGGAGTCCCATCGTTCGTCGTCGATCTCGACGTCCTCCTCCAATAGTTGTTTGATGGAATTGAGTCGGAGAAACTGTTCTGAATTGGGAAACGTGTATTTTAGGACCTGGTTGGGTTGAGCGGCTGCCAGAGAGTCTCGACGAGAGGATATCTCGTCTTGACGGTCTTCCCAATTGACTTCAGAAAGATATTCTTCCGCTTCTCCATCGGCTTGCTCTTCAACGATCTCGAGAGTGACTTTAATGTCTTTACGAATCTTTTCCCATTCTGGTCAAGATCGGAAAGTTACAAAGTTGACGAGTTAGTGGATTGAGAGAGAGGGCATGGAAGTGCGGAACAAACCTTCGGTTGTTAAAGGTCTTGGATTGCAAACAAGAGAATTAAGCATCCATTCGTCCCGAAGGAAACTATCGTCAACCGGAATGTGCTCATTAGCAGCCGGAACCCTCGCACGTCGAGAGCAAAAAGAGCAAAAAAGAAAACAAGCGGCGTACTGGTCAGATTCGATCCCCTCCTCGCTCAATTTTGCCTCAATACTACCAGCCCAGACCAGTGTCAATAATGGTCTATCTTCTAGGACATTGATAAGTTAATTAGGATGAACTAAACTTACGCTTTTCGACGCTGGTGGCTCTTGCGCCCACGCTCGTCTCGAAGTTTCCGGGCTAGATTGAATAGACAGGAGTCTAAGACACTAAAATCCTGCAGGCATAAGCGGAGGGAAGGGTAGAAGGTCAGCCGCTGACTAGCACAGACATTCAAAGGACTGATTCACCTCCTCCTTACGACCTATTTCAGCTTCCGCGTCCCGTATCTGCGGATCAACTACCTCTCGCAGCAGCTGAGCATAAGTGTCGGCAGAACCAGGCGCACGATATAGAGCTACTGCCTCCTCTAGCTTTTGATTGATCTTTAAAGCCTCATTCCGGTCAACTAAACGAAAGTCTTGAGGTCGCATATAAAGGGAACCGCCTCCTGAAACAAAGGTGTAGCAGAAATGTAAGTCTTAGTATTGATGCCAAAGATCAGGGGAGTTGAAAGACGCACCGGGAAAGGAAACGTAACATTTCTGCACCAGTTCCACCGAAATAGGTCCGATCTGCTTCGCAAGCCACGACAACGGTTTATAGCTGGCGGATACATGCGGATATCGATTACATCAGCCTCGATGTACTGCATAAGAGGGGGCGGAGTGGGAATACTCACTTGGCAATGGCACAAGAGGGACAAAAGCGTCGACGAGAATAGCTATTCACGCGGTGGATGTCTGCTTCAGAAGCACAGTCTTCTCCCTGTCAGGATCATCAGTCACAAGAGGACGTGCGAGACGGATGCGAGCTTGGAGGAATCGTAGTCAGCAATGAAGCAACGACATACCATGCAGTAGTTGTCGAAAAGTAGAGACGCGTAAGCAGGCTCAGCAAGTTCCCACTTGAGGTCAGGTATCCCTGCATTGCGTCTAGCGTTCCTCCACCAGCTAGACGAGGTTGAACGATTGAAGAAGATTCTGCGAAATTGTTTCGAAGAGCGAGACCATTTCAATACATCGAGAGGAGAGAGATGACTACAAATCTACACAGGCAAGTCATTGGTCTCGTGTGAAGGAGGGAAAGATGAGGCAGCGAGGCGGAACTCACTTCGCCAACGAGGTCGAGTGGAACAACGGAAGAGAAAAGGTTCAAATTCGCATCTCTCCCTGCTAGGGCTCCCTCCAGAGACTCGTCTAGTTTGACTCGCTTGTAAGACTGAGGAGCACCGTCTTCAGGCTCTCGAAAACGAGTGAGGTTGGTTCCAAGACTTGAACCTGAGATGAGACAGGAGGATCAAAGTCAGCAGAGAAGCACGCTTTGAGCGGATCTGAGGTAGCGAACTCACTTTTTCCCTCCTCCATTCCTGCACGAGTCATTACGAGAGTCTATTAGTTGAGAGGCCGAAAAGAATTGGAGTTTGTTGAGGGAGATTCCGCGAGAAATTCGAGACGGGGGATCAGGCAGACTTCAGGACCGAATAATGGTGCTACTGTAGGTCTTGAAGGTAGTTGATATCGTGGTAATCGGAGGCAAGATCGCGAGGAGCTTGATGAGAAGAGGAAGTTCGAAGAAATGTGGAGACTCTGTTTCTCTTCTTTGCTTCTCCCACTACCACGATCCGAAGACACCACCATCGAATGTTTAGAATCTATCAGGAAATCTAACGTGCGAGTCGGAGGAAGCTATCTGTCTCCAGCTTTGCGTGCCGATTCCCTCGACTCTCTTCAGACATGACAGCCTATTGAATCTCATCCCGGATCTCTCCCTTCGCTTTCTGTACGAATACGGACCAATAGAGACTGTTGCTCGAGAGTGAGTTGATCTTGCGAATCTCAGAGGTGTGTTCCGGAGATAGGGAGACCGTGAGTTTCGATTTCATTCAACTTGGCTCGAAATCCTGACTCTGTCTCGACGCCTGGCTCGAAGCAGTGTCCCAAAAAGAGATGAGAACGTCTTCAAAGGAGGGAAACGAGGAAAGAAAGCGGAAGGCAGAAATTCGTCTGACCGGCAGTCGCGCGCAGGTCAAACTCGTCTCGCTCTTTCACTATTATCTCGCTCGAGTTTGAGCTCAACTAGTCCTCCACAGTCCTCTGAGGGAGGGAATTAAGAAATGAGCGAGTCAACGGAAGCTGAGAGAGGAGGAGAAGGAAAAAGGAAGACGTCTTGGGAAAATAAACGTTTTTCACAATAGACGACATTTTGACTGACTCAAACTTCTCTCATCGACTCAGATCGAATTTCTTTTCGACTCCTCGTTAACTTCTATACTACTACTACTCGCCGACGACAAGCAAGATGGTGTCAATCTGGAAGTCTCGAAATGAGAGCAACTGAGTGAGTTTTTCGATTTCCTCTCCCTCTCGACATTCGGCGTTCTCCTCTCGGTTCGACTCGATCTCGAGCTTTGACAAGCACCTTGGAGTCGAACTGTGATGGGCGAACGATAACAGAGGGAGTAGAGAGAAGAGTAGAGAAGCTCACGTGCCGAAAAGAGGGGCTTTGCAGCTAAGCAAGGTTTTCCGACACATCCAAATTCTCGACTGACATTTCTCAAATTTCTTCGCTTTCCTTCAGCTAGATGAATCTACTCTCGACTGGAATCGATTCTTGAACCCCTCAAGTATGGATAGACGCTCGATTGAGAAGATCAGAGTCGGAACCAAGCGCAAGATTTCCTTCTCACGACTTGAAATTTCAAACGTTCTCTCGACTGTCGTCCTCTCTCTCACCCTATCGTAACCTCGACTGGTCTTTGCGACTCTCTCACTCGAAAACATTGTCCACCGTCGATAGACTTTTCGCACGAGGAACCCAGCTCAACTTTCGACTCTCGATTTTCGAATCTCTCGAGCATGGAACTGCCGACTTCCGGAACTACTCTCTCTCTCTACTACTACTAGAGGTTGGGTCAAGTACAGAGACTCTGTGAGGTGGAGTATCAGAGAGAAGTATGGAGAGACCTCGTGAGCTTTTCTCTCTCTTTCTCTCTCTCAACTTGACCGCTTTCGTTTTCTTCGGTTTCGCACTCGGGAGAGGAATCTGACGGGGTCAATGTAGTACTCGATTGACGAGGACGAGAGGAGGACAAGCAAGGAGAGGAGAGGATTGAGCTCGAGCGAGCAAGAGGAGACGACTCGATGGGGGTTGTGAGAGCCGTTGAGGACCCCCACTGAAAAGCTCGACCGACTCGATTCTTTCTTTTCGCTGGATCTGTAGATGTAGCCACTCTCTGACGTCAACAACAACTCTACGCCGAATGATGGAAGGGTCGAGAAGGGCCTTCTCTCGAGATTCGAAAAAGAGTTTCTCGAGATCGTCGGTGAGTCTTTCAAAACTTTTCGCTCGTTCGCTGCTATCTCGTTCGACTGCGAGTTCCGAGTCGTTTTAGGTCGTAAGAGTGGAATCGACGAGGAAAGGGAGTGAGCGGGACCTTGTGGGATGAGAAATTTGACGAGGAGGCAGAAATCCGTCTGACCGGCGGTCGCGCGCAGGTCTCGATTTGACTGACGAATTCTTTCGATTCTCGGTCATAGCGCAGGAGCTACTCTGTCGACGACTGTGCAACTGATTCGAACACCATTCGCAAGCTCGACGATCGTTCTACTAGCAACATATCGAGCGAGCGACTCACGATCGAGCGGAGGGAAAACAAGCTGTTCGAGCATCGATTCTCGGATCTCTCAAGCTACTCCTGTCGTCTTTCGAACACCTTCACCTTCGTCACGGCTAGACACTGAGCTGCGTACAGAGACGTCGAGAGGTGGAATCGAGAGCTTTCGTGAGTTTCTTCTCTCTTAGTCTGGCTACGACCTTTCTCTCTTTCTCTCGGGGATCGCGTTCGGAAAGGAACTCAGAGACGATCAGTACAGTAACAGATCAATCAAGGAGGAGAGCGAAGGAGCGAGGAGGCAAAAAAGAGCAGGAGAGACGTCGGGTTCCATTCGCGGCTACGGACTCGATGAACCTCGACTGATCTGATTCTCTCTCTTTTGCCTGATTCTGCAGCTGGAGCTACTCTCTATGAACGACTACTACCCAACACCAGCTCACGAGAGTGTCGAGGATCGTTTACTTCGTCTTCAGAGCCTCGAGCTCGTTCGTTGGTGAGTTTTTCCCGAAGTCGTCTCGCTCGTTCTCGACTACCTTGCTCGATTTCGAGCTCGGCGAGTCGTCTACAGTCCTCTGAGTGAGGTAAACAAGGAATGAGCGAGTGAAAGGAAGCTTAGAGAGGAGGAGAAAGAAACAGGGAGACGTCTTGGGAAAATCAACGTTTTTCACAATAGACGACATTTTGACTGACTAAACTTCTCTCGTCGACTCAGATCGAATTTCCTTTCGACTTCTCGTCGATCGTTCACTCTGCAAGTACTCGCAGACATCGACGGATCGCACGAATAGGAGTTGGTGGATGAAACATGAGAAACGAAATTGGCCAGATGAGATAGTACGGGGGTTCTTCACCAGCTCACTACGGGCGAGTGAAAGGTAGTATCTCGTAATTCCTCTCGCTACTTGTAACAACCTAGTATTGAGCCACGAACCATCAGACCCAAGCTTCGACTTTCTCCCAGTCTCCCACGCTCAGAACCCATGTTCAATCTCCCTCTTTTTCTTCCTGTTTCGTAAGCAATGGTAAGGGTAGTCAACGCGTCGTCGAACGTGACGACTCCCGCGGACCAGCACCTTGCTTTCGCTTTGACGGCGCTCCCAACTTTTTCGAGGAACGAGCGAGCTCCCTTTCCTCAACTTTCCTCTCCTCCCTCACCACAACTCTTACTCGACATGTCGAGTAGGCCTCAACGTCGCTGCAAGGGTAAGTGTCACTGTTTCTAGTAGCTCGAGACTGTCCCACTCAACTTGTAACTGACCCGATGATGTCTCATCTCTACTTCTCTAGCTACCAAGGTCTCTCAACAAGTTACAGACAACGATGGAGGCTCGGATACGATACGAGATGATGCTATAGCGATCACTAGCAGTGAAAGAGAACAAGAAGACTCGGAGGAAGAGTATCAACCAGGTCAACTTCAATTTTCGCTTGTTGAACCCTTTTTATGTATCGTGAGACTCACTCGCATGCCTATTTGCTCTCTGTATCCAGTACCGACGAAACGAAGGAAGACCAACAAGAGGAAACCAAACGTCAAAGACAAAGGAAAACTGAGATCCTTCGTCTCACTTCTGCCACTCGATCTAGTAGGAGAGGTGAGTCTGTCCGACTCTGTCTGAGTTCGATCCAATCCAAAGAGCTGACGCCAAGCGGTCGTCTACAGGTTTGTAGATACCTATCACCTAGCGATTTACTCAACTGGTCTCGTTCGTCGAAGCAATTCCGCAAAATACTGCTGAATCGTACAATCACGTCGAGCTGGTGGAGGAACGCTAGGAGAAATGTTGGATTACCAGACCTTGTTGCCGAGATGAGTGAACCGGAATATGCTTCATTGGTTTTTGACAAGTTCTGCATGGTGCGTTTGCTTTCCGCGTCAAGTTCGCTGAGATGTGTTGACCGACGAGGATGGGCTGACGCATCAATGGTGATGTATCGATTTAGGCAAAGGGGTGTTCTTCTGAGCCTCGTGACAAAGAAACGGATTTCTTCCATCGCTCGAGGCTTTGCGCAAAATGTATGAAATCAATGTGAGTCCCTATCTCTCGACTTCTACCTCCCAAAGAAGGTAGAGCACGCTTTCTGAGCTTTCATTCTATGGCAGTATGGGAACCTCATTCGCACTCGCTAAACCGATCGGAAACCTCTCGACGAATCGCATTCAGCAATGTTACGTTTCTTTCGATTGTAAGTTTCGCTTTTCTTCAGGCCTACATCACGCTCGTACTGGTCCAAAGCTCGATTTACCGGTTACAGGGGATCCCTTCTCTCAATCTGTATCGACAATCCACCGTTTCGTAGTCAAAAGTGATGCGCTCGAGATCAACGAAGAGCTCAAACAAGCTTCAAAGTCCAACTTGGCTTCTAGCTTACAAGGTCGAGGAGTTTCTCTACACGAAGAGGTCAAGAGGAAAGTTGAGTTTGCGAAAGCCGTCATCAAATCGAGGGAAATTGTACGCTCTTTACCTCTCCGTGCCTGTTGCGCGAAAGGTAAGAAGGCTTACCTTCTAGTTCTACGACACACTTTCTCCGATGTACAGGATGGGAACAAATTGATGCAATGGCGTGCTGCTGAACTCGAGAAGATCAAGCAAAAGAAATTGGAAGAGCACAAGCTCAAATGCAAAGAACGCAGAGAAACGTAAGCCTCCATTCTCTGATAAGGAACAAATTTCTAGCAGGAACTTTTATTGACTGGAACTCCTATCCTTTCTACGACAGAATCGAAAGCAAGATGAAAGCTCAAGGCTTCGACAGTGTCGAGTAAGTTTTCTCGAGGTGTGGATGTAGGAGCAAGTCTGCTGACGCACAACTCGTCTCCTGAACAGTTTCGAAGCCAAAGTATGGCGAAACGATGAAGATGTCGAGAATCCCAAGAGGCTCACTCCTGCAGGTTCGTCGCACTCCCTCTGAGTGTCTCAAACCAAGCTTACACCACTATTTCACAGACTGGAGGAGATGTGAAGCTAGACTCGTCAAACTACTTGAGACGATCAGAGACTCACGTATCTCGCGAGAAACGGAAGAACGTCTAAACGCAAGATTTGAAGAAATTGAGAAACAACGAGTTTCGTTACTGAAAGCTCAAACCGATCCCGTCTCCCGAATCATCTTCCCGAGTCGACAAGCATTCTTCAAGATCGAGGAAGTCAAGCCATTCTGGCAGCAAGATACGACGTTTGACGAACAGCGCTGGAATCAGGTTCTCTACGAAATCAAGGCTCACATCGTCTCGACTCGCAAAGGACTGGTTCAAGCCTGTTACGATGCAGTTATGAACTTCATCGGCACCTCGACTGCAGTCAAGGCCAAGGACTTCCTCTTGACTCAGAATCTGCCGTTCATGAACAAAATCTGTGATTACAAAACTCAAGTCGACTTCCTCGTTCAATTTGATTACCTTCTTCACTTCGAGAACGACGGATCCGAAGATTACGACGATGAGCTCGACGAACTAGCCCCAGCCTCGAAGTTCCCCTACTGTTGTGGTCACTCGACTGAATACGTCGTCTCTACTCGTCGAATCGGTTTCGTCCTCGATCTGATCGAAGCTTCTCCTTCCCTCAAAAAGAACCGCTCTATTCGCTCCTCAGACCTAGGAATGCTTGGTAGTCATTACTTCTGTAATCTGTGTACTGGACCCCAGCTGGGTCGAGGTTGGGAAGAAATCGTGAGTTCCCATTCTCAAATATTCGTTTCAGCTGTTCTCGCACTATAAGCTCACATTTTACTCCTTGTTATCTCGATAGATCAATCATATGATTGACTGGCACGATGGAGAAGACTCTAACACCTCGATCAGGTTCGTGAACGACAAGTAGAACCCCGATTCTCGCGGTCAAACAGTGACGGTGCAGCAGAGTGAGTCTCTCGTCGACGGGGAATTGGAGAAGACAAGATTCGATGAGGAGTGGTTGAATGGCTGTAACCATACCTCGACGAGCAGTTCCGCAGTAGTAGTTTTTTTCCTCTCAGCTGTAAATCTCTCTGTGTTCTTCCTTTCTCAAAACTCTCCTTCCCTCGCTCATCGCGCAACAAAGGAGTGACGAGAGTCCATCTCGGTAGTAGAACGCTCATTAGCAGTAAAGCAAGTACAACAAAAACATCAAAAGAGAACTCTGAAAACTGTGACTCGTCGCAAACCGTTCAACATATCCCGTCTCTTGCCTCAAGCCTTTCCTGTCGCTTTCTCATTCACTGCCGTATCTCTCTTTTCCTTCGACTCGCCCGGAGTGACTACCACTTCTTCCCGCACTCCTCAAGCGAGCTTCAGGTACTTCTCTTTCCACCATTTCAACTCGCGCTTCAAACTTGCATGAACGAGAAGGTAGCTGATAACTCCGAATACTAACATCCAAGCGAATAGCATCCCGAGTACGAGACCGTAAGCCACGTCCAATTTGTTGTAGTAGTCAAAATTGGAAAATGTTGGAAAAAAACTCGCTCGAGTCAGTTCTTCTTTGATCTCAAGATTTGGCTTTCGGTGGAACGTTGAGGCGAAAGAGAGGCGAATCGGAAGAGTTCGGGGCTCATAGATGCAAGGTTGAACGATTGAAGAAAATTCTGCGAAATTGTTTCGAAGAGCGAGACCAATTCAATAAATCGAGAGGAGACAGATGACGACAGATCTACTCAGGCAAGTCATTAGTCTCGTTGATGATGGGAGGGAAGGATGAGACAATGGAGCGGAACTTACTTCGCCAACGAGGTCGAGTGGAACGACGGAGGAGAAAAGGTTCAAGTTTCCTTCTCTCCCTGTTGTAGCTCCACCCATAGTTTCGTCTAGTTTGACTCGCTTGTAAGACTGAGGAGCACCGTCTTCAGGCTCTCGAAAACGAGTGAGGTTGGTTCCAAGACTTGAACCTGAGATGAGACAGGAGGATCAAAATCAGCAGAGAAGCACGCTTTGAGCGGATCTGAGGTAGCGAACTCACTTTTTCCCTCCTCCATTCCTGCACGAGTCATTACGAGAGTCTATTAGTTGAGAGGCCGAAAAGTCGTAT